>CM063596.1:10877776-11477776 GCA_032356905.1 Salix exigua | reverse complement strand
TGTGAATTCTCTTTCCCTGACCTCAAAACAGCTACCAATAACTTCAGTTCTGATAACATAGTCTCCGAAAGTGGTGAAAAGGCATCTAATCTGGTCTACAAAGGCAGACTTCAAAACCGGAGGTGGATCGCTGTAAAAAAGTTTACAAAAATGGCCTGGCCTGATCCTAAACAGTTTGCGGTATCCATAAAGTGTCCTGCTTTGAGTTTTTAGCTTATAAAGCTCGTTTCTTTATATGGTTTCCTGATTTTTTTATGGCTTTTGTGAATTGGGTTGTTGCTGTTATAGGAGGAGGCATGGGGGGTGGGGAAGTTGAGGCACAAAAAGCTGGCTAATTTGATAGGGTATTGCTGTGATGGAGATGAGAGGCTGCTTGTTGCCGAGTTCATGACTAATGACACCCTAGCAAAGCATTTATTCCATTGTATGTGTTTGCAAGTGTACGCTTTTCTTGAATCTTTTGTTTGGTTTGACTCCTTTTCTTTCATTATTGATTGCTTGGTATAGTCTTATTGTGTTGAACTTGAAGAGTAATTATGATTGACATTATTTATCCATGAATGCAACAATTGTTTGATTGACGGTGAGGAATAAGTTTCTCTCCCTGTTGCTACATTTCTAGTTTGTTGAATCTTGAATAGCTGTTCAATGTTCAAGCAATGCATTCAACAAAGCCAATTTCGCTCCTAATCATTGCATTATTGAATTTACTTGCATCAAGAAGCAGTTATAAAATGTTTTCCGCGTGGTATGACAGTGTTGGGGTTGGTCCTTTCCTTTTTATTGCATAATTGATTTGGTTGCAGTTAGAAAATGTTTTCCACGTGTTACGACAGTGTTGGGGGTGGTCCTTGATTTAGTTGATATGGGGCTTATGCTGAGATATTATAGTCTAAACTCAACTCTTCTTTCATTCTTCACAGGGGAAAATCAAACTATCGAATGGGCAATGCGTTTAAGAGTAGCCCTCTACATTGCTGAAGCCTTTGATTATTGTAGTTCCGAGGGCCGTCCATTATACCATGACTTGAATGCCTATAGGGTTCTCTTTGATGAGGTATTCCCTCTCAGTTTCTAAGAACTTATCACTCGTATCATGGCTCTTTTATTTTCATGAATACTATACATTCATTGCCATAGGGTGCTTATAAATCCTGTTTAATGGATAGGATGGTGATCCACGCCTTTCATGTTTTGGCTTGATGAAAAATAGTAGAGATGGGAAAAGTTATAGTACAAATCTTGCTTACACCCCTCCAGAGTATCTAAGAAATGGTAATTGCTATCAAATTTAATATTGGCAAGCTTGTTATTTGTGCTGTGATATTATTCTTCTCTTCAAATTGAATGGCTGTTTTTTGCCCGTGCATTTCGCTCAGTGCTTCTTGTGTTTGCCTTGAATTTTGTAGGAAGGGTCACACCTGAAAGTGTTATTTACAGCTTTGGTACTGTCCTTCTGGATTTGCTAAGTGGAAAGCATATCCCTCCAAGTCATGTAAGTACCTATGCTCATAGCAGATTGCATTGTGATCCAATCTTGCACGGTACTTCTATTAATAAGGCTTACAACCTGCCTTCAACCAGAACTTCCTGTTCAACAATTAGGTGATGAGTTATAAATCCCATGGGTTTCTATTTAATCTACATGAAGTGATTAAAAGGGGGTATGGAGATGGAGATTTTTCTCATTTTGAATATTTTCATAGTGTATCTCTATGGTGGATTTGTCTTTCTAGTCTGACGCATCATAGAAAGAACTTACCATATTCAAATGCATCCCCTGTATCCTACTATCTACAAAAGCCTGCTAACCATGCATCTTTGATGACCTTAATTTGTCCAAATATCATAGTTTTGTGCAGTGTTGAAACCAGTTAAACAGACTTCTCAACTGGTTGTAACATTATTCAGTTGCAAATATCATCCTTAACCATGGGCATTGTCTCATCTTGGCTTGCTTAAAGTGAAACATTTTACTAAATATATCAGTGCAAGATATTTCTTGAACTCGACTATTCATATTTCTTGCTTGAATTGGACTTAAGGTGTATTTTTCTTTAAGTCACCATCAGGAAAAAGTGAGTAGAGGGTTTAGATGTTTCCCAGTGATCTTATTTTGCAGCTATGTTCATCATCTTTCACGATATTAAACAAAAAGCATATGGTATATGTTGCTATGCCTTTCAGCCAAAGCATCAGGCATCACCAAAATTTCATTTTTCTTTAGTATGATCAAAAGTTCATCTTGGTTTTTCTGGTTGTTATACATGGATCACATAGATACAATGTCAATATTTCTTAAGCTTTGCTGATTTTTATAAGATGTAGCATTGGGTATTAATTTAATATTTGCACCGCAGGCAATCGATATGATAAGGGGAAAAAACATCACTCTCTTGATGGATTCACATTTGGAAGGAAACTTTTCTACAGAAGAAGCAACTGTAGTGGTGAGGCTTGCCTCTCAATGTTTGCAATATGAACCTAGGGAACGTCCTGGTACAAAGGACCTTGTTACAACACTAGCTACACTGCAAACAAAACCTGATGTAAGGAAATTCAAACTATGTCATCAAGTATGGCTTTCAATTTAAGCTATCCTTCCGTTAAAGAGATTAAATCATTTTGGACCTGTCACTGGATGTGGTTGGAAATATTTTGCTATCTTATTTGGCATTGGTGGAAACCTTGGTCTGGAAATAGCATGTATCTACAAGCACTTTCAATGCGGTGCCGGAATAGTTTTGGATTTTCTTTATATTATTTACTCTGTCAATTTAACAAATGTCTTGGATGTCTCAAGCCTCAAATCACAACTCAAAAGACTTTAAAGTGTCTCACACCAATGAGAAAATCACATTCTGATGCAAAGACACTATATTCTTCTGTTTTTTGTTTTTGTTTTTTTTAGAATAAGAAAAGGATTTACAGCTAGAATTAAGTACTTTAATGCCCATTTCCCCCCACTTTCATATGGGATCATCTCCACATATTAGTCATGTTGTTCAAAGAAGATCAAAGCAGCAGCATTTTGTGATGAGAAAACTAATAGTCGTAATTCTGGCCTGTCAGGTTCCATCATATGTTATGCTCGGAATATCAAAGCATGAGGAAGCCCCAGCAACTCCTCAGCGCCCCCTCTCCCCAATGGGTGAGGCTTGTTCACGGATGGACCTGACAGCAATTCATCAGATCTTGGTTAGGACACACTACAAAGATGACGAGGGAACAAATGAGGTAATTGTTTTGGAAAAGAAAATCTTGTCCATATATATTGTTGCATTTTATGATGATAGGTTTTGTGAAACATGGTTTGGTTCAGTTATCATTCCAAGAGTGGACGCAGCAGATGAGAGATATGTTGGAATCAAGGAAGCGAGGGGACTTTGCATTCCGTGACAAAGATTTTAAAACTGCCATTGACTGTTATTCCCAGGTATGTTTTTGAAAGTTACTTAGTTATTTGTTGGACCTTTCAGCCAGTTGGTTATTTTTAGGATGGCTTTATACCAGAACTGGCAATGCATGTTTGAGGCTTGCCTTTTCATTTTATATTCCACGGCTTCATTGATTAGATATTTGTTCATTGTGACATAATTCAGACACTTTGTTTTCATATTTCTCAATGAGTTACAGAGCGTATCGGTTTTATCAGAAAATGATGTTAATTATTTAGTCTCATGCAGTGCTCAGAACAGCTCTGCTTCTCTAGTGCTAATACTCGCAAGTGTCAGTAAGACATAGGATTTCTTACATATGTTCTCATAACCTTTTTGTTTTTGATGCAGTTCATAGATGTAGGAACCATGGTTTCCCCAACTGTTTTTGCTCGGCGCAGTCTTTGTTTTCTTTTGTGTGATCAACCAGATGCTGCTCTTCGAGATGCAATGCAAGCACAGTGTGTTTATCCAGATTGGCCAACAGCCTTCTACATGCAGTCAGTTGCCCTTGCTAAACTTGACATGCACAATGACGCAGCTGATATGTTGAATGAAGCTACTACATTAGAAGAAAAGAAGCAAAGATGTGGAAAAGGATCGTGATCATCATAGTAATAATAATAATAATCATGATTATAATAATAATAATAATAAAATATCCATACACCACTACCCACTGTCATTGAGGCTACCCCAAGTTTGTGTAAAATTTGAGCTGTGAATTGAATTTGTTTTCATCAATGTAATGTAGAGAAGGAAAGAAAAAAATCTTGTTCATTAATGCATGTATAATTTTCCCCTTTCTGTTGGGGTTCTGAAGATCTGATTTGTTTTTTGATGGAGCTTTTGTTGCAAGTATTTCAATGAGCCTGGTTTTGAAAACATTGTATGGGGAGATGACCGAGATTCTTCAGGTGGGTTTCGGCTTTAATTGTATTGATGAGGTTGATGCATGGCTGTTGAACTGGTTTGGTTATCTTGATTAACCCCAAACCAAAGTATCTGTGAAGTTAAGTCTATTAGATTTAGACAATGGTGAGATTAAGTTGATTGCTGTGGCTAATGAAGCAGCCAAGGAAGAATTTAAGAAAATGAGATTTGCAATCTTGAGATCTTTCCTGGCCGCTGAACTCAAGTGCAACCCCATCGCAGCTCACTAAACCTGCTTTACTTCATGTAACTTGGACAAATCTGCTCTAAGTCGTAGTTCCCTCTAGACCCAATATTATCACAATATTGGCCTACCATGCACACTAACTAAATATTGCTCTATTCCTTGGACTGAAGTACCTGATCCATGAATTGATTTCTCGAGATATATGAAGCTGTCTGAAGAAAGATATTATTTATTATTTATTATTATTATTATTATTATTATCAGATATCCGTGTGGACTAAATTTATCACATTATATGGATTCTTCGCAATGCATCATAAGCGACACATGGTTTGAAGAAAACATGGATGGCAGGCATCGATTTTTTTTTAACGAGTGAATCAATTCATTAACGAAGTATGACTTGCAATGATTTTTTAGTTATTGATTGAAAATATTGAGAAAGGAGGCTCTAGTTTTGATCTTGAGCCTAGAAAAGCCTTCAATGCCCTCCTAAGAGCATCCACAACGCAGGATGCTAAATGAGGAGACATCTATTAAATAATATATTTTAGCATTTTTTTTCTATTTTTCAACTGCAGCGGGTGCCATTTGCGAAGGGACAATGGTATAGAGCTCAAAAGGTGGCCCCACCTTGGGGCCACCTTTTTTATATATTATAATATATATAATGTAATATATATATATATATATATATATATATATATATATATATTAGAAAATAATATGATTATATTAAAAATATTTTAACAACAGAGTAAAAAATATATATATAGAATTAATAATTATATTGTTGAAGGGTTTTTTAAAAATAATTATTTAATTATATAACTTACTATTATTAATTGTATAATTAAACTATACACAAAATAATTACACTATATCGAAAATAATATAAAAATAAATGGCTCACCAAAATGCTTTTTACCACTGGAGCACACATTAACAAAAATACTATTTTTATACTATTCAAAATGTTATTTGAGAGATTTGCCTCTCCAAAATGACACTCTCCACTAGAGATGCTCTACGATCTACTCATAGTTGATGAAGATGTTGAGGTGGCACGTTACTTGCCAGTGCGCTCATCACATTGTGAGATGTCTAGCCTTGTACAATGGAGTGATCCAAGAAATATCGATAAAAAGCCAAACCCCAACCAGTTTTTAACTGAATTGAATTGAACAGGACAGATAAAATATGATTAATCTAACTGGATTTTTTGTGATTCAGGTGATCTAACTGAACTTAATCTCAATCTAGATTAGCACAGTTGATCCGGGTTGGCCAATGACTTAATAATCCAAACATTTTAGAGATAATCTCTGAACTTTATACTGTTCCATCACGTAAAACTGCCCAGGGTAGAGCGGAGATACAACCCTTTTAATCCTGTTCATCAATGTGCTCGTTTTCCTTCTCGACCATTAATGGTGATAACGTGTTTCTGAAAAATGGCATTCCCACTGTCTACGCAATGTCTCTTGCCCACAAATTATTTCCAGTTTTAAATCACAACTCTCTTGAATTATAAAATCTTTAAACTCACGAGTGCATGGTGATTTATTAATGCATAAAATGTTGAAGCCCCAGCAATGCCTGATATATGAAACAGGAAAACAGGATCCGCACGCTCAGCTTCAGCATCCCTTGCGAAATCTTAGAAAAAATATGGGGGCAGGTCAACGGATGGATAGCCTAGCTGGATAACAATGGACTGCCAGTAATGTCACTGTTATTCTAAGTTCTGGAGTTGAGTCTGAACACCCTTGATGTTATCAGATTTGCTCGTGTTCTGATCTACCAGGCCTAATAACGCCGCATCTGCCTTTGCAAACTCATTTATATCATCTGCAGGTGCTGCTTTTTTATGGTGCACCGGCTTGGAGACTAATTACCAACCAGTAGTTTTTGCCTTTGGCCCAGAGATGAAGGGATTCAAACACTTTGAGAGAAACTACTACAATTTCTTTCAACATTTTAAACATGGACGTGTTTTCATGGACACCATTGAAGGTAGAGAAGGTGCAGGTTTTTTTAATAACCTTCAAAGCCTTGTGAATTGTCCTTTTCACCACCTTCCTAGAGGTCAAATATTTCTTAACCTCATTTGCAAGACCAGTTTCACCACAACATCTCCTGCGCAAAATCGATTGAAATTCGTGTATGCTTTCTTTCGTTTGCAGCAAGGCATCTTTTGCAGTATTACACAAATCCAGGACCTGAAGAGATCCATCTAATAGCTCATCGATCAATTTACCAGTATTCTCTTGGGCTATTGCTTGCTGGTTCAGTGGTAGCAAAAGCACAATCATGCAAATCCTGAGGGCTGCTTAGTTTGCCTCCCAAGGATGATGAGGTAGAGGCACCTTCAGAAGCCCTTGATCTGCACAAATGCTCATCAAGTTGGGTGATGATCGGGTTTGGTCTAGAGGGAAAACTTCTAGACCGAGCGTGGAAGCCAGATTTTTGGTTAGGAGAAGCAGCCATTTTTCTTTCTCAAAGGGGACAGACTAAAGCTGGTGAATGCGAATTATCAATCTTTGAACCTGCCTTTCTTTCGATGCAGTTGCCAAAAAAATATATCAAGAGGTGAGGCAGACAAGAGGAATCTCAATAACATGATTCTGATTTGGATATGAGATTGTTACCAGCTATGTTTTGTCACTGTCCCCTCCCCAACCACATCTCCAACTCATTAGGCAACGACTATTGCTAATCTAATTATCACACACGAATGGCATTGACACCACTTTTCTAGATAGAATTGGCCTGGAAATGTCCATATTTCAAGACATCTGCACGAGGGGACTATTTATTTTTATTTGTTTCGATCAAAGGGTTATATAATAAATCCTGACAACGTGCAAGTTATTAATAAAAATTTAAAATGACAGACCTGATTGTTGCTCAACAAGCAGGCAAGATCCGCATTCTTGATTTATCAGCCTTCACGCGGTGTTAGAATTTAGAAATTACTGTGAGGCCAGTGAGTGAATGTGGTGGACAGATGTGTTGGAAAATTGAAAAAAACTCCGATACTAATTGTTGGAATGTAGAGGTGGTCGCGAATTCAATTGAAAAATTCTAGTTCTTAGCTAAGAATTAATTGAAATATTTCAGCCATTAGCTGAGAACAAAGAACAAAGAGATTAAGGGGTAAAAACCCAATATCTAACTTTTCATGTCATCCCTCTAATTGTATTTATAGAGAAAATCAAATGCATTACAAGAACTCTAATCAAACACAAACTCTTAAACTAATCTTATCATAGATAAGATTTAAACTAGAAGTAGAAAAGAATAATCAAAACACATCACTAAATGATAGAGTCTAAATGACTAACATTCATAAAAAAACTTATCGCTAATTTGTAACAGAATTGGAACCAAATTCTTCAACAAGATCGGCTGTCTCTGTGCAGCTTAGAGCATGATAAATAACCTTAATAATAGAAGTGTAGCAGTTTAAAGTTTAAGTGAAGATAATATTTTCCGCTCTGAGATTCCAACCACGATAACTTTTGGAAGAAGAAAATGATTTCTTTGTAATTATGGATGTGATAAACTTTGGAGCTGTACATGGGCTATCATTCTATATTATTTTCACTTTCAAAATTAAATGATACAAAAATTAGAGGAAAGGCATAAGCAAATGAAAGAAGAGAAGATTTTCTGAAAAGTTCATGTATATTTGTGTATATTTCATTCATGTACAACATAATTACATCTAGTTTACAAAGGTGTTGAGAAGAGAGACTCTAGTTTTGATCAAACGCCTGTAAAGGTTTTCGAGTCCTTCTTCAAGTTCTTGATTGCACAAGTCGAGATCTTTGAGCTGCTGCTGCACATTCTCAAGAGGCCCTTTGTTATCAGATTTGCAGGTCTTCTGATAAATGAGACTGTGCAGTGCAGAGTCCAGTTTTTCAAATTCATTCACTTCTGTTTCCTCTGCCTCACAAGCTATTCTTTTGTGATGCGTTAGCTTGGACACCAAGGACCATCTACTTAGCTTTGATTGTGCTTTTGCCCCACCTGACATGAGAGTCATGAGAGATTCAAGCACAGTGAGAGTGGCCGCTTCCACCTCTTTTAGCATACTAACTACGGCTACAGCTTCATGGTATTTGTTGGAGGGAGAGAGTGAGGATTTATTCTCCAAATATTTCAAACCCCTCAAGGCCTTGTGGATCGTATTTTTCACCATCTTCCTAGAGTTCAAGTATCTCTTAATCTCACTTGAGACTCCAATTTCATTTCCCCTTCTTCTCCTCATGATCGATTGAAGTTCCTGAGCGCATTCCTTTGTTTGCAACAAGGCATCTGTAGCCATGCTGCAGACATCCAAGACTCTAAGGGATCCGTCCAATATGTCATCGATCCATTTCTCATTCTGTTCTTGGGATAAAGATTTTTGAGTGGAGGGAAGCAGAATCAACTTATCAACACAATCATGCAGATCTTGAAGACAGCTTAGTTTGTGGCATATAGATGATGATGAAGAGGAAGTTGCTTGAGAAGAATTCAATCTGCTGAAATGCTCATCGATTTGTGAAGTTAGAGGCTGTGGCCTGGAAGGCAAGCTGTTAGAGCGAGTATGGTGGAGAGCCATTTGTTTTCTTTAGAAAAGAGAAGGCCAAGAAGTTGGATTGCTAATCTTACACATATCAGCTTGAATATATATTCCAAGGCAAGGGAGACATGACGAATCTCAAAGCTTCGTATAATGAACCAATAGTCATGTGATTCAGATTCAGATCTAACACTGCCGGCAATGTTTATGCAATGTCTCCCTCCAGCCTGATCACCAACTCATAATACACATTTGGTAATGATTTTTATATGAACTGCAACAGAAGAATGGTCTCGACTCCATTTTCTATAATACAACCGCACGTAAACAAGAACTTATTTTAAGTGACTGCATTAATTATGATCTTAACAGCTAATTTTAATTGATCTTAGATCAGATCCGTAATCACCATCAAGGCCATATTTTATATCACTGCCTCCTCCCCATCATCTCTCCAACTCATAGTGCTGAATATTGTAACTCACAAATCACACAATTTCATCGGCATTAGCGGTAATGTTGCATGATATAAGGAACTTTAATCTAAAATATGTGCACACACGAGCGGGCTTCTCATATCAATTAATGATAGCATGGTCTTGATTTATGTACAAGTGGTATCCCGGCAATATTCAGGCAATGTCTTGTCTCCTCCCCGCCAGCTCCAACTCATGAATTGAGCATTTACAGATGAATGGTGCACGAGTGGATTTGAAATTGCCAACCCCTGCACGGATAATGATCTTCCAGGATATCAGAGTTTGGGTCCTGAAAAGGACAGCTTATGTTCGAAAACAGCCTCTGTTTGGACTTATTCGACCTAGTAGTTAATTCAAAGTCCACCACTGCTGCTTTCCGAACCCAGTAGTATCCTTGCTTGGAAAAAGAAAAAACTCAATTCCTCGGTGCGATGAGCACTAGTCTAGATTGTCGGTTTTTTTTTTTTTGTTAGAGTTGATGTAGTAACTGTTGTAGCAGTGTCAGGTGTCACGATCTTCAATTGATTTGGCGCTGACTCGGCTCCAGGTTATCTTCTGCTAAAGTTAAATCACCACTCATCAGCTTGTGCTTGTGTCTCTTATCCATTACTGCAGCAGGGACAGTCGGGTCATATCCAGCACATTTACTTATTGGCTCCATCGTAAAATTTCTACAATTTGGACGTTTACATGAGTTTTTTTTAGATGAGTATTTGATCAGCCAAAAAATGAAATTAACACTCCCCTATTGCAGATATGCAGGAAAAGATGGGCATTGCCAAGCCACTTAAATGAAGGCAATTGGTGTCAATGCCACTCGTGTGCAATGATTAGGGTAGAGCTGTTCATTGTTTCCCCCCCTGTTAGTTGTCTTATGAGTCAGATGCAATGCGAAAGGAGACAATGACAAACATAGAAGGTTTGAACTTCTGAAGAAAATCGAAATCATGTTAATGAGATTCCCTGTAATGTTTTGAAAATTTAGAAGGAAAAGTCAACAAATGCCCTTGGTGGCTTAGGATTATGTATAAATGAATTAAGGGTATTGTAGTGATTGTATAAATTTACTGAAAATAGTCCCCTCGTGCAGATGTCTTGAAATACGGACATTTCCAGGCCAATTCTATCTAGAAAAGTGGTGTCAATGCCATTCGTGTGTGATAATTAGATTAGCAATAGTCGTTGCCTAATGAGTTGGAGATGTGGTTGGGGAGGGGACAGTGACAAAACATAGCTGGTAACAATCTCATATCCAAATCAGAATCATGTTATTGAGATTCCTCTTGTCTGCCTCACCTCTTGATATATTTTTTTGGCAACTGCATCGAAAGAAAGGCAGGTTCAAAGATTGATAATTCGCATTCACCAGCTTTAGTCTGTCCCCTTTGAGAAAGAAAAATGGCTGCTTCTCCTAACCAAAAATCTGGCTTCCACGCTCGGTCTAGAAGTTTTCCCTCTAGACCAAACCCGATCATCACCCAACTTGATGAGCATTTGTGCAGATCAAGGGCTTCTGAAGGTGCCTCTACCTCATCATCCTTGGGAGGCAAACTAAGCAGCCCTCAGGATTTGCATGATTGTGCTTTTGCTACCACTGAACCAGCAAGCAATAGCCCAAGAGAATACTGGTAAATTGATCGATGAGCTATTAGATGGATCTCTTCAGGTCCTGGATTTGTGTAATACTGCAAAAGATGCCTTGCTGCAAACGAAAGAAAGCATACACGAATTTCAATCGATTTTGCGCAGGAGATGCTGTGGTGAAACTGGTCTTGCAAATGAGGTTAAGAAATATTTGACCTCTAGGTAGGTGGTGAAAAGGACAGTTCACAAGGCCTTGAAGGTTATTAAAAAAACCTGCACCTTCTCTACCTTCAATGGTGTCCATGAAACCATGTTGAAAGAAATTGTAGTAGTTTCTCTAAAGTGTTGAATCCCTTCTTTCCTTCATCTCTAGGCCAAAGGCAAAAACTACTGGTTGGTAATTAGTCTCCAAGCTGGTGCACCATAAAAAAGCAGCACCTGCAGATGAAGAAGCTGATATAAATGAGTTTGCAAAGGCAAATGCGGCGTTATTAGCCCTGGTAGATCAGAACACGAGAAAATTTGATAACATCAAGGGTGTTCAGACCCAACTCCAGAACTTAGAATTGTTCGCTCAAGATATTGAAGGTGGTCTTGAACACCTTTTTAGGAATTTGATCAAAACCAGAGTTTCTTGTCTAAACATTCTACACCATTAAACTGAACAGTTTTGATAATCATACTTCATACTCTTACGTTGTATATATATACATGTATTATTCCATAAATTACGAAATGATCATATACTCAGTTGCTCAAATTTTGTCCCGGTATGCTCTATATTTCTAAATTTTGTTATCTTTGAAGATTCTATCTTTGTTGGTTTTCTGAACAAGGAAGACAGAAACTATAGAGAAAAGTTGAGTGGAATTTTCTAGCCTTCATTCCTGATCTACCACTTGCAGGTTAGATAATACATAGAGAAAGCTAGGATACCAGCTAGAGACAGTTCTGCATATGGAAGTCGATACCTAATCTGACGGCCTTTTAGCTTTTACTTGGCAGCTTGTACAAAATCATATCTCCTGCAATTTCAAACCATACCCAATACATATCAGATTAGGTCCCAAAAAATAAGTACATACTACTGCATACATACAGTACACATACTAAACATATTTTGCAGAGTATTTAGAAAAAAAATAAATTATTCTGACAACCTTTCCTTGCATTAACTAGAAGTTGAATGAAAGTGCGATTTTCAATTGAATCACCTCTTATGTTGATGACAAGGGACAAAAACAGAATTAACATTGTAATTAATTACATATTTCAAAAAACTTAAGGGTCCTGAAAGATGAAACGGTGTGGTCGAGATTAATCACAGAGAAATTGAAATGGTGGACTCGTAATAAATAAGCTGTTCTTACAAATTTTGTTGTCTTGGTTCATAAATAATGGTTGGACTTAATCATTAAGAACCAAATGAATTTTAATGGCACGCACATGGTGGACTCAAATTCCTTGACATTGAAAACGATGAAAACTTAGATGGCTGTCTTTCGGTTAGGGGGAAAGTGTAATCATCCAGCAAAGTTACCAGTCTCTACCTGGAGATACTGAAGCCAATGATGCGGATCTTGTCTTCCTGTTTCCTAGCATAGATTCCAGGACCTGGCACTGTATGCGTTAATAAATGACCACTCGTTGTGCTGCAGATGAAATGCTTGTATTCAATTCAAGAGCGGCACTAAATTATTGAGGAAGAGACAATGCGTAGACATCGGGGATGCCATGTTACCGCCATTAATAGTTGAAGAGGATGAGATTCCTCATGTCTCCCTTGCCCCCATATATATTCAGTAGATGTCAACAGATGGAAAGCACATTGAATTGAATCAATATTTTCAATCATCGAACCGTCTCTTCTCCGAGAAAGATATAAAAATGGCTGCCTCCCCAATCTATCTGAAAACCAGCTTCCATGCTCGATCCAACAGTCTACCCTCCAGACCACACCCAATTGTTTCAGAATTTGATGAGCATATTTGCAGGGTGAGAGATTCAGAGGGCACCTCTACATCATCATCATCATCATCGATAAGTCACAAACTAAGTGGCCTTCGGGATTTGTATGATTCTGTCGATAAGTTCCTACAACTGCCACACACCCAGCAAAGCTTAGCACGAGAACAGAATCAGAAATGTGTTGACGAGATCCTAGAGGGATCTCTCAGGATCTTGGATGCGTGCAACTCTACCAAGGATGCACTCTTGCAATCTAAAGAACACATTCGTGAGCTTCAATCGGTTATTCGTAGAAGACAAGGAGGTGTTGACGGCGAGATCAGGAAATACATGGCATCCAGGAAAGTAGTGAAGAAGTCAATCAAAAAGGCCTTGAAGAACATGAAGAACGCAGGAAACAAGTGCACCTTCTCAAATGAAAACCCTGAGATCAGCATGTTAAAAGAGGCCGAGTCCATCAGTCTTGCCCTGTTCGAATCATTACTATCATTCATTTCTGAACCAAAGCCACAAGCAAAGAAAAGCGGCTGGTCATTGGTTTCCAAGCTGATAAACCACCACGGAATAGCATGTGAGGAAGAAGAAACAAACGTGAATGAGTTTGCAATGGCTGATTCTGCTTTACAGTCTCTTATCAGTTGCAAAACAGATAAGATGATGGGTGTGCAAAAGAATCTAAGCAATTTGGAGTTGTGCATTGAAGATCTTGAAGATGGAATCGATGGCCTCTTTAGGCGCATGATCAAAAATAGAGCTTCCTTTCTCAATATTTTCAGTTAGTGGCTTGCAAAACCAGCCACAATCATACTTTGTCAATGCTTGTAAATATTTTTATATATAAACACATACTTTTTATGAAACTATATACATGTGCTCCTTATGATGTGCAGTTCATCTCGGTGATTTGAAAGCTAGGATACTAGCTAGAGTCAGATCATTTTACTGTGATTTTTTATCATCAAATTTTGTTTTTTTCTACTATTTCATACTCGCTTTTTATATTTATATCGATTTACATATTAAATTTCACTTTTTTGTACGCTTTGAGTTCTTGAAATTTCCTTAAAAATAAAAGAGAAACATTTATCTTCCTTTAACAGCCCTTTATTGAGATGAGCCATGGGCAACTGTGGCCCACAAAAACAAAGCATCTCATCTAGCTTAGCCCAAATACAGGATATGAGCTTTGCACTAGTATGTGAGCTCAGGTGAACCTGTAGCCCTAATTTAAATTACATAGAAGAAGAAGAAGTCGTCTAGAACATCGTTGTTGGTTGGTTATATGTATGCATACCGTTTAATGAGCTTATATATATTTTTTTAAAATAAATATCTTAAATAATATATGTCATAAGATATTTTATATAAATATTCAAACTATAGAATATTCTAAATTAACTCTAATTTCCACGTTTTAAGAAGAGCTTATCTAAAGTACCTAACTTCTTGTCTTAATGTAATTAACTCCCACTTGCTGTTATTAAAGATGATCTTCTCTCTAAAGTGACAGCCCACCAGCCGCTGATATTTACAGCAGAAGTCATGCCCATGAGGCTAGAGATTAATCTATGTTATCGGGGGGCAAAATAGAAGAAAAAGAAGGCAGAAAACAAGATCCAGATAGCCGCCATGCACTGTTCATCACTTTATCATGTCTTCTGTTTTACTAATACATACTGGTTGACTTAAATTTAAAATTCTTAGAATACTTTTTAAATTTTAATTAGATAAGAATAAGATAGCGATTAATAAAGTTAATTGATATAATTAGATTTATAACAGTTTGACTGGTCTTATGTAAACCTGGAGTTGATAACAAAAAAAAATATTATTTTAGTAAAAACAATTTATCATTACTCAATTCACTCAATAATCTAATAATAAGAAGGTTGATAAGTGAGGTCTTGGTCTAGTGATTGGAAAAACTTGTTTCTTTACTTTGTACCAGGATTCAAGTCTCACCATGCACGTCAGTCATCCCCGATATCTTATATATTCATTAGGTTTACAGGATGTTCAATAAGTTTAAGGATTAGTTGTGGTGCGCGTAAACTGAATCAGAAATCCGATTATAAAAAAAAGTAGATAGATTCGAAGAAAATATGATTTAATATAATCTAGAAAAGTACTAGATTGGATAAATGAGCAGCCATCATTATTGAAAAAGTCCATGGTTTTCATTAACAAGAGACAGAAGTATTAAGTAGCCATGTTTCCCCTATATATACACGCACACACTCACACTCTTACGATCTCAAAATCAACGAAATCCTAAACAAAACACTTCAAAATGAAGATTTGGGCCTTCGCGGTTGTCTCTCTGTTACTGTCCCTTTTACTAGGAGGCTCAGCTGAGCAGTGTGGAAGCCAGGCTGGGGGTGCCCTGTGTCCGGGAGGTCTATGTTGTAGCAAATTTGGTTGGTGTGGAGACACGGATGATTACTGTGGTAACGGCTGCCAAAGCCAATGCGGTGGTGGGGGCGGTGGTGGGGGCGGAGGAGACCTTGGCAGTATCATCTCAAGTGGGAAGTTTGATGAGATGCTTAAACATAGAAACGACGGTGGATGTCCTGGCAAGGGATTCTACACTTACAATGCTTTCATCTCAGCTGCCAATGCCTTCCCTGGCTTTGGCACAACCGGTGATGCTGCCACTCGTAAAAAGGAGATCGCCGCTTTCTTTGGCCAAACCTCTCATGAAACTACTGGTTCGTTTAATTAATCAGTCTCAAACCTAATTAATCAGCTTTATTTATATACTTAACCACATAATTATATATTAGAGGAAGTTTAGTGAGTTAATCATCATGATTTCATTTGATGAATTTACATGCAGGAGGGTGGCAAACTGCACCTGATGGTCCATACGCCTGGGGATATTGCTTTGTCAAGGAACAAAATCCTGGAGCTTATTGTTCTCCGAGTTCCACATATCCATGTGCTGGTGGCAAGCAATATTATGGCAGAGGTCCTATCCAGCTTTCATGGCAAGTCCAGATTTTTTTTATTTTTTTCTTCATATCCGAGTCTACACATTCATCCACCCGTTTTGAAGCGTTAAAAATCAAATTGAAAGAACCTGAGCATGTATTTTTATCATTTAACACGACTTTGCAGTTAAATTAATTTCATCTGATAATTATGACACAGGAACTACAACTACGGGCAGTGTGGAAAAGCTATAAAAGTGGATCTATTAAACAATCCTGACCTTGTTGCAACTGATCCAGTGATCTCCTTCAAGACAGCAATCTGGTTTTGGATGACAGCGCAGTCTCCAAAACCCTCGTGCCACAACGTCATCACTGGGAAGTGGTCACCTTCCAGTGCTGATTCGGCAGCTGGTCGGGTTCCAGGCTATGGTGTGGTAACAAACATTATCAATGGCGGGCTTGAGTGTGGTATGGGGAAGAAGTCACAGGTGGAGGATCGTATTGGGTTCTACAAGAGGTACTGTGACTTGCTTGGAGCTGGGTATGGAAACAATCTTGACTGCTACAACCAGAGGTCATTTGGAAATGGGCTCTTGGACTTGGTAGACACCATGTAATTTGGTCAAATCCTCCTGTTTGGCTAGAATAAATATGAAATAAAACGTTTCCTGTTCCGAGTTAAACAAGAAAAATATGACCCTTCTTTGCCTTATATGGCTCTTTGTCACCCATCTATGCTTCTAAGGATATTTGGTAGTGTGATTAAGGTTGTTTTTTAAAATGATTTTCATATAAAAATATATCAAAATGATATTTTTATTATTTTTTAAAAATTATTTTTGACATTAGCCTATCAAAATGATCTAAAAAAATTAAAAAATTAATTTAAAATAATAATAATAATAAAATTTTTTTCATACATTTTGAAACACGATTTAAAAAACCTCCAAAAAAAATTTATATGAAGAATAGTTGTTTTTGCTCATAGAGTTGGGGACACAAACATGTTGATTACCTTCGATATTGGGCCTGTCTAGGAGCCCGCAATCATTGCAGCAAGCACATCTTCGGACCAAAGCTTTGGATCGTTTACCCTATTCATCGGTCCCGACCCGACTCGAGTTTCTCTCTCTTCTCTTTCGGTTTTTGAAGAGAAAAAAATATTTATTAAGAAAATCACACAATCAGATCCTAAATAATTAAAATATAAATATTTTTAAATCCCCATTCATGTATACGATATAAACAAAAAGAAAAGATCAAATGTATATATAAAACAAATATGATGTCAGGTATGGATAGGATGGTAGAAAAGGTAAACCCTCCCCTCAACTCTTGATCATATTTAATAAGACTAAAGTATAATATATTGATTAAAATCTATTTTAATTGATCTGGGTTGCTGTTGATATGATCCAATCCAATGAACCAGGTGAAGTTATCATTCCTAATGAATGGCTCTTCAAATATTCCGTTTAGTGAAAGTCACACGGCAAGGTGATCGTGAAACCTGTAAGCCCTACTGGCCGTCGTGCTTCACTGATCCTTACATCCATGGAGAAGTCTGGCATGATTTATTAATTTACGATGATTTGTTGTCGAAATTTACATCAATTTTTAATAATCCCAGTGATCAGCAAACAAGCTCTTACGATAAAATGTGATGCTTTGACTTTTAGAAGTTTTCTTTCTAGAATTTTTATATTCTGGTGCTCGACAGTATGGTGACTTTTATTTTTTTTATTTTTTTTAAATATATTTTTAGTGTTTTTTATGATTTTGATATGTTAATATTAAAAAATAAAAAATATATTTTTTAAATTTATGTAACACGCATTGCGGATAATTGTGCGATGGAGGCCTGTGTGGCAGCCAATATGGTTGGTTTGGCATATGCGGTAGCTAATATTAATCATTCTGGACTAATTCAATAATTATTTTTTTTATTTATTAACCGATTTCTGACTATAAATAGGATTACATATTCCCATCAAAAAATTAAATAAAAATAATAATTTGAGATCGCAAATTCGGTCACTTTTTTTTCAGACATCATTATTATCTACGTTGAAAATCTAAAATTTCCGAAGTCCAAACAAAACAATTGATTGATGCCAAAAACGGAAGAAATATTGATACTGGGCCATCTATATCTCTAGACACCATCCTTATTTAGGCCCATTATAAAATAACTGGAGACCCAATCCATATCACCTAAAGTGCCAATCACCTCGGCCCATCGGTGGGTCGAACAATATGTTTGTTTGATAGTGTAGTTGCGATAGTTTTTTAAAGTGTTTATCGTACCGAAATACATTAAAATGATATTTTTTTATTTTTTAAAAATTATTTTTGAAATCAGCGCATAATCTAAAACACACAAAAACATATTCATTTAAAATAAAATAAAAAATCAAATTTCGGCCAAAAACCGGTATGATCGGAATACCAAACGGGAACATCCATGTTTATAATAACAAAAAAAAATGTAGAGTATTTGAGTATTGATTCTCCGGGGCTCTTAACTGAGTTGTTCATCGACGAAGATAATCAAAGAGCTTCTTCCAAGACATATTTAACTCATAGTTATTGCCTCCATCTTTAACAACTCACCTAAACCAATTCTACTAGCTGAGCTGGGTGAGACAGCAGTTCCTAACTAGGATATGAAGAGAGTTATCTACAGAACGAAGATTCTGAGCTTAATAATCAGGATTATCAGAAATTCAAAATGTCTGCATAAAGAGCAGGATTTTGAAGCCAGGGGCTATTTAGGGACCAGATGGGATCTTGGTTCCACTCCATGTTCAATTTGCTGGGAACATGGAGCTCTGGTAACCTGCCCTTCCCCGGAGGTAATTGCAGACTTGGCGTTTTAATCCCGTTTGGTTTCTCATATCTGATATTGCTGTTATCTTCTATTTCTTTCTTGAAAACCAAATGTTGCGCAGGCATTGATATCGGCGGCACTGGATCTTCTAGCAGCCTGCAAAATGGCATGGTGTCCAAAGATGGCGGTGGTGGGGATGACGATGGAGATGCATGGACTGTCTTCATTTCATCTTCCATCGCTGCCCTCTGCTCTAGAACTTTCAAGGAAGTTGCCTTTCTGTATATCTTGCACAAGACCAAGTCCTGCATTGCATATAAGAAAGTCAATACAGGTACAGTGTCGAATCACCATCTCATAAATGGGTCCAATCTTTTTTTGTCTTTCTTTGTCAGCAGAATAAAAAAAATCTGGTCACTGAGAAATGTCAGAAATGGCAAGAACTTCGAAATAGAATGGAACTGAATGAGACAGACCTTTCGATTACAACTTGCAGCAATATTCTGCATGGAAATAACACAGAACTTGACCCAAATATTGTATGGAAATCAGAATTAGCCTAATAAATATTGAAGGTCTTTTTAATTATTTCTATTTTCCTTCTTTTTTCTTTTAAATTAACAAGTGATTCTGAGTAAAAAATAGTTTAAACCAACTTATCTCTCCCGAAAAATAAGAGAGTTAATAAAAAATGAAACTTGAGATTATATTTATATATATGATAAGTACCTTGGGCAAGGGGCGTGGATATTCAGGCAGGCGATACTCGTTCATGATCCAATCAGTCTTGCACCCTCTTGGTGCTCTTCCCTTGTAGAAAACAAGAGTCTTTCTCAATCCGATCATCCTCTTCGGGTCCGATAAGCTCACAATTTTCCGGTCAGAACCGGTGGCTTTCCAAAACCCATTCTGAGTAGTCCTATTAGGCCTTCCTCCATTACCAGGCTTCCTGTCTCTAGGAACAAAAAAATACCACTCCCTTTCCCCAACATTCGACAATCCTACAACACAACAACATTAACGTCGATGTAAGCATCCATGATTATAACTATTCTGTAACATGAACTGAAATTATTGAAAGTCAGTGGTGAGCAATATATGTATGTATATACCAGGCAAGTCCCAAGGATCATGACGATAGATGTTGAGGTAGCCAATAACATCGAGGCGCATTTGTTTACCAAAAACTATATTTTTTAGGTAGAAATCAAGAAGCTCCTCCTCAGTCGGATGGAAACGGAAGCCTGGAAGATCAAGCTTTAAAGCTATCTCAGCCATGGTGTAGTATAGTACTGGCTCTGTAGTGGTTAGTCACTAGTGTGTGGTGGTGGTGGTAGTGTTAGTAAACCTTGTAATTCTCTACATGGACACGCTCCTTGCTTGGCAAGGATATTTATAGATGGTAAGATATGTTGGTTGATGGAGAAAACATTAAAAGAAGACCTGGTCATCTAGGAAAAAAAGAGAGGAGATAATTGGGAAGCTCGGAAGATCGATCAATGGTGGAACCCACGCGGTTTATCATAAAGTCACCAGTGACCAATAATGTGAGGAGGCACTCATGACAAGTCTTTCGGGATCTTGCTTGACTTCCTTATTCTATGTTCTACGGATTTTGGACATTTTCATGGAAATTACAAGGCACTGGGATTTTTTTTCCAACAAAAACTAGTACCACATATTTTGATTCTTGAACAAGATGTTTTTTTCCCGTTACAAACCTCAGACTTCAAACAGCATCTTACAACTTTTATGGTCAGCTAATCTTTCTTTCTTCATCAGTGTTGAAGATACTCTTTGAATTGGTCATATTAACTAGATATTTCACTTCCTGTTAATTACTTGGATTTTGCCATTGAAAAGTATGGCAAGCTCCTATCTAGATATTTCACTTCCTGTTGATTACTTGGATTTTACTATTGAAAAGTATGGCAAGCTCCTAGCTAGTCTATTACCGGTATGAGTATGATGGTATTATAAAATAAAATAAGAGAGTTCGTTCATATTGTGAGATAAAATATTGTGGATTATAATAGTGTGTTTTTGGACAATTTTGGTTTTCAATTCAGTTAAGTCAGTTCACTAGTTTATTGATTTTTTTATACTTATTTGAACAGTGAAATAATCATTTTATCCCTTGCAAAAGACAAAATTGTTGTTGCCGGAGAGGTCCCATGGGAATTTCATATTTTTTTTAAAATGCCTAAATACCAATTTGCCCCCTATAAGATAAAATTGAAGATTTGGTTGTAGGGGTGTTCCAGCAATTAACCTTTTTTATTATTATTATCAGTCGAATGCCTTGAGCGTCTGTGTCACACGCAACCGACAATATTTGATCTCATGCCTACTTCGAGCAGTGCATGCGGTGTCTTCCGATGACTGAAAATGCCTATTTGACATCTCATCCGATGTGCCGCCATGTGTTCTTCCTCATGGTGTAGCGCGTCGTGTCCCAAGGTGACCGTTTAGTGACGATGGTCGGTTGAAAGTTCTTTCCCCCTTTTCTCTCTTTGCAAGTTAAAGTACAGGCCAATCCCCTATTTTAATTTTATTTTCATTTCAGTCTTTTATTTTTTAATTGTTTTGCATGGTCCTGATTTCTGTTATATAAGTTTTGATAGGTTTCAATTGGGTTATTCGATTGAAATTGATTATATATTTAGATTTCAATTTGGTCCTCATTCTTTTAATTTTTGGATTAGTTTTAAATCCCTTAATATATTTGGTAAAGAGGTTTTGAATTTTTTTTATTTTGTCATTTGATTGATATTGATAATATATTTGATTTTTATTTTGGCCTTTATATTTTTAATTTTTTATTCTAATTCCTTTAATTTTTTATACTAATTCCTTTATTTTTTTATATTTTCTGAAACAATCTTTATTTTTGTCCATGTTTATATATATGTATGCTCTTAGCTTTAGTTTTTAATTTTTACTATTTTCTTATTTACAGAGTTGATATTTTTTTTTGAAAGATTTAGTTGTTAAATGTTACTTTTATGCCGAGAAGATATATTAAGAACAATACCTATACACGCCTCAGCTCCTATTTTACCTGTGTTCTTCATTGTCTTTTACTGCAGCACTTGCTACAAAATATATTTTATATAAATAGTGATTTTCCAATAACAAGAATTAATCATGAAAATAAATGGGAACATTTTCTAAGTTGCATCTGAATTCAAGGGGGACTCCGCGTCGCTTGCATTGCTTTCATACGATGATAAATGGTGAGGTAGGGGATCGATCGGCGAGTCTGTTTTTCCAATATCATAATGGTTTACACCTCTTTTTATGTATGGACAATTTGACTTGGAAGTCTCAAGTCTTCTCCACAGACTTGACGAAAGTCTTTCCATGTAGGTAAATGGGGGTCTGTATACCATTTCTGTGACTGGAAGTCCAATATTCTTCCATTGATGCTCCCTCGGGACGACCCCCATCCCCCTCTGCTCATCATCTGTTTGCTGCTGTTGATTTTGATCCGAGGTTGGTACGCAGGTCTTATTTATTATGCAAAATGAAACGGTGGGATCATCTTTCCATGCAATTTCCTGGAAGTTCCTCGACAGTACTTGGAGTTCATCAAATGCACTGAAAAAGATGCTTTCCTTCATATATATATATATATATATAGCATGATTGAAAGATGAAGCTCTTTTTTTTATGATAAAATTGCTCATGAAAAGTCTGCATGCTTCCATTGTATCGTCTCGGGTGTTATAACTTATAACTATCTAGCCCAGATAAATTCATTTCATGAATAAAGGGGTTCCATAAAAGAATCAATTGGCCCCGGTTCAATGAAAAAACAATAAGGTCCAAGAAGGTTCATGTATATCATCTCACCTTCCAACTCGTGGATCATGAATTGATGATGACTTGCCGAGGGAAAAAGTTGAATGCCTGTTTACTATTTCTCTAAATGCATTTATCGTAATGGTTTATTATTGAATTGAGTTTTTTTTATAAAAAAAAATATCTAACAAAGCGTTGTTGTATATAATTATATGTTTGTATGTTTATGATAAATAAAGATTAAATCACTCTTGACAACTTTTTAACGACAACCATGCGAGACCCGTTGTCTTTATATTCTTGTGTGTGAATTGGGCGTATGGTTAATGGAGACATTGTTAAAGACTTGATACTTCATACGTGTTTTCTTTTCTTCTTTTTGGGATTCTAGAAACCCACGCATTTTTCTAGATAAAGAGATATTCTTTATGAATTTAGATTAAATGAATAAAACTCTAATTATTATATTTTTTTACAAGATGAGTACTTCTTGATTTAAACTCAAAATCACCAAAACAGACTATACAGTTTTGTCGTGTTTTAGCTAAAATTTATTATTTATTTTAAATTTATTGTTTATATGTTTTTAAAATATTTTAATGTTAAAAATAAAGTTAAAAAACTAAAATAATATCATTGTTAAAGCAAAAGATATTTTAAGAAATAAGTACGAGGATAATATGAAAATATACGAGGTAAACCTGTAGTTGAGGCGCAATTCAGGACAGGTAATCATCAATCAGAAGCAAGTGTCGAAGCACAAGGGACCCATAAACACGAATTGAAAAAAACTTCCACCACGATTTTCAGTGCTTCATGTCAAGATTCTCGTATTGGAAACAATATAGCGTCAGCTAGAAAAAATTGCAAGGCGCCACCGAATCAGAATTGAAGTTTTGGAGTTTAGGTTTGGCTAAGAGCACTCGCAGTATCATTGGCATTTCTATTTGATTTTTCTGGGCATTGATATTTGAAATTGTTTGGGATTCAAGAACAACGACCTCTCCGTTCTTGACAGTGGGAGCCAGCAAGGGTGGCTTCCATCGTGCCAGAGTTTTGGGCTCATCTAGATCCATCAAGATTTGTTGCTGGGTTTGTATTGAAAATATAATCATCCTAACTTGATTTGGGCTTGGCCCAGGCGTGGCCTTGGCCCAGGCGTGAATGGAACAGCTCTCCCTAGTTGCTGGTGGGAGAGAATAACCCGATAAGCAGTGTGAATATGATTTGAATGCAACTTTTCCAAAGGAAGAATTTTGTTTTTCCAGATACTTTATTCTTCGTATGTAGTTTTTTTTCTAACATTTTTTATAATTAATAAAATAAATAAAAATCAAAGATTTTACACATAAATATACAATCAAATAAATCGATACTCATGTAAGTTAATAAATAAATAAATATAATTAATCTTACAAATTAGGATATTTATACCGTGCGAATTGCAATTTGTTTTTTCTCTATAATATCCAGAGTGACACTCGAGCTAGATTTTGTAGACGAGGACAACTATGTAATTAACAATCAGTCTCCATGAAAGAGAAATTGCCAACGACAACATAAAATTCAAACCCACTTGCAACTTGAGCTAACAACCAAAGGGTTATTGTCTTTAGCTGGTGGTTCTAATAGGCACATTGTGAAAATCTTCTACCCTCTTCCCCTCCAAGTCTGTAGTTGACTTTGGTTCCATAGACACCTCTTTTCCCAGACCTCCTCTCTGGTTTCCCCAAAGTGTAACATTTACAAACGTTTTCATGAGTTTTCACTCCCAGTTTCATGTGATACTGCTACACACTTCCACACCTCAAATTTCTTGTACCATGTCTGGTTTCCATTACCTGGGTTGAGAAATTTCGAGACTATTTAGAAAAATAGTAGACATCAATTTTTAAAATATTTCTCACTTAAAATTCTGCACATATTTGTCAGCAGAATCATCTTGACATGCAAGTGATTATCACGGTCCCCGCTGGAGTTGCTACCTATTTTAGCTGGTTTAGAGTTGCCCGTCTCTCGGGACAAGCTCTAGAGGGCGGCACTCTCTCTGCATCGCATGATCATTTTGACTATGCAAGGAATGGACCAGCTCGGAGAACAGAGGCCGAAATGGCAGGCACTAACTGCACCGAACTTTAAAACTGGTCTCCAACTACAGCCACCTTGCCCCAAAACCTGGACCTTTTTCATTTCCTTCTCGGACCAGACAGGCAAACTGGTCCCTTATGTCCATGAAAAGATTGATGGCACTAGAATTGCCTCGTGACCCATTCTTGCATACCTTGTTTGTGGCTCAAGTTTAATCGGCGCAGTCACCATGCGAAACACATTTATCCCACATACAAGGCCAAGTATTGGCTCAACTTGCTATTTGACATCACATCTCGTTACGAGAAAGAATTGGAAAAGGTCATTTGGAATTTGTTAAATTGAAGATTCATGGATAAGCACTCTGTGAGCTTAACCTAAATTTCTTCCTCCCTCGGCCTGCTACTAGCTTGTCCAGAAAACGCCGACTCCTTAAATCAGGCCCAGATTTAGATGCTCCTTTGGGTCGACTTTTTTTAACCATTTTCCGATGTCGGCTGATAAAACAGGGTGCTATCAATTATCTCTCACTTGTCCTCGATCCTAGAAAATGTTTCTGGGGTTTTATTTTATTAGCAGGTTCACCAGGCTCGGCAGAAACATCGATTTTAGGGCGCTCGATAGTGTCAGGAACAATTTTCAGCTCTGATGGTAAATGAATTTAATATCAGATTATAATGATATGTTATTATAAAAACAAAAACTTATAGATATAATTTTATTACATTAACAAGACCAGACCACGAAGCCAGCAAGTTGACATACAAGTCAAAAGGATCAACCTGAACTTCGATTTCTTAAGAAAATAAAAAACCTGAAATATAATTGTTTTATTAAAAATGATGGGTTTTGGAATAAAATCTCAAGGATCTAAAAATTAATAGGTTGACTTGCTACGCGGGTGTTGATATCTGATACTGGCCAGGTAAAATCATATGATCAAAAGAAGGAAGATACCACAAGTCTTCAACTGTCCAATCCCACTACCAGAAACAAAGGCAGTTCTGAATTTTCAATGAAGTGTTTGCTGCAGAAGCCAGGTTAAGATTTGAGTGACTTCACAATGCTGCTTGACGATTACCACCACTACCAGAAGCAAAAGGCTAGTGGCCCAACGGGGAAGGGCTTTGCATGCTTGTTACTGTATTGAGCTTGCAAAATATTCAATAGATTCACAGATTGCATGAACATACAATTATTTGTAAAAAAAAAGCTGGTTTAAAAAACAAAAAAATAAAGCTAAAAGAAGAAAGTTTGTTGTGTCTTCAACATGATTGGTCAGTTCTTGTTGTTTCAGGCTATCATTAACTCTCTTTCTCTCTCTACAGTGACTTTACAGTATCACAAAACAAACAGCCTCCCCAGCTACAGTACAAAATCACTGTCCAAGCTTCTGAACTATAGCAGCAGTAGTATTCCCTGGTCACCATTACCCGACCAGCCAGCCCAGCAAACACCAAGCAGATACATAGCACTCTACATGTCCACATACCAGCGAGAGCCCCACCCACCATTTAAAGGTCCCCAATGTCAAATGCACAAACCATCACACACAAGATAACACTAGAGAGTCAGCAAGAAGGCATGTGGAACACACATATGTATATGTGTGTGTGTGTGTGTATATATATATATATATATAGAGAGAGAGAGAGAGAGTCTACAGAGAATAAAGCTGCTTTTTTTTGGATTTTTGCTTGTTATTGTTTCTATATATATATATATATATAATCCTTATACATAATTCAAGGTACAAAATATGACTTCTGCAATCTTAATAACCCAAGCAAAATTAGACTGCCTTTTTCCTTTGATGAGGTGCTCGTAGCCTAGTAAACATACACAAAAGACCCATTGTCACTCTTTTAATCACCCAATTAGTTCATGCCAAACCAGACCATTCTGGAAGCGTTGGTATATGACCCAAAATCGAGACTTCAAAGCAAAAAAAAGAAAAGCCTGAAGCGCCTTTTTATCCCCAGCTTCGTATCTTCCTTTTTAACGCCTCTCCTTTATAGAGCGACTTCAGCCTGCAAAGTTGTAGCAGCATTGAACCCCACCTGCTGTGGAGATTCTTGCTGATCAATCTCCCAGCTTGCCTTGGCTATAACTCCATCAAGCACAGGCACGTACTCCTGATGCCATCATTTACAGGTAAACAACACATGAGAAAAAGAAAAGGTCACCAAGATGGCAAGCTGAGAAAGATTCTTTCTTCAAAACACCAGATTGTTATTTCCACAAATGAACTACTCAAGAATATTTGACCTCTGATAATGAAGCAAAACCTCAGCAACCCACCTCAAGCTTTTGAACAAGTTCTTTGGCATTTG
This sequence comes from Salix exigua, assembly GCA_032356905.1. Lineage (NCBI taxonomy): Eukaryota > Viridiplantae > Streptophyta > Magnoliopsida > Malpighiales > Salicaceae > Salix > Salix exigua. Next base: position 11,450,627 of record CM063596.1, on the reverse strand, counting down.
GTGCAGAGACAATGATGTTGCGTTGGGAAGGCTTGATAAAGCCGTCATCCACGGCTTTGTCAATGAAAGTCAGAAGATAATTGTAGTAGCCATCAACATTAAGCAAACCCACCTGCGCGTTTTTGGGAAACAGAGTCACGAGCTTGAAATAGAGAGCTGTGAGGCTTTATGAGGCAGACTAGGAAACTTACTGGTTTGTCATGGATTCCTAACTGAGCCCAAGTAGTCACTTCTAATAACTCCTCCAGAGTGCCATAGCCACCTGCAACCAAAGTAAAGGGATGGACGGCATTAAAAACACCACTGATTACTACGAGAACTAAAAAAAAGACAAAAGGAATTTGCATTATCTATGTATACATGAAAAGCGAGAAATGTATGGGACCTGGTAGCGCTATGAAACAATCAGAATTGCGGGCCATTTCTGCCTTCCTTTGGTGCATGTCAGCCACTGGCTTTACCTCTCCAACTGTTTCTCCAGTGATCTGAGGATGCACACACATACACGTATAAAGATACAATCTTTGCACACAATAAGCTAAAAGTTTCAAACCCTAGACCCCCCCACCCCCACCCCCCAATAAAAAAAAACCGAAAAAGTACCAACAGTTAGAACAAAACATAAAGAAGAATATCCATCACAAATGAGATTTTGCACCTCTTTGCTCATCAAAGTTCTTGGTATGATCCTGTAAAAAAAACCAAAATTAAAATTAGGCTACTCATGCAAGAAGATGAGAAACCAAACAACGTAATAATCTACCCATAAAAAAGCAAAAGAAAGAGTAGGTATTATTTTACCCAAGAACATTGCCTCCACCACTATGAACAGCTTGAGAAACCAAGCCCATTAATCCAATGCTTCCACCTCCATACACAAGATCTAATCTTTTTGCTACCTAAAACAGGGAGAGAAAAAAACCTTTAAATACCAAGCACAAAAGTGCCAGAAAACAAAGTGAATAAAGAAAGGTCTAGCCTTTGAGGTATAATTTACCAGCTCTTGACCTAGTTCAGTGGCAGCATCTCTGTAGCAGTTTCTCTTCCCTGTACTGCTACCACAAAACACACAAACCCTCTTGAATCTTGATGGTTTCACTACCTTCCCCTCCATTATCCTAACTCTTTTTTAGCAAAATAGAGCTTCTAGATAAATCACTACAGAGACTAAAAGGCGCGTGAAGGTTCTGGGTGTGAGTGCTACAATGATAAATGAAACAGAACAACCACTATTTATAGACAAGAAAACAATATTAAACAAGAAAAAAAATCTTACTACTACTCCTACACACGCCCAAAATAATTGATAAGGGGCTGTGATGAAGTAGGACAGAGAGGGCTTAAAGTGACAGGCAAAATGAGCATTCTGTGCTATCCACCCATGAATTACACGTGGCTTATTGTGACGCCTTAAATTATGAAGGTTTCATGTTCTTAATAGTAGTAGACGTTATCCAATCTCCACCCATCTCTTCTCCTCTCTGTGACATTTTTAAAGCAATGCAATCATAACTTCGAGGCTACAGCACGTGTAGGTCTACCGTCTACTTGCTCTAAAATCAAATCAAGATTTAATTTAGTATTGGACTACAAAACTTTTAACATATGGGGCAAGGAGTCTTGGGAAATAGTTGTCACGTCGAGAAAAAGGTCCAGATCGTGAGTTTCATTGTTCAGTATACGAATCAGTAGGTCCTATAAAATTAAAAAAAGAAACTCCAAAGACTTTACTTTGGATAAAAATAAAATAAAGATTTCGAAGTTAATTTCATCGAGCTGTTAGTTCACTTGAGTTATTAAAATTTAATTGATCAATTCTCAAAATAATTAAAAAGAAAACATAAATCTAACTATATTAAGTTATGAGTTGTCACCAATAAACCGGGTTTAATAAACACTGCTAGTGCTAGCAGCCCTTGTAGAAGGCCGCCAGTGGCTAATGTGTAAGGGTTTCATTGGTTATTCGGGTTTCGCTGGTTTAATTTTTTATTTTAATTCATAACATTGATATCACTGATTTAACTTCTAGGTACAGCTAACCCCACATTATTTGCTTGAATAATGCTAACAAAAGTGATTATGATTACTTTTGAAGTTATTTTTCATTTAAAAATATAAAATAAAAATACCACTTAAAAGCATTTTTTTAAGACTTATTTTTTATATTAGTACATGAAAATATCTAATCACACTATTTTTTTAATTTTAAGTATAAAATAAAAATTTTATTTTTTAAAAAAATAAATTTAAAACAGTATCAAACATAAACAAGATGATCGGCACACAGCTGGAGTGAAGTGCAGTTGATAGAAGAAGTTAAGACATCATGATGATAAGTATAAAAACCGTGATGATTATGCTATCACTTCCACAGTTAATGAGTTTTCAGGCACAAGTGTGCAGTATAAGTTAGTGATCAATCTGTTTGCTGCCGAGCCAAATCAAAGACATCGACTCTTTGTCTCTCCACCCTACTCGTAACTATGTATGTGGAACATTGCAGTCACTTGTCCCGAAAATTACAGTGTCAAGTTGACCTTTCAATAGATTACTTGTCCCCAAAAAACAGGAGTCATGAACGAAACACGGCGCGTGTGACCCAAACCTCCGACCACGTTAAGATCTCGGGTAGTTAAATTAATACCATGATAAGATGGTGTTTTAAATGATGACGTGGAATTTTCTTAGAATATTTTCTCATATCATGTTAAATTAATATTTTCCAAGAAAAAAAACGCACGACCACACCTTAAACGGTGCTTTTGGATTGGTTAAGGATTTTTGTTTTTATTTTTTTTTAAAACGTGCTTCACTTTTTTATACACGCGCTACTTGTGATATTTGCATCGTTGAATTGTCTCGACAGTCAAATCAAAATTATACTTAAAGCCACGCCCTTGTATTCATCCTGGGAGAATAAATTCTGTCCCGTGATGATTTTAAAGCTTGGAGATTTTACCACTAAAGCGTGCTTCTTATTGTATTTTAAAATTAAATTATTGTTTTAAAAAATATATTTTAATAAATCTATAAATAAAATACTTTGAAAAATAACAACAACCATGCTTTCAATACACTATATATCTTTGAAGAATTTTTAGCCTAGCAGGGAATTGAGAGCTTGAATTAAATATATCGCATACGTGTTTGCATGATAATTACAAAAACGCAATTCGGCGAACATTGCCCCCCGCCCCCACCATTTTTTTTTCTGATAAAGATCCTCCACTCCGATTTAAATGAGTGGAGAAGGTATATGCTCCATGCGTGTATGTATCTAGTCTATCCATAATAGTAAAACTACAAACATTTAAAAATAATTTCAAGTAAAATTTAAAATAAAAAATTTTGAAACACAATGTTAAACGGTATTATCAATATTACTGGTGTATTTTTGAGCCCCAACCGTGCTCAAAATAAAAATCAGGATTTATAAGTTTTAAATATCATAGCTTTTAACTTATTTAAACTATGACTTTTGTACCCTAAAATTGAAGCTAGATAAAACAATTTAAAAAGAAGATAAAATATAATTAAAAAATAATCAAACTCGAAAGTAGCTTTTTAAAATTTAATTTAAGCATGTCCATGAAGAATATTACATGTAAAATGCACACATAAGATTTTAACTCGACACCGAAATCAAAAGTTACAGGTCTTGTGAAAAAAAAACATTATCTAATCAATTATATCATGCTTTTTTTTTGTTAATAACATGTGTATTTGGTGTCAGATTAAAAAAATAATAATCAAAATAAATTTATCTCATTTAAAATCTCAAATTATCTTATAAAATTTATCTAGAACCTAGCTAAAATGCCATGGTTTCATTTTAGTCGGTTTGTTTTAGCCACGTATTTTTTTTTTAATATTAATCATATCTATATTGCATTTGTTGGGCCATACTGAAAATTTACTACGAGGAGTCAATATTGTCATATCCCATGTTAGAATTTTAAGGTAACTGGAGTCTAAAAAAATCCTACGAGTTTGCCGAATATGTGTTTTATAATTTTGCTTTAATTTGTAATTTTCTGTTTAAATATTATCTGTTGCATTCTTTTTTGGATTAGTGTTTTTCGTCCACTCCATCATCCAACAATAGTTTTTTTTCAAAAAACAAATTATAATTTATTTTATCTAAAGTTATTATGGTTTTATAGTTTGGATCATGAATTTTAAATATTAATCTGGACCAAAATATATCATCTTGAATTATTTTCAACTCAAATTATATATGTACTAGTCATTTAGATTTTTTTTCATTTATCAAGTCAATTTGATCATTTTGATTTAATTTATACTTTCATATATGTGTTTTGTAATATAAATTGCATAATTTCAATATAACTTGTCTTTTAATTTTAATTATATTTATTGAATTAATATTTTAAATTATATACTTATACACATTAAACCTAAAACAGAACATAAAATTTTCTAAATTCAAAACATATTGTTTTAACTGAAAAAAAATATAAAGCAAACCAAACAGAACCTTATTTAAAACTTTTAACATCCGCAAGGGCGCAAATTCTCGCTGGGAAAATGGATATAGAAATGTGGAGATAAGTTTCCAGAAGTGGATTGTTGATAAGAGTACGGTTAAAGTTGTTTTTAAAAATGATTTTTATTTAAAAATATATTAAAATTATATTTTTAATATTAGCATATAAGAATTTTAATTTTAATTTTAAATAAAAATTTATTTAAAAAAACCCTTTTAAATTTCTAATCAAGCAACTTCTTCATTATTATTTTTCTAGACTGGTAGAGATCACACGAAACCTCCTCGATGATCAAAACATGTTATCGAACCACTTTCGGTTATTGGAGGGACAGGGTGACCTTTGATGGGGGCTATCAAGCTTTTTCATTGGAACTCGTATAGTAACACGTTTCAATCAATGCTCCTGATGGACCCATCACAGTATGTTCATGTTGGATGTATTTGTCAACATCCTGCTACAGTTAAGGTTCTGATTTGATTTGGTTATAACATCAAACGGGTCGGGTCCAGTCTAATGTTTCCCGCTGCTTGGTAAAGGTTTCAAGATTGAGCCTCGGCTGTGAATGGATAACCTGTTTGAAAAATTGGATCTGCGGCTATGTAAATTGTTTAATAAAATATTTATTTTTTTAAAAAATAACATATCCTAGTTATGTAAATCGTCTTTTCACGGACAAACGTTTTTTTTCTCGCTCGGGATATCATTTGGTGGGCACATATAATATGTCAATCCTCAAATACTGACTCTAAATTAAAGGCCAGAGATTTTAGTGTGGTTATACTACGCAAAAATCATAAATAATTAGTAATTATTTAAGAGTATGATTGATATTATTTTTTAAAATGATTTTTATTAAAATAATATTAAAATGATATTTTAAAATAAATCAATTTTGACATCATTATATAAAAACGACTCAAATATATTATTTTTTTCAAAAACATTTTTAAAATACAATAACAAACAACCTCTTGATGCTTTTAATTTATTGTATAGCACGAATTTTTCAAAGGATCTTAGTGTTTATATCTTATCAAGTCAATAGCCGACCCCTAGATAAAAATTCTACCGATGGAGGGTGCTGGGAAGCCCGCTTGATTGGGCGTGTTGTTGCCCAGTAAAAATAAATAACGTATTTATTTATTATTTCTATATTGTTATTGTTATTATTATTTTTTGTATTATCACATATCAGTTTTCGTAAGTGCTACGCCATCAGTACAAGTTCTCGATCACATAAAAAAAATCCGATTTCTTTTGCCATCAATAATTATTCCCCCAAATAAATATTTTACACTCTGAAAATCATCATCCAATAACAACGTCAGGAAATTAACAGGTCGTACACACTTCTTTGTTGTCCTCTTCCTTTCAGCACATGCGTGGCCCGTTGACAGAATTGCTAGGAAGCAGGCAACCGCTCCTGTAATGTGATTTTTCCAGAAGTAGTAGGCAAGCACCCATTTCTTGCTGAGCTTTTTTTTTTTACCTGTCCTTTTTTGGTTCGAGGATAGATGCCATGCTGCTCTTATGGGCAGATGCAAAGGAGATGTTCTGTCCAAACTACAGGCTCCGTAGTCCAACATGCTCTGTCGCGTCATCACCTACATTCAACAATCTACGGCTTGATTTGTACTATTATCTTCAAAATAAATAGTAAAAAATATATAACATTTTTCATTTTTCTTAAAATCACTCGTAAAACATAAAAATAAACAAGTTTTTAGCGGGCACATTGATCATGAAAGCTTCCAAGTATGTCAATTAAAAGCTTGTTTGCTTGGTAAGTAGCGTTACATATTGATATAAATAATATTATATAGTTTTATTTAACTGTTTAAATATTTAAGTGAGATGTTTTCATGATATGGTATCAAAATTTTGTTAATTCAGCGGTCATAAGTTTGAATTTCATCACCCTCATTTTATTTAATAAAAATCAAGCATAAAATATATCATGAAACTGTATAAATTTTAAGTCCAAAGAGCTTTTAACAGTGTGTTAAAAAATTATTCTAAAAACTTGCCTATCAAATTATTTTTTTAGATGAAATTGTGGGTGTGGTTAAAATTACATTCGACTCCTATTATAATTTTAAAAATAGCTGTTTAATTAATGTATATATTATAATTTAAATGACATGGCCCCTATTGCAGACCGGGGAAAGGAAGTTATTACTGTATACTGGCTCTAGCGAGTCAGTGAATAACTGGGTCAGTGAATAACTGGGGGCTGTTAAATGCATTGCCATGGCAACTTCAATTTCTTACGGGAAGGAGAGATGGCACACCGAGCAAGGCGGCGCAATGATTGCTCCGCGCCGACTGTCATGCTCCACTGTTGAATTTAATTGGCTGTCGACCTCCAGAGGAGGCGTTGCTATAACATGAGGTCCCCTCTTTTTTTGTTTACTGATTGATGAAGGAACTCTAACCTAGTTGTCGTTATACATGTCATCGATGTCGTGTCTTGCCATGCTAGCTAGTAATTAAAAAAAAAAAAAAACTAAAAGGGAAGTGCTGGAGCTATGAACACATGTCAATGTTTATTGGAAAAGTGATAAAGCTTATAACCAGGGGCATAATTATTTTTTATAGATGATACAGAGGTTATTGTAAAATTTACGGGGGATTAATTGACCGGGATAATCTTTTATTATAGTAAAGTTATTGTTTTGCTTCTAAAATAAAAACAAAATATTGAGCCTTCGGAGAGGAGCTCTTTAGTTTTTATTTTTATTTTTTAATGACCTAATTTTAGTGGGAATTAGATTGAAAAACACTGTCCTGCCTACCCAGTTAATTCAAATGTCAGAAAAACTTGCCTCTGGGTTATTTTAGATTATTTGAAAGAGTTGTTAAAGTTATTTTTTAAAATATTTTTTATTGAATATTAAAATAATAGTTTTTTATTATTTTTAATATTAACTTTTGAAAATAATCTAAAATTTTAATTTAAAATAAAAATAAGAATATATTTTTTAAAAAAATTCAAAAACAATTTTGAAATACAATGAAAACAATATCTCAATCACATGATTGCGCCACAGCCATGGAGCCATAGTCATTCCTGGAACGGTGCCGAAAATTGAAGTGATGAAGTGATTGAAGTGATTGTTTAGAGGTTGTAAGTTGATTTTGAAAGTGATTTTTATTTAGAAATATATTAAAATTATATATATATTTTAAATTATTTTTTATATTAATACTTTAAAATGATTTTAAAACTTTTTTTTTAAAGTAAAAAACAAAATCAAAATTATTTTGGAAACAAGGTAATAAATATACCGAAATTAGATATATAGGATTACACACAGGCTGCTACAATCCCATTATTTTAATTAATTTTAGCCGTCAGGTTTTTTCAATTATATGAAGTGAAATCGGGGTTGGTTTTCAAGGACATCAAAAAGTTGAATCACAAGGCACTTTATCCATATAGGGTCTCGAGCTAGAGTCTGATACATAGAATCATGATCAATGACCATCCTTTTGATTTGACTTTCTTCTGTTTTTGGTCGTTGATTTCTTCATTCTCCCCTGCTGCTCGCAGCATGACTGTATTTCTTCCTCCAATGTACTTTTGTAATTATCATATTATGGGTCTTCTTTTATTAATGAACATCTTTTGGGAGATCAACGGGAGAATGAGGCACCTGTCCATGCCTTTCTCTCTCTCTATTCTTTAACATGCTACCTATTTTTTTTAAAAAAAAAACCTAAAAAATATCACAGTTTTTAAAATAATAATATAAAATCAATTTAATATCTGAAATTACTCACATAATTCAAAATTTTTAAATTCATAAATTCAGCTACAATATTTTCTATTTTTTTAATAAAAAAACTGTTAACACCAACTTGAATTCATTCCTTTTTTTTAATGGGATTCATATGCGTTTGTTTCCTTGGGATAGGATTCCAAATTTCAATCAAAGTCGAATGACGACCCTGCCTTGGTTTTTGACAATGAAGAAAAAAGAGTAGCGGGATAAAATCTTTAAAGTCCGGGAAATATTTGTCTGTTGACTCAGACCAAGTTGATTCGTTTTAACTGAGTCCATGAATGACAACAAGTCACTGCTAAGGGAGAAGGATGTCTTCCTAATTTATACCAAACACTATTGTTCCCATAGGCCATAGCACCATGCTATTCAAACCAATTTAGCCTTTTGTGGTGTGTACTTTGTTTTTGACTGAGATGAACATCAGGGTTAGCTTGTGCGTAACTAGAATAATTCTATAATTCCTCAAATTAATGATTATATAAATTTTTATTGATTATTATATTACTCGAACCTAAAAATAATTAAGATTATAAGAAAAACAAATCCTTAATTCTAAACTTGTATCACCTGAACACCCACTTAGATATGATATGTGATGTATACTTTTTTTTCTTCCAATATAGTTGTCATATATTTCATGTAGTGTTCTGGTGGGATGATTACCTTTCTCCTCTTCTTTTGCCTTGAAAATCTACACTTCGCCTTGACGTTTGAAAGTGAACGGGAGAGGGATTGATGCCCTGCTTTAACATGGATTTAAAAAAGAGAACAACCTTTTTGGTTATTAAACTAAAATTTTCTCATCTTGGTACAGCTGTGGTTATCATCTTATAACATGTTGACAGAAGCTTAACCTAGTATCTTTGAATTAAATAAAATAATATAAATTATATTTTATATCTTTACGTAGTATAAGTTTTTAGGTGAAATGATTTATTAATATGGTATTAAAGTTCAAAATTCACCACCTCATTCTATTTAATAAAAAATATGCATAAAGTAAAGTGAATTTGTGCAAGTTTCGAGCACAAAAAAACTTTTACTTTATGGTATGTGTTACAAAATAATATAAATCATATTTTAAAATTTCACGTAATAATTTAAATTTTTAGTCCAAGAATAACAATAATAAAAAATTATCCACAAGACCAGGCAAAAAATTTACATGAGATGCTTTCCAGCTAATGATTTCATTGTCAAAATAGAAAAATCTCGAATTACCTTATAGCTAAAAGGGTCGGCCGACCATCATGTGCACCCACACTCGAGTGCATCGTGGATCGGCCATTTTTCCTCTTTGTTTCGCGCGTGTATGTGCACCTGTCTTCGTTTTTTTTTTCGAAGAGATGCTTTATATAAATTTTGTGGTGAAAATGACAAAGAAAAACATACGGGCGAGCGGCCCCCTGCGCCTGGAATTTCCAACGCGCAGGGGTTCGAACCCCTCATGCCTCAGCTTACGTGTTTTCTATCATTTGTTTTTTTATTATTATTCTTTTGAAAAGCAACAGTTGCTTTTCCTTTCCTTTTCGTTTTTCCAAGCAACAACTGCATTTACTTTGCATTTCGTTTCTCCACCTTTGGTTTTCTTTTTTATTATTATTGTTTTTCTTTTGAAAGTGGCACAAATTAGTTCTTTTGAAAGTGGCACAAATTAGTAAAACAATAAAAAAATGAAGCCAAATCTAAGACTAGGTAAATAAAAATAAATTCAAAATAGAATTTATTATGAAAAACTTAGCAATTATTTGATAAATATTAAAATTTGTTTTCATTTATTTTCACATATTTAAAGAACATAAATAAATAAAAATTCCAGTTAAAATAAAAAAAACATAAAACACATTTTCAAACAGTATTGAATAGTGAATAGTGAAAATTATTTTTTATTCAACCCGCAACATAGAACATATATTTTTTTAAAAAAATTAAATTAAATGATTTTTCAGCTAATAATTTTTTTGTTTTATCATCTATTATATTTTTTATGTGCTCTTGCTTTTAATTTTTTATTGGTTTTATTGTCATTATTTTCAAGTTAGATGAATTTTCCCCCCTGATAATTATGTTTTTTTTTAAGTTATTATGATTTTTTTCTTTTATTTATTTCTGTGCTTTATTCATCATTAACACAATAATAATAATAATAATAATAATATATTATTTTTCTTGCTTACTCTTTTGTTAATGTTTTTGAGTGTTTTTTCTTTCGGGATAATTTGATAATTTTAATTGTTTTTACAATAATATCAATAGTCATTTTGTATCTAATATTACTGGGGATAAAAGATAACTCAAAAACAAAAATAAATAAATTTACCTAGGTTATCTACAATTAAAAACGATACAAGTCACTTTTGTCTCGATTACACTGTTCCTTTTAAACGGCAAACAAGTCATTATTATATGTTTTAATATTTATTGCATATAATCGCCTAAAAATATATAAAGAGAAAAAAAAATGACCTCGGATTTTTTGCAGGAAAAAAATTAATATCAAAATTCTTACATACATTTAATATAATAATATGATAAATAAATCTTATAAAATAAAAAAAATGGTTGTGAATTTTAATTTTGTGCTCTTTTGTTCAAGTTTATTTCTTAAAAAAAATTGATTTTTTAATATTTAAGATCTAATATTACCTGGGAAAAAATAAAACTCAAAAAAAACAAAAGGTAAACAAATTTGACTATATTATCTACAATTAAAAAATATACGAGGCACTTTCCGTTTCGACTACACTATTCTTTTTTGATGGAAAATAAGTAATTATAGCACGCAAAAAATTTATATTTCTTTTTAAAAAAAAATACAATATTTTTATTTATAATGTGTAAGATCTAATTTTACTGGGAAAAAAGGCAACTCATATTTTTTTTCAAATATATCTAGGTTATCTATAATTAAAAAAAATATAAAAATCACTTTCCATTTCAATCACACTATATAGTATGTGAGACTAAGTATATGTGTTTAATATTTATTTAATATTATCGCCTAAAAATATATATAGAGATAAAACAAATAACCTACGATTTCTTGCAAAAAAATAATAACATCGGTATTCTTAAATATATTGAATATAATAATATGATGAATAAATCTTATAAAAAAAACTTTGGCTTTGAATTTAAATTTATATTTTAGACTCTTTTTTTCCTTTTAAGAAACGATTACCTTTTTTCACATGTATTTTTTATTTTTTAGTGTCCAAGTCAGTTGTTCTTTTTTAACTAGGTTTTTTTTAACCAGAGTATCCGTGACAACAAATTTCTAATAAATCATTTCACTTTCTTAGCAAATTTTCTAACAAATTTTATCAAAATTTTTTTAGCAATAGCAATAGTAAATCACATTTTGGTTGAAAAAAACATTTTCAACAAATTTTATTAATTAAAATTATACTAATTAAATGTGAAAATAACAAAATACAATATTTATAAAATTAATTAATTTTCTACATAGATAAAAAGTCCAATAAGCGGCAAATCAACTCGTAATATTCTAAAAGTAATCTTGGATTTTTTTTTTGTTTTTTTTAAATAATAATATTTTTAGTATTCTGAATCATTCTATAATATACATATATAAAAAGATTTTTTTAAAAAAATAAAATTAATATTTTAATATATTTCCAAATAAAAAATAATTGAAACCACACCGGACACCAACAATCTAAATAGAACATCCTCATCTGAATTTATCACGGGCATAGAATGGATGCAATAAAATTAGACAATTAATAAGAACCCCACCGAGAATAGCTTTTCGAGGTGGTCTGGCGATTCCATCGCGAATGGTAACATGAGTATTTAATCATAAAATATAATAGCGAATATTAATTAATTGTAATAACAATAATTTAGAGGATGGTATCTTGATGACGCGGGTCAAAACAATCAACTTGGCTGGATTGACGATGGGACATTTACCAGTCTAAAATGAATACCCTGTTTGGCTTAAAGCTAGCTAACAACACCCGGTGGATTAATACCTAATCCCAAGCATTTTGACCTTGGAATTTAATGTGCCAGTCCATGTTTTATCAAGCTACACGTATTCATCATGCCCACTGAGCCTTACAAATTGATTATTATCGAATCTCTCTTTTTTAAAATCACCAATACAAATTATTTATTTTCAAAAATAACACCAACTATATTCCTAAATAATCACAAAAACACATATAATTTCTCAAGCTATAAGACAATAGAAAGAAATGCGATCGTTGTCTTCATAAACAGAAGCAAATAAAAAAAAGAAGAAAAGGTCAAGAACACATATTAACATTACAAGTATGCTTCCCTTCTATTAAATAATTATCTCACCTGTGCTAGGTAAAGTTCCAAAATATAATTTATATTATTCTGTACTTCCTAGTTGAAAACCTTTTGAACTTGAAACTTACACAGACCTACACTACTCCATGCTTGATTTTTATCAAATAGAATGGGGGTGGTGAGATATGAACTTGTAACCACTGGGTCAATAAGGCTTTGATATCGTGTTAAAGAACCATTTCACCTAAAAATTTAAGCTGTTAAGTAAAATCCCAAAATATTATTTATATTATTCCTTGACACTCTGAATTTCTGAAGCCGAAATGAACATTTTGATGCTGGGCCAACTTCGATTTAATCCTGTCGATATGTTGAAGTTGCAAAAACAAGGCTTTCCTTTTATTGCTTTGATGAGTGATTTGCAAATGTTTCATTATGCATGGTAATAAACTTGAATATAATGAAGTTAAATGCGGTGTCGAGTCAGATAATTTGGGCCACTACGTTCGTTCGTTATTACAAGATTGTAAAATCACGTTGTGTCGTTTTTCTAAGCCCACAAACAATTTTCAGCCCTACTTTTAATTGATGATGCTATATTATACAAGTCAGGCCTTCACTCTCAACTACAGTACAAACCCTTGTGATGGGTGGAACGGGCTTTTGGGACCTTGTCCTGATAAAACGGGCTTCTGATAGAAAATTGAAGCACAAGAATGGCTGACAGCATATAATTCTTGCTCTGATAACATTTTGTTCAGGGAAATCATCCCACCGTGACGCTGGAAGTGTGAAAAATTAACCCCAAATGGGGATTTATTTGTAACTTTGTAACCAAGTGTTGATCCAAATGACAAAGTATATAGTCTTTGGATCATGTTAAATAACTGTCGGATCAACCATTGCTTCTATCAAATTATGGCAGCTGACTGGCAGTGAGAAATTCGCCCAAAATTAGGATATTCAGTCGAGAAACCCGTGTTGCTTTTGTCTTGCACACATCGAGAACTCAGAGAATCCAAGTTACAATCCTATGTTTCTTTCGATTAAAACGAGGTTGATCGAGAAAAGAACAGTGAAACTTATCCGGAAAAGAGTGTGGATTATTAAATCACTCCGACAACTTTAAGATTACTGGATTGACAGAGCATTAAAGATGGACAAGTGTCCTACTCGCAAAACAGAAAAAAATTGTGAACATTGAGGCTGGATAGATACTACTATAAAAAATCATGCTAATTTCATAGAATTCTTCAACATTATTGAATTCTGTTGTGAAGAATGATATCAGATTAAACTGAGTGTGTATAGATGAATATTCACATTAGCAGTGGCAGGACAGGACAAGACCCCTTATTTCCAGCTCCCATCGTCACAATCAGAGCAGCCCTCTTGAGCAATATCAGTAATTTGGACTCCTGAATCATACGTCATCCCAGGCTTCCAGTCTTCAGGCAGGACATTCTGAGCCCAAACCCACTTTCCATCGAATCCAGCAGTTATTACAAATCTGAATTGAAGTGCTCCTGCTGGAACTCTGTCTGTGTCCCATACTGCCCCATGATTTCTGCTCATGAAACCCCAATTTGAAGAACCAACCTGAGAAAATTTAGCAGAATCAACAAGAGGTCAGCATAGTTTAAGCATTATACTGGAAAATATAATTTACTCCATTGCTGTATGTTAAAGCTGACCTTAGCAACGTCCATGGCTACCACTTCTGTCTGACCACCTTGATACAACAATTTAATGGCCAAGTAATTTGGTTTTTTGCTTGATTCTTCTACTCGAACAGCCAGATTCTGATTCTTGTATTCGCAAGGTACCCTGGACGATGAAAGAAACGAGATGCAAAGTTAGAAAAAAGTAATAAAATATACAATATTTTTTTGTCTTTTTTTTTTTGGTTTTCACTAACTGAATCAAAATCTAACCCTAAAATATAGACAATACCACGAAAGTTTTCAAACCTGACTCCATCAAGGATTAAATGGCTAACCCAAAACAATTTTGTTTCAAGATTTATTTTTTAAAAAGTTAACCAATGTTGTTTCTAATATATTTTAAAAAACTAAATCAAATCTAACCTAATTTATTCAAATCCTCGGATCAACTCAGCATATCAAGTGGAGTTTAATAACACAGAATACTAGCTGTACAACATTGCGCAAATCCTCTCAATTATACAGTCATGTTACCTCCGATTTTATGGACAGCGGTTTACATATTGACCGCTACCAGCATTCAATGTTCTCGTTTTTAGTTCCCAGCTATAATGTATAAAACTATAAAAAGTTTGTCTATATTACATTCATTTCTTTATGTGGCTGGTCTAACCAAACCATTACCTGAAGAATCCACTGGAAAAAAAACCATCATGTTGATCGATTATTTAATTCACATGATCATTATTTTAACCGGAGAGATTCTATTGTATTTATGATGATCATCGAGATAAAATAAATCTTATAATATATGCTCTCACCTTTTATATTCCACGTCCAAAATCCCATGTTTCAAAATGCCCAGACCCATGCCCTTGTTGGCCATGCCCTTGAAAGCTCTGCTGCTAAGAACAAAGTCTGTTTGGTTATTGCGATTGAGATCAGTCACAATCACTCTAGTCCCTCTGCTACTACATAAAGTTGTGTTTTTGCATCTTATCTGCCAAAGCCAGTCAAATATATGATCATTCGTAAGAAAAATCCACAAAAGGGAAAGCAAACAAGAGGTGTGGTTTAGTAGTAGTAACCTGAAAACAAGCACCGCATCCAGCTCCATCTTTGTAAAGAGAAGAAACACCAGCCGCAAGGTGTCCGCTGTTAAACCCTATTGCCATGGAACCATACCCACAAGCCCCAGCTTCACAGAACAAGAAATCCGCACCAATTAAAAACCCCATTCAAAATACAGGAAAAATGAAATCAAAAGAAAAGGAAAGTGATTCTTACTTGAAAGGGCCGAGGCTTTGGAGAAATATGCAGCCTTAGATCGGTGAACACATCGATCACAACCAGTAGCGGAGGAGATAATCAAGAAAAGAAAGCAAAGAAAGATAGCCATTCTGCTCTTCAAATTGCCACAAAAGAAAGACGAGAAATCAAGCATGGCAGTGCACGCAATCGAGTAAAGAAGAAGAGGGTCGAGATAAGAGAAACGAAGTGAGGAACGAGGTATTTATAGGGTAGTGAAAGAGACTGTAGAGTGGACTACAGGTCAGCATTAGCCAAAAATAAAAACGAAGTAAATCTTGATAAACTTTAATATATTACCATAGATTAAAAATTAAAAATATGCATGCAGAGAAGCTGAGGTCGCAGGGAGAAAGAGACAGAAAACGCGGATAGACAGAGTAAAGAAATGATGGGGTCAAGCACCGACTAGTTGTCCGAGCACTTACAGCTGTGGAGAGAGAGAATGGGAGATATGTAAGAGGGTGGTGGGATTTTGTTGACGAAGGCAGAATACTTTTCGCACTCCTAGGAGAAGTTTCTTCCTTGTTTCCATTCTCTACAATGATCACACTTTCGATACTCCAGGAGAGAGAGAGACAGAGGTTGCCTCAACAAACTAAATTTTTTACAAGTGCTTGAGACTTAGAGGCTGTTTGTCATTGTGCTGAAATTTGTTTTTTTTTTTTATTTTAAATAAATATGTTTTGGTATTTTTAGATATTTTGACGTGCTGATATTAAAAATAATTTTTAAAAAATAAAAATATTATTATTTTAATATATTTTGGCACGAAAAACACTTTGAAAATCCACCACAATCGCACTCCCAAACATGCTCTTAGTTGTTTCTCTTGTAATTTAAGGATTGAGCTTTGTGATTGCTAATATAATTGACAATAGAGACTTTCATAATTATTAAGTTCAATGATTGTATGATTAGTTCAAGTGCGTGCAAGCTAACCTGAACATCCTAATTAATAAAAATAAAAAATTTTTAATTTTGATATATAAAGGTGGATTTAAATAACTTGATATCTAAAAATATTGTTATTGTATATATATATGGTATTATCTTTTGGGGCAAAGACGTGCAAGGGTGGAAAACAATATCCCTTGGTTAAATCGGGGCGTATCAATGATATGTGTGCTACTGACTGATAGTGAAAAAGAGTTAAGAGGGTCAAATTGATAAGAGATTGATTCATGGATAATTAATTTCATGTTTAAACGATATTTTTTCCCCGTTTTGTGAGCATGATTGAAGGTGCTTACGTGTATGGTCCCAAAAATTAAATTAAATTAAAAAAAAAACAATTTTGGAGGGTAAAAGTTTGGTGAAAGTGATCTGCTTAATTAAGAGTGGGAAGATAAGAACAATTCCTCGCGCAAGCCTCTCTTGTCAAGCAAGAGTATTGCCAAACGGACAGCTGTGGGGTGGTTTATAAAAATAAATAAAATAATTCTAGTTCCGCACAATAATTATTTATGCTATTTAATAAATTCATTTTGAATGAATAAATAAATTAAAATATCCTCAACTCGAATAAAAGAAATATTGCATGTTCATCTGCAAATGTCGAGTCTTCTTACGTGAAAATATCCATATTTTGCAGGGGGTAGATATTTTCACTGAGAGCAGGAGGGCCGGTTTCCTCTTTACGTGATAGAAGCAGGTAATCGGGGTTCGATACAACACGAAACATCTACTTATTAAAATAATATATTTTTTTTAATTTTTAAAAATTATTTTTAATATCATAAAATTATTTACAAACGGTCTGTCTGGAGGTTCTCTATGGATCCACAGCCCACCAATTCTTCTGACTTTGCGTTCTCTTTTGCTTTCTCTTCAAGTCAAAGTTCCCTTCTGCTCAGAGATAAGGCTCGTGCTTTTGGCATCTGTCCACGTCGAACATTGAGGATTCCTAGAGGCATGATGATAATGGGATGCCCCAAAATCAAGTTTTGTAATATTCAATCCCATCAACTCGGGCTGGATATGAGTTTTCATCATTGAACATCAAGTTTCGGATACTTCTAGGATGTTTATAAATTCAAATCTAAACTTGAATACCATAATTTAAAAATATTTTCCTGCTATATAATTTGTTTTCCGGACTTTAAATATGTTTAATTTGTTTTCCAGCTCGAAACCCTAAATTCTTGCCTTTTGAATTTGACTCCCAACTCGACCCGATAAATTTAGGTGAAATAGCCGCTCCTAATTATCCTCTGCGTACACCACTAAAATCAGACACCGTCAATTTAAGGATAATGGATCCAGCTGTAAATGAACATCATCATTATGCCATACGTAGAGATCTTTATTTTGGGGCACATATGAAGCCTTTAATGGCATTGCTCATCCCTTGACAGTAGCTGTTCTGTCAATTTTAACCTGGCAGTTCCAAAAAGAAAGCAATCGGGTACTCAATGTTTAGCAAGTCTTTTATCTCATGGACAGCAGCAATTATCTTTAGTTCAAGCAAATCTGTGTCCTCTCTTGTCGGCTGATTTCTCCAAGGATCTTCATAAATCGTGTCAGCAACGATATTTTTCTTGGAGAGTAAGAATAACTGTAATGTCATTCCATGTTTAAAGAGTACTGTAAAAATTCTAGCCTCCATTTGAAAGTAACCTGCCAAAAGATTCGTGTAGCTCGCCATGCTTTGGAGAAAAAAATGGTGTTGAAAGTGGCAGTTGGATATATGCTGAAAAGGCCACCGCATCTGCCTGGATTGAATAATATTTTACATTTCTCTCCCCCCTTACGTCCCTCTCTCTCTCACTGTTCCATACACCATATCCACACGCAGGGAGGAGAAGAGGGAGAGGCAATTTCACTAACAACTATTTCATTGTTGTTTGCTTGTGTTGATATATGGAAGTATGCCCAGCCCAGCAGCTGTGACCAAGCAATACGTCGGAGTATACAGAAACAAAAAAAATTTCCCAATGGAAACTTCCAAGGACATACCGAGCAATATGAGCTATTCAGTTTGCCTTCTCAGTTAGAACCAAAATAAGATCTGTCCGAGCTTTTTCCAGGGCATCTGTCAAGTACTCAGGCTTCCTCCCTCCTGCCTGAGCAAAACTAGGCCTGCCACCACCTCCTCCGCCACACAGTTTTGCTATAGGTCCTATAAATTTCCCTGCCTGGATACCTAGATCAACTACTCCTGGAGTGAATGCGGCAACCAAGCTCACCTTACCTTCATCTGGACAGGAGCCCAAAACTATAGCTGCTGGATCTTGCAGTGTATCCATTAGATATTCAGCTGCACTCTTGAGTGCATCAGCATCAAAATCATCCATTGACTCGACGAGTACCCTGATATGCAAAATTTATGAACATTATCAAAACAATCGGTCATTCTTTTGTCCCAAAACATGGTGGAAAGTGTTTAGCATGTTTGACAATCACATTACATTACAGCTAACAATTTCAAAGACGAGGAACCAACTATCACACTGAAGTGACAGCCAAGTGAAACAGCTACATTTTACAGGCCTGCAGAACTAACATACAAATCATTAATACAGATGATGCCAGTTCTGATCCCTCGAGATTGGAGTTTCTTCAAAAATCATGTGCATATTTAAATCATTATATGATCGAGATTCATTTTCTTAAGGTTAGCCTTTTAGTTTATCAAACTAGGTAATGTCTACCATTACTAGGGAAAACTAATGTAAGATGAAGAAAAAAGGTCAATTCAACTCTTCAAGTGGAAAGCACGTGCGATTTGGTGGGTGATTCGAAAATTAGGCATAATTTGAGATGCAAGAGTTTAGACACATTAAGTATTATGAGCATGTACATGCATGCACTAAAGAAGCACCATTTACCTGATTTTTTTCGAAGTTCCCACTGAGAATGCCTTGCTGGCAATCATTGATGCTTTGTACACTGCTGCTTTTGCACGCAAAGCAGAGACTTCATTTCTTACCGTCCTTAACTCCTCTAAGAGATTATCCACCCTGGCTGTCACCTCTTCTGCTTTCACCTTCAAATGCAGCATTAAATGAACATAAAAAATTTTCTTCAGCTTGAAATTGAAACCACATATCTAAAGAACCAATCCATCCCCGATATATCCACTTATATAATTGCAGATTTACATATATAAATATGCCAAATGAAGAACGGCTCTCCTCTTATAATACACAGACAGGCAGCCAGACATCTGGAAGGATGCAGAATAGATGGAAAAAAAATATAAATATCCTATAAGAGGAGTGAAACAAAAACATACTTTGAGAGTGGAGCATAAGAGTTTCATCTGGGAATCTCTTGCATTAATGTATTCAATGAAAGCTTCACCAGCCACAGCTTCTATACGTCTGATTCCAGATGCAATGCCCTGTTCAGAGATGATCTTGAAGGCACGTATTTCAGAAGTGTTGCTCACATGGGTTCCACCACAAAGTTCCATGGACACACCAGGAACTTCTACGACTCGCACCTACAACAAATCAGCATATAAACTCGGGAACTTGTTTCCTCTGGTGCTTGATATGGTTGGTTAGTATAACTATTCAAATGTAGGTATGGCACATTTACTTGAAAGCTCTATGAGAAGAAGATACGATAAAATAAACTTGTACCTGCTCCCCATACTTTTCTCCAAACATTGCAATGGCCCCAGATTCTTTTGCATCATTAAGTGACATCACCTTAGTCTGAAGAAGTGTTCCATCCCCAATCCATCCATTTATCAAATTTTCAATTTCCTCCAGCTCACCATCAAGAAGTGGTCGATGGAAGTTGAAATCAAATCTGAGACGATCAAAAGCAACCAGTGAACCAGCTTGTGATGTTTCTTGGCCAATAACCTTCTTAAGTGCAGATTGTAGCAAATGAGTAGCAGTATGGTGAACCTGCAAGATATCATTTGAACAATAAGATAGAAGGCTTTCAAGGTAGAAAGATGGTTGCATACAACTATCATATCATTGCATATTAGCACTGCATTTGGCATACTTCAGTTTTTTTTTTTTTAAAAGGGTTCTGCTTGAAGGTAAGCATCTATAGATGTCCATTAGAATTTTAACCAAGCTCATGCAGTGAGCATCTATTTAGGAAGAACAAGAGGTAATCCATGGTTAAGCACCTTAGCCCGCTGCCTCAATTTTGCATCTACTGCAGCTTCCACTTCTCTCCCAACTTCTAGAACTCCTTCTCTAATAGTACCCTTATGAACAAATACACTACCTAGAGATTTTTGAACATCTTTAATTTCCACAACAGCTGTCTGTTTGCTTTGATCTTGTGTAACATATAGAAATCCATGGTCCCCAATCTGACCACCAGATTCAGCATAAAATGGTGTCTTGTTCAACAAAACTTCAACTTCACTTCCTTCAGAAACCTGTATCACTGATTTCCCATTTAACAAGAGGCTTTCAACTACTGCTCTTGCAGAAAGTGTGTCATAACCTAGAAATTCAGTATCATGAACATTTTCAGCAAGATCCCCTCCATTTTCAACTGAAAGTTTAACAATATTGTGTGCAGCCTGAGATTGACGCCTTTGGTTTTCCATCTCAACTTCAAAACCATCCATATCTATCTTGACACCACGTTCTCCAGCAACTTCTGTGGTTATCTCCACTGGAAACCCAAAAGTGTCATACAGTAGAAATACTTCTTTCCCGGATAAGCAAGGTAAGGTTTCACTTTTTTGAGCATTTAATAGTGCTTCTGCAAGCATTTGGTCAAGCAGCTTTTCTCCTCTCTCTAATGTCTGCACAAAACGAAGCTCCTCCCTTTGCAACTCATCAAGAATGCCATGTCCTCTAGCCTTTACATCTGGATCAATATGGGGGCTCATTTCAATTACTTTTTCTGCAATGGCTGGCAAAAACGCTCCATCCTCTCCACCCCCACTTACACCAAGCAATCTGCCAATACGAACAGCTCTTCTGATAAGCCGACGAACCACATAACCTCTACCAATATTTGATGGGAGCACTCCATCTGATATGAGATATACAATTGCACGCAAATGATCTCCTATAATCTGGAAAAAAAAAACTTCAGGTGCACGTTTGTTAAAAAGAAGACTTTCTTGAAATGAAATAATTGACGTGTAGGTAAGTTAAGCATCAATGTACTTTAAGGTTCAATTTTGTTCGATCATCAGCTAGAGCATATGATATATTTGCCAGTTCTGCCGCCTTCTCTATAATTGGATAAATCAAGTCAGTCTCGTAATTGTTTGGAACCTGCAGCAAAAAAAGACTTGAAGAAAGATTAATTATGATGCAGATAAGCAATACAAATGTTGATATATGTGTGGATGAAATGAAGTCCACTAGTTAAAGAAACCTCCATGGAGATGTTCTTTTTGTTATTATTATTTTTAAATATGCAAAAGAAAAATATTAACTTGCTAGTTTATGATGGAGGCAAAACTTATGAGTACCTTTTGAAGGATGCGAGCCAAACGCTCCAGGCCAAGACCTGTATCTATATTCTTTTGTTTTAAGGGTTCAAGTGATCCATCATCCATTTTATTGTATTGCATGAAAACCAGGTTGTAGAACTCTATAAACCTACTATCATCTCCAAGATCCTGCAATTAATTATCCAGAACAAACAAGAAAAGATAAGAGCAGTAGCATGAGAAATTTTGCAGGCTCCCTCCTCTTTGAGAAAAAAAAGGGAAAGGAATCATAATACATACTGTATTCTTATATCCCCTTTCAGGATGGAAATCATAATAAAGCTCAGAGCATGGACCACAAGGTCCAGTGGCACCGCTGGTCCAAAAATTGTCTTCTTCACCCATTCTCTTTATATGTTCAGCAGGAACACCCACCTGATGCAATTTTTTTTTCAATACATAATAAATCTTCTGTGGAAAACCACTTGTTATAACAGCAAAAGTTTGGATAGCTTTGCATAAACAGAGTAGCTAGTGGCAGGAGAAGCGAATGTATGACGTAATGTTTTGCAATAGAAAAATTCTCATGCAGTTTACCTCATCATGCCATATTTCAAAAGCTTCATCGTCATCTTCATAAACACTAACCCATAACCTGTCAGCTGGCAGTCCAAATCTGCCAGAACAAATGAAATAAATTTAATAAGTTTCTTTGTAGTCTTTCAAATTAGAATGGATGAGAACAAGTTTTATTATATCCATGCATACTCCTTGGTCGAAAGCTCCCATGCCCATTTAATAGCTTCTTTCTTGAAGTAATCTCCAAAACTGAAGTTTCCAAGCATCTCAAAGAATGTATGATGTCGAGTCGTTCGGCCAACATTCTCCACATCATTTGTACGAATACACTTTTGTGCCGTTGTAGCTCGAGGCACTTGTCTGGGAGCCTAGACAGAAGCACTAGAACCATCATAAGCTCAAAACTTTTAACCCATGGAAGCAAGAAGTTAATTAGACTTTGCTAAACTTAACACACATGCTAAGTAGACAAATGAATTAAAACAAGTTCAGCGATTGTTCCAATAACACACCACACTGGGTCCCAAACTATCAGGTTCAAAATAGTTTGCCACTAACCTTCCCAAGGAATATAGGCTTGAACTGAAGCATTCCTGCGATAGTCAGAAGAACAGTGGGATCATCTGGCACAAGAGAAGAACTCGGAAGAACCTTATGGCTACGAGAAGCATAAAACTCAAGGAATCGACGACGTATAGCATCCCCACTCACAGGGTTTTCCTTAGTCTTATCCTCCACCAATTCCTCAGTCACCGGCTGTACTGAAGCTGAAAAGAAACATGATGAATACTATAGTCTTCAAAAATTGAACCTCATAGTTCACTCAACAAACTCATATTTCAAATTTCACACCATTAATTGCATCAACCTTTTGTACTCCTTGCACCAAACCGCTTTTCCCTGGCCCCTCCCAAAATGAAATATCCACACGGAAATATACTAGGTGAATAAAGGGCAACATTTCTTGCAGCAAAACCTGCAAAATTCCCCACAGAAATAATATATCTAAAGACCAAATGATGCCACTAAATAAAATGACAAGTAGAATACGCATAATCAGGTACCGTTCGAATTAAAACCAATTAATTTATCAAAAAACTTAAGACCCAATTTGAGACTTCAAGAATAAACCAATATCAAACACCATCCTTGCTCAATTATGCAACGCCATACAGTGTTAATCAAGCATGAAACAGATCATGGCAGTTTCAAATGCTTATGAATAAACTAAAAGTGCAAAGTTAAATCTTTTAAAGTCTAAAAAGCTCAAATTTTAAATATTTTTTTGTTTCAACTAAACCAGAAATTTGAATAACAAAAACATTGAAAAAACAAAGAGCTTGGAGAAGTAAGAAGGAGCTTTTACCAGTTGAAATGGAAGAGCTGTAGTTTGGTTGAATTGTGAAGGTGTGTTTTGAAAATGGAGCAGTGAGAGGTCTCCTCCCGCAATGGATACCGTGTAGAGTTTGTGGTGGCAGTTTCAGGCCACCCATGTCCGTCTCTCTCTGTGAGCAGGTCAAGTGAAGGTAATTTTGCCTCCTCTTTTTGGCTTAATTTTCAAGTGGCCGTTTTTATACGTGGGAAGGATAAGCCTTTTTAAGGTGTCCACATGTTTGGCACACAATTTTCTTATATATTATTTTTTTTCGAGTTAGTTATTTTAAGTACCTATTTGCTTACAGAAGTAATATACTAGTCCTTATAATTGTATAAATTATGCATTTGGTCCTTACAAGGTTTTTTTACTTAAAACAACCATGTCATAAATTAAGTTTTAAGAAATAGAAGAAAGATGATATAATGATTTGAAAAGAAGATATTTTGAGAAATATTTACTAAATTAAAGAATGTCAACATTGGTCAAGAATTACCCAATTATTTCTTTACTTATAGGGATTAATTAATTAGTTTAGATAAAATAGTGATAATAACTAATAATCAATTCCCTCTCCCTCTCCCTCTCTCTCTCTTCCTATGTTTCGGTATTTATTAAAACAAAAAGAAAAGGGTTCTAAAATAAATCATAGAGGCTACTGTACAGATTTGATTTTCAAGATCGTAAAACATTCGGATAGGCAAGAAATCACGTGGGCCAAGAGTTATTGGGTACTCCACAAAAACCAGACAGGCCCACTACAAACCCATTTGGAAACTATGTCTTGCTAGTTATGGCCGTGTTCTCACTGGCAAGGAAGTAGTAACAGAATGGAGTCAATAAGAATGGCTCCTGCATATAGTTTTGTGATACTAAATATATGCCGACATTTTTTGCATTAATCTTGTAGTTTTGAAAGTTTGTTTTTCTATAAATTTATGAAAAAATAATGTGAAGCACATATCGGTAGTTCACTCCTAACGAGATAAACGAGTTTTTTTTAATAATATATATATATATATATATATATATATATATTATAACTGGGATTTAATTTTACGAGCTCGTTTTATAAACCCAGTTCAAGGATCGAGTTGTTTTAGCAAGCTGAGGTCCAGAGAATATGCAAACTGGATCTAAAAAGTATAGTGAGATGCCTATAAGGTTTCCATGTGGTTCAGCATACATGGACTCCATTTTAGCCGAAGACTGAGAAAGTTGTGATCAATTCCATTACCACTGGGCAGTACTGTTCAATTTCTGCTTCTTCAGATCACGGAGATGCTTGCCCGACAAGCTTATCTTTGAAACTTTGTCTATACTCCCAGCTTCAAAGACAAAAACAAACAAGAAAGTTTAAAGGAAAAGGTCAGGCATAGGAGGGTAAGAGTTTTTTGTTGAAAATTTCTGGATAAGGTGTATATATAATCATTCTCCAGAGAGCAAAATTCTCATCCAGGAAGGAACTTGTGGGCCTGTGGCTACTATTTGTTAGACAGTTAATGGACATGCTGGGCCAGCAGTCCTTGTTTTCCAAAGTAGAAGAACTACTCTCACAAAACCAGCAGGAACAGATTCACATGCACATGTAGGCTTATCTATGTATCTATCTGCCTTTCACAGATTAAGTTTTGATTCGGCTAGATCACAAATTTGGACCTTTTTTACTGTAAAACCGCTTGACTGAAAACATGCAAGTCTGCATCTTTTCATGTTCCTGCATAGGCAAACATGTCCACCTCCCAAACAACCCCACACAACCAACCTCTCACATGGTTTTGCTCTGGTTGTATCGAAGTGTCGGCAATGGAAGTGTCTGTAATCTTCTCACTTGTGTGTGTATATAATCCTCTCACTTCCATTACCTTCTTTCCATCACAAGATTCACTCTCGACATTCTAAGATCTAAACATCTTCTTTTCTTAGTTTAACCGGTCTCAAGATGATCAGCGCGAAAAAGCTCGTCAAATTGGCAAGGAAATGGCAGAAACTGGCTGCTAGTAGGAGAAAAAGGATCACCTCGCATCAAACTATCAGCAGCCTGGATTCATATGATTGCAGCACATCAGCAACAGCAGAGAAGGGTCACTTTGTTGTGTACACCACTGACGAAAAACGCTTTATGCTTCCCTTGGATTACCTTAGCAATGAAATTGTTAAAGAGCTATTCAATCTAGCAGAAGAAGAGTGTGGATTGACAAGCAATGGGCCCCTCACCTTGCCTTGTGATGCTGCCTTCATGGAATATGCAATCACCTTGATCCAGAAGAAAGTGGCTAAAGATGTAGAGAAGGCATTGCTGATTACCTTAGCTAGCAATCGATGCCCATCAACTTTGTATCCTCATCAAGAAGTCAGAAATCGACAATTGTCAATTTGTAGCTTCTGAAATACCATACAAAGTTAATATACACATTGATACATGAATGAAATGCAATAATTTTTGTTATGCTTGGCTGTTCTTTCATCAAACACAATTCCTGAAACATCCCTTTGATAACATTGCCCCCAGATCAATCTTAGTTAAAAGTGAAATCTAAAATTGTCGTGGTTAAGTACCTCAGCAACAATTAGAATGAAACAACCATATAATATAGCATTTTAAGTCTGAATAATGGCAAAATCCAAGTGTCTAAAATTGAAACTTCAGTTTACAGAGACTACCAAGCTTTTTCTAGCCCTTCTCATTCATTAAACCAGCAGCCTCTTTTTAAATCCAAAATTTGGTACTTCCTGTGGAAGAAACTACCTCAAAGACAAGTGGTCTCTATATGGAGACTAATTTTATTAAAATCTTTTTTCTGATGAATGTATTAGTGTTATTACCATTCGAAATCATAAATCTCAAAAGATTATTTCCCCAGAAATAATTTCTTACAGGTGCGGAAGAGTTGACCCAGTGAACAACTGTAGCTTTATAAAATTTTGAAGTAAATTATGGACTCTGAGGAGATTTTGTCGATTTGAATTGCAGTATGAAGATGACTAGAATTTGTTAGTGATCATGGTCTTTTTTTATTTATTCATTACCAAACGGAATTTGTTCATCAAGATGAGGCGCAGAATGCCTACATATCTCACCTGAAACCATGGTCATCAGTCACTTTGGTCCCTTTGGACTCTGCTTTTCAAATGTTGAAGACATAGTAATGTAAAATTGGGAGACTGAAAACATTACACAACCTCCAGGAAATGGAATCTGATAAATGGACTTCTAAGGGTGACAACCTATTAAGGCAGGCTTCGTTTCAACCACAAATTTCCTGTCTGGTAGTTCGTCCAAAGCGGGGGACCAGTTTGCTTATGTCTTGCAAAGCACATGCCTGAATCTGCCAAATCAATGTTCTCACCAAATTGCCAAATTACTGTAAGAAGATTCATTTCAGCAATTTGTTCTCTGTGGTTCTCAAGCATTTATGATCAACCAGCTTGCATACCCGTTACGCCATTGAACCGCTCCACGCATATTGTTTTGATTGCTTACCTAAATCAAGCATGTTCTAAGCATGATCTTTCACACAATCTGGGCCACTTGCAAGTAAAGTTTCTGCCTTCCCTGGTGGGTATATAACTACCCAACATCATCGCTTTCTCCTCGGCTCAAAATTTCATTTTCAGTGTTTCAATAACTGAATTGATAGCCTCCTCCTCCTCCTCCTCCTCCTCCAACTTCACCAGTCTCGAGATACCATCACAACGATCAATCTCATGAAACTCGTTAGGTTCGCAAAAAAGTGGAAAAAACTTGCAGCCCCGGAGAGGAAAAGAATTTCAATACCTAGAAGCGGGGAAGATGAAATCACCGACAACAATGACAGGTTACCTATGGCAAGTAAAGGGCACTTCGTCGTCTACACTGTCGATCAAAGGCGCTTCGAGTTCCCCATTTCGTATCTTAACAATAACATCTTTAGACAACTCCTGGCAATGTCTGAGGAAGAGTTTGGCTTGCCAAGAAATGGTCCTATAACATTGCTATGTGATGCAATGTTCATGAAATATGCAGCTTCCTTGATGCAACGAAATTTTGATGAAGATATGGAGAGAGCATTGCTTATAGACATCGCTAGTAGTAGTAGATGCTCATTGTCTTTTCATTCGCTACTCCAAGAACAAAGTAACCAGCAATTACTGGTTTGCTGAAGTTTTGTACGTGACCAAAGACATACTACGAATTCCCATCAAATTTCTCCATGCGTGGTTACCTAGTTTCAGCCTTTTCGCTCCAAATCCAATATTTTCTGAAGGAAGTGCTAAAATCTTCTGTCACCGGGCAAGAAAATGCTCAAAAGGGCCCTGCCATTTTGAAGAGCAGGGGCTGCCTGAATCATTCAAACGACATGTCGGTTTTGTTCAACCAGAATGGTTAAATAGAACTTGTGAAGGCAAAAGGCCCAAGGATTACAATACAGAGGCCCATCAATGGATGTCTATTAAGGCAAATACAACAAATGAGCCCGACCCGAAAACCAGAACCCGTGGTTTTCTTTAGGGATTTCCGAGTTCCCGAATGTTTTTCTCATCATGTAAGCGAAGCAGGTGTTTGAGATTTGTGGTTTACTGAGTTTTTTAAAATAATTTTCAGCTTTAAAAAATATTAGAATGTTGTTGTTGTTATTATTACTATCATTTTAACATTAACATATATAAATCATAAAAAAACATTAAAAAAATATCAATTTAATATTTTTCATGCTAAAAATATTTTAAAACACATTTAAAAATAGATACAGGTGTTGTATAAAACGCCCTTCAATATAAAAATAGATAGATAGAAATTTAGGATTTCTTATATTTTACTCCTTATATTTAAATTATAGAGAAAGATTCTCTTATTTGACTATTTTTCTTAAAAAAAATATCTTAATCGTTCTAAAATACCACATAAAAACTGTTTAATTAGTAAATTAATTGGACCTGATTAATAAATTTAAATTAAAAAAATATAAAACCTAATTAAAAAAGAATTCCAAAAAACTAGGATTAGACTATTTGATAAAAAATATTTTTATATATTTTTCTCTGAAAACATGTTTAAGTCATTTAGAGTTCTTGTGAGGTTTGGGCTTTGATGATATAATACTTGAATGATATGCTAGCTCATAATTATAACGTGTCGGAGAAAAGATAAATTTGGTCACCAAAAGATATTATATGATAATAAAAAATTTATAATTTATATATTATATTTTAAAATTGAGTTAGGATGTGTATTTTTTTATAAAAATATAAACAATTAAAATTTTATTCGGTTATCTAGATATATAAAATACATTTTTCAGGGATTTAATAGTATTAAAAAAAAATACGAGTAAAGCATTGTCTGTGCGGGGTGAGTCCATATAACGAGTGCATTGCCATTTCCTTCTCAACTCAAAAATCCCATTTCAATAATCACCAAGAATTACTGGATCTCCTCTTCTTCTCTTCTAAATTTCACCAACTCAAAGCAAAATGATCAGCCCCGTGAAACTTATCAAGATGGCAAGGAAGCGGCAAAGTCTAGATGCCCTAAAGAGGAAAAGAATTTCATTACAAAGAAACAATATTAGTAACGCAAGTACTAGCAGTAGCAACATGCAGGGTCATTTTGCTGTCTGAACGGCTGATCAAAGACGTTTCATGTTTTCTATTCCATATCTTGACAACACCATTGTTGGGGAACTCTTGGTGATCACATTGCCATTGATGCAATCTCCATGGAATATGTAGATTCTTTGATCCAAGGGAGAGTCGATAAAGAAATGGTAGCAGTAGATCATGTTGATCGTTTGTCCCGGTCAAGGGCTAACTAGCCAGCAGTCTTTAGCATATAGTTTATGAGAGTCAGACAAATTAAATTCTGTAATTGACCACCGATTTTATAGTAGTGCATAGACTTTCAAAAATGCCAACCAAACTTAATAATCGTGTATTCTGAGGCCAGAGACTAAGGGTCAAATCCTCTTGCAATTACGATTTGCTTGAAGATTGTCACACCATGGCTAATTAATGCGAGGAAGCCTTTCTGGACTTTTTCTTTTCTTTTTTGTCTTCGTGCTAGATGGTGTCTCTAAACAAGATGCAGCTCCAGTAATTAAGAGACAGATAGTTTATACCACAATTGAGAAATTCGGGGGGGAAATCATGTTCTTGTGGCGTAATTAACATCACTAAATTTCATTTTCCCAGGTAACGTACAGTGTTATACATGATGATCATACGCTTAGTTTCATTCTGATGCTGGAGAATTAGGGTCAAATCCTGGTGCAAGTTGCAGCTCTTTGAAGGTGATGGTATAATGCCATAAATTCGCACGTTGCCAGGTCCCTTTCTAAAATAGATTACTCGAACAAGAAAATATAGTTCTCCATCGATCAATGTCTGAATTATAAATAGCTTTAGCCCACTTGCAAGACAATTAATCTTAATTATTCAAATTATAAAAGTTGGTCCAAGCTAGCCGCCAGCCGGCCGGCAACAGAGAATTTCTTTTTCTGGTGTAAAACTCTATCACGGATCATAAAGACATATTATTATTTTTATCACCGAGTCGTACACATTATTATATTTGATCGATCATGAACTAATTATTTAATTAAAGATTCTAACTAACTGGAATGTGTTGATCATCACTCTATATGATTTTTAGTGAAATTTTTGATTATGTGATTGCAATCTTCATCTTAACAAACAAGATAAAGACTAACCCTCCTTCATACACGATCATCAAAACTGACCTGTATCTTCCCATCAACTGTCAAGAGACAACAGCTATTTTTCCAAGTTAATTTATACATTTCAACGTTTCTCTGTGCATAAGAGACGATTTACACAAGGGAAAGAAAATTCAAGCCTTTCGGTGGACTTGGCATATTTATAATTATCAAAATTGTTGACATCACATTGAATCTGTGTTCTATATGTTCTGATCATCTAACATAATATATTACCACAGGTTTGAAAAAAGATTTTGCCGGAACCCGATCGAGATATATCAAGCTACGTTATGTGAATGATTTACATAAAGATTAGAACTTGAAACATTCCCTAGAATCTCTTTTCATTTTCCCTTTATAGCTAACTCACAGAGTATGAAAGAGATTTTACTGCTCCCAAAGAAGTCAGATCATGAGATGCATGTTGTTGACCATGCTGTTATCAGTGGCTTCATATCTATTTTCAGCAGCAGACCACCTTGAAATTCAACCATCAAGACTTTTCTCCCCGATTTTTCCACATATTTTTTTATCTTTAGCTAGGGCCATCATGCTTTAGCAAAGTAACAATATTAAGGGTTTTTTATGTGCCTAAGCAACTAAACTAGTCCTGTGATTAGGATGAAACTAGCCCTGTGATTAAGAGGTTGCAAAGGGGGTTGCACCGTGGGCTTGCAGCGTGTATAATGGATTCAAAGATTAGTTGGGATGGATATAAACTTGTTCGGACACCTGGTTATTAAAAAAAAAATGAGCGTGCAAGGGGCATTGATTATTCTTTTCACAAATATTCATCTTCTGTCAAAGGAAAGTGATGGTGAAGCATGACACACATTTTGCCCACGTGACCAATATTGTGATGTGAAGATGATTTTTTCAAATCAGCCTTGATCATATATACCTAATGGCAATTGAGAAGGGATTTGTAACTTCTTAGGACATCAAGAATCTTTTATTTTAATCCTATATAATCAATTAACACATGATTTATTTTTAACTATATATATATATGCTTAATTATGGTTCCAAAAAAGGCTTGCTTTAGCTTATAGTAGCTATGACTAATTCCAATTTACAAGTCAAAGAGGGATAAAGATAAGCGCATTTTTTATTGGATGCATGGGGTATGCATCCTGCAATGTGCTGACAAAACTTTTTGCAGACAACGTTACAGAACCGGCAGTAGAATGAAGACTCAGAAGCGCGGCACTAGTTTGACAAGAATAGGCGGTCTTGTTCTGTATGGTTGGCTGCTACAGATGATTATTAATTTCTTCAGGTCTTCGAACCCTTTTGGAGTATTATTGTAACCTTTTTTTCTTTAGACTAGAAATTTTACAAATTATCCAAAATACTGTTTCTTATTTACACGCCCTTGAAGACTATGAGGGTATGAAAAAAAATTACTACATAAAAGAGAAAATCAAGGCATCTCTATATATATATATAGTTTACTTCATTGATTGATCATATTTGTGGGCAAACGGAGGAGCAAAAGAAAGCCAGAAGGAAAGAAAAAATGGGTGAAGCTGTTGGCGCAAAATCTACTCCTGTAACACCAAGGCCTGGTGCATACTCTACTCCTGGTACACCAAGGCCGGATAGAAACTCTACTCCTGTAACACCGAGGCCAGCCTCGGCGTCACCAAGGCCACCGATATCGGCTCCTCCGTCGCAATTTCATTCGCCGTCGTTGTCTAGATCACCTTTGCTCACGCCAGATCATATTGTTCCGAGCAAAACCCCAAGGAGCTCAACCCCAAGAATTAGAACCCCTCGCTTTATTACCCCTTTAGGCAGTCCTCTTAGAAGGGCTCTGCAACTCACAAAACTCGACCCTCAAGATGCTTGGCTTCCAATCACCGAGTCCCGAAATGGAAATGCGTGGTACGCAGCGTTTCATTGCCTTTGCTCTGGCATTGGTTTTCAAGCACTTGTGCTCCCCGTCGCCTTCACTGTCCTTGGCTGGTAAGTAAAAACAGCATCCATGATTGGTCTTTAATTTGGTGAGACAGGTTATACTTATCGGACCGATTTGTAGGCTAGCAGAGCTTTACTTTGTTTTTGTTTTACAGGGCATGGGGCATCATAGCCTTGACAGTTGCGTTCGCATGGCAGCTTTACACATTTTACATACTTGTGCAACTACACGAAAACACCGAGACTGGCATTCGTTACAGCAGATATCTTCAAATCATGAGTGCAAATTTCGGTATGTGTTCGATGTGTTTTTTGAACTTCCAACCTGTAGTATTCTGAATATGCCCAGAAAAATATTCAACAACGTATGAATTATGCAGCTGAAATCTTCGGAGAAATGATTTCTGAAGGAATATTCAATAAAATTATCATTACCACTCTTCCTTAAAAGTCTGGCTACACAAGTAAACAGCATGCTTAACTTTGGAAACTATATATACGTGTTCTAAGCCATGGCTTCTTCAACAATTCAGGTGAGAAGAAAGCAAAGTGGCTAGGCCTATTTCCGATCTTGTACCTGTCAATCGGTACATGCGTGGCTCTGAACATAATCGGAGGATCGACATCGAAATTATTTTTCCAGACTGTGTGTGGTCAATCATGCACAGTCAAAACATTAACACCAGTAGAATGGTACTTGGTGTTTGCAAGCGCTGCAGTTCTTCTGTCCCAGTTGCCAAACTTGAACTCGATTGCCGGTGTGTCGCTAATTGGATCCATCACAGCTGTCGTGTATTGCACAATTATGTGGATGGTTTCTGTTAACAAGGATAGGTTGCCTGGCATAACATACAAGCCGGTTCGTGGAGCCAAGGAGATTGATAGGTTCTTTGAAGTTCTTAATTCACTTGGGATTATTGCTTTTGCATTTAGAGGTCACAATCTCGTTCTTGAGATCCAGGTACCGTAAATTTCACCTTGTTTTTTCTCCATTTTTATGTTCCATATTAGCAATCAATGCAAGAAAAATTAAATATTTCTCCACTTTGATACGCCATGCATTTGATCCAATGGCTAATAATCCATAGGTGACATTGCCAGAGATTTTTCAAGTTTACAAACTCTTACTGCACATTCACGTGTTCTGTGAGGATCATGTTTTAGAAGAGAGAAAATCCCTTCTCTTTGGCCGATTTTTCTTGACTTGTTTGGAGATCTTCTGTTAGAGTGACTTGTAAATTAGCAAATTGGTTCACACACGTTATACATTGAAACAGCTCCTTGAATCTCTTTTTTTATCAAGTTTTTTTCGTACAATTGACAAGCCTTCGCAAAGAACGTAGAAAGTGCCTAGCAACAATTAGTTGACCATTGACATTTGACCTTGTTGAATTAAATTAAATATAATATAGCACTATTTGATTATTAATTGTACGTTGAGTGAGATACTAGTTAGTTACGTACAGCACCACGCCAGCTAAGCCAGTGTTTGGTCAATAACTATGAAATGTGACAGATAATATAGAAATTATTATGCCATGCTTTTCGTTTTACTAGAATTAAAAAAATAGCCCAATATTTCTAAAGTGATTTGGGTTGGAATTGACTTTTTTATTTTATTTTTTCCAGGCTACTATGCCCTCGAGTGAGAAGCATCCATCCCGTGTGCCGATGTGGAAGGGTGCCAAGGCTGCTTATGCAGTTATTGCCGCGTGTCTATTCCCCCTTGCAATTGGAGGCTTTTGGGCTTACGGCCAGAGGGTACTGCTATACTTAATTTCCACCATTTTCATTCCGTGGAGTTTCATTTTTGTATTCTAAACCAGGCAGATGTTTTCTTGATTTCCAGATTCCAAAAAATGGTGGCTTGCAATCAGCCTTCTACGCGTACAGGAGGAACGACACCTCACAATTCATCATGGGTCTTGTTAGTTTACTTATCATAATAAACGCTCTCAGCTCCTTCCAGATCTATGCCATGCCAATGTTTGATGAGTTGGAATCGATTTTCACTAAGAGGATGAAGAAGCCGTGCCAATGGTGGCTCCGGATAATCTTGAGGGCAGTTTTCGGTTACGGGGTCTTCTTTTTGGCCATCGCGATCCCATCTATCGGAAGCGTGGGAGGTCTGGTCGGAGGGATATCATTGCCGGTCACGCTGGCTTACCCTTGCTTCATGTGGCTTAAGATGAAGAAACCAAAGAAGTATGGCAAGATGTGGTACCTTAACTGGAGCCTGGGAATCACCGGCTTGATTCTAAGCGTGTTGTTTATGGCTGCTGGAGTGTTCGTTATCAAGGAGAATGATAGCAAGTTTGAGTGGTTCAAGCCCAAGTAATCGAATGAATATGGAATGTGAAAATGAGAAAGTTTTATTTATAATTATTTTTTATTATTCTTATTAAATATGTGATTGTGAAATTTATTTGCAGAAAAGCAAATAAATAGGAAAAAAAATATTTGCTTGTAACATAGCTGTTTTCTAATCAACGATTCATTTCTCTTATTGCGGGCCTTTGTTCATCTGACTTAAGCCTGTTACTTTAGCCCACAAAGTAATTTCTCTATTGGGCCAATCATTGTTCTAAATGGGCTCTTGTCAGCCCAATCAAAACGGAAATTGTGGTCACTAATTTTGACCCCTTTCCGCTTAAAATAAAAATTAACCAAAAACAAAATCAAAATTACCGGGAACAAAAAGGGGTTAGCAAGTTGGGCTTCGGCCTGCCATCATTCGGTATGGGCTCATAGGAAGTTGGCCCTTGTAGCTTGTGTGAAAGCTTCCTCGCCCATCACTATATCATTGGGCTTTGCCTCCGTGTACCTTATGAATCGCCTCTCCCCTCTTGTCTGATTTTATATGGCGAGGAAAAAGTAATAACTAAACCTGGTTTTGCTTGTTGATTTATAAAACTAATTAATTAATTCTTTGAAATCTATTTTTATTAAGAAAGGATTATTCCTATTATCACTTTTAGAAAAAAACAATAAGCATCAAATTCATAAAATTAATTCCTTCATAGACTATTTTCCAAGAAAGCCAACATTAAAAGAATATTCCGTGGTGAAAAATAACCCCTTGCATTTCCTAGTTTTTGAAAGCCAGAATTCTACTTTTTTTTTTAATTAACGTAATTATCACTTCATCTTTAATAACTTCTACATGCAAAAAAACATATTGTGATGCATGGTTTTTTTTAAAAATATTTTTCGTTTAAAATATATTAAAATAGTTTTTCTATAGATTTTTTTAATATCAACATATTTAAATTATTCAAAATCATTTTAAAATGAATATTTATTAATATTAAACTTAATATTTTTTTAAGCCCATAAAATCAAGTAAAGAAGAATAAAAATACCAGCACATCAAACTCCCTTGAATCCGGAGTATGAAACCAAATAAATTTACCCTCGTGACTGGGCTACTTGTCCCTGTCGGTCTAGGGCCTCCTTTTCCTTATAGTCAACACAAAGGGTGCAAACCTGGGTGACTACTGGGAAAGAAAACAGAGTGGGGGCACAGGTAGGAGATTGCATGTTTTGCGTTACTTCTACCGATGTATTTTCGTGAACGTACAGGAACTCAGGAAATCATTGTCCATGATCCTCGTTAATGCTGGAGTATAAATAAAATTATCCATTTTATTTAATTATTTTTATTTCCTCTGAAGATAACGAGTGTGGTATCCTTCAAAAATCATGGATGTGACCGGTGGGTTAATCAAGCAATAGAAAGTTTTGTGCCTCCATTTATAATGTAATTCTGCACTTGCCGGCATGATTATTTGCTGCTACTTCTATCAGATACCTTCAAATGGACGGCTGTCGACACTGATTTTTCTATGTGATGGACACGGCACATCAAAATTTGTTAAGGGCCTAACGTACTTGCAATAGAGTTAAATTTTAGATGCGGAATTTCATATGATATACAAATATGTATGATGTCGCTCCATTCTTCCACACCAAACAACCATCTGAGAGCCTCGATGAAATGTAGAAGACAGCACTAATGAGGTGGTCAAAGGAATGAGGCCCAAACATTAACAGCTGATGTCAACTGAGAAATAAAAATGCACCTTACGAACCCCTTGAAGCTGTGCATCATTCATTGATAAACACATGCTTCTGTCAAATTGTGGGGTTTGCCCAGTTTTTTACCAGTTAAAATTACAGTGCATCTAACACGCTTAGAAAACTTTGACTTCACCAGTCTTCCCAGAATGTAGGCCCTAGACCTCAGGGAAAATGTCAGGTTTAGAGGCACAGCAGCTTTGTTTACATGCTCTGCAGCATCAGCGAGATGGGGCACCCCTCCATAGAGGGGAACTTGGGAACCATGCACCACTGTCACAACCGTCCTCCGGCTCTTCCTCGGCTGAGAAAACTTCTTCATCTATTTCATCGACCCACAAAACCAAATAATTAGACCCAGATATCATATAAAAGAAGAAGAAAAGGATCTTAACCCAACAAAATCCACAAAATAAACGAGTATATGATAACCACACAAATTAATAACTTGGGTTACTAATTCTATGAACTTTGCATTCAGTGGAGGCTCAAATACAATCATATGTAATTGCACCTCGATAATACGGTCCCCTGACATGCAAAGACAACTGGGACACGGACCCCTTGGAGTCCCATGCAAACCCAACAGGACTTTTCAGATCAACCATGTTAGAGATGTTTCTTTCCAAGGACCGTAGCTCAAGGCAGATAAAAAAATGACACAACAGCAATCGATAAAAGATTAAAGAAACCAAATTCATCTGTCCAATTCAAGCGAATGGTTCCACTACGCTTCCCAAAAAAAGAAACTGAATTAAAGCTCGTCATAGTTTTCGCAGTCGTTTACAGGCACTCGAAATTTGTAACCAATAGCATTCCCTCAATCCTTCCATGCCCCATTTCCCAAGGTATCCTCGGGACCCTTGAAGGGCTAAAGTCTGACGACCTAGCAAAATGTTGACCCCACCCCTTCAATGTAATTCAAAATGACCATGTTACCCGTAGCATAGCCGTTATTCCATGTTAAAAACAAGGATTGAAAAGACATTAGACACGTACAGGTAGCATAGACTATAGAAGATTTTACCTGCCCAGAGGCAAGTTTGAGCTGGAAATAGTGAATTTCAAGAGGTGTAGAGGTGACATGGACGGCGAAGAATGTGGCGGGATTTCTGTAATGTATCTTGACCGTGGTATTCAAAGACAGCATGTCTGTTGGCACTCCTGTTTGATCATTCCCTGCTTGAACATAAAAATTCTCGAACACCATGCTCTGCTTAAAAGAACACGAAAAAATACCTTTTAATCACTTTTAATTATCTTATACCTAAGCTCTAATTATTTGATTTTTACTGCTGATTAACTAAA
The DNA here is from genome assembly GCA_032356905.1 of Salix exigua. NCBI lineage: Eukaryota > Viridiplantae > Streptophyta > Magnoliopsida > Malpighiales > Salicaceae > Salix > Salix exigua. Next base: position 11,412,745 of record CM063596.1, on the reverse strand, counting down.
AAAACATAATTAAAGTCTAAAAAAAGGATTACGCCAACCTAGGAGCAGTAGTCTAATCCTATCCACATTTATAGTCCCCTATGCCCTAGTTATCATCACCAGCTATTCAATTTACCCGTAAGATCTACAAAAAACAAGCCACTCAACTGACTCGGTTGCCAAAATCGATTCAGCTCGGTAAGTTTTTCAAAAAAAAATGTACCTTGACTAAAATTTCAGGCTTGTAAGCCTTGCTAGCACCCCACAAGATCAAACAAAACACAGTGAACAGCAGAACAAAGAACAAGAAACCGATAAAATACAATTTCACTTTATGTGCACCACCCCCGCCATCTTCGTCATCATCGCCATCATGATCACCTCCATCCTCGTCATTAATCCTTGTATGTTTCCAGGCAGATAAACTTCTTGGCATCTTGAGTGAGTTAGAGAATCTTGACGTGGAAGACTCACGAGAGTGGTGAATTGGTGAGCAGTGGTAGAAAAGGTGTGGTGGTGAGACGGTTGGGCTTGACCCATAAGACATTTTCTCCATGTCATGGTTTGATGGACTTTGAACGTAGTAGACTAGCCTTCTTGGAGACCTTGGCTGCCATGATGTGTCAACACTGGTTCCATCTGAGTCAGTCTTGGCGTGCATCTTCTCTTTTCTCCCCCCTCGTAAACAGCTTTGAGATAGACGAAGAGAAGACGATAGGTGTGTTAATGTTAGGGATCGAAGTGTTTGAGTTTATGAGGGGTTCGGCACTGGAGAGCCAGGAGAGGGAAGGGGCAGGTAGTGGCAATCAGGAAGAGCTGACACCGGGAGAAGGATTTATAAAAGGGGTTTGAAACTTTGAATCACGAGACAGGGTAACTCTGGGAAGTGTAATAAAATCTGCTGACAAAACGTTAGATGGGAACCTTCCTCGCGTAGGGACAGCTGTTATGAATGCGAGCTCTAGTGGCCTGGATCTATTTCTTAGAACCTGGTGGGTTGGTCTCCGAACCTATCTTTCTAGGCCAGGTTCATCACCGAAAACTGATAAGGACTTTGGCAGGGCGTATAAGCCCCTGGCAAGTATTGATATTTATCTATTTTATTTTCTCACACGTGTACGTGCAAACATACATGCGTCATTCATATATTACGAAAAATATATAGAAATTGGTTTTTGTGAACATATAGACAGTTTATAGTAAATTAACACGATATCTTTTGTGAACTAAGAGATTTTTTTAAAAAAAAATCTCTATTTATCTGTACTTAAAATACATCTCTGTCCTTAACACAAACAATAAATAAGCGATGTATTTAGTGGTGTTTTGGTCTTTTCATATTCGTTACTTATTATTTATGTTGTTTATTTATTAGTTTCAAGATAACGAGGGCATTTCAATAATTCTACATTGCTTTTTTATTTTTTAAATCAAGAAAATTGCTGACACGATTCATCATCATGAGCTGAGTTTCTGTTTATGCCATTTGGACGATGTGTATGTCATCATCTGTTGTACAAGCTTGAACTTTTATCATATTTTAAAAAGTATTATTTTTATTTTCTTGCGGTATGATATATGACCATGGAGTAGATGTTTGGTGTTACGGTGTGACTTGCGGTTGAGGTTCACCGTAACACCAAATATCTATGAAATTTTAAGAGGTATGTCCTGCTAAAAAACAGCTGCTACGCTGTATTTTGAGAAGTATATGTGAAATGTTTACAAAAAAAGAGGAGGCAGATGAAGGAAACTAAATAATACAGAAAAATATAAGAACGTCGAGCAAAGATTTACAACCACCTATCGTTTTCCCCAGCTTCGGCGACAGCAATATCAGCCACAAAGGTAGACAAAATAAACTCCTCCTTACCTCTCCCACAACAACGGGCTCTCTCTCTTTCTCTTTTCCTTTGTCATAGCAACAAGCTCTCTCTCTCCTCCAGCTCTCCTTCGTCGTCAACTACTGCACCAGCTCCTCGCCAGCAGCAACACCAGCTCCACCATGAGCTCAAGCACCAGCCAAACCACCACTCGAGCCTTCTTTTTCAGCTCCAGCAACGAGGCAATAGAGGTGAATGGCAGCACAAACCCGACAATTCCCAACGTCCCATCCGCCCCCCTCCCCCAAGCTACCATTTTTGACACCATCACAACAAGGAGAACCATCTCAGTCTCCTCTATCTGTCGGTATCAGCCATTGACCCTCTAGTCACAGTCAGCATGTACTGTTCACGTGAATAACATGGGCGAATAATTCATGCAAAAATGAAAGAAAAAATACATTGTTTTATGCCTATTTTTTGAGCTAATGTGTTGGGTTATTCTTAGCGCAGCCTAAGTCCAACAGAGTTGGGGTCTTTTCGGCCCATCTTGGTTGTGCCTGTCCGATTTTAAAAAAATATATAAAAATCATGTTTTTAAAAAATAAAAAATTATGTACATAGAGATTAGCTCTGATAAAAGAGAAAGATGTGTCACTTCGTTTTACTCTACAACCCTATTGCTTTTTGATTAATTGATAATAAAAATGAGTGTAATTTACTTGAATTATTAATTTCATTTTATTATTATAATAATTAAATCAATAATATTTTTAAAAATATGTGTGTGTCCTTTAAAGTTATTTCACAAGTTTATAGCGATATGAAAAGTATGGTAACCAAACACTCGAAACTGATTTTCATTAAATCTTGAACTCAACCACATTTTTAACCAAATACTTCAATTTCAGCTTTGAATTGCAGCTAAAAATATTTTTCATGAAACTATTTTTTTTCAACCTCAACCACACCTCTATTTGGCACATAGAAGTAACAATTTATCACCAATTTTTTTCTTCTTCCTTGTTTTGTCTCTTTCTTTTTTCTAAATAAAGTGCATTTTTATCTCTTTTCTTTTTTGATTTTTTTTTTATTTCTGTCCTTGTGTTTTTTACAGATCATTTTCATCCTCGGGCCTTTTATATTTTCAATTTAATATTTAAATAACAATTTATCATGTGTTGTTTTTTTCAATTCGCTTTTTATTCTTTTTATTATTATTTTTTGCCCTTGATTTTTTGTTTGAATATTGTAGGTGTTTAATCTGTACTCCAATATAGTTTATATTGTTTTATTATTTTTTTAGTCTGTCCCTCATTCTTTTTGTCTCTTATTTGCTTTTATTCAAGTTTTTTTCTTTGTAATTTCACCTTCCAATTTATTTTTTATGCCCTGGAATATATATTTTTATTTAAATTTTCACCCCTATTCTTTTTACCAGAGTTTGTTGTTTGGTTGGGTTTTTTTTGGTATATCTCGACCTCATTACCAAAAAATTAGTTTTGAATGAGTTTTTGGATAGTTTTTATTTTATTTTTATTTTTTTGTATTTGATCTTTGCAATTTTTTATTTTATTTTATTTTATACGAATAGAATTTGTTTTTGTATAAAAGGTTATTTTAAAATAATAATCTCAATATACTTGGCCATTAATACTTGATTTTTTTTATTTTCCCCAACAACTTCACATGTGTTTATATTTTATTATTTCTTATTAATTTTAATAAACAAATTCAATAGACACAAACATGCAAATATTTTATTTTATAATATCGAATCCTTACACATATTCATCTCTTAATTATTTTTGTTATTATTAATAAAATATTTTACATGGATAATTGTTGGATGCTCATATAAACTTTTTAATTTATACCAGGAAATTGTTCTGTATAAAAAAAATTAAAATAATTAAAAGTGCTTCGAAGCATAATATTTCCAAACCCGATAATACCCATTGCAAAGTTAACAGTTACAAATTGTGAAAGAAATTGTTTTTTATAGCCCATCACTACTGGATTGGGCCTCAACCCTGACAAACCCATCACTACTGGATTGAACCTTCTCTACATCTCCAACCACAGTAACCTGTCCCTCCTCAAACGCCTTAATCAAATCAAGATCAACATTCTCTTCAGGCTCCCACGTGGCCTCATCGATATCCGTCCATTTCACAAGATACTCATTTTTCCCATCATCACCTAGCCTCTTACCCATCACTCCCTCTGCCACAGCATACTCTAACCCCGCCTCAAAATCCCTCACCAAATCCTCCGCTATAAACTTTGCTTTAACCCATTCGTTATCACTGTCATCCTTCCATTTCACCAGATACTCCAAATCCTTCCCTTTCCCTCTTTTCTCCAATATTTCCTGCACCTCAGCGTACTCGAATAATTCCTCCTCTAAGTTTCTTATTACACTTTCTAGCCCCAATCTTCTTCCAAATTGCATCGGGTTCCCCTTCGGGGTCACTCTTAAAATCTCCTTGGCCAGATCCAAGGGAGTTAATCCTCTGTCATCCTTCACCTCAGGATCAGCACCTAGGCCAGCCAGTAACTTAACGACACCTGGCTTAACATAGCCAGCTGCCATATGAAGAGCCGTCAAGCCACCACTGTTGTCTCGATGGTCCAGGTCAGCTCCAGCTTCGGCCAAGAGCTTAACACACGGCTCAGAGCCGAGCCCAGATACAAAAGGCAAAGCTGTACGTCCGTCACTATCCACCGCATTAACATCGCGTCGTTCATCTTCATTCTCCGATAGAATCTGACTAAGAGCCGACTCGTCGGCCTTCTTGGCTGCTGTCCACCATGGCGTCTCGTACTCCGCCACCACATCTTTAGCTATGAAATCAGATGGGACCCACGAAGGTGTATGGCCGTCTTTCCACTCTATCAAGTACTCCATGCCTTTACCACCTTCAAGTGCTCTGCTGCCAATGATCTTGCTGACTTCTCCATACGACTCGTCGTCTTCGATGTTTTGTGTGGTTTCTTGAAGTGGGTTTTGTGTTTCTTGTTGGTTTTGGATAGCAAGGAGTGTGAAGGAGTTGCAGGGTTTTCTACCATGGTTTGGTTTGAGGTGTAAAGGAGATTGATATGAAAACAAATAAGTAGGGATTTTGAGTTTTGGAGAGAGCTTGAGGCGTGAAAGAGCTTGGTTAACGAAGAGAGAGTCCATTGATGAAGTGAAGTGAAGGATTTTGTTCCTCTCTTTTTTTAACTTTTTTAAAAATGTTTTTTTTTTGTTAAAGAAGTGACTGGATTTTCACTGGTGGGTCCCTTTTGTAATCTGAAATCTTCGGCAGGATACACGGAGAGAGAGAAAGAGAGGATAAGAAATCCCATCCATTTGCATGGTTTTGATTATGGCATGGGCAGGAGAACGATGGATTTGTGGTGTTAAAATCGTTTGGTCTATATAAATGGTTGTAAGTGTTTTTTTTATTATTTCTATTGCATAAAAAATATTTTTTTAAAATATTTTTTTAATATATTTCTAATTAAAAAATATTTTCTCTACTACCACAAACTATGTTTAATACCCTTCTTATTTGTGTCACGTGATCTGAACAAATCCTTTTGTTTTCAAGCAATTTCAATACATAGACACACAGCTTGTTGAGATCAGAAGAGAATTGTAATCAACCCCAGTGAAATATCAGGTGTGAACATGATAGAGGCTATATTTCCATGTTAATTAAGCTACTGGCATATATATGTATGTATGTATGGAGGGATGGCTCAGCGGTTTCCCCAGTCGTAGTAGCGACATGCAGGCAAGAATGGCTTCAAGAGACGGCTGAGCATTGCGCGGGAGAAAGCGGACTATAAGAACGCTACAATCGAAACCAGCTCATGATGATGATGATGATGATGGATCAATTGACCATGTTTCTCCGCCAGTTATTCTGACCATTCCACACCTAATGTCCGCTACTTGATAGATATTGGATCAGATCTAACCACGTGAGCATTAATATTTTTTTATTTATTTAAAACAATTTTGTTTTAAAATTAACCCCAACCCTTAACCAAATCCAACAACTATCATTTCAAGCATGGATGTCATTATCTGTTGTCGGAAAAAAATAAGAAAAGAAAAGTGAAATCGATGTTTTGGGTTAACCCATATAAGCTATTTTTGAATAATTTTAAATAATAAGAATAATATTTTCTTGGCTGTCGGTACTTGTCATTATTATCCTAATCAAAATGACAGTAATTCTGACCATAAATTCAAAATTATTTGCTCGTCATATAATTATTAATTAAAAACAGATTTAATCTCCCACTACTCATTGCTTTGCTATTATCATTGAAAACATTAGTCCAGCCAGATAAAAACATTGAGGATAGATGGTCAAACTCGAAATCTTCAATAGTTTTCTTCAATGATGATTGCATCGACAGTGGAACCACACATGATTAGTTCAAGTGGCAGCTAACAGACGGGAAATGCATGGAAAGGAAGCAGAATTTTTGATACGGTCAATCCGGCATCAATGATGGTGCTTTTGGATTATCCCTTAACTGGGATGCTTAGTTTTGTTAGTTCGCTTCTTTCTGTGAAAAACAACCGCTAAACCTGGACTTCTAAACGCTGCTGTCAAGTTTGTAACCTGTAAATACTAGAAAATCTGGTCAGAAGTGTTTATATTGAGCATTTGAGCTACCATGGGAAGTCCAGATAAAGATATGAAATTAAGGATCACCTTGCTTTCGCAGCTCTATATAAAGAGTTTCACAATTGTGAATAATATTCAGCATGAATTTCTTATTGAATTCTCTTACAATTTATACAGGAGAGTATACAATTAGAGGCCTGATTTGTAGATGTTCTAACGTTAACATACTAACGGTACTATTACATTTACTGTCAAGAATGTGCAGAAAAGGAAACTGCCATATAGAGTTTATGGTGACAGTTATGGTTTTGATTTGGGTTCTGGTATTTCCTTAATACGCCCCCGCAAGAACGGGCTACCATCGGATAGGCCGATCTTGTTGCATAGATAGGAGGTCCTTTGCCTTGAGAGAGGCTTTGTGAGAAGGTCCGCGAGTTGGTCATTTGTGTGAACATGACGAACGTTGAGGAGCTTTTTGGCGACCAGATCACGGACAAAATGAATGTCGAGCTGAATGTGTTTCATCCTTGAATGTTGAACAGGGTTGAAACTTAAGTGAGTTGCCCCCAAGTTGTCACAAAGGAGCAATGGTGGCTGTGAAAGAGGAACCTTTAGTTCATGGAAGAGGGACAGCAGCCACATAGATTCAGCAGCAGCCATGGCTAGAGCCCTGTACTCAGCCTCGGTTGAAGAGCGAGCAGTGGCACGTTGCTTTTTGGAGCTCCAAGAGATGGGTGTACTGCCGAGAAAGATGAGGTATGCGGAGGTGGACTTGCGATCATCTAGGCTGCCAGCCCAATCAGCATCTGAAAAACAAGTGAGAGCTGTGTTAGATGATTTATGAATATTAATCCCATGAAATATAGTGTTCTTTAAATATCGCAGCAATCGCTTAGTGGCCGTCCAATGGTTTTGAGTTGGGCTGTGCATAAACTGGGACAGTTTATTGACAGCGAAGCTGATATCTGGCCGGGTTAAAGAGAGGTACTGAAGTGCTCCAATCATGCTGCGATATTCAGTGGGGTTCACGGAGGAGGAGCCATCTGCAAGTTTCAGGGGAGCAGAGGTAGACAGCGGAGTTGTGACATCTTTTGCACCATCCATGCTTGACTTTGACAGTAGATCTCTTATGTATTTGTGTTGAGTCAGAAATAACCCATCTTGTGTAGGGATGACCTCAACACCAAGAAAGAAATTCAGGGGCCCCAAGTCTTTTAGGGAAAATTTCTGTCCAAGCTGTAAAATGAGACTAGCAACAAAATCTGAATTGTTTCCTGTGATAATTAGATCGTCAACATAAACTAAGCAATAAGCCAAGATTTTTCCATCATGAAATACAAACAAGGAAGTATCAGATTTTGCATTAATAAAACCGAATTCACAAAGTGCTTGTTTAAGAGCAGTGTACCAAGCCCGAGGGGCTTGTTTCAGTCCATAGATAGCTTTGGTGAGACAACAAACATGGTTTGGTGTCTCGGAGCTACGAAATCCAGGGGGTTGGTGCATGTAAACTTTTTCACTAAGATGTCCATGCAAGAAGGCATTATTCACATCTAATTGACGCAAAGACCATCCATTCATAACAGCTAGGGTTAACACAGTGCGAATGGTGACTGGTTTGACTACAGGGCTAAATGTTTCGGTGTAGTCTAATCCGGGTCTTTGGTTAAACCCTTTTGCCACAAGTCTGGCCTTAAATCTGTCAATGGAACCATCGGCATGCCTCTTAATTCTAAACACCCATTTGCAGCCAACAATGTTGCAATTGGGGGGAGGGGGTACAAGATGCCATGTATTGTGACGCATGAGTGCAGTTAACTCAGACGACATGGCATCACGCCACCTAAAATCTGCTAAGGCTGAGGTAACCGATGTGGGTTCCAGTGAGGGGGGTAGAGGATGCTTGGTTACCACAAACGATTTCTTTGGTTTGTATATATTGTTCATTGACCTAGTAACCATGCTGTGTGTGCGTAGTGAATCATGCTCAACAGGTGGTGCTATAATTATTGAGGAAGAAGAGGGAAGAGGACTTACCTGGAGCGGTGACGGTTCAGACGGAGACACGGTCACAGGCGATGATGATCGAGTGTTACCCACAGCCGGAGAGGATGATGACGGGGGAGCCAAGAGAACTGGGAAGGACTCAGTTGGTGTAGATGAGTCGTGGATGGTGGAATTTGGGGGTGGGTTTGGATGAATCGGTGGAATGGGGAGTTGATCGGGTGGGTGTGCAAAATAGGGATTTGGAAATTGATTTGGGGGTTTTTCGGGTGTGGGGGACGGGACAGTGTTATGACATAAAAAATTGTGATTTTGGGGCTTTTGAAATGGAAAATCATTTTCATGAAAAATAACATGTCTAGATTGAAAAATTTTTCCACTGTTTGGCTCATGACATAAATAAGCATTTTGTGAAAGAGAATATCCTATAAATGTACACGGTTGAGCTTTTGGCTCAAGTTTGTGATGATTATAGGGTTTTGTTAAGGGAAAACATAAACACCCAAATTGTTTTAGTTTTAAATAATTGGGGTGTTGATTGAACAATTTTTGAAACGGGGATTTATTTTTTAAAGTTGAAGTGGGCATTCTATTAATAAGATAAGCCGCAGTTTGAAAAGCATATGGCCAAAAGGATAGAGGCACGTGAGCATCAGTGAGAAGAGTAAGACCGGTTTCAACTAAATGGCGATGACGTCTTTCGGACATGCCATTTTGTTGAGGTGTGTGAGGGGCAGTGGTATAGTGACCAATCCCATGGAGTGAAAGATAAGGTTTGAGACCAATGTACTCCCCACCATTGTCGGAGTAAAGACTTTTGATTTTTGTGTTAAATTTATTTTCAACAAGATTTCGAAATTGAGGAAAAAATTTTTGAACACTAGATTTATGAGAAATGGGATATAGCCATATGTATTTTGTAAAATGATCTATAAAAATCACATAATATTTTGACCCTTCAATACCAATTTCATGAGAGGGACCCCAAACATCAGTGTAAATTAGTTCAATGGGTGCAGTGCTGGTGAGACCATGATTATTGAAAGGTAAACGATGAGCTTTATTTTGGGAACATGAAATGCAAGGGGATACACGACCATTTTTATGTGTCGGTAAAGAAAAAGCGGAAATTAAATGATGGACTAATTTTGACGCAGGATGGCCAAGTCTTTTGTGCCACCCATCAATAGAGGTACGATTGTGAACATAAGCCACAATTTTATTTGACGACACTGGTAAATTTTCCGGAAATGGGTACACTCCATCTTCACATGCGCCTTTGAGCAATGTCGCCCCCGTGATCCGATCCTTCACCAAAAAATAATCAGGGTGAAATATTAGATAAACACCATTTTGTTTAGTAAAATGATGAACAGAAATAAGATTTTTATGAATTGTGGGTACACATAAAGTATCATAAAGATTAAATTTACGATTTGGAGAATTAAGTGACAATGAACCAATGTGAGATACGGGCAAACCTGTTCCGTCACCAATGACCACTTCATCCGTGCCATCATATTTAGAGTGAATTGATAGTTTTGACAGATCCGTAGTCATATTGTGGGACGCTGCAGAGTCAACTAACCATTGGTGATTTTTTTCATAATTGGATACTGCACAATTTGCAGTAAATTCTCCAGATGATATTTTTGGGCAATTTTTTGCTGTGTGGCCCAATTGTTCACACCATTGACACTTGGGCTGATATCTCCTTGGGCCAGAATTTGGGGGCCCATTTCGTTGAGGCCCATTACTTGGCCCATTCCGTGGAAAGCCATTGTAATTCCGGTTGCCATTTTGAGTGAATCGCTGTGGGTTGCGATACTGGCTCTGTGCGCGTCCTTGCCGAGAAGACTGAGTGACGCCGTGGGCGAAGGAGGATGACTGCCCAGAGGTGCGTCCTTGCCGGTGAGAGTAATTGGCAGTCGGGATGAACGATGTTGGTTGCTGATTCTGCAGGCGTTTAAGGTAGCTTTCATGGCCAATTAGTAAATCGTGCAGTTCTTCGAAGCTTAGGGATTTCTCCCGAGCACGAATGGGAGCGGCAATCTCCCTGAATTCTTGACCCAGTCCATTGAGGACATAAAGGGTTAAATCATCCTCGGATACTCGATGATCGATGATTGCAAGCTCATCTGCAATCAACTTCACAGCTTGAAGAAACTCCGTTACTATGCGATTTCCACGGGTGCTCAAGGTAAGTTCTTCCTTGAGTTGCATTGCCCGTGTTCTGGACTTGCCTGCGTAGAGGCGATTCAACGATGACCAAGCTTCATGGGAGGTTTTGCACGCTGCCAAGAGAGGAGTGATGGTGGTCGATGTGGATGACAGGATTGTGTGGAGAATTAGTTTATCTTGGCGAATCCAGTGGGAAATTTCGACTTTGGAGGAGGTGGGGTCTGCTAGATCAACCACTGGGCATGTGTTTGCCCCGGTAACAAAATCGATTAAATCATAACCGATTAGTAATGCCTCAAACTGAGCTCTCCATTGGGGAAATGTGGAGGGGGTAAGCTTTTCATTGATGGTTGTGTGGCTGTTTAGGGTGATGATTTGTGGAGTTGCAGAGGAAGAGGATGATGCTGTGGCAGCCATGATACAGGTAATTGGATGTTTACTCGTTAGAGTTTAATTGGCTCTGATACCATAAAGAGTTTCACAATTGTGAATAATATTCAGCATAAATTTCTTATTGAATTCTCTTACAATTTATACAGGAGAGTATACAATTAGAGGCCTGATTTGTAGATGTTCTAACGTTAACATACTAACGGTACTATTACATTTACTGTCAAGAATGTGCAGAAAAGGAAACTGCCATATAGAGTTTATGGTGACAGTTATGGTTTTGATTTGGGTTCTGGTATTTCCTTAATACTATAATGGAAAGCAAAACTTTTCTTCAAATCCTATACCTGGGAATATTGCTGATCTTGACTTGGCAAATGCAGAGGCTCCGGCTGTTTTCGCATCGGAATATTCAACAGTTGATGTTGGGACTCGCCATTTCTTACCGGTCGGGCGTCAAAGCTAGGTCAGACTTTCAACCTAATGGCATCGGTTTTCAGTACTCTAATACACTGGAAGGCTCAGTAATGGCCTTGATTAATAGTGCTGATTTCTAGGTCAGTGTGAATGATCTTTCTTTTTTCGAAGACCAGTGAGGGCTTGATTTAACATAGTTTCTTCATCATGTTTTCATGGTCAGCTAAGCTAATGGGATTCAAGAGAAGCCCACAAACGTTTTTTGTTCTCGCTTCCAATCCAAAATTGATCAGAAGACCTGGCTCCAGAGGAGAAAATTTAGCCTCTGGAGGGTCTGGCATTCCTGACATAACTGGCCAAAAAACAAAACGGTAGATGCCTATTTATCCAGCTAGCTTATACAATGCCCTGCTAATCCAGATTTGAGAATAAAACTGTTGAACTCTTCTCATTTAAGTTAAACTTCCTGAGAGGTGTTAATAATATTGTAGCATATTATAAAATAATATAAATTATATTTTGAGCATCACTTAATAACTTAAGATTTTAGGTGAGATGGTTTCTTGACATGATATTAAAGTCTTGTTGACCCAACGAACATGAATTCAAATCTCACCACTCTTATTCTATTTGATAAAAATCAAGCATAAGGTAATGGGTTCTTTGCAAGTTTCAAGTCCAAAAGTTTTTCATTTAAGTGAGTGTGTAAGATAACAATATAAATCATGGGATCACCTAACAATTTCTGTCATTATTCTTCAGCACTGGTATCAATTATCTACCTGCTAGTGGTCTCCATTCAAACACTAGTACTGTACCCTAGCAAGAGCTCATATCTGATTTGGATTTGAATACGAGAAACAATTTGAGGGTAAAGTTCTCCTTTTTCCTGCCTGTTTTGTCCATGATTCTATCGTATTGTTCAAGAGAATACTGAAGCAACTTTTCTGCCTCGTCGGTTTTTGCAGAACCTACTTAAGCTTTGAGAGTTGGTATCATTAGTGTTCCACCAGTTGTTTGCTGCCAAACGTATTCATTCAGTGGTGAATGAATAACAGTGGGTGGGATGTTTGGAGGGTTTGAATAACCTTGCTTTAAAAATTCATTCAGAAACCATATTCTATTTTCTTATAATGACTTCAATTGATTCATCAGTGTAGGCCTCCACGTTAATAACTTGACCACTGTATCATACAACTTTAGAACATGACACAAATCATCTTGATCAACTGTGTCGGGATAAGTACTAAACCAGAGTTTCCTGATGTGTTATATTTAACATGTTAAGTATGGCTTGCAATCTAGCGTCCAATTAGCTGGACCAGGAGCTTCTTCCCCAGAGTGTCGGGCAAATGAGATGTATTCTTAAAGTTATAACCATGAGAGAGACAAGAAGATTACAAGTAATTGACATTAGGGCGTACAGAATTCAACATGAAGAGAAGGTATACAACTTCCTTATTACACCACAATTATGGGGATTGCATAGTGCTACAAGAAGAGAGGCTCAAGGCACTTGTTATTACTAATCAACAACTGGAAATATGGGAAATAATAGAAAGTATCTATGAAGGGTTCACCCATTCTTGAGACTGAAGATCTTCCACAAGTTTTTTATCCAAGTGGAATGCTGTGGTGAGAACTTCAGGGTTGATAGGCCAATCAGCTCCAAAGATCGCATTCGCTACCGTATTCACTCCAGGATTTTGGCTTGTTAGCGCAGCAATGGCAACTGCATGAGTTTTTCCAACATTCATTTGAAAGTGAACGAGGCCAAATGGAAACACAAAGAGATCTCCTGGTTTCAAAATCTTGGAAAAGAGGCGATGATCTGGGTTTGACGTGACAAAACCAGCATAAAGAGTGCCTTCTAGAACCAAAAGAACCTCGGATGCCCTAGGATGATAATGAGGAGGGTTTAAGCCGCCATCTGGTTCAAAGTCTATTCGTGCCAAAGATACGCCGAGAGTGTTAAGCCCTGGCATTAGATCAGCCGTTATGAGATTAACATGTGCTCTCAGTTGAGTCGATGTGTTTCCAGGAACATTAAGTCCTGAATACGAGAAATCATCTGGGGTGGCAAAGCTTGGATTCTTGCATAATTTTCCATTAACAACAACTGCAGACAGAAGCAAAGTGTTATAGATATATGCTAGCTAGTTCGTCACCCAGAAACATAATGATTTTAAAAGGAAAAGGAAATATATACTGCATGGTCCTAGATTCACACGAGCCCTACAAGGCCGTAGCAAATTTTCCATTAACATTTATATAAATCGTCGAAAATGGAAAATTAAAAGAGAGTAAAAAAAAGGGTGCACGTACTAGCAGAATCAGAATCATTTATTCCCACGCAGAAGTCTTGCAGGGGGCTGGGATCATAGGCAGTGGCGAATGAGGAAGCCAGAGCCAAGAGAGCAAAACATATCAGCATACCATGATCAACTTCCATTGTGCTTTCTCTTGTTTGCTACCTTGAATTTCTTTTTCTAGCTAGTATCGTTTGTTGGGTAAGGTGTGAGGACCTGCATTCCAGGTTCGGGTATTTATAGAGGAGAAGCTATACTTTTTAAACCATTTGGGACGTCACCGGCAGTGGCGAGTTTTGTCTTGAACATTGAAATTTGACAATGGTGAGCGGAAACCGGGGCACCGGTATATGCCTTCACTGGTTGAAATTACGTTTTTGGCGAAAAATATACACCGCAACAGTTAATTAGCTAGCCAAGGAGAGACTCGTGATAAATAAAAATACTAACCACGACCACGACAACGCTGCTTAGAGCCTAATTACATGACTAAAATGGTGGCAAAAGACATGCACACGTATTTGACACATGCTTACAGCTTCACTGAAGTGTTTTATTTTGAATATTTTTCTACATCAATCTAGTAATTCGGCAAGTTCTTTTATAATATGGTTTTTATTATTTTTAATTTTATGTGGACCCTACAAAAAATACCTCATTACCCGTCCAAATACACTCGTAAGCCTCCTCATTGACAAAAAAAAAAAGGATTTTTAATAATTAACGTGGATTAAGAAGAAATCTGATCTTAATTACCTAACTATCAAGAACTTCTTAATTTTCTTGGACGTGTACAAGTTCTTTTCCCAGATGAGCCCATAGAGAGATGAACTCGCCAAACCGCTCGTCTACATTTTTCAATTCCTAGTCGTCTGAAGATGATGTCTTCATCTTGCCTTCTTCGTGCCCCTTTTGTATTTTGCCTTTTTTTTGGTGTTTTTGGGGACTTTGTTTTGTACATTAACTCTCATAAATTCAACGAGTCTTTCTATTATTCTTGTGGCTGCTATGTTTATTCTATCTCGTTGTCTAGGGTGGTTGTGATTGTAATTATTTTTTTTTAAATTATTATTGATATTAGTGTATCAAAATATTTTAAAAATATTTTAAAATATTTTAAAATAATAATTATTTTTTTTTCAAAAAAAATACTTTTTAATTGATTCTCAAACAGTCTTCGATCAACTCTTTTATACGACTAAAGTATTTTTCTAGTTTTCAAATAGTCGGTTTAAGGTGTACTTGGACACAATTACAAATGAAGGATTTTTTTTAATACTTAAAAAATATTTCTCTATATGTATCTAATAAGTGAGGTTTTGGGAAATATTCATTTTATATTTAAAATATTATATTATATGAAAACAATCTTTATGAACATTTTAAAAAGAATAATTAATAAATATATATTTATTTTACTAAGTGGTTGCCTCAAATAACTCTCAACTCAAACCGGTTCACAAAATAGAGTCTCACAAGTTGATAACTTTATTCTCAAGGATATGATATCGTAACAAAAAGTTTTAGATTTGCATTGTAGGTCTAAAATTAAATATAAAAAATATATATTTATTTTATAAGTCTGAAATAGTTAAAGATTAATCCAAACTAGCAAAGAATAACTAAAGATGATTAGAAATTACTTGAATAATAATAAAAAAAAGTTGATAACTTCACTTTTAGCCTAAAACACATGAATATAAAATGATGTGATCAAAGCTTTAAATTTTTTCCTAGATAACTAAATTATAAAATCAAAATCATTTTTTTAAATTAAAATAACAACGTTTTATCCATTATTTTTTTTCTCTTAATGTTGACTTTGCGGGTATAGTTTGAAAAGCTAAATCTATATGATAAACCTACCTTTACCCTTAAGAATAAAAATTTAATTTATGTATTTATGACAGAAAGAATGATAGTATATGGCTGTAGTGCAAAAATCGATGCACTAACCATGTCAATGTATGAAATTGGCTGAAGTGGACCTACATTATACTTAGACTTAGCCGATATTAACCACATTGGGCCTTAAATGGGCCTTAAAAGGGCCTACACTAAAAACAAATGGATCTTCGTTTTGAATTTCTGCATGAGATACATATGGGCTCAAATGAAGCCTTACTAAAGTCGGGCTCATTAACGCTGTCAAGAAAATTCGGAGCACGACAACTCGAGGAATTGTCAAAGCAATGTAAAATTAAAGTCCATCAATTTCTCGCTCAGATTTTCAAGCCCTGGTATTTCCCAATATATATTACATTGAGTGTGTTGACACATTTTTTTAATAAATTTACAGCTTGTATTACAGCAGCAGCTTGGATGCTTCCTCTGTGCTGAGAACTTCGATGATCTCAGCTGAAGCACTCTTTACTAGGAGAACCAGCTTGGAAATTATTTCATGGGAACTGAGATATTGTATGCTTGCTAATCCGGAGCTCCAGACAGTAATATTTCATGACGCGAATCATCCATGGGCAGACTGCTTTTGGAAGTCGAGGTGGAGTCGTCCTTTCTCCAGATGAACTTTCCTTCTCTGGACTCGATAGCGTCGAGGAGCTTGTCTCTCTCCCTCTGCATATTCAACCTGTATTCTGGCTCCTGAAATAGCCTCGATATCTGCGCAAACAGAGCAGCATTACAATCCTTGTTAGGTATCTTAGCCTCCTATTATAGAAAGGAAATGTGATGACATTTTCATGGAAGGTGTGTGCAATATTTTTACATGGAGAGAGATGAGAAAGTTGACCATTTTCATCGTTGGCCTCCTAGAAGATGAGCTTATAAGGCAAAGGCGTGCTACAGAAATCATGATTTCCATCTCTTCTCTCTTGTAGTCTCCTCTCAGGTGGGGATCGATGAGACGTTCACAGAGACCAGAGCTTAGTAAAGACCTTGCCTGCAAATCAAGGAGATAGTGACGCCTCAAAAATTAGAGGTGAATATTAATCAAAATCATTCGGATCCAAAGGACTTCTATTCTTACCCATAGTACTAAGCTTTCATGGTTCTCCGGGTTTGTTTGAATAGCCTCCTGCCCGGTGATAAGTTCCAGGAGTACAACCCCATATGAGTAAACATCTACCTTCTCGTCAACTTTCCCATACATCATGTACTCTGGAGCCAAGTATCCAAAAGTCCCAGCAACTTTGAATGGTTCTGTGCTTGCTGGAATCTGTTCTGATGATTGGTTTAACATTGCTGCTCCAAAATCTGAGAGCTGAGCACGAAAGAAACATATTTTGTTAGTGTTAAAACACGTATATACTCGGGACCATATTCTCATGCAAGTTCTCACGAGGCAAATTCAATCTAGATGGTGATAGAACTTACTTGAGGCTGGCAAGTGCCAGAGAGGAGAATGTTAGATGACTTCACATCTCGATGAATTATTGGAGGGTTGAAAGAATGATGAAGGTGTTCGAGTGCCTTTGCTACACCAACGGCAACTCCCATCCGCTCATTCCACTTCAGTTGTCTCAAATTTTGCTTTAAACTACCTCGTAGCAGGTTATATACCAGTGCATGCATCTCCTTACTGTGGCAGAACCCAATTATCTGGATTATGTTCTCATGTTTTATGTCAGATAGAATCCGCACCTCGTGGAGAAGATCCTCAGCTGGAGAATGTGTTTTTTTCAGGATTTTCACAGCCACAGCCTGACCATCCACGAGGTTGGCTCGATACACTTTACTGTGCCCACCGACTCCAATCACCATTTCAGGGCTGAAACTATTAGTAGCTAAATCGAGCTCTTGAAATGTGAAATGCTTGACGAGTCCCTTAGCTTCCAGGATATGCAATCCATGAGAAACCTTGTCTGCCCAAAAGTCTGGAACCCGGACTGCCTTCCTGATATCCTGCCTAGCTGTAATACATGTTTGATGTATTGACGATGCTGTTGAGGACAATGGTACAGTCAATGATTTTCGTAAATGAGAGGCAGCTCTCTGTCGATGAAAGTAACTTTTTTCTGATGAAGACGATAGAGGATGCCGAAGGGGTGCGTAAACCGAGCCTTGTTGAGAGGTACCTTGCCTCTGGAGTATGATTTTTCCAGACTTGTCCATCACCAGAAATCTGCAAGTTGGGGGCAACTCTTTTAAGCAATCATTGACGACTGATTGCTTGATTCTGCAATCCAAGAGCCATGGGAGTGAGAAAGATGAAGAGAGACAGAAAGAAATATACGAATGCCAGCCTGAATACCCTGAAAGGCTGCATCCCACTGCAAGGATTGCTGCATGATTGACGCGTACTTGATAGCCTAATTCTGAAATGTAAGAGTCCCCATTGCAAACTTTAACTGTGAAATCCACCTTCATAGAATAACAAGTTAGAATAGAAACAAATAATCCTATGAAATTCTTGTGATGTCAAAATTGCATACCTGCTTGGACTTGCAAATATCTTCATGGATATAGAAGGTGTTTGGATCGAAAGAATCGGACGGTTCTTGAACATGTATAGCAAGCACATCATCCCTTGGATTGATTACTGTGTGGAGAAACCGCAGGAGCATTTCTCTACTATAGTTGTCTGACTTTAAACCTACAACAATTTTCCTCTTCCTTTCTTGCTTCGATTTCAAGAGCGGAAAAACTTTCCACTCTCTGCTTGCCTTCCCCGCCATCGCAAACAATATCGGTGTTTATTGTCTAGCCACCATCCCATTCCGGAACCAAAAGGTGTTGCTGTGATTGGTAGTTGCGGGCTTTTATTTCTTTCTCCACAGCTTCCCGCATTGCCACCAACTTATTTATTAGCTATGGTACCTGCTCTCATAGTTTGATTTATAGCTTTTCTAACAAGTAAATTGAAACTTGCTGATAAGAGAATTCTCGTATGTAGTTTTAAACCTCAATTTATAGATCAACACAGGCCATGCCGGGGTCACATGTCTAGTTTATCATTGATAATATTATTATTCTTAATGTTTTAAACTCAACTATCGATCCGGGACAGGCTCAGTTCATGGGACATGTCAGCTATTGACATTATTCATTATAAAAATAAAAATAATTATTAACATGATTTTGAAATTCATACTAAATCGGATTTCAAAACATGAATTTCTTAATAGACGATGCACAATGGTAAAGAATTTAATTTCACAAAAATGTAGACAGCCTGCCGACTTCCTATTTATTGACAACACAGACAGCACACTTCAAGGCTCCCAACCCCATGAACCAGCAATGAATAATTTAGTGATCCGAGTAAATAAGAGAGAAGCTTCTTCATGTTCTCCATCTTTTCCAACACCCTCTCAGGAAAGGAATGCGAGTGATGATTTAATCCGTCTGATCCACATACTTTCAACTTTACTATTCTCCTCGCAGCTACACCCCTATCCCGAAAAGGAAAAGAAAAATAAAAAATATTGGTTTTGCTGCTTGATGAATGGCATTCGTTGAAATAATTGATCAACTCGAAATGTGTTGCATCTAGTTCCAGGCTAATAGGGGTAAATGAAGATTGTTCTAGAAAGATTTAACCCGTTAAATTGATTTGATACATCCCACCTCATTTTTGTGCTCCAGGTAACAGAGAAATTGAAGAGGTTAGTTTGAAGACATTAATGGAGGACATGGCGTAAAAGCAGGAATAACAAGCAGCAGCCATAAATTCTTATAGATAATTCGATATTTTTTCTTGAACGGAGGGTCGGCCAAGCGAGCCAACCCTGTGTTGTCCCACAAATTATGTCAGCCATATGTCTTGATAGCCATACGGCACTCACCAGACTAGGGCGAGTGTGGCATATTTAGCCAACCGACCCTTTTAAGTTTGAGAAATTGTTCGCTCCCCTTACTTGTACATGCGCTTGCTTGCTTTTATTTCTCACTCTCGATGTGGGATAAATCAGCAACTATATCCTGTAGCAAGTTATTATAAATAAATCACATTTATTAAACTTGGTTCACTGGTTGATCCAGTCAAACTGTATTTAGAGTTTAACTTAAATTGGGATTTAACTTTGAAGAGGAAAAAGAAAAAAAAAGCCAAAAGCCAACCATGGATATTTTTTTAAAGAAAAAGTTATTTTTTAAAATAAAAATATGTTATTTAAATAAAATATTATTTAACTTGCGATTTGTAAATTCACCTAATGACCTCGTAACCCAACCTTCTTCTAGATTAGACGCCCTTCAGGTATGGTAACTATGAGATAAAAACAGTGCCCCCCTACATAATTTCCAGTCTTCACGACCTGACCTTGCTGTAAACCATGGATTTGCTCACAGTGTTTGAGCCTTCCCCGTCATTTTCTAGATTACCTCCGATATGGGGTTAGACGATGGAATGAAATATTATAACAGCGAAGGTATTCTGTAGCTATTAGAAAGTTTTTAAATGAACCTAACTATTGATAGTATATGATTCAAGTTAGCAAGAAGAAAAATGGTCTATAGACTTCAAATGATTAATGGAACCTGCAGTAAGGACGACACCGAGGCTGGCTGTGCTTGTTTACATGCAGAGCACCTGGCAAACAAGCAATCTCTCAGTTTCTCAAAGATCCGCACATTAAAAGATTTCCCATAATCTTTTACCTTTTGGTTTCCAAACAAGGTGGAAGGGAACGACTTACAACCCCTTGTTCTTTGGCGCGCGCAGAAGATTTAACGTGCCGAATGGTTCACTCTTCCAACCAGAGATTCAATCAAACTCCGAATTCTCCAGGGTTCGATAATCTTAAGGGTTGTAGGAGTCCAGGACAGATGAAGTCGATGACTCTCTGGTGACGAAGAAATGCACGAAAGAACCATGGCATTGACTTTACTTGCCTACGTCAACCAGGCACGCAACAATACATCATTGGAATACTACGCGCTGCTCAGCAAATTGTGAAATAACATTTCATTAAAAAAAATGAGGCCTTGCAACAAAGAAAGGATTGCTTATAACCCAGTTGTTATTGGATACAAATTTAGTGGGCAAACATTACATACAAGTTTTCACAAATTTTATTCATCCGCATATCTATCATAGGATGCCCAGAGAACCTCCCCATTCCTTGGCAATGAGTCCCAAGAAAACACAGCCCATGAAAATGCAGACTTTCACTCATTAGCCTGCATGTCCAAAATGGTTATAGATTAGATGACTTCAGACACGGTAATTCAGTAAACAATTTCATAATAACCATGCTACTAAATGACTACATTTTTCTTTTTGATTAGAGAGAGATGCCCCGACAAGAAACTTATCTACCAATAAAGTCATGCATGCCTCGAAACTGAACAAGTAAGAAATGACCACCTTGAGGTTCATCAGAAGTGATAAAAAAAATTAATGTTAAAACAAAATTAAATTCCCAAAGGATTTGAGAAATCCATGGACAGCTTAAAGCTAAAATTCCAAAAAACAACACTCAGAAAAATCTTAAGAGGCCATAGTTTAAGAGTTACAAATTATACCTGGTTAAGGGGATTGTCAGGAGATTTCTTCCAAAGCTTCCATATCATGTCCTTGTATTGTGTGTGTGTAAGGCCTGGCTTCTCTTCCTTGAGCTTGGGGAGCTCAGCTTCTTCAAAAGCCTACGAATGTTTAAAATATATATGTGATTAGAAGAACAGAAAGAAGAAAATAATACAATTTCATCCCATCATCGCTAAAAGATACCACCTATACGAGCACAGAAATTCAATTAAAGAAAGATGCATCATGATGAATCAATCACCTGTTACTAATGAAGCAAATCACTAGCAATTGATTTGAATTAAGCAATGAGTGATTAAACACATCCGTGACCGTCTAACATGAGTGAGAGGATGCATGCAAGCCACCATAACTCAATACAGTGTTTACTTTTTCACCTCTTTACACCATAATCATGTGATGCCACAAACCAACCATTTCAATATAATCTCTAAATTCATTAACATGTTCTTATACCACCACGTTATCTTAAAAATCAAACTCTCAGCTACCTTACAACCGTCCATGTCTTCCCAGACTAAAATAAATGGCATTTTACATCACCACTTCCTCCCAAAACAACACATCTGATTCATTTCTCTGGTTTCTCATTCTCACTCCTGATTCTGCACACATTACATTCCTGCTCTCTATCTTAAAGACGAAACTTACATTATATAACACTGCTTAACAACCTCATAGCTCCACTCCAATTCACTCTGCTCATATACATTAACGCTACCTACTATATTCAATCAAATTTACAAGTTTCAACAATAAAATTGTACACACAAACCGGACCCGCGTGTGCTAACATTCCATTCAACAATCCCAGCACAAAATCACCATTCTATGCATCCCATTCTATGCATAGAATTCCCAGTCAAAATTTCAAAAACTTTCTATGCATCACATTCATTACAATAATAAGCCCTGTGACAAACAGATAAAAGCACCAGATACAGTACCAAATTCTCAATTTTCAAAAAAGCAATCCAATAAAGCGACGCACCTTAAACGAGGCCTTAAGCCTCCTCTCAGGATGACGATCGACAGGCAAGGTATCAGCAACGCTGATCTGCGCGATCGCTTCCTCAACGGTACTCGCTTCAATAATCGAGTCATCCCTATTCGTATTCGAAACCAGAACCATCTTCTCATACTCCTCTTCCTCCGCAGTCCTATCCTTTCTCTTCTTCACCTCATCCGCTTTCTTCGCCATCTCCGCTTGTTCCTCCTCCCTCCTCTTCCTCAACTCCGCCTCCGTCACCTTCACCGGAATGGAAACCCTATTCGCCTTCTTATCCGGCTTCTTCATAGCCTTCTCCAGCTCCTTCTCTTCCTGTTCCGCTAATCTGCGCGCTTCAGCTTTACGCGCGGCGGCTTCAGCTCTTTTCTCCGATTCCTCCTCGCGCTTCTTAGCAGCGCGTGATTTCGACCCCTCAGCTTCGCGCCAGTACTGTTCTTCTTTCTCGCGGACCTCGCGAGACTTTTTATCGGCTTCTAGCGCGTTCTTACGAGCTCGAGCCTCTTCGGCTTTGCTGTTCACTCCCATCTTCTTCGGCATCTTTGATTAAAAATCTAGGGTTTTCTTCTGTTTTTTACGTTTGGATTCGAGAGAGCAAATTGGGTATTCTGATTCCGATGATATGTTTTGGTAGGCAGTTTACGGAATTTGTAATGTGGCGGTATGGTATTTTGGTGGTGACGGTGGTGGTGTGGGGTTGCAGGATCAAGTTCGGATGGGTCTGGACTTGGACGAGATATGGGCCTTTGCTAAAATCTGGACCTCCTTTTCTGTGTGGATTTTTATACTGTAAGATAAGATAAAGTGTTCGCTGGATAACAGCCGCGCGAAATAAGTAAAATAATTATAAAAAAACATCACGATGAAAATAATTTGATATATCAAATAAATAAAAATTGATTATAAAAATTTTAAGAATATTTTTTTTCTGATTTTAAAAATCAAGAAAACTGAACCAAACCCTTTTTAAAAAAATATAAATCTAAAAGGCTAAAAAAACCACCCACGTGTCTATCATATCAAAATCTTCCAAGAAAAAATCCCACCTAAATGCCTTATGGATTAATTCAATTTTTTTAATAGAAAATCAAATTATTAGATTTGAAACTGCCACTTAAAAAAGTGAGATAGAAAAAAAATATTAGTTACTCGACCAGTTTAGTACATCAAGTTTCAAATATTTTTAATTAGATCCCAGTTTTGTCTATCTTTCTCGAAGAGTGGTAATTTTCAATATAATTACTATCGCAATCTCTATATAAATCATCCTCGTCTTTTCAGTTGCATTGTGCTCGGTGATACGATGAAAGATATATTTTAACTATGATTCAAGTTGTTTATTAAAATTATATTTTTTTATTTCTAAAAATTATTTTTTATATTAACATATCAAAATAATATAATAACATTAAAAATTTTAATTTAAAATAAAAAAATTATCGTTTTCTTTAATATATATTTTTAAAACACAGCAAGAATTTGAACTAGATCATGGAGGGCAGATACAAGACAATACTTGTTCTAGAAAAAATCCACAGATTTGGAACAACATTATCAATGCATATTTTGTGCTGGGTGGAAAAAATGGAACTGGAGACGTTGATGATGGAACTGGAGACGTTGATGGTCAAGGAAAAGAGATAAAAAAACACATAATTGGTATATACCTAAGAAAGGAAAAGAACGATTCCTTTCATTTTCAAACGTTTTAATCCACGAAAATGGAGAAGGAAGAACAGAAGGAAAATACGAGCTGTGCAGGTTTCATCTCACATGTTTCCTTTCCTTCATCGTCTGTTCATCTTAACAGCAGCGCGGAAGAATTCCTGTGCAAGTAATCTGATACTCCCCGGAATAATTCAGTCCGGTTAGTTTTCAAAAGATATCCACGACTGAGATTGTTGGCTCGATCACAGACAAACGAGATCGTTTTAATTTATATCGCTATCTTCTCAATCACCTACTCCTGTCAAGATTGTTCATCTTAATCAAGATGCAGCCTGATACAATCCGGTGACTTGGTGCTAGGATACACACTCGTGCTATGAAAAGGGGGAAAACAACCATAACTCAGCACAATTTCAAGTCCTGCCCAGTTGAACTACTGTTATTAAACTCGTATGGTCTAGAATTAACCCGGGTTAGTTGTTTAAGAAGCTTTCCCGGGTTAGTTGTTTAAGAAGCTTTATAAAATAATTTGAAAGCATATTTAAAAAAAAAAATTATCAGTGTTTTCAAATCATTTTAATAGATTAATATTAAAAATATTATTTCAAAAATATATTATATTAAAAAGCAATTAGACTTTTGGACAGACCTTAAAAAGATATAATGCAAATCAACTTGTAATTTATAATGTAAATTAACTTGAAAATTGATTGGATTTTTGTAAGAAAAAGTAGATTAGATTCATCCGGTTCAATTGCTTAATCTCTAAAGTCTAAACTTCGATTAGGTGATACATCTAATCGGTTCTAAAAACTCTAAATAAATAAACAAGTAGTAGAAAATCAATCACCCATCGACCATGTTAATGTCATCGTAAAGGTTGCCGGTGCATGTGAATCAACAATATAACTTGTATTGTCCCTTAATTGTTGTTGGGATTGGAACTTTTTATATTCTCAGAGGGTATCATATCATCACCTCCGAACTTCGAAGTCAATAACTCAATGAATCATCAAATTAAAAATTACACCCTGCAACCACTCAATGCTCCCACGAGACCAAACCATACTCTCGAATCATCACGGTCCCCGTAGACTGCACGGTCGTGATTTCTTTAATCAGGCACTTCCAAGATACAGCCATGCTCAGCAAGCACAGCCAGTGCTTTTCTCTTCTTCCTGGTAAAAAACAAATGTCCCTTCACGCCGTCTACTTTTTACGGGCTTTATCCATAATTTCAGCATAAGCGAACCTGACAAGCCGACCTCGTGTTTGTTTCTATCGTTAGGTTTGTCTCGTCCACTTGCCTCTCTAACTGTTATGCTGCTCCTCGCGACAAATCAAAAGCCTGTATCAACTTTACATTCCATATTTACAGCCGGGGCCCACAACTCTTCGTACTGTTTCAACGGCCCAGGTTTAATGCGACCCCACTCCTACCTCTTGCCTATATTCCATGATAGCAAGGGCCCGGATTCAATCTCGTCCAAATAAACTTAGTCGAGGCACTCTATCCGAGGGTGACCACATAAAGAATTAACTCTTTTTTTTTATCCGAGTCAATTTGGATTAATTTGTTTTTCTTATTTTTGTTTAGGTATCTTCAAGTTTTATCGGGTCATCATGTCATTTATATTTCGTCATGTTGATGTCAGCTTTAATTTAAAACAAAATTCAATTAAACCAAATCATACTTTAAATCTTGAGTTTACCCAATTAATATATATGATCAGGTTGAGTTTAATAAATACGGATAGCAGAGTCATCTTGATTTTAAATAAAAATATTTACTGTCACTTTATTTAAAGTCTGTTATCGTATATAAAATTATTTTTTATATCAATTAATCAAATATATATATATATATATATATATTCTTTAAATATAAAAAGGACTCTCGACTCGAAATGAGTTTACTTCGGTCTTATCGCTGCAAGTTTAATGCTCTTGCTATCATTTTACTTCAAATTCAAATCAAAAGAAAGTTACGAGGAAGAATTTATTGTAAATACAGCAGTTTATAAATTAATGAAGATTTTCTTAAAAAAAAAACCAGCACATTGATTCATGTGGAAAAAGGATGGTATGAATTTCATTGCACGGAAAAAATAGCCTGAATACATAAAAGGTAGTCAACCAAGTGAAAAAACATTAATTAGATCCCATATCTTAACCATGCCCATTATTTTATCTCAGTGGTCCAGGTTTAATTCAAGGATGACTGAAATGACACGAGCGTTTGTAAGAAAATAAAAGGATATAGTTTATAGACGTCATCAAATCACAGCCATCTGATTGGTGATCTTAATGACGTGCGATCAATCTGCTTCGAAAAGATCAAGACGAGAATACATGGTAAAATCATAATTATTAAACCACTTGACAAAAACCCCGATGATAAAAAACAAATGTATGACCCGGTAAAATAGGCCTACTTGTCCCCTGCGTCTCAGGCTGGTAATGACAATTAAAGTGATCACAGTAGACACTCGTATATTATATTTATTATTTTTAAATAAAAATATATTTTTAATAATTATTATTATTAATATACACACGAAACAATTATATGTATATTAAGTGGTATAAAGATATATATATATATATATATCTTTTATTTGTTAATGTTAAAATATAAATTTATATATCATATTAATATTTTTAAAAACTTAAATATTAATTTATTCTGATAATATATTGATTAGATTTAGAAAATATTAATTTATTCTGATCAGATCGGATAGTAACCACACTATACGATAACACATCGCCTCGAACATAGAAAAAGAAATGCGTAAGATTGATTTTGTAAGTAACTACACGCAATCAAATCCAACAGAGAATACTTCTCCTCCACACAATGCCCAGGCTTTTAGCCGCTTGTAGATTCTATCTGATACTCTCAGTCGCTTGGTGAGATCAAGACCGTCAATTGAATATCCATCCAGGTATTTCTCCTACGAAAGTTGTCATGGTTGAGGGACCTGATCAGAAATATTCAATAATTAGGGGGTCCAGCTCTAATTTGCCCCTTTCAAAAACAATTGACCATTTATTTTGACCAAATTAAGCATTAATTACACCTATTCTGTGCTCTGAAAAAAATGGGATTAACATTACAAGCAACAAGTAGCCTGATCGAACGCTTTGGAATACGAGCCCAGGGCTCATCAGCAAGCAGCTTTGTATCTTCATCCCGCCAGGGAAAAGACCGCCGTTGCATTCATTTGCACGTTATCGGCTATTCCCTCCATCACCACCCAAATCACTGGCTTGATCATGTTTGTTTTTGAATTATTATTTTTAAATATTTTATTTTAAATTATTATTATTATTATTATTATTATTATTATTATTTAGATTATTAATGCGTTGAAATTCTAATTAAAAAAATCATTTCTTTCTAATAACCCGTCCTAACTAGTAGCTCTTAAACAAATAAATTATCGAGTTGACCCACCTGGATGAATGTCGTGACTAGGCTTATAGCCTATAAGGTTCGGCATGTTGGCAATTTCGAAAGGGCTAGAAAACATTGTGTGTGTGTATTGCTTATCTAAATAATAAATAATGAAATAATTGGTTTTCATATTTTAATTATTAGGAAAATAATTTATTTTTCATTGATTTTAAATCTTGACAATGATTATAAAGAAATTCCTAATTATAAAGTTGTTTTTAAAATTATTTTTTGTTCAGAAATACATCAAAATGATATATTTAAAAAAAAAATATTTTGACTTCAGCATATAAAAATAATTTAAAAATACTAAAAATAATTAAAAAATATATATTTTTTAAAAAACATTAAATGGAAGTTTAAATTTTGAAATATATCTTACAACTACCGCGAATAAATCAACAACAACAACAATAATAACATTAGATATTCATGCGACCAGGGAAACTTAAGTTTGTAATAGAAAAGAGAAAATTACCTTTTATCTTCTTAAACTTTTTTCTCCATTCTAAATTATTTTTGAGAAATATTACAGTTTATATTCTTGGTCATTTCAAATTTTAATATAAAATAAGAAATAATAAATTATCCTTGAGTATATTATAATATAACACAAAAACACTAGCGGCAAATTAGGTATTCGAAAATAGATCAATCTCTCATCGGGTCCTCGTTTCTCCTTTGCCGTGAACATGAAACCTTACACTTCATCAACATTCAATTGAACTTGAATAGCAACTCTTTAATCATTAATCATAATATACTAACAAGCGTGTGAATAATCAAGTTTTTTTATGCTGTCTAAAGTGTTATCTAACTAATAAGATATGAATTGTATTTCATAAAAATAACAGAGGTAAAATTAAAAAAAATTAAAACAATAGTTTTTAAAATAAAATAATATATCTCGGATGATTCGATTTAGCAAGCTGTGTAATTATGAAGTGTTTTGAGAGTTTGATTAAAATTAATTTTTTAAATGATATGTTCAAAATTAAATCAAAATAATATTTTTGATATCAATACATCAAAATAATTTAAACATATATATAAAAAATTAATTTAAAATAAAAAATTAATTATTTTAAAAAATATTTTTAAAACATAATGTAAAATAACCAACCAAGCAATCACATCCATGAGTAATGATATCAGAATGTCGGTAATGATAACACATGTTACGCCTGCAAAATTTTGGCCGCTGCTAGCGATTTGCTGCCACCACACACCAGCCATTTTTTTAAGAGAAAAAATCATTAATAATTTGTTTTTAATCTACCGACAATTTTGTAACCAATATTAATATATAGTAAGTTGACACGTCAAAATTTTATGTGACGTCAAAACAGGAATGTGAATGCGTTGTAGTGATAAGAAAAAAAATATTTATTGCAAATGGAATATTTTATTTATATATTTAATTAGATAAATCAACAATCATGTATATTAATAAATATTCATACATGTATATACAAAGTTATTGACACTAGCTATAAAATAATCTTTGAGTGGTTTATACAATTTAATCTCAGAAATATGAGCATAATTTTCTCTCCCCACTCAGCTTGGAAACTGAAATGCTAGTAAAATATACTCTGGGATCAAATTAAAATCACTATAGATGCCATGAAAGAAAAAAAGAAAAGTGTGTGGACCAAACAAGACGGTGATGGGATTTATTTTTGTCTTACACTTTGGTCCTCGTTTTGTTGTCTTGTTTCCTTCACGGACAAGCTACAACAAATGAGTTAGTGATAAGCTTCCAATTGAAAAAAGAAATAAAGGATGAAAAAGAAGAAAAAAACAATCTTGATCGTGGTGTATATCTTGTTATGCACTAGTCTTCTAAGATCTCCAAAAATGCCTTAATTCACGCTCATGTAATTTGCAACGTGTTTCATATCTCCAGCAGACATTTTTTTCTTCAACAATAAGTTGATCAAATCCATCAAATTATTTATTTTAAAATCCAAGTTTGGACGTGTCATGATCAAATGGGAGTATTCCTAGCTATTTCTTTTTCTTTTTTTATTTAAATCTCAAACATTTTATTTAATAATCATTTTATATAGTCAAATTCAATCAAAGTATGTTAAGAAGCGCGACGAAAATTATTCTTGAAAATGTATTTCTTATAAATATATTAAATAAGTTTTTATATATATTATCACATAAAAAAATAAAAAAATGGGACACGGTCAAGCATATTCGAATGGAGTTCAATTTATTTTTCTAAAAAAGCAAAAGAATACATTAACTCATATTAATCAACGAGTTGATATGGTAATCCAAAACATTTTCAGGTCAATCTCCGACCGTACTTGACACCATGGAAAAAAAAAACCAGATAAAAAAATTACCATTGGGATCTAATAATTAATTAAAAGTAAACAGATGGTCCCCACAGAAGGCCGTGTCCGGTGCTTAACCCTCCTGTTACGGAAAGACGAAAATACTAGGCTGTGGCAAGCAAACGTCCGTCTCCGTCTCCGTCCCTCTCTCGCCTCATCAACAGCGAAGGGCAAACTATTCCCTATACATTCTTTCAGCCACTG
Organism: Salix exigua; assembly: GCA_032356905.1. Lineage (NCBI taxonomy): Eukaryota > Viridiplantae > Streptophyta > Magnoliopsida > Malpighiales > Salicaceae > Salix > Salix exigua. The sequence continues at coordinate 11,382,875 of CM063596.1, read as the reverse complement.
CTTATATAAATAAGTACCAAACTCGAACACCATTTCTTCTAGAGGGAGAAACTAAAACATATTTTTATATAGAGAGAGACACACACTCACATTACTCGCATTTTCAGTTAATCAGCTACATTGTCCGTATAACGAGGATGAGCAGTTGAGATCTTCTTGATTTATGACCGGCTGATCTTCTTCAGTTTTTGCGTCAAGATGGGCAGTGTGTCTTCTGATGATGGTGGTGGTGGCAGCGAGAGGTGCGGGAGCTATAGTTTGAGCGCCGACGTCAGCGAGTCGGAGAGTTGTACTAGCTCCAGTAGTTTCTCGTGTCGGCGAGGGCTTGGTCGTGATGCTGGCGGTGCTTCGAGTTCGATCACGTCATCCCCGCGTCCGGTGGCTGGAGGTCTCTGTTTTCCGATGCCGGTTATTGGTGGTAAAGATGTGGCTGTCTGGGACTCAAAGAATGAGAAACGAGGAGAGACTGACATGTCTGGTAAATATTTTTTCTCTCATTTTAGTGGATATTAATTTTTTTGCTTTCTTAGTTAATAAATTTTTTATCCTTTTTTCGAAGAAGCAAAAAAAAAATGATTCTGAGATTAAAGACTGGTTTATTTGCTTTTAATTCTTTATATTATTCAAATTTATTTTCACTAATTTTGGATTTCTTATGAACATTTTCATAGAGGTCGAGATGATGAAAGAAAGATTTGCTAAGCTTCTACTAGGAGAGGACATGTCTGGTGGTGGTAAAGGAGTCTGTACTGCACTTGCCATCTCAAATGCCATCACAAATCTGTCTGGTCTGTTGTTTACTTAGATTTGTTTTTGTGTGATGCCCATATGGATTTAGGCTCAATATCCGGTTGTTATTGCAGCGACTGTTTTTGGCGAGCTGTGGAGGTTAGAGCCATTGTCGCTGCAAAAGAAGTCGATGTGGAAAAGGGAAATGGAATGGCTGTTATGTGTGAGTGATTCGATTGTCGAGCTTGTACCGTCGATGCAGCAATTTCCTGGTGGGGGGACTTATGAGGTTATGGCAACTAGACCACGCTCGGATTTATATGTGAATCTGCCCGCGCTCAAGAAGCTTGATGCTATGTTGATTAGTATGCTAGACGGGTTTTGTGAAACGGAGTTTTGGTATGTCGATCGGGGGATAGTTGTGGCTGATGGTGGTGATTGCGATGCATATCCGCCAGGTATTTCTGGTGGGAGGCCTTCTATTAGGCAGGAAGAGAAATGGTGGTTGCCATGTCCAAAAGTGCCACCAAATGGGTTGTCAGATGATGCAAGGAAGAGGTTGCAGCAGTTCAGAGACTGCACCAATCAGATATTGAAAGCAGCAATGGCTATTAATAGTAGTGTGTTAGTTGAGATGGAAATACCCACTGCTTACATGGTGACCTTGCCCAAGGTAACTTTCTGTGTCTCTTGAAATAACACGTCCATAGGATATAACCACGCCCCCTGCCGCATGTTTGTCTTGTTATTGCTTCATTCTTGGTTCGCACCAGTTTACTTGGCAATTTGATTGATTACATTTGGAGGAGGTTCTGTTGTCATATTTTCCTCCTAGAAATAACTTTTATCTTCAAAATCCGAAAGAGTTGATAAATCATGTACCTTGAACCTTTTCTTATTTTAATTTTGCTATTGGGCTTTGGATGCTAAACTCATAGTATACTGTATTTTCTTCTGTGATGCTATCAGAATGGTAAAGCTTGCCTTGGTGATATCATCTATCGCTATGTAACTGCTGAGCAGTTCTCACCAGATTGCCTCCTCGATTACCTTGACCTTTCAACCGAACATCATACTCTGGAAATAGCAAACAGGATTGAGGCAGCGGTGCATGTCTGGAAGCAGAAAGATCATAAAAAACATGCCCATAACATGAGAATTAAGCGCTCGTCATGGGGCGGGAAGGTCAAGAGCTTTGTTGCAGATTCGCATAAAAATGAGATTTTGGCCCAACGATCAGAAACTCTCCTACAGAGCTTAAGGCTTCGTTTCCCTGCCCTCCCACAAACAACTTTGGATATGAACAAGATTCAATACAACAAGGTAGTTGCTTCAATTGCCGAGATCTAGAATTCTAACCTAATACTCCTTATTACCATCGTAAAATAACTTTGCATGTGGAGAATCCCTTTTAGATCCAAAAGTGCTGCAATAACGAGTAAATATTTGCATACATCACTCGCATACATCACTCACATACACTGTTTAGATCATCCAGACAGGGGCGAGCTCCATGCAAGTGGATGGGGGCAATTTCCCCCCTTAATTTGATCAAAGAATGCATAACAGTTTAAGAATTTTGAATTTACGCCCCTCCCCTTTTTCTAGATATTTGCACCCCTTTTCTGTTTATTAGACAGGATTTATAATTATACACGAGTTTATTATTTAAATGGATTATTTTGTGTTTTATAATACAATTATGATATATTAATTTTCTTTAAATCGAATATTACATTATAAAATAATTCTCTGTGTAATAATACCTATCGAAATAGTATTTTCATCTCTGCCCCTCTTAATTATGAATCTTATCTCCACCCTTGCATCCAGCAATAGTTGTGCCCATGATAGACATTCCATGCGGATTATGAAAGGTTTATTTTATTGCAGGATGTTGGGCAGGCCATTCTCGAAAGCTACTCAAGAGTAATGGAGAGCCTGGCCTTCAACATTACGGCAAGGATAGACGATGTTATTTACGTAGATGATGCGATCAAGCAATGTGTTGCAGCAGAATCGGTGTCCCTCTTCAACAGAGAAGGATTGGGAGGTATTCCCATCCAGAAGAGAATGTCTCCTAGCCCCTTCTCAATCAGACAAAGCCCTTTTGCCTCTCCATTTGCAACCCCTACCTTTTGTGCTTCGACTCCAGTGTCCGGAAGCCCAGAAAGGGTGCCATCCTCCCTAAAGAGAGGCAAACCTAAGGAAGCACCTGATCAGAAGTTGGAAAAACTTCTGTCGTCCGAGTTTGAGACGGTTTGGACATACACAGGCAACCTTAGTTCAAGAAGAGTTTCTGGGGATGCTCCTGAACGAGATTGACTTTGAAGCTCTCACCATCCTGAGTGAGATTGGCTATTATTCTATAAATGCAATCAAGAAAACTCATTAATGTGATCTGGATGGACATATAATGGCCGTGGAGCATGTAGAATTCGTGTCCCTAGCCTTGTATATTGTTTAGCAATAGATAGATTATGCTCAAGTTTTGATCTAGTATTTCAATTAAGTTGTGAGCAAGGGAAATATTACTTTAATCCATGTTAGACGGAAATTATGCTCTTTTTCTCGAGTCGGCCAGTTGACACTGGAAAAAGGTTATCTACATTTTCAGCACAGACTAATAAACAGAAATGGTGAGCCACAACGCAATGGTTGTATTCATATTTTTGAAAATTTACAGGCTACTGGTTAAGAGATGTCATCCACTTGCTAAACTGAACAAAAGCAGATGCGAAATCTCTTGAAACATTTTGGTATTCACATAGAAAGTGAAAGCCAGCTGATATTTAACTTCTCATATAGCACTGGAAGCTTCAGCTCATCGCTTCATGAGATAAGTACATTAATGGACTGCTCTGCTTATCTTCGCTTCTCTATCATCAGCTCTTCCAAATGATTTTGATTCTGAACCTATTGTATTCAATAAATCAGTAAAGAACATGTCATTATATAGAAGAAAGAAAAAGTGAGAATGTTTAATAGATAAAAAAAATGAACACGGGCAGATGTACTAACGCATGATGATTTGTACTCAAGGAAGATAATATCATGCATCTCCACTTAAATTGACGTCACATTGCAATGCAAGGCATATCTTCCTACAGTCCAGTAGGAAAGATATGCCACTTAAAATTACAATCAACAATTAATTGTGCATTTTGGTAACAATGTTCGAGCATTCACAAAGAAGCCAATAAACTGGAACGACACAGGACTGGGAGTAAGGAAGGATTTATTTGCATGTAAAGCAGAACCTTAAAGTAAAACATTTCTAACAAAAATCAAAATCAATTCACAGTGTTGCCTTAAGATTATGTAATTTGACAGCTCTCTTTGGAAATGCTCAACTACAGAAGTTTCCATTATTCCTCACAAATATATTTAGTGGTCTAGCCAGATCGTCTCGGAAAAGGCACCACTAAATGCCTCACCTAGAATGGGTTCCCCTCCCACCCAATGGATCTATTTTCAGTACAACATTGCTAGTTTGCTTATCATGGATCAACTATGAACTGTGTGATTCCAAGGGCCATTTGGATACACAGCTATCAAGACATGAAGCTGAAAAACACATTCAAACTGCAACCCGAACAAATTGTGAAATCTTCAGAGTAGATAGCAAAATCAAGGCAGGATAAACTAGCACACAAAAACAAAATCGAAACTTCATGAAAACAGTGACACCGTGGGAACAAGAAAGATGAACGCTTACTTCCAGTGAATTTGAAGCAACCCAATCAGGAGGTGGCCAGAACAGCTTGGAGTAATCAGGATAATTTCTTAAGGGTCCTATACAACCACTCTCCAATTCAAACACACATGTATCACGTGCAATCACTGATCCGTCATATCCTTCCTCTCTCGAATAAAAGAAATTATCCTCAAAAAATAAACAGTTGCCCTTGCAACCAGAAAGGTCAGAAGCCGGTGCAGAAAACGTGGAATCATCACCTATAAACAACACTTGATCTTCCAAATTCTTCACCTCGATCCAACTCTTCCCTTCTTCATTCAACTTAAAAATCTTGATCCGAACCGTCCTCTCGCTCATATACTGAACAAGATACTCTACAATATCGTCGTCGCCAATACTCAACCCTTCATCAGAATCCATAGTCAAATACATATCAACCAACAACAAATCCCCCTTCGACTCAACCAAATACTTCTTGTCCCCGCCAAAAATGGGATTCCCAACCAAACCCAAATCTGTATCCAACGCAACAACCACAGTCCTACCGGTATCATCCACGGCATAAAACCTTCCTTTATAAACAAAAACATCATCGAAAGGCGATGGCATTTCATTAATAATAGTCCATCTCTTATCACCACTCTTAAACATAGCCAACCTCCCAGAAACATGAATTGTTAACAAAACAAACTCGGTTTCGCGATTTAACCAAATCATCACAACTTTCTCCATATATAAATTACCAGCATCAGTAAAACTCGATGAACTAACATGTTGCAGAACATATTCATGACCCAATTCGCGAATTCTCAAATTCATTAAATCTAAAACACGAGGAAGACTATTAGGCAAAGAAGTTGACCTGCACCGCGATAAAGGATCAAACAAGTGTTTTTTACCAGGCAAATCTTCGACTTTGACAAGCCAGCCTTGTGGGTCTGTCTGGTTATGGGAATTCGGTAACCCAATGAGGAATATACGTCGCTTGAACAGAGAAAACCCAAGAGAGTTATGACAGATACCGTCATTTGGGAGGATCTTGAAGGTGTTTGATGATAAACGGGGTGGTTTCGTAGGGATCGAGGATCGCCAAGAATTGCAGACGGAACGGAAACGGAGGAGGTCCGTGGAGGTGTCTAGGCGTTTGGAGATGAGTTCTATGAGGTCTTTCGGAAGGTGGGTCCACTCTTCCATGGTGGGTTTTTTTCGAGAAAGTGATGGAAAATGAGGGAGAAAGCACCGTGGACTGGGAGAGAATTTATATCTGTATGGGCTTCGTCCTTGAAATCTGTTAAGATTGAAGGTGGGCTTTGTTTTGCTCTCACAAACCCATTACAATTTTGTTGATGCGATGTGAGGCGTAAATTGTGAATTAATGTTGTAATTTGAATCTTTTCTAAAAAACATATTTTTTTCGATCATTTTTGTTTATTAAATTGGAATTTCAGAAGCTACTGGCAAGAAAAAAAAGAGAAGAAGCAATTGTCATGATTAAGATATTGTTATTTTGGCATATTTCATCTGTGCTAATTATTTGTCAAATAAAAAAAAAAAGAATTCTTATGATTGTCTAAACATTTGTCATTCAAATAAATAAATAGACATTAATTAAATAAATAACACATGATATTGAAACGACTTCACTTATGAAAGATATTCATAACTCAATTTTTGAAACAACCAGAATTAACCTTGTTGATCGCCCAGAAATAACACATGATATTGAAACGACTTCACTTCGAGACATGATTCAGAGATAAAAACTTTCATTATATTACAGGGGCCGCGGCTAGCGCAGGCCCCCTCTGCCACAAATTTTGACGTACACTCTCCCTCTTGGGGAGATGTTAGACTGGTGCACCCACTGAGTGCAATGCGAGCCGCCAGCCTAGGCCTGAGCCTTGTTGATCGCCCAATGACCCCGTCCAGGTAAGTATGTTATCAAGTAGCCCGTCCATTCTATTTTATACACTTTTCGTCCTCTCTTTCTTTCTCACTTTCCGATGTGGGATAGCTACAAATAACTGTACAGTGTACACGGAATTTGCCTCAGGTGCTAGAGATGAATAAATTAAACAGCATATATTTTTGGTTTTTATTGAAATGAAATTGAAGACGAAAGCAAGCAGGTAAATCTCTAGAGAGATACCAAGTGACTCGACTGAATCAACCTACTGATCTGTATATTTAGAATTGAGCATATTATTAAGATAATTTCTTAAATTAAATTTTATTTTAAAATATATTAAAACAATAATTTTAATAAACTTAACTTTAGAACATCAAAAAATCTGAAAGTGTCTAAAAAATAATTTAAAAGAAAAGAACAATGGAAAAAAACTTTTATTTTAAGACGTTTAAAGTTGAATGTATACAGTTTGAATATGCCACAGGAGAGGAGGAGCATATGATTGAAAATCTTTTTTGATAGAATGAAACTCAGTCTCTGTTGACTGGGTAGAGTTGCCTGGAGCTCAGAAATCCAGATGACCGTTGTTGGAACGGGAAAAGGTTCTAAAACTGGGGTCTGATTTAGGATTTATATATCTGGAGCACAAGTTGGGGGAAGGAAAAACACATTTGTTTATGGTGAAATCATTGGCACTCTCTGGGACCCTGGCTAGAGAGACCTGGAAGGAGGATAATTAATGAGTCTGGCTTGATCGAATCTCATTGCACGTTGTCAAGCAACCTGAGTTTTTGAAGGAAGCCAATTCAAGCCCTCACCTCAGAGACATCACGTCACGTTATAGCAAGGAAATCCACCACCGTATCAAGAACTGAAAACTATCCCCATGTAAAGATTTCAAGTGGAAGAACCAGAAGAAAAAACAGTTTGGCACTTTGCAATAGTTTCTTACGGACCCAGTCAGTTGGTATCCCACATCGAAAATATAGCACTGAAGGCCGCATATTGACTATATAAATTACAATGGGTGGGCCCAGTTCTGGACCACTAGCCCAGAATTATTATAAAATCGCCCGAAAATACTATAAAATCACCAGAAAAATAATTTAAAATAAAAAAAATAGTCAATTTTTTTCAAAAGTATTTTGAAATACAATACCAAACAGGGCAAAGCATTTTTTATAATACCCCATCAAATATATATAATCTTATTTTTTTTAAAAAAAACTTAAGATTAAAATAAATAAAACACTTGGGTGAAAAAATAATCATGCGTGGATAAAATTGGATTATTTTCTGAATAAAAAATTGCAATGTGAAAAAACGGAACTTATACTTGCATAGATTATAAAGTGATCGAAGATGGAAACGAGCAATTGTTGATTGATGAGATCTCGAGTGAATGTTAACATGTGATTGCTAGTAAAACCTCGAGTTGACGAGCTAACCCTCGTAATTTATTTTTTTCCGGGTCATCCACGTTATTAAATAAACATTATTTTTTTCACGTGTTTTTAATTATTTTTTATATACTGATGTAAAAAATAATTTTATAATCAAAATAATTATTTTAAAATAAAAAATATTTTTTTAAAAAATTCACTCAGACACACACACATTTCAAACAGAGGAAAACATTACTATTTTGTAAATCACTTTGAAAAAACAAACTTCAAAACTAAAAAAAGTTACTTTTGGAAGTATAAATAGAAACTGGACTATTTTGCAAGAAAAGTTTAGAAGTTGTACCTTTTCGTACTATACACAATCCCGATGTATTTTACCAAGGATAACCTTGCTTTCAGTTCCACAACAGCCCATGTACAAGCCCAACTACCAAGCCCATTCATTCTCTGAACCGAAGCCCAAACACATTCCATTTCTCTCGGCCTCTCCCTATAAATCCCTGCACTGCAAGACCAAGACTCTTGCTCCCTCATTCCCTGTCGTGCCCTCTTAATTAAACCGAACAAGAAACAGAGAAAAGCTGAAAGCAGTCAAAACATGGACGCCAACAAGCAAAACATTAGTAGAAGGAAAAACCAGACAAATCCCTCAACTTCAACTCAACAGATTTTTGGAGCCAACAAGATAGAAATTGGTGAAAATGACGCTTCACGTTTAATTGGTAGCATTATTGAAAAGGGTGTTTCGGAAATCCCACAAAACAAGCCCACTCCACCTCCTCAGGTCACCGTTTTGCCTTTCCCTGTTGCTCGCCACCGCTCCCATGGCCCTGTAAGCCCTTTTACACATTCATTTGCGCTTTATTCTATCAGTTTTGTTTCTTGTTAATGAAAGAAAAAGTTTTGAGCTTTCGAGAAAAGTTTTGAACTTTGGTTTTTGTCTCAGTGCAGGAGAAGAGAAGTGGTTGATTTTATTAGTGTTAGGATATGTTTTAGCTGAGTTTCCATTGCTCTAGAGCAATTAAAAGAATGGGACGTAGTAGATAGTTAAAAAAGTTTTGAATTTCACACAACCAGTCTTGGTGGTTCTTTTGTTTTGTTTTGAAGCTTTGATGGAATCAGTTATGGTTGCGTGGTGGATGTTTATGAATCTATATGTTGACTTGATTAATTGCAGCATTGGGGCCCGACAAGTAGCAGAAAGGATGGCAATGATAATAACGAGGATGATGGTGAAGAAGATGATGCTATTTACTCTAATCCATTATCGGCTTTCGCGCATCCAGTAAAGAGGAAGCAGAAAAAGCGTTTGGATCTTAGCCGGTGGAGAGAATTGGTCCCGAGTGATAGTTCACTGGAGATTGATGAGTTGGAAAAAAATAGGGTTGGATTAAAGAACACAGGAAAATTCAGGAAGGATGGAGAAGCAGGAGATGGCGTGGAGAAGAGAAAGTTGTTAAATGACCCCTTACGAGCTAGTGAGGTTCCAATGGAAGTGGATACACAAGCGGAATTAAGTTCTTCTATGCCCCCAGCTGAAGTGAAAGAGTCTTTCACTTCTGCAGCTGATATGGAAATAGAAAATCGTGCACTGTCAGAGATGCTAAAGAAGCGAGAGCAGCTCAATCAAACAGTAGTTTCTAGCTCTGGTTTCAATAGTTATGGGAATGAAAAAGGATTCAAGCCTCTCGAGGGTGAGATTGATGCAGAAAATCGTTCCCGGTTGCAGAGCATGTCAGCTGAAGAGATTGCAGAAGCACAGGCTGAGATAATGGAGAAGATGAACCCTGAGTTGTTGAACTTGCTGAAAAAACGTGGCCAAGAAAAAATGAAGAAGAAAAATGTCTCAAGGTCAGACGAGGCTGTCAGCAGTCAAGTGGATGGTATCCCAATTGAGAATCGCTTGCTCAAACACTCAGAGATTTCTCCTCATGCAGGCAGTGAGAGGTCAGAGATGATGACAATGAATATATCAAAAGACTCAAACAGTGGGCTAGATAACAATGTGCTTCATGATTTCAGCACAGCCAGTGGTTGTTTGTGGAATACATGGAGTGAGAGGGTTGAGGCAGTTAGAGGATTAAGGTTTTCTTTGGAGGGGACTGTTATTGAAGATGAACCAGAGACTGGTATGACTAAAGTCTTATTCTTATCCGTTTTATTGTTAAATTATTTGTTCTTTATCCGTAACACCGTTTCATTTTTTTTTTCATCTAATTTACTCCACAACCTATTGATATTCAGTTCATTTGGGTGATATCTTTTTAGTCATATATCATTCTCAGTTTTGTTATCTATGGTGGAGTTTTTGAGCATTGAGTAATTAGCAATTACACCTCCTCATGTTATTTGGTTTACTTAATTGATTGCTGATGGTTCCTCCCATAATCACGAAGGCCAAAACCTGTAGGTTTTGGTATCTTAGGCGAGAAGCTAATCAAGTAGCGAGGTTTAAAATGTTCAGCAGACAAAAAGCTCTAATGCCTAACATAATAATAACCTGATAAAGTTTTGTAGCTTGGTGATCACTTTTGCCTACTGTTTTTTTATGAGCACTTTTAGATATAAAGGTTATTCAAACCTCCTCACCTTGGGTCATAAAGCAGTAATAGTCTTATTATTCACAGCTCTTCTAATATCATGCTTAACCTCTCTGAAAGCATGTTGCTGAACTTGGTTCTGTTATCTGTAATAATAGTATATATTTTTTTTGTGTTAAACTTACATTTTAGATGCAGTCTTTATTTACAGGGTTAACAGATTGCATGCCATGAATTGTTTTGCAGGAAATATGACCAGTGGCGATGGGCATAGTGCTGATAATGTAGCTGAACGTGACTTTTTGCGGACTGAGGGAGACCCTGGTGCAGCGGGATACACCATCAAAGAAGCAGTGCAACTTACAAGAAGTGTGGTCAGTTAACTTCGTTTCATAGTACAATTGATTTTAAGTGTATTAATTTCAAATTTTGAGTCTCCTGAATAAATGGCAACACCTTATGATTTTTGCTATAAGTTTCTTGTGCAAAGCTAATTTTGTTAGTTTCAGATTCCTGGACAACGGGCTCTTGCATTGCATCTTCTTGCATCTGTGCTTGATAATGCGATACATGGTATCCAACAAAATAAAGTTGGATCTACTGTGAGCAATGCTAATCATGTTGACAAGTCAGATGATTGGGAAGCTATTTGGGCCTTTGCACTTGGCCCTGAACCTGAGCTTGTTTTAGCATTGAGGTTGGTCACTCCAGAATTCTTTTTCTGTTTATTGTCACTGCCCTTTGACGATGATGATTAAATCTCTTGCTTCATACAATGACACAATAGTGAACTTGATGTTGTTTTGATTTGTAGGATGTGTCTTGATGATAATCACTATTCTGTAGTTTTAGCTTGTGTGAAAGTTATTCAGTCTGCACTCAGTTGTGATTTGAATGAGACTTTCTTTGAGATTTCAGAGGTAAAGTCCTCGACTTTTTCTTCGTAGCTGAACATATCTCTGGCATCAGTTGACTTTGAGTTTGATAAACTGTGCTTGCAGAAAATTGCAACTTGTGAGGAGGATATCTTCACTGCTCCTGTTTTTCGAAGCAAACCAGACATTGATGCTGGTTTTCTTCATGGTGGTTTCTGGAAGTATAATGCTAAACCTTCTAATATTTTGGCTTTCTCTGAGGATATCGTTGATGATGAGATTGAAGGCAAACACACAATTCAGGATGATATTGCTGTTGCTAGCCAGGATTTTGCTGCAGGTTTGGTTAGGATGGGAATCCTTCTTAAGATGCGCTATCTTCTGGAAGTGAGTGTAGTTATATTGACAAGAAAAATACAACATTTTGTGATTAGAGTCAACGTGGGTGAATTGACTATCACTTCTACAATGTTTTACTTAAGGATGGATTCTGTTGGAGGTCTGTAAAATGGGGATGGATGTGATTTTTTTTATTTTTTTGCACTTGTCACAGAATTATTCTTAGTGCTCCTTTAGAATAATAGTCGTGTGAAATTACTAACACTCTAATGGGAAGACATATTTTAGAACCATACCTATTATAGTTTACTCTCCTCTCTTTGGTTGAATTATTGTGTCCTGCATTATTGATTTAAATGATTGTTCCCTTGCGCATACTTATTGTATTTTGATCTGCAGTTTTCTGTCTGATTTCAGGCTGACCCTGCTGCTCCTTTGGAAGAATGCATAATTTCTATACTTCTTGGTATAGCAAGGCATTCAATAACATGCGCAAATGCAATTATGAAGTTTCAAAGACTTGTTAATACAGTTGTCCACAGGTTTACTATGGGAGATAACATAGAAGTTCGCCCTTCTAAAATAAAATCTGTTAGGCTTTTGAAGGTAAGAAGTTTGTGCATGTTTCTGAAAAGTTATAAATTGACGTGGTCCAATTTATTATATTGCATGTTTAATGTCTCTAATGCTTCATTCAAGACAGAACCATTTTAATGCTCTATTTTGATGTCAAATAGGTGTTGGCTCAATCTGACAAGAGCAATTGCATTGAGTTGATAAAGAATGGGTTTGTCCAGGCTATGATGTGGCATCTTTATCGGTATACTTCCTCCCTTGATTACTGGCTAAAATCTGGGAAGGAGATCTGTAAACTATCATCAGGTTTGATGGTCGAAGAACTACGTCTTTGGAAGGTCTGCATCAATTATGGTTGCTGTATATCATGCTTTTCAGATATCTTCCCTGCACTGTGCTTGTGGTTGAATCCACCAACTTTCACGAAACTTCAAGAGAACAATGTTCTCAGTGAATTTGCTTCAGTCTCTAAGGAGGCATACCTTGTTTTGGAGGCCTTGTCTAGAAATCTTCCAAATTTCTATATGCAGAAGCATGCAAGCAATCAGATGTCAGATTTTGCTGGTGATGAACAAGAAAGTTGGTCTTGGAGTTTCGTGACTCCAATGATTGATTTGGCTCTAAAGTGGATAGCATCCATGAGTGATCCATACATTTCTAAAATCTTTGAGCTGGAGAAAGGAAATAGGAGTGAATTTGTTTTTCAAGATTCACCTGTTAGTTCCTTGTTGTGGGTCTATTCAGCTGTCTTGCACATGGTCTCCACATTGCTTGAGAGAGTGATCCCAGAGGATGCCTTGAGACTCCAAGGAAGTAGTCAGCATGTGCCATGGTTGCCAGAATTTGTTCCTAAGATTGGACTTGGAGTTGTTAAAATTGGGTTTTTGAGCTTCATTGATGAACTGTGCCATTTGAGACAACATAGTAAATCTGAAACATCATTAGCTTCTGTTTGTTGCATCCATGGGCTAATCCGTGTTTTTGTATCCATTGATAAATTGATTCAATTAGCTAAGAGGGGGGTCCATAGTCCACCTTCCCAAGAATACAGATTCTCAGGAGAAGCAAAAATACTCGAGGATGGGATACTAAAGAGCTCTTCAGTTGAATTGAAATGTGTGCTTAATCTTTTTATTAAGTTTGTAACATCAGAATGGCACTCTGTGCAGTCAATTGAGACATTTGGTAGAGGAGGACCAACTCCAGGGGTAGGAATTGGTTGGGGTGCCTCTGGTGGAGGATTTTGGTCCATGACTGTTTTGTTGGCTCAGACAGATGCAAGATTGCTAACCAGCATGCTAGAAATCTTCCAGTTGTCTACCACAGAAGTTCCAACTAATGAAGAAATGGTGTTCACAATGAACATGATCTCTTCTCTATTAGGAGTTTACCTAATCATTGGACCAAGGGATATACCTGTTATGAAGAAGGCGTTGGATATTTTGCTTGGTGTCCCTGTTCTTAAGTATCTTGGCTTCTATACACGGAGATTTCTACAATTGAATGAGAGGGTGAAAATTTTTGGATGGGAATATAAAGAAGAGGACTATGTGTCCTTTGGTAACACATTGTCCTCTCACTTTAAGAATAGATGGTTGTCTGTGAAGAGGAAATTGAAAGCCACACCAGAGGACAATTTCATGGGAAAATCATCCCTGGAAACCATACATGAGGATATGGACATATCAGACATGACAAGGCAAGATAATCACTTAACTTCTCCGACAGCAGAGTGGGCACACCAGAGACTTCCGCTTCCCCTGCATTGGTTTCTCAGTCCAATTGCAACCATCACCAATAACAAACAGGGTTGTTTTCAAAGTGCTTCTGATACACGGAATCTTACTGAGGACACCCATGATACACTTGAAGTTGCTAAAGGTGGGCTTTTCTTTCTACTAGGACTGGAAACCATGTCCTCTTTCCTGCCTGCCGATGCCCCCTCTCCAGTTCGCTGCACACCTTTAATCTGGAAGTTGCATTCTCTATCTGTCATACTACTTACTGGAATGGGCGTGCTTGAGGATGATAAGAGTAGGGATGTTTACGAAGCCTTGCAAAACCTCTATGGTCAGCTTCTTGATGAATCAAGATCTATTAGAAGTGCTGAATGCTTTTCGGAGGATAATGTAAATGTCCTTCCAGAAAATGGGAAGAAATCTACCGTGGAGTTTCTGAGGTTTCAATCAGAGATTCATGAGAGTTATTCTACCATTCTTGAAAGTCTTGTAGAGCAGTTTGCTTCTATATCCTATGGTGATATAATTTTTGGCCGGCAAGTGGCTGTATATTTGCATCGTTGCACTGAAACCTCTGTGAGACTAGCTGCCTGGAATGGATTGGCAAATGCTCATGTTCTTGAAATCCTGCCACCTTTGGAGAAATGCTTTGCTGAGGCAGAAGGGTACCTTGAACCTGTCGAGGTACAGCTGACTGACCTTCAACTTCTAATTTTGACCATGAACTTCTTTTAGTTGAGTTATGTTCTTTCTGCATTCTAGTTTGAGCTTGCATGATTTTCATTCTATGTTGCTTGGACTTGGTATCCATATACGACATGGGTTTGTGTCTGACACACATATGCATTCCCGAGCCGGCTATTTTTAAGAAGTTTCCTTCATTTGCAGATAATTGGAGTGTCCATGTCCAAGTGTCCATTGTTGGACATGGGTGCTAAGATTAAATTTAGGGTCAAAGTAACATGGGTTTGATTTAATAAGAGAATTAAGCTCTTGTCTTTGTCTGCAACTGGTGAAAGTTTCAGGAAAAAAAGAAAGAAAAGGAAAGAGCATAATTTTTGTGAGTTGGGTTTTCTCGAGGTTACAGGAGATATTGAGTGTGTTTTCTCTGTTATAGTCTGCCTAGGCAGAAATGATGAGATATGAACTAAATGCATGGTTGTGTACCAGTTTCGAGAACAAGCACAGGATCTTGTTTTACTTTTATCTCAGGAATTTTGGTCTTTAGTTTGTCATGGTTGGGCTGGTCTCCCTAATTTTCACAATTTCTAATAATTTTCGTTTAAGAATTTGCAAGAATTTTTATACTCAGTAGATTCTGGGGTTAATCAAAATATGCATACTTTTTATTTATGAAACTTGGTCCTTTGCAGGATAATGAAGGCATTTTGGAAGCTTATGTCAAAGCATGGGTTTCTGGTGCTCTTGACAGAGCCGCAACTCGAGTGTCAATGGCATTTACCCTGGCTCTACACCACCTTTCATCTTTCATTTTCCTGTTTCATGCCAATGACAAGATAACGCTGCGAAATAAGCTTGCAAAATCTCTTTTGCGAGACTACTCCAAGAAGACGAGACATGAGGTATTGAACTTTTCTGGAGGGGCTAATTACCTATTTGTTTGGTTCTGATTGAATTAGTTTTCTTGACTTTTGCATATACAAGCTTAAACATTGGTGATGACACGTCAATATGAAAATTGAAGTGTTTAGTTGCAAAATTTGATGTTATCTAGGTGTTTACAATCTTCTAGCATCTGTTATTTGACTTGGTAGCAATCTGTATATTAACTATTCAGTTCATGTTACAGGGAATTATGTTGGAATTGGTTCGATATTACAAGCCATCATCTCGCTTGCCTGAGAAGCAGGAAGGTTTGTCACTACAGGCTAGTGATATTGAGAAAAGGTTTGAAGTCCTTGTGGAAGCCTGCGACAGAGATTCATCTCTTTTGATTGAGGTGGAGAAATTAAAATCTGCCTTTGTGAAGAAACAGTCTGTCGATAGACTCTGATGTGTAGATATATGCAACAAGATACCTGTAGAAGAAAAAGAAGAGATTAAAAAGGAAAGGAAATGAAAGGAGCATGAGTGAACCTACTATGTGAAGTTCTCAATCATGATTTCATGACAAATTTTTGACCGACTCACCAGTAAGGACTGAGCTGTAAATTAAGTCTTGTACGGATCCTTTATTTGATGATATTGTGCAGGCACCGCAGGGTAGAGCCTGTGTTGGCCCTGCTGCAGTGGGAGAGAATTCCTGGATCAATTTCCCGTAACAAACCTCGAAACCTTTCTAGTTTTGATTTTCAGCAGTGCCCACAAATCTTTATTTTTGCCGAAAAGAGATGATCTTTGCATGCAGTTAATTGCATCTCCATCCATCCCCATGGCCGTTTACATGTGCCCGTATGATGTGCTCTAGTCAACCTAACATGATATAGTGAACTGGAAAACATAAACATAGTGTCCTGTTGACACCAGCCTTAGTTTCGCGGGGAAAAAAACTAAAAAAAGAGTATAAAATGATATGATGTGTATTATGTTTTTATTATTATTTTAATGATATGATGTTAAATATTTTTTAATAATAAAATTATTGTTATTATTATTATTATATTTTTTAAAATAAAAAATAATTTAAAAAATAATCTCTATAACTCTCAAATATGCCTGAGAGTAATTCAATTAACATGCTAAAGGCAATAACGTGATTCATGCGCACTTGATAATAAATAAATCATAAATTAATCATGGCCATAAAAATATATTTAATGAAATTTTTATAGTACTTTTTGGGGTGACTGACAGGTTTCTAATTATGTGGGGAACAAGTTCAGCTAATTGGGATTATATCTTAATTTTCAAGAAAATAGTGAGATCTGCTTGGAAGTGACATTTTTTTTTATAATGTGGTGCTGTTTTGTCATTAAGCTTCAGCTTGGAAAATTTTGTCCATAATCAAGAAAAAGGGGGAGGGAGAGATCAGTGAAAAAAAAATTACTGGGGTTGTTGAAAATGCGTTTCGAAAGGTTATATAAAAAAAATGTTTTTTTATTATTTTAAATTATATTTATATATTCATGTAAAAGATAATTTTTTTAAAAAATATATTATTTTAATACATTTCTAAAAAAATAATTTGCAACCCCAATCTCAACTCCATTATCTATCAATATTACTTTTTGAGGTGACTGTGACTATTTAGCAGCTTCTAATCATGTGGGAAACATGCTGGGCTAATTGGGATTATATCTTAATTTTTTTAAAAAAAACAGTGAGATCTGCTTGAAAGTGACATTTTTTTTCTAATGCGGTAACTGTTTTGTCAATATATAATTGAAGCTTCAGCTTGGAAACTTTTGTCCATAATCAAGAAATAGGCAGACCATAGTAAGAGAGAGAGAGAGAGATGGGATCAGTGACAAAAAAAGAAGAAGAAATAAGAGAAGCTGAAGAGGAGGCACAGGCAGAAGTTGAAATATGGAAATACTTATTTGGCTTTACTAATATGGCAGTTGTGAAGTGTGCCGTTGAACTTGGAATAGCAGATGCCATTGAAAACAATGAAGGCCCCATGACACTATCAGAGTTATCATCCTCACTTGGATGCGCTCCTTCCTCTCTTTACCGCATCATGAGGTTCTTAGTCCACCATAACATTTTCAAAGAGAAACCTTGGAGCCACGGCGCCACGGCTTATGTGCAGACAGCACTCTCTCGCCGATTACTTAAGAAGGGAGAGAAGAGCATGGCTGATCTCCTTTTGTTCGAGAGCAGCCATGTAATGCTGGCGCCATGGCATAATCTTAGTTCCCGTGTTCTGGAAGATAGAAGCTCTCCATTTGAGGGGGCTCATGGAGATGATATATGGAAATATGCGTCGAAAAATCCAGTTCACAGCAAGCTCATCGACGATGCAATGGCCTGCGATGCTAGGCTGGTAGTGCCAGAGATAGTTGAAGGTTGTCCAGAGGTGTTTGATGGGGTTAGAACTTTGGTGGATGTTGGTGGGGGTAATGGAACTACTTTGCAGATGCTGGTTAAGGCTTTTCCTTGGATCCAGGGTATAAACTTTGATCTTCCCTACGTTGTTTCTGTTGCTCCAGAATCTGAAGGTGTTAAGCATGTCGGTGGTGACTTTTTCGAGAGTGTTCCAAAGGCTGATGCTGCTTTCCTTAAGGTCAGTAATAAAAACATTTTTTTCTTCCTTCCCAGAGTTTGTTCACTGTCACTTTCCTCCATGATTAATTAGGACATCGATATCGGTCAGCATTTCCTAAAATAGTTGATATCCGACCTTTATCCGATTGTTCAAGTTCCTTGTCCTTTCAGTACTCCCAAGGGAAGTAATATTATCCACTCACTATACTTGCTAGCTTATTGGAATAAGTCCAGACGGATAAATTTCCTCCCCCCCTGCTATGACAGTGCGTATAGCAAGAAGATTTTAACGGATCAATTGCTCTCACTATATTTACATTTACTGTATCATTATATTTGTTTCAGGGTTAAAGTAATATATATTTTCAGATACATCAAAGCTTCGAAACTTACAGAAAATAATCCGCCTGATTTTCTTTCCTGCCATTGCAGTGGGTTCTTCATGACTGGAACGATGAAGAGTGCATCAAAATCCTGGAAAACTGTAAAGAAGCTATACAGAGTGACAATGGGAAGCTGATAATTGTCGAGGCTGTGGTTGGTGAAGAGAAAGGCGACAAGCTTGAATTTGTGAGGCTAACGTTAGACATGGTAATGATGTCTCATACCAACGCAGGCAAAGAAAGGACCTCCAAGGAATGGGAATACGTTCTTAAGGAGGCTGGCTTTAGCAGCTACACTATAAAACCAATTCGTGCAGTGCAATCTGTCATTATTGCTTCCCCTTGATTTTTCCACAGTGATTTAAAAATCAAGTATTATGAAGCTAATTTGTATTTCAGTCTATTTACGCTTTTACCTGTACCCTGCCTGCTTTAATGTTTTCTATGTTCAAAGCTTGCTTGATCTGTATCTTCATCTAAGAAGACTGTATATCTAGCAGGACTCCTGATGTTGTAGATTGTCATTCATGGATGTCACTGTTCCGTATCAAACGATCAAAAGAAAAGATGCCGCTTCTATGATGAGTCCCTCGTTTGCTTTATGATGGTAGAACTTTTTCAAACTTGTGATTATGATGTTGACAGCATCTTAGTGGTTTGATTTGAGCTAGTGGGTTGTCAAAGTTGTCATTTTCAGTGTTTTTTTTAATTGGAATAAAATATTTTATTTTAATGTGTTTTAGCTCGTTTTGGGTTGTATTGTTCATATATATGTGTGTTTGTGTATATATATATTATATATATTAGTTCAAAAATAAAATAAAATTATTTAGAATTGTGCAATTTAATCTTAAAAAGACAATAAAATGATTTTTCTAAATAAAATTATGAACATGTGTAATTTTATGAGAATATTATTATCATTTTCGTAATGTCATTATATTTTTTAATTGCTATGAAATTTTAATATAATATATAAATATATCAAGAGACTTCTCATAAAACTTCTTTTTAATCTAACAATTGGATTAAGAGATATAATTGATATTGTAAAATTATTCATTATTTAAAAAAAAACATTATTTGGCCGAAACGAAACAGGCGGAGGAAAACCAAAAATTTCAGACTGAAATTTTCAAAATAGATCAAAATTTTAAATAAAATAAAAATTATATCATTTTATCTTCTTTTTTTTAACTCTTATAAAATATTTAAACTATTTTGTCATAAATGAAATGAAATTAATTACATCGGTTACCATTGAAATATTGACAATGTCAGTATCTTGCTAATTGAAAGTTGGATCGCTGTTTTTGTCAGTCTTTCTACAGTGGCAATTGACATGTCGTCTCAACCCTTTGGAATCAAGCTTTCAGGAACTCTTAGAATGTCTTTTACCTTCAGATTAGCACGTGAAATATACTGCGGAGCGTATCTTGACTGGATATGTTCTCCTGCAGACATGATCAAAGCTGCCATGGATCAAAAAACTGGAAAACCAATTATTTGTAGGGGCCCAGCTGAATGACCATTGTGGGATTATATCATCCAAAATTTTGAAAGGATAACGTGATTAAAATGATACGGGGAAAAATACTATTCCTGAAATAAATTAACATTATAATATAAATTATATTTTAATTACTCATTTAATAATTCAAGTTTTTAGATAATATAATTTCATGACATGATATCAAAGTATTATTGATCAACTAATTACAAGTTTGAATCTTAAAATTCTTTTTTTTATTTTATAAAAAATAAGCACAAGATATTATATGTCTGTATAAATTTCAAACACAAATGTTTTGATTTGAAATGATGCATTATAAGATAATATAAATTATATTTTAAATTATAATTTAATAATATAAATTTTTAAATTAGAAGTTTCGCGATAATCATTGACGTAACTTGTCCAAACAAGTAGCCAATTTCATATGATATAAAAACAACATAAAATTGGTAGTGGAAGACAATGTCTTTTCTAGTTTAATCTGAAATAACTGTTCGAAAATATATGTTTATTTTATCGTTTTGAGTCTGTTTACATTCATCTTAATTAATCTAACAGATCTTGCAATGAACAAGAAGTTATTGTAGTGACCATGAAGGTTGTTATGACTCGAACTAAAGGATTTAATTGATAAATTCAAAGGGAAAGGTTTGCACAAATTAATGAGAGATGGAGAGAACATCTAGCGATTCAAAAATGAAACAGGAAGAAGATGTGCAAGCAGGAGTTGAAATATGGAAATATGTGTTTGGATTTACTGGTATAGCTGTAGTCAAGTGTGCTACTGAGCTTGAAATAGCAGAAGCCATCGAAAACCATGAGGGTCCTATGGCGTTATCAGAGCTATCATCCACCCTAGGATGTGTTCCATTCTCTCTTGATCGCATCATGCGGTTCTTGGTGCATCGCCATTTTTTCAAAGAGGAACCAACTATCCAAGGCACAGCAGGTTATGTGCACAAATCTCTTTCTCGTCGTCCACTGAAGCAGGGAGAAGACAGCATGGCTGATTATATTCACCATGGGATCTAAGTTCCCGTGTTCGAGCAAATGGGACCGCTGCATTTGAAGCGGCTCATGGTGCTGACTTATGGAAATATGCAGCAGCAAATCCTGCTTTCAACAAGCTAATCGATAATGCCATGGCTTGTGGTGCTGGACTGGCAGTGTCTGCCATAATTGAAAGCTGTCCGAAGGTGTTTGATGGATTAAAAACTTTGGTAGATGTTGGTGGTGGTAATGGGACTGCACTGGGAAAGATTGTCAGGAAAGGAGAGGGCCTACGAGGAATGGGATTGTGTCCTTAAGGAGGCTGGCTTTAGAAGCTACAACATCAAACCGATTCGGGCTGTGCAATCTGTCATCGAGGCTTTCCCTTAAGTCACAAACCAATTTCAGAATGTGTATTTGTAGTTTGCCCAGCCCAAGTTCGCTTGGACGATGTTTTCTTTGTTCAAAAGTAGGCTCCTGCATGGATTGTCTGTTTTCTATGTACAAAAGTGTCAATTTCTCATCTTTTTTTCAACTATCCTTTCCTTTGCAAAGATTTCTGGTAGGGTTTGTGAAGTCATGGTCTGTCATTCGCAGAGGTACTTCTGCCGATTCAGCCTTTATGTTGAAATCCCTTTGTTTGCTCATATTCAAAACTTGTTCTGTGAAAATAACAGCCAAACTTGCAATATCTTGGTGGTTGGAGCAGTGGCGCTGCCGTGGAGTTCCGACAAGGTGCATCTATTGCTGGCTAAAGCCCCGTTTGTTTGCTGGAAAGTGGTTTCTTTTTGAAAAGTGAATTCCGGGGAAAGTAAATTCCTGGAAAGTGAATTTTGATGTTTGGCAGTGTTATGGAAAACACTTTTCAGTGTTTGCTTGTGTTATGGAAAATGAACTGAAAAATAATTTATTAATAAATTAATTTTTTTTCAAGTTTATTAAAATAATGAGGAACAAATCTTACAAATTAAAAAGTTGAATGAGAATGAAATTGAAAAAAAATATAATTTCATAAATTATCTCAAATAAAATAAATAAAGATCAAAATAATAAAGATCAAATCTAAAAACTTAAAAAAAAGAAAAGTGAATAAATTAAAATAATAATAATTAACATTTCATAAATTATTTCAAATAAAATAAGTAACAATGAAAAAATGAATACCAAATTTGATAGATACAAATTTTCAATAAAAAAATGATAAGAAAAAAGCAAATAGCAATTATAAAAATAAGGACCAAAATTAATATAAAAATTAAATTTTAAGAGATGGAATTGAAAAATAAATATTCAAAACAAATTATATATAGCAATCAAAAGTTTGAGGATCAAATTTGATATAATCAGCAAATAATGATATTTCTAAATTTTTCACAACTTCCAGAAAGTGTTTTCCTCCCAAATTTTCCGGAAAACAGTTTCCTGAAAATCAAGTCAAATTCTTCTTTGACTGGAAAGTGTTTTCCGTTGACCGGAAAGTGTTTTCCGTTGACCAACTTTCTGGAAAACAAACAAACACAGGAAAGTTTAGAAAATGATTTCCCGGAATTCACTTTCCGGGAAACAAACACAGCCTAAAACACCATTGTATTCAGCCCTTCTACCGAGGGAATTTCTGGAAGAATAATCCTTCAGGGTGGAGCCATAAAATGCAAGTTCATATCATCCCTAGCTGCCACCCCCATCTGGTTGTTGTGTTCATCTCACGATTTCTTAATAATACAGAAAGCACCTTGCTATAAGCACGATTTCTTAACTGGGACAAAGTTTTCTACGTTGTCCATTAAATAGCATATATTATACAATGAGGTGGCATCTTGTTATGGTAAAATCTGCCTTTTTTTTTGTTAAATAATGGGGAAGGTTTAATTATTCCATCTTTTTTTAGTGCGAAATTATTGAGGAACTTGACGTGGCCAAATAATTTAAGATTATGTTGGTAAATGAAGTGCATAAAATTATTTTTTTAATAAAAATATTGTTTTTTCATGCTTTTTATTTTATTTTTAAATTGGATTGCTTTACTAAACAAACTATGTACCGTCTAGTTTGTCATAATAATTTATTTTTGGGATATTCCCCACAATTTAATCGAAATAAAATAAAAAGTTTAGTGTTGGTGGAAAAACCAAGCTGTAAATTTTGGACGGATTCGAGAGCCCAATCATACATTTATCGTGTCCAAAAATGAAAAACAATACAGATTCAATGCTAAAATAATTTATTATGAATAAATCTACATAAAATTAAGTCAAAGGCACAATTATATTTTTTTATAGGTTAATTTGATTTAATCATGGATCAATTTAAAGTATAATTATGTTTATGAACTAATTTAGGATCCAATTGAGAATTTAATTAGGTATAAGGATTTAATTATATTTTAAATTGATAAAATTAATTTTATTAAGGGTTTAATTAATGAAAAATCAAGTTCATGAGCCCAATTCAAGTTTAATTGAGAAGAACAAATTTTTTCGGAGACCAAATTGAATTTTTGTCCAGTCACGTGGATGAAATCAGGGGTGAAATTAAAGAAAATTGAGAGTTTAATGATCAATTGTATAAATTTAAAATCAAGGACCTAAGTAAAATAGATGTGTAAAGTTAAGACTGCTATTGAAATTTTTAAAGAAAATAAAATTACATAATTTTAAAATTTAAAATCAATTAAAAACATAATTAGAATAATTACAAATCAATTAAAAATTGTAATTGTACTGTGGTCTGAACAAGCAAATACGCTGTTGCGGAAGAAGAATAGACAACCACGCAACGAACAGTCGAAGTGCTAGAATACCAGCTGGATTACAAGCCTGGAATCTTCTGTGGTCTAATCCCACATTGACAGGACATGATGTAGAGATACAAATGGTGCCATATAAAACTGAACCCGTGTTTCCTGTTTACCTCATCTTTGCGCTTGGGGCAATGACGCAGCTAGTGAGGTTCTAACCGAGGCGCGTCAATTGCTGGTTGAAAACTATTTCCAAACCCCCTCCAAGGCCCTGTGCCTTCGAGAATTTCTGGAAGGGCTGCCTGCGGGTTCGAGCCCTACAAATCATATCTCAAATTTTTATGGTAATGTGCTCGAGTTCATGATGCAGTATATTTGACGGATGTAGTCCTAGGTGGTCAATAACACATCACATTCGATGAAAAAAAAGCCCAAAATAGATTCTATAATAATACCAAACTCAGTAGGCCTCACAAGACAGCAAGACCTGGGCCCTGGCACACCATAAGAGTCACATAATAGCCCATTTCAGTGTAAGAGCAGAAGCCGCCGTTGAGGCAGGTGAGACATGCCTGACACGCTCTAATGGACCTCTGCTTTGATTCCATGGATAAAAAAAGTTTGAATTAACTGCTTTTAATCCATTCTGCCTGGCATTCGCTTTGGAGACGAAGCCCTAAGAGCTATCGGTGCTCTTCCGGAATTGAAGTTTCACTGCTCGATGATTCCATTATATGTGAAGGATGTTTTACACTTTCTCTCTCTAGCCCGTCTTGGCTTGTTTCTCGCTCGCTCGAAGCGGAGGAAGGTAGTCGGGGAGAGGGGGGCTTTCAAAAGGTTTGGATTTGTGGGGGCGGAATTTATGATATGAACCTCGTATCCAGTGTCTGTCTGGTTTTGAGTGGACCTGGTCGTAGACTCTACTTACAGTTTTGCCTGGAAAAAAAATAAAACTGCTAGTGATTGGAGGACATGGAAGCCCGTCGCTGATTTCGACTGAATATAAAATATAAATAATTTCTCAAGAGGTAAGACTAAATATCTTCCAAAACAATTATTAATTAATAATTAACTATAATATGATTCTTGTGGCCAAATTACCGTAGCTTTTTTCATACAGGGGTTGTTTTTATATCTACAGAGCACATGATGGTATGTAAAATTATTATTTTTTCTTAGTGTCAAAAAAATTTAACCCGGAGACCGTAGTTATTTTTAGCATTTATAGAGAATGATGGTATTTCTGATTTTTTTATAAAATAAAACTAATATATTTATTCCTGGATGCCAAGAAAAGAACACGGAATAGTGGGGGTATTTTTTGTTTTTTCATGAATTCATGAACAGTAAAACTATGAAACCAACCCCCAAAAAAGACAAAAAAAAAAGTTTGGAGTCGGGAGTAGTGTGAAATTGTCACTCTAGTTTTTTCATGGCTATCACTGTGTTCAGGGTATGTATGTAGTTTATCAAAAAAATCTGAAATAAAACAGGCGTGTCGTATGGACGTGTCAATAATGATTTCATGCCCACGTGCCTTTCCAGTGCCGCACGAGACGTCCCCTGGTGGTGGAAACTAACCTTCAGCCATGTCACTTGGTGCACAACCATGTCCTTTGTCTCCTGGTACGGCGTGTATCGTATCCGATGGTCGGTAAATTACTAATAAATATTTTTTGGTTTTTTCTCCCCTTTCTTTCTTCTGCCGCCGACAAATACAATCAAGTCCTTATTGTGTGTTATTGTTTGGTTTTGGTCCTTGTTCTTTTGATTTTGATTTTATTCTTGACTTCTTCAATAAAAATTTTGATTGTTTTCAACTGTGCTCTTCAATTAAAATTGATTATATATACTGATTTTCATTTCAATCCTTGCTCTTTTGATTTTTGATTTGTTTTTGGTTTCTTTGATTTTTTCAGTACGCAGATTTTAATTTGTTATGATATTGCCATGTAATTAAAATTGGTCATATATGCAGCTTTTGATTTCAGTCCTTTATCTTTTAATTTTATAATAAAATTACACTGCATTTTTTTAAAATATCTTTATATATCTCGGTCCTGAGGTTTTTATTTGTTTCAATTTTATCATTCGATTGGAATTAATTATGTATTTTATTTTTCATTTCAGCCATTATTCTTTAATTTTTATACTTGGTATTAATTCCTTTTGTTCGCCGGTCTTTCTCTTACAGTGTTTATTTTTACCCGTATTTATGCACCTATACTTTTATTTTTAGTTTTTTATTCTTGTCATTTTATTTTTATTTTGTTCAATCCTGAAATATTAGTTTATATTAGTTTTCATTTTAAAATGAATAGCTCTTTTTTCCCCCTTTTTTGTGTTTTTTTATTTTCTCTTCGGGTCAAATGATTTTATTACTTTATTGTTTGCACAATAATAATGATAATTTTAGTGACTGTTTTTTTTAAATATATATTTTTATTATTTTTGGGGCAATTTAATGATTTTAATTTCTTGAAAAAAAAATATGAATAATAATTTTAATTGATAACATGAAGATGAATTTTCAATGATTTTTCTTCTTTTGTAGATAAAAAAAATTAACAACTTATTTTTCTCATTTGATTATTATAGGTGTTTTCACAAATAATATTTTTTTGTGTGTTTAATTTAAATTGGATTATAAAATAAATTAATTCCAATAGAGTGAATTTGATAATTAGAGTATCCGAATCTTTTTAATTTTTTAATGATGATAATAATTTTATGTTACTGTTTTTGTTGAAACCTACTAACTAGATAAAATTATATCGATTTAAAGTTTATATATTTTATAAAAAAACTTGTATTTTACAGAAATTATGCATAAATTTATTATTTTTTATAATTTTATATTATAATTAATATTTTTTATATTAAAAAAATATGATTCCTACCGGAATGAGATACGGGTGCTAATGTACATTTATTTGCAGTGGATGAGTCTTCTTAATAATAAAAATTGGAGAAATTATTGCACGACTTAAATCGCTGCTAGTCCAAAATAGATTTCATTTCACGGAAGATAAGTTTTTTTTATATAAAAACCGGATCGAGGATAAATATATAATGAAAAATCAATGCAATGGAAGTATAAGAGATCCGACACAGGGACCGTGTTTATGTATGCAAGACAAGTACTTTAACACATGATGTTCTCGGAGTACGAAATATCTCGTGTCATGGTTCAAATCCCAAAGAAGGGGCCCACTTATGCACCCAAAAAAATTATAGTCTCGCGTGATAGTTTCTGTTCTTGAGGCCTTCGGCATGCTTGTTTTCATCCTTCTTCACGCACCCCAAGAACAATCACGTGAGAGTTTTTCTCTCCCTTAAAATAAAAACTTTATTGTTGTAAGAAAAAAAAAGTTTTAAATTAGAGTTGCTACTTTATTGTTGATCAAGTGAGTACATGTTACCCAGGAAGGAGTTTTCTTGTCCAAAAATGGAAGGAGACAACGTTCATCTTTCCAAAATCAAGTCCAGTACACCTGCCAGCAGCCTCACAACTCAATTTCAGCTCCTTACCAGAAAAATAAAAAAATAAAAAATAAAATCTTCTCATTCTTGACAAGATGTGAGAGTCATGGCCGCGGCGGCAATTGATACCCCGTTGATCTGAATTTAAAAAATGTAATTAAACAAAAAAACATTCTTAGATATTTTTCTAGAAGTCGGTCCAGAAAAAAAGGTAAATTATATTATTTGAAGGAAGTAAGAGAATATGTTAGTTGATTTTCCCCCCACCACCCCGGTAGTTTAAACAAGGCAAGAAATTAACTTAAAATGTTTCAAATTCCCTAAGAAATAAGAACATCCAAAACTTATCTACAGTCTACAAAACTCTAGATTATATTATTATTACTTAAATTTATTTATTTTAAATTAAAATGGTAATGTTATTCTTAATCTCATAGCATCCATTGACTTGACTGAACATCATTATTTTTAAATAATTAAATAAGATGTCAATGTTATAAAATAAGATAAAAATAAGTAAGTACTCGTTTGAAGAGTGCTTTTATGGTCAAAATCACTAATTAAAGCTAGATTAAGTTTCAATTTATTATTATTATAAAAAAGAGAAAAATATCTATTATGTGGGCCAAAATTATCCAGAGATGGAATGAAAGAGAATATAACTATATACATACACACGGACCTCGTAACGTTGCTGGTGTGTAGAAGTAGAATACGATACAGCAACTAGAATGCCGCCATGCTGATTCCGTCATTTAGGTGCATTTTATAAATATTTTTGAAAAAATATAATTTTATTTTAAATATATATTTTAAATATTTTTAAATTGTTTTGATGTGTTAATTTTAAAAAATAAAAAAAATAATTTTAATATATTTTTTAAAAAATAAACATTTTAAAAACACAAATCTTATCTGATCTACAAGAAAATCCAAACTTGGCAGACTTTTCTCTGTACAAAGCTGGCCCATCAAAAGTGAATATATGTTATTTATGTATTTACCAATATTGATCAAGTGAGTACAGTGAATGTTTCCTAAAATGGAAGGAGACAACGTTCACATTTCCAACATCGAGTCCGGGTACACCTGCCAGCAGCCTTACCAGAAAAGTAAAAACTAAAAAATAAAATCTTCTCATTTTGACAGGATGTGAGAGTCTTGCGCGTAGATCTGAATTTAAAAAATGTAATTAAACAAAAAAAAATATTCGTAGATATTTATCTAAAAGTCAGTCGAGAAAAAAATTATAATATTTGAAGAAGTGAAACAAACATGCTAGTTGATTTTTATTTTGTTTAAACAAGGTAAAAAATTGACTTTAAATGCTTCATATTCCCTGACAAATAATAGTATTCAAAACTTAACCGGATAAGATTAGATTAGGAACGTGGATTTTTGGACTGGAGAGTGGCATATTCTTGCGGTCTAGCGGCGACTTGTCGCTCCTTTGCTGAGTCTCATCTGCCGGTCTCACGAGACCTTAGATGACCTCCAAAGGCCACTTGACCTCGTCAGCCAATCCCATTTTTCCACGTGCCTTCGAGTCACAACTTATTGATTATCTTCCATGTTAGTCTATTTCTTAGTTAAAAATCCCGTTTATTCCTCTGGGATGCGAATCATGTGTTTGCTCGCACAGGTTAACTACTTTATCTAGCAATCCTTGAGAGACACGTGGTTGGTTCAAGAGCTCTTCCTTGGAGTGTCCTCGTCATGGTTGACTAGGCGAGCTGTATTTTTTAGTTTGTTTTCATATCCCCGTGAATCAGGCTTCTGTTTCTTCGCAATTTGCCACCCAATTTGTTCTTGAAAAATGACATTAATCTTGCAAACGTGCTTAGACTTAATTAATTATAATATTAAAGAGCCTCTAAATCAAACTTCTCATTAAATTGATTTCTCTGTTTAGATGTTGAAGAATCAATGCTTTAAAAAATACCAGTCTCGCATGGTTGTTTGGAAATTAAGATGTTAAATTCTACCAATGAATTAATCTAAAAAAAGTCTTAATAACTGTGCTATTAGATTAAAACACGAGTCGCTAAATTAATTATTATTATCAAAATAATATTATTTTATTTTAAAAAATTAGTAACTGACTACATTTGGATTGGAGTCAAGACAAATTAACCAGGCGCTCTGAATTATAGACTTCTTGGTTCGACCTACCATATAAAAAAATATATTTTTTTCAAATTTCAGTAGAAAAACTGGTAGCATCTCAATGCTAAACGGGCTCTTAAACTTGTAATTTTTCTATCAAAATAAAATGAGCAGCGCTGAAACGTTTCCCGATTGGTTAAGTATGGCAGCAGGTGGCTTTGTTTCAGGCTTCTGAATGTCTATGCTAGTTGTTTAATCGTCACTTGATTAAGATAGACCAGCTTCTTGACTCTCGAAAATATTGATTGTGATTTATTTATAACGTCCACGTTTTGCATGTGTGATTATATTCTTGACCGTGATTTGCCGGATCAGATATCGTTGTCTGATGGAGCAGTGCCATGTGACTAGTATTAACGCTCATTATGTTCCTGACGTATGTTAATGTGATTAGTATTATTTCTTATTTAGAAATATATTAAGATGATTCACTTAATTTAAAATAAAAAACAAAAGAAATTAATTCTTTTTTAAAAACACTTCTGAAATTAACAATGGCGAGACCTTAAATGTGGCACAAAAGGAAAATTAATATTCTGTTATCTTCATTGTTAATTACTCATTTATCACGCTTTATACAGACTCGGAGCAATCGGTAAGCCTACTGTAAGGAATTTATCACCTTCGGTTTGAATTTATTTATATAGTTACTTGGAGAAAGCATCGGAGTCATTGAATCAACTAGTTCAGTCCATTTTATCAAAACAATAACGATTTATTCCTTTTTTTTCTTCCTGCGTGTGAGTTAATATGGACGAGTTGACTCGGCATTGAAAAACTGATCAAATTAATTAAATTTTAATACCACAGTTTAATTAAAAGCTCAACACATATCTTAGATTTTTTCTAAACAATCCCTGAGCTGGCTTTAACCAGATACGACTCTTACCATGACACCAGTGAGCTATGTCTGGACAGGTGTCGTCGCGCTGGCAGAAAGAGCCATCTTCGATTGTTGTTTGGCAAGAATTATTCACGGACAAAGCAGCAGGAATAAATGGTATCCAGGTTGCCAAACTTCTGGGAAGTTTCGCTGTCGTGTGTTTTACCTCCCTACAATGACGCGACCACAGAGAAGGGTCACGTAACCGTCCTTGATGAAATGCCACGTGTTCTCTTATCACTTCTGTCCACTCTCCACCTTACAAGTCAGCACCAGTGAAAAATGCTTTTTGTGGAGCTGTCTCTATCTGGTCCAAAATCAACGCCTCTCCCATGAAACTCATCACTCGTGTCAATCTTTTGGCCGTCTCCTTGGTCCATGGCCCTCGCGTTTAATGGCAAAGTTAAGGGCGGTTATATATTTCCTCGTCATGTACAAGATAAGATCATCATCGACATACAATTGCGTCCCCTTTGATGAACATTTCCTCCACCCATCATGAGCGGCGGTTTTTGTTTCGATCTGACTGATCTTATCCTCTACATCTAGACAAGCTGACGTGGGAGCCGCGTCATACACAGCTTGGCAAGGACTATATTTGATTATATATGGGCCAGATATGGAGACACACAGACGAGCATTCAAGGACATTATGGTCTTTCCTGGAAGAGATCAACAAGAATCGGTGGGAGCCATGGAATATGCCACATTTTACCGGGGAGGAAATGGGAAAATTCCATTAAGTGGGAGGTGACACGATGGCATCACGGATCCATAGGGATTAATTAAAGAATCTAACGGTGTGTATGGAAACAAAAAAAAAAATGTTTTTTTTAAAGTTTCGATTTTTCTTGTTTTAAATTATTTCTTCAAGTGTTTTAAAATTATTTTGATTTGTTAATGTTAATTTGTTTTTTTAAATGTAATTTTGATGTATGTTTCAACAAATATATTTTAAAAATCAATTTTAATCATACTCTCAAACATGTATTTAATTGCGGTAATGTGTTTTTTCAAATATCTTTTAGCTAAAAATATATTAATTTATAAAAAATAATATAAATACATTAACATTATAAAAACTAATTTTCTATTTTCAAATAAAAATTAGAAAGAAACAGTTTGAACCGTATTATTAAAACAACCACACGCACTCTTATGGTCATGCCAAATCTTCGTCATAAACCCAAACCTCCAAGCCAAGATTTAAATCATTTAATAATAATCATTTTTTTAAGGTATACCAGTAAGTATATAATCAATTAGCTTAACAAGGCGAGCTTGTGGAAAGTAAACACAGCATATAAAACTCTCTCCACTGATATATTATTTAGGGGAGGATAAAGAACAAACAATGAACCTAAAAGAGGCGCACACCGTCTTGATTCCTATGGGTGCGCACTACGCCTTTAAACAGGTCGCGAGAAATAGGAAAGCCAAAAACCCACAACGCAGCATAAATTCATAATATTAACTTAATTAGTAGACCTTAATCCTCTCTTAACCCTGCCCCCAATATCTTTCTAGACCTACCTTCTTTCCCTCTTTAGCGTGAAAAAAGAAAAGAAAAGAAAAACAACATCAACAACAAAAATCACAAACTCCCTCTCTTTCTCTGCATTTGCTTGATTTTTTAGTTAGATGGTGGATATGGCGATGGAAGAGAGTGGTAGTAACGAGAGCTGCGGGAGCACAGTGAACGAGAGCACGGCGTCGCCTGGTTCGGTATTACAAGGAAGGCAACAGCAGCAAAGGATGCAGCAGAAACTTGAGGTTTATAATGAGATTCTTCGTCGTCTTAAAGAATCTAATCACGAAGAAGCTAATCTACCTGGTTTTGATGATCAACTTTGGACTCACTTCATTCGCCTCCCTGCCAGGTGCGAGCGTGTATATCAATTCATTACCGTATCTCTTCGTGTGCACACGCGCGAACGCGCTGTGTGTGCATGTATCTATCTTTGGTTGTTTGTTTGTGATTTGTTGTCGCGTCTTTGATACGTGAATGAAAATTTTGAGTACTTTTTCAGAAGCAAAATAAATTCGTTTAATTTGGATTGTTAGATTTTTTTTACTGTTTTCTGTTGTATAATTTTGTTTTAGAGGATGGTTTTGATATTTTTTTTTAATATTCTCGGTGTAGATATGCGTTCGATGTGAATGTGGAGAGAGCAGAAGATGTGTTAATGCATAAGAGATTGCTGCATTTGGCTCAGGATCCTGCTAATCGACCGGCGATCGAAGTTCGTCTTGTTCAGGTAACGTCTATTTGCTGCTGATTTGTTTTTTTTATTTTTTATACATTTATCATGTTCGGTTACTTGTGAAGATTTGATCGTGTTTAGAATATATGATTGATTAGACTGTGGATTTTAGATCAGAAGAGAGGAATCATCCGTAAAACAAGTTTTCAACCGGTGCTTTCAAGGTCTTAACAATCCTATTTAAAGGAGAGTCTGGAGGCGGAAGTTTTCTGTTCATAAAATTTGTTAAAAAAAAATTCCACAATGTTGATGTAGAAGTAAATGAGATTTGACGGGACATAATATAGCAGTATATACTGGTTTCAGTTACTAGCCACGTTATGAATCTGCTGTAAACATGTACTTGAATGCCTGCTGCATTACAAACTTTGAGGCTGTTTTTTTATTTGTATGACTTCAACAAATGTATCTGAATTTCCGTAAAATGTTGTTCATAAACTTTTTTTTGCATTTTCTGTAGCTCTTGTTTTTCATGGAATCTTGTAAACTTTTTATTTTTTCTGAAATTGATTGAGTGGAAACCTTGCAAATTTTCAAGTGCAAATAATTGAATTTCCTATGCAGGTTCATCCTACTTCTGATGATAATTCAGCTGATTTTATCCTTCCAGACTCTCCTAGTAAAGAAGCAGCCAAAAGAAAGAGGTTTGCTGTTGATATAATTTTATTTTCTAGAATCCAATTAATCCGTGTGTAGTGTGAATTCGACTGACATCGTTTTCTTGGTTTCAATGGTCAGCATACATCCACCTCCAGCCTTTGGTTCATCACCTAATCTTGAAGCACTTGCACTTGAAGCAAACCAATTTGATGATAAAGATGGCGATAATTCTGTGCATGCTAATTCGAAGTTCTTGAAGTAATTCTCTTACTTAGAGCTATCATGCCAAAGTGGACTGGGTTCCAGTAAGGGTCTTTTGGGGTTCTTGCCCTTTTGTTAAATCACTGTCACCTTTTCTTTCAAAAAGTTTTTAACAAAGTTTTTTTTTATAGTAATCCTTTTCTTCAATTAACAATCCGAGTAAAAAAGCAAGATTCAAAAAACTTAATCCTTGACTATGGTAGAGACTCTCTCTTTGTATTTGATTGTATATGAGATCTGATATATTTGAAATGGAACTCAATTTAACTGAACATGCTATGCACCGATAATTCTGTCACTTCACATGCATCTATTGTGCAGATTTATGCATTTTTCTATGCATATATAAATTCATGCAGATATTTATGCACCCATATATTTGCATAGTTTACTAGATTTGGATGGCGAAGTTTACTCTATTTTTCTTATCGGCATTGATGTAGGCCAATGCATGAAATTACTTTTTCAAGTGATGACAAGCCAAAACTCCTGAGTCAGGTAAGACGAGCATGCCTGTTGAAGAAAGCCAAGTTTATATTTAATAATTTCTCAAGCAGTGTTTCAATTTTCTGGGAAAATCATCTTTTATTCCACTGCTTCTTTCAATGTGAATGCTGTTTTGGTAATCAATTTGGAAGAATTGCAAACGAAGTCGAGGATTAGTTTGAGCTTTATTACATCAGCTGGCAGCGTGGATTTTGCTGTCTGGTCAGGGTGCATAAACACCAGCATTTGTTGTTTGCATGAAGCATGAAGAGAGTTAGTGAGGGTGTTTGATGTCATGAAAATAAAGACTTAGCCATTGATTTAATGTATCTGTTGCTTATTGTGTTTCGAGTTAGTTATTTTAAATGAGTATGCTTCACTGTCTCTCTGGTCTTGGTAGTGCTACTTAATTTATGCGGTCATTGTTCTTTGTGCAAATTTACAGCTGACTTCCTTGCTCGCTCAAATTGGGTTAAACATCCAAGAAGCACATGTATTTTCAACAGTCGATGGCTACTCCTTGGATGTATTTGTTGTTGATGGTTGGCCATATGAGGTACTTGCCATGTGCACCTTCTTTATTAAAGTCCTTAGGTACTTAGGCTGTCATTAATCAAGAAAATATCTGAAATGCACAACAAACTTGATTGACAGACTCTGTTAATGATCATCAGGAAACAGAGCAGCTCAGAACAGCATTGGAAAAGGAAGTTTTCAAGATTGAGGTAATTCCCTGATTTAACTTGCAGTGATGAAAAGTGTCTTCTTTTGGAGTTTGCAGCTTATAAATCTGGGTTTCTGTATCTTACAATGCTTGCTGCTGAACGTTGTTCTACAAGATTTTTATGAATTTATTTATTCTCAAACTGATTATGTTTCCAGTAGCTTGATTTTCTTGCTCCTTGTTTAGGGGAGATTTAATATTATTTGATGAGGATCATGCAAGTTTTGCATGACCTTGCAAGCATATTATCCTCTTCTAATCAATGGTCTAGTTTCTAAATTGGTCCTTTCAGATTGAACCTATTGCTAAATCAGTGGACTGGGCGGGATGCAATAAAATGTTTGTAAACTGCCTTCTAATATTCGATGTAATTTCATCAATGCTGGTTCAGATCTTTCTACCATATGGATGGTTATTTTATGGGGTTGAGGATGCTGTAGGTAGAAATGAAACTTAATCACAAGATAGTCATAAGAGAACTAAAAAGATTTAAATTCAGGAATTCCCAACCAGCAATGCATTTAGTAGCGCTGAAAATGGGCAAGGGTAGAGTGGGATTGCATTAGACAGGACCACGGGCGAATAAGAATTTATCCAGCCGATTCTGTTTGGAACCTTAATTTTGTTGACATATATGTTTATCTGCATCATTTTCAACAAGTTTCATCTCTCTCTCTCACTAGCTACTACCTCTTAAAGCTTACATGCATGCCTAGTATATGACAGACAGAATGCTGCTAACAATGTTTTGAATGTAGTAAAACATGCATCTGAAATATTTTTGTTAGAATAATAATTCACCATAGGATGATGGTGGCTACCGCATCGTAGTTCTCCAGGTTTTGCATTTGTTTATTCCTTGATTTCCAATATAAGAAGCTAATTGTTGTCTCATTTATGCCATGATCTCTTCACCATGTCAATTGACTGGACGTGACCGTGTTTCTTATTGTATTGTGCTGTTTCATCTCTTAGGTTTTGATTCAGTATGCTTTCTCAGCTCACTTTAAATGTGTTGCCTTGCTCTTGCAGGCTAGGTCAAATCACCGTGCCTCCTCTCCTACCAGTGATCATGAGCAATCCACAATCAAATATGATCCTGGACATGTTGCCATACCCAAAGATGTGACTGATGTATGGGAAATTGACCCTAAACATTTGAAGATGGGGAACAAAGTTGCATCTGGATCATATGGTGATCTGTAAGTTAACACTCTTTTAATACAATTTCTGACAGCGTTTTATTTTGTATTCAACTGTTTCATCCTATTCGTTTAGGTACAAAGGTACGTACTGCAGTCAGGAAGTGGCTATCAAAATCCTCAAGCCTGAGCGAGTAAATTCAGACATGCAGAAAGAGTTCGCCCAAGAAGTTTACATAATGAGGTTTGACTTAATGTCCCCAGCTGCAGTATTATCTACAACTCTAGGCTGCTGAATTTTCTTGGGTCTGATTTATTCCTTGTTCTTACATATTCTTTGAACTTGTAGGAAAGTTCGACATAAGAATGTCGTACAATTTATTGGCGCATGCACCAAGCTTCCAAGTTTGTGCATTGTAACAGGTAAATGCCAGTGGAATTTAAAATGTTTTTTTACGTTTATTTATTCCTTGTATGAATTTCTTTTTTCTTCTTCTTTTGCCCCCCTACAGTCTATCATCTTCAACTCAACATTTTGTATCCTTTACTCATTATTTTTCTTTTCTTGTTAAATAGAATTTATGTCCGGGGGAAGTGTCTATGACTACCTACACAAGCAGAAAGGTGTTTTTAAGCTTCCAACATTACTTAAAGCAGCAATAGATGTTTCTAAAGGAATGAATTACCTGCACCAAAATAATATAATCCATAGGGATTTGAAAGCCGCAAATCTTCTCATGGATGAAAATGAAGTATGATTATCCTTTACCATTTTTCATTTTTTCATTTAGTGGTTTTACTATTCGATTAGCTTCAATGATATTTTATACAAAGTCATTTCCTCCCCCTCCACATCTTCTAATTCCATCATGATCATTGAAGCAGATAAATCAAGTTATGAGACTTCTTTTTATTTCATTTCAGGTGGTTAAGGTTGCTGATTTTGGTGTTGCCAGAGTGCAAGCTCAGACTGGAGTTATGACGGCAGAAAC
This sequence comes from Salix exigua, assembly GCA_032356905.1. Classification (NCBI taxonomy): domain Eukaryota; kingdom Viridiplantae; phylum Streptophyta; class Magnoliopsida; order Malpighiales; family Salicaceae; genus Salix; species Salix exigua. Next base: position 11,346,268 of record CM063596.1, on the reverse strand, counting down.
TGGGACCTACAGATGGATGGCTCCTGAGGTGCAGCTTTGCACCTTTTAGTCTGAAAGAGTTCCATGCTTACCAATATCTTTCTCAGTACCAGTGTGCAAACTATCTTGACTTTAATCTTGGGGTTATGAGCATGGCGATACTCAGATCCTCGAGTGTCATTTATCTGGATATTCTCTATATTTCTATCAGGCATCAGTTTTCTGTAACTGATTTTATTTTGATTGTTTGCTGTCATTGGGAGAGACCACTTGTTTGCCATTGTTAAATAAATCATAGCTTTGTCCCCCCTCCCTTCCCAAAAAAGAAAAAAAGATTGTTATGTGAACTTGAATGCATCATTAGTTTTCTTGGCGACCATCACGCATCTTCTAATTGGTTCATCTCCCTGTTTTCTTACAACTGTTATTCTGCATTGAAGGTCATTGAACACAAGCCGTATGACCACAAGGCTGATGTATTCAGTTTTGGGATCGTGTTATGGGAGTTGTTAACTGGAAAGGTATTTGGTCATCTTGTATAATATCCTGTCTCTTTTCATAAAGTTTCTGATCTCTTAAGTTGAAGAAACTCTTACATATTTGGCTTTCCAGCTTCCATACGAGTACTTAACCCCATTACAAGCAGCTGTTGGAGTAGTTCAAAAGGTAAAATTTCTTTTTCGCCGAGCATCCCCCCAAACACACACACACAGCATTTCATATGATAATTTCACGATTATAACGATCTGTATGGTGCTTTCCTTTGATGTGGTTTCAGTGTCTACGGCCAACTATACCCAAGAATACTCCACCAAAGCTTGCCGAGCTGCTTGAACAAACCTGGAAACAGGATCCAGCCCTAAGGCCTGACTTCTCAGAGATCATAGAAATCCTGCAACAAATAGCAAAAGAGGTATTCAGCATTTCTGAATAGATTTCCTGTTTTGGTTTATCTTTCAAATGGGTCGTCATTTATGTGTGTGCACATTTTTTCACTAGTAATAAGGCTTGCAAGTTTCCATTGCAGGTTGGGGGTGATGGTGAATGGCGCAAGGAGAAATCATCTGGCGGATTTCTTTCAGCGCTCAGGAGGAAATAGTTGGCATTTGTTCTTAAACTGATTAATCTACGAGTCGATGGCAAAACCAACCATTTTCAATCCTTCTAAAATACCATTACTGTACAGTATTTTTTTTTCTTTTCTTCCAATCATGTTTTTTTTTTTTATATATATTCGTTATTACTTTTGTTAATTTTACCCTAGTCCATGTTTTGAAACAGTCATTCCCATTTTTTTTTTTAACGGATACATTATTATTAAGTTGTGAGAGTTATCTCTTTAGCCCTACTTTTTAAATATTAGTATTAATGCCTGCGTGACAATTATGTAACTCTAGCAGTTCTTCGTTCCAAAAATTTGGAGAAAATAGAAAGAAAGAAAAAGAATAGTACGAGGCTTTGATGCTTAAGCTGTAACTAAGTGATGCTTATAATACAAGAGAGGTAAATATAAAAGAGTTTATATATATATTATATAGATCAGATATGATTCTCTGTTTTTTTTATTCTCTTTTATGTTGCAAGCATTAGCAGGCTCAAACTTGAGTTCTATACGTGTTCATCGTTTGAGTTTTTTTCTATAAAAAAATGATATCTTAATAAAAATTAATTTAGGTTATTAAATCATCTATACACGTGCTGATTAAAGTAGGGTTATAATTTTTTCCTAACCATAGTCCATTACACTTGAATTTTAGACAAAACTTTCTAAATATTTTTTTATTTCTTAAAAAATATTTATTATCATTATATTAAAATGATTTTAATTTTTTTAGAATATATATATATTTTAAAAGCAATTCACCGAACCGAACCACATCTCAAAAGCTGTTTTTCAATTCATTTGTTTCTTTGGAATATTTCTACTTGTATTTGTCTAGTCCTGAAAGAAAAGGATCCAAAGACACCCAAATTTACATGGGCCTTATGTTTCTAATCGTGATTTTGGCCCTTTCCGCAAAATCCAATTCATTAAAACGACGTGATGACTCCATTACTCACCCAGTCAGTTACCCTTCTCCTGTTTTTGTAAGTTCCACTACCTGTAACTATGCACGCGCACGTGGGGTATCAACAAAAGATAACAACCTCGCACGTGCAATGGAACCACCATCTCAGCCACCGTCAACAACCACTAACTTTTCTTTCACAGCCAACATCACCACCACTGAATTTATCAACCAAATGGAACAACTTTAAATGTTTAGCAGCAATTAGCAAACAAACCCAGCGCTTCTTCTCTGCAGTATTGCCCACCGTTGCCACAAGAGATACTTCAGCTACAAACCGTTTGATCAAGAAATTTGTAGCATCATCACCGAAATCAATCGCCCTTGATGCACTCTCTCATCTTCTCTCCCCCAACTCCACCCATCACCCTCTGCTGTATTTTCTCACTCTCCCTGTAAGTAATAACCCGCATAAAAAAAAGCTCTCCTTTTCTCTTTTTGACAATTAAAAAAAACCCAGTTTTTTTATGCGTAATGTATTTATGTTTCTATTTTGCAGCTCTATTTAAAGATAAGTGAAGCATCGTGGTTCAGTTGGAATCCTAAGTTAGTCGCACAAGTTGTTGTCTTGCTAGATAAACAAGGCTTAGACAAAGAGTTAGAAGCTTTGATGTCTGAAACTGTTTCAAGATTAGAGTTTAAAGAGAGGGAGCTTGTTCTTTTTTATTGCAATTTGGTTGGGTTTAACTCAAAACACAATTGGTCTCGTGGGTTTGATGATTCTTATTCTCGTTTGAACCAGTATGTTTGTGATTCCAACTCTGTTTATGTAAAAAAGCAGGGCTATAAAGCAATGATTAGCGGGTTATGTGAAATGGGCAGAGCTAGAGAAGCAGAGGTTCTGATTGTAGAGATGAGAGAGAGAGGAATGAAACCCACATTGTTTGAATTTAGGTGTGTTTTATATGGATATGGAAGATTAGGATTGTTTAAAGATATGGAGAGGATTCTTGATAAAATGGAAAGTGGAGGGATTAAAGCCGATACAGTCTGTGCTAATATGGTTCTTGCATCATATGGAACTCACAATGCACTTCCTGAAATGGGATTGTGGCTGCGAAAGATGAAAACTCTGGGCATTCCATTGTCAACAAGGACTTGCAATTCAGTTCTGAATTCCTGCCCCACGATCATGGCATTGATGAGAAACTTGGATGCTTCTTGTCCAGTTTCGATCCAGGAGTTGTTGAAGATTTTGAGCGAGGATGAAGCAAAGCTAGTCAAAGAATTGATTGAATCGTCGGTCTTGAAAGAGGCAATGAGGTGGGATACCTCAGAGGGGAAGTTGGATTTACATGGAATGCACTTGGGTTCAGCATATGTGATGACGTTGCAGTGGATGGAGGAGATGAGGGATAGATTGAGTAACGGAGAGCATGTGATTCCAGCAGAGATTACGGTTGTTTGTGGATCGGGAAATCATAGCACCGTTAGAGGCGAATCTCCTGTTAAATCTATGATTACAGAGATAATGGCTCGAACGAGGAGTCCAATGAGAATCGATAGGAAGAACAATGGTTGTTTCGTCGCCAAAGGAAATGTTGTCAAGAAGTGGCTATGTTAACATATGAATGAGCAAGGAATCCATCCATCGACCACAAATTTCTTCTGGATCTTTAAGTCGATTGAGATTTCCTTCGTATATTGCTTTTATCCACAAAACTTGAAAAAGTCATTTGCATGCCATAGACATTTTTTTTAATTCTATCTAATTTTTTTCTAGGGTTTTTTAAGGTTTTTATGTTTTGTGGTTTTTTTTTAGGTTTTTTTGCATATTTATTTTTTAAAAAAGTGAAAATTTTCATTTTTAGGGTTTCCAAAGTTATTTTTTATTGTGATGGCTAAAGGAATTGATCGGCAAGTGATAAAAAAAAATACATGTATGAAAATATGCATATAAAAAGGCAATGAAATAAAGAAAATGATAATAAACAAATGTATATTCATATAATTACAATTTACGACAATACCCAGATGCTTCGTTCTCACTGTTAAACATCAATGACCACTGTTACAAAGGAAAGAAAAAAACTGGGATTTGTTTTGATCTCATTGTCTTGATAGGCACTAAATCTATGTCACTTTTTTATTGTCTCAGATGTTGGATGTGCCTTAAGCACATTTGTAATCATATTTGTCTTGTTGTTTGAAACACCAAAGGTAAACAAGTATGACTATTGGATGCATATACTTCATTATCATTTATTCTTATATATATATATTATCAGTTGGAATTGTTATATACAGTGTCATTGGTAAATGTATTTGAGGTTATTTTGAACATTTTTTTTATTTAGAAATGTATCAAAATATTTTTAAATAAAATATTTTTAAATAAAATATTTTAAATATATTTTTAAAATACAATGCCATGTATATTCTACGCTATATAAAAATAATCTAAAAATAAATTAAATTATTTTAAAAATACAATTCCAAACAAGAAGATGTATATTCTACGCTATACTCTAACAATGAAATGCATTTATCTATTAAATACAATAAATAAAATATTGTGAAAGAATTGTGATCAGAATGGTAGTCAAATCAAATCTATTTATATAAACCTGAATTTCCAGCCCATTGCTCGATCCTGAGTTTCCAGGGACGTCGTTATTTATGGTTTTGACACTTGGGTTTCCTAATGCATCGCATAAGTTCAGGTTAGAATATACACTAATTTTTCACGTTCTGCATTTCGTTAATACAATAAACAATACTTTCTTGATTGTTAGGTTGTTAATATATATAATTTAGTTTCAAAAATATTTTTTGATGTTATTTTTTATTTAGAAATGTATTATAATAATATTTTTTTAAAAAAACTAATACATCAAAATAATTTGAAAATATAAAAAGTGATTAATTTAAAAAAGGAACTTTTAACAACATTTTTAAAACCCAACCTGAAAAATCATTAAACACCCAATCAATGCCAATCCCTATAAGTAACCGAAGATATGTAATCTCTCATTAACATTTAAAAGCTCTACACTTTCTTACTAAATCTAATAAAGTGAGTAATATTATTAAATATTAATCTTAAATTAATTTTCTAATACTACAGCAACGAAGCGAGTATTTTAATTGATATTTCATAAAAAAAAAAGAAGGGCTATGAACGTTAATTAAAAGAAAAACTTAGTCATAAGATGTTTTTAAAAATAAATTCACTTATTATCACGTGTCATAGTTAAAACCTAAACCTCGTACCACAACCTAAAAAACCCTACTCTCACAAAAAGATGTCACGCTATATAAACGCTGTCGTTTCCAAGCGTGGATTCTTACGAGCTCGTCTTCTTTCTTCATATACAAGACCACAAAGTTATGCTCAGGACCTCAACCTGTATGAATTCAACAAGAAGATCTCGAATTTGGAAAAACACGGTAAAATTGATGAAGCAAGAGCATTGTTTGATCAAATGGAGGAAACAAATACGGTTTCATGGAACGCAATTATAAGAGGGTATGTGAAACGTAGAGAAATTTATAAAGCAAGGAAACTGTTCGATGAAATGCCTCACAGAGACATTGTTTCATGGAATTTAATGATCTCGGGCTATGTTTCGTGTCATGGGACCAGGTTCTTAAAAGAAGGGAGAAACTTGTTTGATAGAATGCCGGAGAGGGATATTGTATCCTGGAATACGATGATTAGTGGGTATGCGAAGAATGGGAGAATGGATGAGGCGTTGAGGATGTTTAAATTGATGCCAGAGGGGGATGTTGTGTCTTGGAATGCTATTATTACTGGGTTTTTGCAGAATGGTGACGTGGCTCGTGCAATTGAGTATTTTGAGAGAATGCCGGAGAGGGATGCTGCGTCGCTTAGTGCCCTGGTGTCTGGTCTTATTCGAAATGGGGAATTGGACGAGGCCGCAAGAGTGGTGGTTACGTTTGAGAGAGATGGTGGTAGGGAAGAGAATTTGTTGCAAGCTTATAATACTCTTATTGCGGGGTATGGTCAGAAGGACAGGGTTGATGAAGCTCGGAAACTTTTTGATCAAATACCGTTTTGTGACGACAAAGGAAAAGGAGGAGATGGAAAATTTGGGAGGAATGTGGTGTCATGGAATACTATGATCATGTGCTATGTTAAGGCAGGAGATATTGTCTCTGCTAGGGAACTCTTTGACCAAATGATCGAACGAGATACCATTTCTTGGAATACCATGATTAGTGGCTATGTTAACATGTTAGATGTGGACGAAGCCTCCAAACTTTTTTGTGAAATGCCAAATCCTGATATTTTTTCGTGGAATAAGATGATTGCAGGGCATGCCCAGATTGGTGATCTGGACAGTGTTAATGAATTATTTGGGAGGATGCCCCAGAAGAACTTGGTGTCGTGGAATTCTGTGATAACAGGATATGAGAAAAATGATGATTATATTGGAGCAATCAAGATCTTCATTCAGATGCAAATTGAAGGAGAGAAACCTGACCGGCATACCTTATCTTCGGTTCTAAGTGTGTCTACTGGGATAGTGGATCTTCAACTGGGAATGCAGATCCATCAGCTGGTAACAAAGACAGTTATACCGGATGTTCCCCTAAATAATGCGCTCATTACCATGTACTCAAGATGTGGAGCAATAATTGAGGCGGGGACAATTTTTGATGAGGTGAAACTGCAAAAAGAAGTAATTTCTTGGAATGCAATGATTGGAGGATATGCTTCTCATGGTTATGCTTTGGAGGCTCTGAAAGTTTTCAAATTGATGAAAAGTTTTGACATGCGACCGACTCAGATAACGTTTATTTCAGTTTTGCATGCCTGTGCTCATGCAGGACTAGTTGAAGAAGGTCGGGAGATATTTGAATCCATGGCTGGTGAATATGGAATCGAACCAACTGTTGAGCATTATGCCTCACTGGTGGACGTCATGAGCCGTAACGGGCAGCTGAAACAGGCACTGGATTTGATCAATAGCATGCCATTTGAACCAGATAAGGCTGTCTGGGGTGCATTACTAAGTGCTGCTAAGGTGCATAACAAAATAGAGGTGGCCCGAGTTGCGGCTGAAGCATTGATAAGACTTGAGCCTGACAGTTCAGCCCCATATGTCTTGCTATACAATATGTATGCCGATGTAGGGCAATGGGACAGTGCAGCAGAAGTGAGAACAACGATGGAAAGGAGTAATATCAAGAAGCAAGCAGCATATAGTTGGGTAGATTCCTCCCATTGATGATCTTTAATATGTGCCTTCTGCATGAAGTCACTATTTGGATGGCTGCACTTGTTAATTTTCAGTTTCGGGCAACGACACACTGCCACATAGTAAGGTTAAGAGATGTCAACTAGATTTTCATGTATCTGCAGGCTCTCAGGCAAACGAAAACAGAAACTGGAAATTCAAGTTATTTGCACGGAAGGGTGATTTTCCCCGGATGGAAAAGGCCAGCTGTGAATTAACTGGTGGTTGCTTGCTTCAATCTTTGAAAAATAGGGAGAACCACTTTGAACACACCGTCAACATGGTTAAAAAATAAGTTGACCCAGAGCAATTTTTGTCTTCAGGAAGGGCTTGCTTTTTTTCTGGGAGCATGAGATGCACGCTGAATCTTCATATTATATATTGACATGAGGTATTTTGCTATTTTTGTTCCCGTGGTCCTATCTCCTCGGAAGAAAAATTGTAGTGGGCAATCATCGATCTCATACGGCATAGGTCCAACAAAGATTGGTGCTAGATATAGCGGTCTTGAGAATTGTCCAAATTGTTCGAAGCATAGGATGTTCATGACTGAAGCTGCATTCCACAAGATCCCTGAGAATTGTACATGCAAGATTTCCTGGCGAGTATTTGATAGACGTTTGGCAAGTCAAGTTGCAATAATTTGAGAGACCTTCCCGCGCCATACCTGCCAGGAAGTTCCATTTCTCTTTGGCCAGGTAAGCACAGAAATGGTTTGCAATGTCGAGTCATAACTTGTCTCGAACCTATACCTGAGAAAACACACACTTTTTTTTCTTCATTTCCCTTTATCCCGGTTCTTTTCACCGACGAGGCTCAGAATTCCAGCCCTTGCTTTGCTGCTTGAATTTATATTCACACCATTCCCATATGCATAACATTAAACTGTTGAATTTCCAATTAAAAATACTGTACTCTGCTGAGCACTGCATTCAATGCTACAAGAAATAGATGAAACCCAATTTCTCAGATCGTATGTTTCATATTTATTTCTCAGATTGTATGTTGTCAAAGATCTGCGATGACTCAAACTCACTCTTGGATATCTTGCTGGAATTTCCTTTAAGATTCGAGGTCAAGTTTGTTTGATCATCTTACCCTTTCAAATTGTCTTCTTTAACACGATATGATATCATACCAGATGGCGTTTGAATGAAAAATATGCTCAGTTACACTAATGTGCAGTCCAAACAGATAAATACAGAAGAGCTCAGCAAATTGTGCAAATAAAATGAAATTCTTCGAGGCATCTATCGAAAGCAACACCCCACTTTAGTTCAATGTTTTGTTTTCAAAATAGTTTAGTTGGAAAAATATCTAGAAAAATTACACTTTTATGGGTTATAGAAACAGCACTACACCAGAGTTCGTTGTGGTGTTGTGGCGGTGATTTTAATTTAAATTTTTTTTCTTAATTTTTTTTTAAATAATAATTTTTTAAAATTTATTTTTAATATCATTACATCAAAATAATATAAAAATATAATAAAATTATTTTAAAACGCAAAACCAAACTAATTCCAAATAACTTACAAATTACCATCAGCAGAACCTCATACTAAACAAAAATCTATTGAAAAATAATCTTCCCTATTTTATATAAATTTAATTTATAAAAATTAAAATCTGTTTATTCTTTTTTTAAATTAAAATAAAATCAAGGGACAAGAATTTAGCTAAATTCTCATTCTCAATTATACTTTTCTTTCAAATAAAAAAATATAATTAGATTTCATATTTGTGTGCAAACTCTATTAAGTAAATATTTATATTTTAATTTTAAAAAAGGAATTTATTATTTTGTAAAATTTAAAACTAAAATATTTTGAATGGAGTTTGTACTTTGTATACAAATAGGAAACTTAATGATTTTTTTTTCTTTGTATTTTTTTTTTTTGTAAAATTATAAAAATTAAAATATTTTTTAATTGAGCTTGTATACAAATAGGAAAGCTAATAATGTTTTCATATATCAAGAAAAACTATGTGGTGCAAGGGTAATATTGCAATAATTACACATAAGAAAGGATGTAATTGGAAATTGCAATATACAATTAAAAAAACAATAAAAAGACATCCAAAATCTAATATATAAGAGTGCTTTTGATCAACCGCTAGGTCCGATACACTGTAACCGATTCTCCACTCTCATAAAGAGAAAGCCAGAACTTCCACGATTCCACTCGACTCGATCCTCTCGACTCACCTAGCTGTCAACTCACCAATCGGACTCAGATGATGCAAAAAAGAAGAAAAACGGACCTCGATCAAGCAGTAGTTAATGTTTGGAAACGCGAACTCGGTCAGCTCTCCACTAGAAATTTCGCTCACCGTCTCGCCGCCTCCGAGGTAACTCACCGATTCCTCCCCTTTTATCTAATTATTTCATTATTGATGAAATTGATTGATTAGGGTCGTGTGTGGTTGTTTTTTTATCAGGATCTTGTATTGAGGCTTGAAATACACAAGAAGTTGGAGAAGCACGATGGGTGCGTGAACACGCTGAGTTTTAACGCAGGTGGTGATGTTTTGGTGTCGGGCTCAGATGACCTGCGGGTGATTTTATGGGATTGGGAAACTGGGCGTGTTAAACTTTCCTTTAACTCGGGTCATCGTAATAATGTGTTTCAAGCTACGTTCATGCCTATTTCTGATGATCGGACTATTGTTACTTGTGCTGCTGATGGAGAGGTAAATAATATAAAATAAAAAATCATCATTATCTGATATCTCCATTGTTATGCCTGTGTGTTGGTGATTGAGAAGAAAGCGTAGATTTTTGGTTGAAATTTGCGGTTGGTTTAGTAAACGGTGTGCTTATTGATATGTTTATCTCTTTAAAAATAAGTAATGTAACGTCACCGTGTCTTAGGCTTGTTGGTGCTCTCGAAAACGTCGAATTTAGTTGAAATTCGGTTTTGAAAGGGTTGACTTTTGGTATTCTTAGTTCTTTAAAATGGGTGTTTTTTCATTTGTCGGAGATGTCATTCGCTTATGAATTGTGAGTGTAGTCGTTTAAGTAAAAAGAGCGACTTCTTCGCCAGGTGATGGAGTGGATGATTAATAGATTTTTAGTTGAAATTCATGGTCTGTTTTGAAAATAGGCGTGCCTTATAATATCACTAAAAATAGGTGCTTTTTTTTGGAGATGATATTTGATTTTTAGAATTGTGGGTGTAGCTTTATTTCAAAGAAAAAGAGAAGTGAATTTTTTTCCAAGTAATGGAGTGGGTGTTAGTATGTCAAATTTTATGATATTCATTGCGCATGATGTGTTGCCATCTTATTACGGCCTTGTTTTTACTTTACTGTTTTATAATGAGTGTTATATTGCTGTGCTTTTGTGCTTAAGATTTAGGGCTTTGGACATTTTCCTGGTATTCTGAATTCAGGAATTGCTTATTTTGCCAAGAGAGTTTAGTATGCATGATTTTAATGGTATGTTGCATGTAGGAATTGTTCATTCTTGATGAGGAGCATTTTTTTCAATTTTAGATTCGACAAGCTCATATCCTTGAAGGGGGAGAAGTGAAGACTGTATTGCTTGGAAAACATGAAGATTCACGGGTTCATAAGTTGGCTATTGAACCTGGGAATCCTCATATATTGTATTCTTGTGGAGAGGATGGAGTGGTTCAACATGTAAGTTGTGATTATCCTTCCTTATAACAATTTTGGTTCTGCTCTTGCTTTTATTAGAATTAATAAGAAATCTTTTAAGCCTACAACAATTTGCATGCAGTTATCACCTTGCATGTTGTTATTCTTGATTTATGAATAGCTGGGTTTATGCAATTATATGACACTGTCATTGTGATATCAGTTTGATTTGAGAACTAGGTCCGCCACCAAACTTTTTACTTGCCGATCCGTTAATGATTCAAGGAGTTACCAGCCATATGTCCATCTAAATGCCATTGCTATTGATCGAAGAAACCCGAATCTCTTTGCAGTTGGGGGAATGGACGAGTTTGCTAGACTTTATGACATCCGCAAGTATAAGTGGGATGGGTCAAGTGATTTTGGTCAACCTGCAGATTACTTCTGTCCTCAGCATTTGATTGGTAATGTGGATACTGGAATTACAGGCTTGTCATTCTCAGACCAGAGTGAGCTTCTAGTCTCATATAATAACGAGTTCATCTATCTTTTTACACGAGAAATGGGTTTGGGAAATCCACCATTTCCATCCTTTTCATCCCCAATTTCATTGGGCAGTGATGCAAGTGAAGTAGAACCTGGAACTATAGCATCTTCATCATCTATGGGTGTGGATGGGGAAAATGCTGCCCAAGTTTATAAGGGGCATAGAAATTATGAGACTGTGAAGGGTGTGAACTTTTTTGGGCCAAGATGCGAGTATGTTTCTAGCGGCTCTGATTGTGGTCGGATATTTATCTGGAAGAAAAGGAGTGGAGAGCTTATTCGAGTTATGGAAGCAGATAGGGATGTGGTAAATTGTACTGAGCCTCATCCTCATACCATGGCACTTGCTAGCAGCGGAATCGAGTCTGATATAAAAATATGGACTCCAAAGGCTATTGAGAGAGCTACTCTGCCAACAGACATTGGACAGGTATGCTATATTCATCCAGTTTGTTTTGAAATCCATATCCTTAAAAATCATGTTGTTGCATTAATTTACGAGAGTTGAAATAGTTTATGTATTGTAACAATAAGGTTTGAAAAGAGAATCCTTTTTTGCGACTTGAAAACGTTTCAACTTTTGTTGGACCAATGCCAGCAGTCAGTTTGGTAGCTTTATCTTTGATCCAAGTTCTTGGAAGGGAATAATAACTGAATTTTAATTTCACATATGGTTGAAAGAGAGATATCGACATTTTCAGTTTTACTTGTAAGTATTCTAGGAGATTACCATTTTCTTGTTCTTTTGTCCCAAATTTTCATGCATGGAAAAAAAAAGCAAAAAAATACAAAATAAAGTGGTGTTGTGGGGATTTAATGTGGACAGATGTTAGGCTAAAACTTCCTGGTCTGGTTGGCTTATTCCACTGAGCTATTAAAGTCCTGTTATAAAACTTTACTCCATTATGGGCATTGTGATGATAATGGATCCAGATGGCTACAATGTCCATGCTATAGACTATATGGGCAGCAGGGGAACTAATTTCTCAGCTGTTACTTGTTTTCAAAAGGTTCCGATGCGTGATTGCTATTGGTTTGGCATGAGTGATAGTGATGACAATGATTATATCTCTGATGATGAGGATGGCGAGGATGATGACAGCGATGAAGACAGTAGTGATGGTGATATTGATGATGACAATTTTGGTGACTGTAATGATGATGGTTGTGATCGTGATGATGATAATTTTCTTGGCTGTTAAGATGAATGTTGATTCTGATTTAAACTTTTGTTCAGCTGAAACCAAAAGCCAGGGGATGGATGTACCGCTTAGCTTCACCGGAGGACCTGATGTTGCAATTATTTTCACTTCAAAGGCAGAGGACTAGCCCAGAAAGCGTGGTGCAGAACTCGGTTATGGATAGGGAACTTCTAGAGCTTATACTATCATTCAATGCCAACAGCGACGTTTCTTCAGATGATGGAGGAGACACTGCAAATCACGATGACTCGTTGGGTTAGGAGATTCCATTTTTAAACCTTTTGGCCCATGGAAAAGAGGTAGTTAAATGTATATAGTGTACTGTTTTAACTTTGAATTTATTGAGCTGTTTTGCTAGTTTCCGTGCCACACTAGCTATATGTTATTCTGTATTTAAATTTTTCAATCATCAATTGCCACTTTCTCCCCATCTTTTTTCCCTGTATATTTTTTTCTGTTCCATCATGTATTCCAACCAAATCTACGAATTGCAGAAACTCTTAGGCGGCTGCTTTAAGTCTCTAAACTCAAGACCTTGCATTTTTTTTGGCTGGTCTCTGCATGCCAAAGTTGTCATTCCCAGATCATGGTTGGTATTGTTACTTGAAAGATCGTTAATATCAGTAAATGAAGTTTAAATCTATATCTGGGAATTGTGCTGCTCCGCTCTCTTGATCGTTCCTGTTATAAAAAATTATGGACCAGGAAATAGCAATGGTCGGTGTGCCATAAAAGCGTTCTCTCGGAACGGAAGCCGGAACCTCATCGACCTCGTCCTCACAGGATTATGTGATCTCCTTGACGGTAACCGTTTGCTCATCAACAGCAATCCATGGTGCCTTTCACTTGGATGGATTAAAAACATGGGAAGTTCTACTAAAATTTTACGCTAAGAGTTTTATCTTTTTTTGGCTTGACGAAGCTATACGACCCCTTTAGCTGTAAAAGCTCAAGATAATCTATCATTACATCTAACTAAACTGCAGGCTTTGACTTGGTCAGAAACAGGAAAGTATTGCAGTTTCAGACAGCGCGCGCGCGCACACATACACATTAACACTTACTAAAATAAAACAGAATAGTCCCCCCTACGCTTTAGCAATGACACTTAGTTATGTGATTCTTGTTTCGCCTTGGTTATATATTTTTAATTTTTCTTGTAAAGAATTTCTGTTGATCTCTTAATATATTCTTGTAATTAAAAAACTTTTAAAGTGCAAGTCAGGAAATTTATGTATACATTTCATTAATTAAATCAAGAAATATATATACTAATATTTAAAAAATAATAATTTTAGCAAAAATAAAATTGAAAAAATTGAGAGATAAATATAAATCAAAACATTTAATCCTGCAAGATGAGGCATCTATCTTGGTGTTGTGACTTAACATGTTTTGCTTGTGATTTGGGTCATAAACTCAAGATATTTATTTGTTTTTTCATGTTGCATCTATGATGAGTGATATATTATTTGCGTTATCTTTAATTTTTTTGAAGATAAAAAAATCAGATAACACCCCACTTGATTTTCTATAGCCTGGAATCCAACAAATTCTTTATCTCCTCTCTCAAACTAGAAACTAAGAGGTTAAAAAAAAATTACACCAAAATAGAATTGATAAAATATTGAGATGCCAAACATTTATAGTTTCTAAAGTAAGAGGACCATATTAACCTCTTAAATTAACTTTAAAATCATCATTGATTTATGATGTTTTTATTTTGGTCCCCAACCTTTCAATCTCATCCTTAGACAACAAGTTTTATTCAATTGACCTTGAATTTGGGTCAAAATGGATACAACCGCACGAAGAAAAAAAATTTGAGAGATAAATTAAAGGGAAAAAAAATTGCACAATTTATCCACGGTGATGTGTGAGATGATGAAAAGTGCACTTACACGGTGAAGAACTCGTGCCTTTTAGTTTTCTACTTGAATTTTTCCCAGCTATATGTTGCTTCATCAAAGGAAAACATCTGAGGCATAAAGATTTCTGGCAGTTGTCTGTAAGCGATTTGAACGTCTGTTATGCATATAACAGAGTGAAGAATTTCTCTGTTCTTAGCTTTCTTATAAGGGGCTCTCTGGAATACCACCCCTAGTGGTAAATGAAATGTTCAGAGAGCTTCATCCATGTACATTAAAAACGTAATTCCAATCAAACTAGGAGGAACAGCTAGGCTAGAATGCTGCTGCTGCTGCTGCTGCTGTTTTTGTGACTTGAAATAGGAGGAACAGCCCTTATCAGAATACTCTGAAAAAATGCGATCATCTGCACAACATAGTCATGACATTAAACCCACGAGCCATCAGAATGAAAGAAAATTCTAGTAATACAGTAGAAAAGAAAGATTAGGGTAAAGCTCATACTGTTGAGAATCCAATGCACAGAAAAATGAAGCCAGGGAAATTAAAGGGCGCATCCTCAGACAGGAATAAAGCTGGAGAATAGAAGGAGAAGTTAAATTCTAATTACTTCAGTTCATAAAGCTTTACTTTTGTCAAATTTTCACATACCTGTCAGGGGACTATAGACTAAGGGGGAGATGATGTTTGCCAAGGAGATTATTCCTGAAATGCATCCTTGAGCCTTCCCCTGAGACGAGTTTTAAGGAGTTAAAATGCAGATAAAAACAAACAGGAGATTGGGTCTGATGGCTTTCTGAAAAGTTTGTGCTCGTAAGCACGTTTACAATATATATACAGAGAAAATGGAGGTTATTAGTATCGAGCATAAGAATTCAGCCGTTCTTGAGTGAGAGTTACCTGCTCATTGGGCCCTATTTGTTTCGACACGATGCTGCGTAACTGTGGATTTACATCAGCAATCAGATTTCTTCTGTCAAAGAGATCTTTCATGAAGATGAGAGTAAATTACTTACACACGGAGAGACGAAAACTTCAAAAACTGAAAAAATGGTGGAGGCATACGGGACCTGCCCGCCATGGAAACATAGTTTCAGTATTACAAGCGACAAGAATCAGAAAAGAGAAATCAACTTCTTCTTACACATGGTTCGCCAATTTCATAAACACAGGAAATCAGAAAATAGAATTCAAAAAACTGGCATATGATACCACCAGCTCAAGAAGAAGAAGAAAAGGACTGTTATCTGAAATAAAAGATGCAAAACAAATGTAAATTAGTTGAAGCGTTACCCAAGTTGACCATGCTACGCTGTAAAGCAGTGCCTGCAAGATTTCAGGTAAAATCACCACCATTTTAGGCTCAGCTCGTGTTGTTTTAGTTCATCAGCATGAATAAACGCAAAAAACCTTAGTGAGGTTAAGGCTCTTACATTTGCAATGCCCCCTAATAACCCTATAGCCAGTAGTTTTTCCTCTGCTACACGTGGTGCCACAAAGGGGATGAAAAGCAGCTGTGAAATTCACTAGAATTGGGTAATAAGCACTGGTGACTGGAATTATTAGCAGACTATTACTGATATGAAACGCAAAGGGGTAGAAGATATTGAGAAGAAAGAAATATTTTAGCAATACCCGATTTTGTAAATGCGTACCTGTGATGCCATTCCTGAAACACCTAGAAGTATCATTAGATCAGCATACTCGTTTTTGCTGAAGTGAAAACGAGCCTTCAAGTAGTACTGCATGGTACAAATCATTCAAACTGGTAATCAGAAACTCTGATGTACGTTTTATTGATATTTCCTAATATGCCGTTTCATTTCAGGGTTGTTCAATTGTGTCTTCAACTCTTACTTGGTTTCTCTTGTTAGTCTCTTCACTTAGCTCAACATTTTATTTTGGCGTTCTAATCGGCTCTATTGGTGGAAAATGGCAATTTCAGATTATTAAGGTCGACGATCATTAAAGAGAGTGACATCATAATTAAGGAAGAGAGTTTTTGTACCATCAAAGAAGCTTGCAGTCCACCATATGAAAGACTATTGAAGAATGCAACAATTGCCGCTTGCGAAAACGTCACACTGCAACAAAAAGTCGCAAAATCTGATATCATGCTAGAAGAACATTGATACAGGTCCAACTATGGCGGTCGAGTAAAGCATAGGATTTTTTGCATTTTCCTTGTAGTCAATCCTAGCTATTCCTACCTGCTCCTCAGCAAGCTAGTGATAGCCTGAATTGACGGGATCTTCTTCGGTACCATTGGCTTCATTGGTAAATCACCGCCATCTTGACTGTGATCATGGTCATCCTGTCCGCTCTTCAAGATTGGCTGCGCCAAGTGTTCGCCATTTGGTAGACTCTCCTGGAGGAAAATTCTCATGTACACGGCGGCAAGCATCGCCACCAACGCAGAAACCTAGAATGGACTAACAATGTAAACTGTGGCCAAAAGAGAGGCACGCACGCTTCTTTAAGGTATTTTTAGCAACAGAACCTGAAATATCATGGCAGTGGAGAGGAAACGAGCAGCTAGGGTTCCACAGACAAACGCTGCTGCTGTTATGCCGGACAGAATTCCAAACACTGATGTTCTTTGTCTCTCTAAAACGTTGTCTGCCTGAATATTTTTAGGAGATGAAACTTAACGGTAAAAACTGTCACTCGACATGTCGTTTGGCAAACAAAAGTTGCTTCAAAGTAATTAGATTGATTAGAGATAGCTACCACATAAGCAAAGGCAATGCAGTTGATGCTTCCTTCACAGATCATAGCCGTGAGGGTCCTGAGCACATAGTAGGCATAGAAGAAGCTGGTTGTCCTGCTATATGCCAATATAGCTGCAATTAATAGGTAAATAAATCAAATAATAATAATTTTCTTTTTAATACCAAATCTTGAGGATATATGTGTAAGAAATAACAATTTTAGAAGTACATATAATAATAATAACCGATTTGATCTATTTTTCCATATAAATCTTTCCATTTCGATTGCTCACGAGTTGGGCATTGATTTTTTATTATTCTTCTTCTAGCTTTTGTATATCTAGAAATTTAAAAAAATAATGTGAATAAGAATTCCATGATGTTGAATAAATTTATTTTAGTAGAAGGCTAAATTCTAAAGAAATTAAACTCTCTTTTCCTTTATCTTCATAAATCTAATATAAAAAATGTAACCACAAAAATCCAGCCCGCCCTGAATCCCCCATCGCTAGCTCCTGCGCGTTGGGCCAATTAGAAGCGCTATAGATTCGCGTGTCGGGCAATTTCAAAAGTCTTCGGACACTAACGTTTGGCAGTTCCTGAGGTGACCACGTCGGATGTCCACAAAATTCAAGACACGTGTCCTTGATAAAATAGTTTACTTTTAGAGAGAGAAAAAGGGACGCAACATAACTTCTAACTTCTGCATATGATAAAAGTTAGGTAATGATGTCTTTTTCGCTCAACTCATTTTTTTCTTAAATTATTTTTTCAAAAAACATTTAATGTCTATATTAAAAATATTTTTTAAAAAGAATATATATAATTTTAATAAATTAAAAATCGAAAAATCACTGCTATATATCATAATATAATATTGAATACTAGTTCGGGTTTGCTGTTGTTTTGCATAATATTTTTTATTTAAAAATATATCAAAAAAAAATATTTTTATTTTTAATCTTAGTCATTAAAATCATCAATTTAATATATATTTTTAAATCAAATATATTTTCAAAACACAGAGAAAAAAAAAAGAACCATAGTTGTAGTATGAGCTAGAAAAGGGTCCAGCTTTTAGTGGATCCGAGTTACTGGGTTAATTATTTTATTAAAAAATATATATTTTTTTTAATTTGTTGGTGTTGATTTATTCAGTTGTATTAAATTATACATCAACTCCGCCATATCAATTCAATGTTTTTGTATATAGTTTAAATTAATCTTGATTTAGATCAGGCTTGAATTATATGTTTTTCAAATAAAGTTGATGTGTCACCTGTGACGTGTTTAATAAGAATATTAAAGTGTTTTTATTTAAAAATATATTAAAATAATTATTTTTATATTTAAAATTATTTTTAATATGAACTTATTAAAATGAGTGATTTGAAAGCATTAAAAAATAACAATAAAAGATTAAATTTTCTTGAAAATATTTTTAAAATACAGTTTGAGAACAGCCGGAGCCGGTTTGATAAAAACAACACCGGTAAAGTGGCCGACAAGAATGAATGTATAAACAAAGCCATGTTTATCCATAAGATTGTTCGGAAGGAAGACACTGCTAACGTGGCAGCCCATTGTGCTAGTGGGGTCCCTACTCCCTATGAACTAGGCAACAACGGGACTGTATCCTTCCAAGCTCATAGGAAACAACAAAAATAATTATGAAATCAACGAATGATTTACCTGAGGGAATAATGGAGAGAGTCAGGGGAAGCGTGAGCAGGGCTTTCCTTCCATACTGGTCTGATAGATTCCCAATCAGCGGCATCATCACAACCGTTCCCAGTCCTATGATCTGCACAGATTCATCACATCCTAATTAACTGTGATTTATATTTCCTTGTAGCCCCTGTTGTTTAAATGGTTCTTTAAAGTAAAAAAAAAAAAAAAAAAACACATGGACATGCATTAATTGTTTTCAAATATAGAAAATGGGTTCATGTGGAATTTCTTGAGGACCCTGTTTGGTAATCTTCATCATTCTTCAGGCCATGTAAACCATGCAAATCAAACAAGTGCATGATCAATCATCCCTAGCTTCTGAGAGTTCGCGATTTCTCCCACCTTTATATGGATAAAGATGAAGGAAAATAAATAAAACTAAAAAAGAGAGTACCGTACAGCTTGCTGGAATCCAGAGAGGTAAATGGCAAGAGAGCACTCATCTTGACCCGGACAAACTGCCACCATGGTGACATCGGTTATGGCCGGAATCACTATTAAGGTGGCAAAAGTGGAGAGAAACACTGTCACAAAAAGGTGGATCAATTCTCTGAACCTCTCCATATCCTTCTTTTCTCAGAAAACCTAGCACTCGCTAGCCCTCTTGGTGCTGCCTTCTTCTTCAACGTTAGAACCCTAGCAAGCTGTCAATACTTTGGAAGAACTTGCCCTCGAAATGGATCGAGCAGATATTAATTTGGAGAAAAAAAGCTTGATTAATTTAGCTTTTTATCTCTCTACCGAGAGAGTGGGTGGGTGGGTGTGGGTGGGGGGAGTCGATTCCAAGTCCTTTTCAATTGGATTTTAACGGACAGTATTGTTTTAATTGATTCAAATTTCATGTGGAGGTGAATGGTCTTGACGGATACATGGAAGGGCACGCGGGATGGACAAAAACAGTAATTAAAAGGAGGGAGCTCGACTCGAACATGAATATCCATTCATCGAACAGAAGGAAAAATATCTGTGCTTTAGCCAATCATAGTTTACCAGCTCTATCTAGCTACAGTTAGGATTCTCTGTAGCTCTGTAGCTTATAAAGAATATGCATGACAGTGACGATGTTGTTTTATAGTTTGTTTACTGTAATAGTGACCCTATCTAATTTTTTTTATAAAGCTACAGTTTGTTATTTTTACGACAAGTCAATTCAGGTTTATTAAATTAACACATGATCCAGTTACAATATAACCATGCAAGAAAATAAATTATAAAGCCTAAGATCCAATGATTTAATTAATATCCAAGGATAAAAGTAAAAAAAAAATCTTGTCAGGATAAAAATAAAAGGAGGAAAAAATCCCGAGTCAAACTGGGTTACTTTTATAAACTCGTCAAATGTGATACAAGGTCAAAATCTAAAAAATATTTTATTTTAAAAAAAAGAACTTGAAAAGGAAGGTTGAAGTTAAACAAAAAAAAATGATAAAAAAATAGATAACACACATTAACTTAACCACCTAACACATGAGATGAGACAACTATGCGTAAGAAATGGGAAAAATAAAAACAAATATATCAAGTCAGGTTAACTCATCTAACTAAAAAAAAATCTTAATAAATCACAAAGATCGAAGCCCCATTACATCAATATCAAGTAATAAAAAAATTATTTTTAAAAATGAAATCGGGTTAATCATCGAAATTAGTGGATGATCATGTCATGATAATAGGATTATCCTATAAAAGACAAATATTAAAAAATTACAAATCAAAATTCTAAATCATAAAAGATTAAAAAATAAAATTAAAACAACGAGGAATAAGTCTATAGCAGATAATAATTAAAAGAAACTGCCTAGGATTTAAATAGAGAAACAAAACAAATGAAGAAAATGATAATAAATAAAAACAATCAAAATTGTAAGGGACATGATAGAGAAAAATAATGCAAAGAATAAACAAAAACGCAGTCATAATAATAAAAACTAAAATATATATAGAAAAAAAAATGTTAAAGACACAGTTGAATTTTAAAAGGCCCAACAAGAACGGTAAAGTAATAAAAAAAAGGAGACATAAAAATCTCTATGCCTTCATTTTATTTCATTTATCGACATCTCCATAATACAGAATACTAAAAATATCTCTTCAGGTATATGGATATAATGCAAAGAAAAAAACACCCTCCCAGGTCAGCCTTGGATCTCTTAAAGTCAAACGTTAAATATATCAATTCACTGTGCAAAAATATGTAAACACAAAAAAAATCCAGTCAATTTTATTTTCGTAGCTTTGAAGGGTATAAATGACATTTTACTATGTAGATAAATGAGAAAAAGTGAATGACAAATTGTCCCAATTAATCAATAAATGACTTTTAGATCCCCTGAAAAAAGATGACTTTACCTCCACAATATTTTTTTTAAAATAAAAATATACCAAGAAATAAAAAAGAAAAAAAAATACAAAGATAACAAATTATTAACAACAAAATATTCACTATACATTTATAAAAGTGTTTCACTCTCATTTTACATCATTAAAACTAAATCTATTTTGTTTTTTAATGCAAGTTTCATTTAATAAAGAGATAATTAACAATAAATTAAAAAATAAAACTATATATATATACATAGATACAAAAAACAATTGTCTCAAATTAACCAGAAAAAAATATCGAAATTAAACTAAAATATAAAAAAATAAAGATAAAAGTACAAAACAAAAAAATCATATATGTTAAATTATCACAAATTTGTTTCTCTTTACAGCAAAACGGAAGGCAAATAGATTGTAAGAGTAAGTTTAGTTTTGATGGTACGAAATAATATTGAAATTTTTTCTTATACATGTATAGTAATTTTTTTGTTGTTAGTGATTTGTTATCTTTGTTTTTTTTCCATCTATTTTGTCTATGTGTGACTTGATAGATTTTTAGTTTAAAGTGATTTTTATTTTTTTAAAATAAATTATTTTTTTATTTTTTAAGATTTATTCTTCATATATTAAAAGTATTTCAGAACACTAAGATTAAATTAATTTAAGATTTTTTTTAAAAAAAAAACTTAGTTTATTTTTATAGATATATTTTAAGGCGTTAAGATTAACAAAATAATCATTATCATTATTTTAAACATCTTATCTATAATAAAATAAATATATAAAAAAATAATCAAAGTTTTATAGATTAATTATTTCACTGAGATGAATAGCATAGTAAAAAAATTAAATGAAAAGACAATCATTATTTATGTGAAGCTGCATGCTTTGCTGATATCCCATCAATTTCATTCTCATGTGGGGCAGAATAATATTATAATAATATCTCTCACTTGTCCTCTCAATCTTTTCTAGTGGGGGAGAGAGATAGATAGGCAAAACAGAAAAAAAGAAAGTGAAGGAAAGGAAAGAATTAAATGAAACAATTATTAGTATGAATAAACAGTGTTGAATGAACAATGTTCTTATGACTTGATTTAGCTTATAGGTAATAAAAAAATAATCAAAGTTTTATAGATTGATTATTTCATTGAGATGTATAGCATCGTTAAAAAATTAAATGAAAAGACTATCATTATTTATGTGAAGCTGCATGCTTTGCTGATATCCCATCAATTTCATTCTCATGTGGGGCAGAATAATATTATAATAATATTTCTCACTTGTCCTCTCAATCTTTTCTAGTGGGGGAGAGAGATAGATAGGCAAAACAGAAAAAAAAAAATGAAGGAAAGGAAAGAATTAAATGAAACAATTATTAGTATGAATAAACAGTGTTGAATGAACAATGTTCTTATGACCTGATTTAGCTTATAGGTAATAAAAAAATAATCAAAGTTTTATAGATTGATTATTTCATTGAGATGTATAGCATCGTTAAAAAATTAAATGAAAAGACTATCATTATTTATGTGAAGCTGCATGCTTTGCTGATATCCCATCAATTTCATTCTCATGTGGGGCAGAATAATATTATAATAATAATTCTCACTTTACCTATAAGCTAAATCAGGTCGTAAGAACATTGTTCATCCAACACTGTTCATCTATACTAGTAATTGTTTCATTTAATTCTTTCTCTGTTCATCCATACTAATAATTGTTTCATTTAATTCTTTCCTTTCCTTCACTTTCTTTTTTTCTGTTTTGCCTATCTATCTATCTCCCCCACTAGAAAAGATTGAGTTCTCCCTTGTCCTCTCAATCTTTTCTAGTGGGGGAGATAGATAGATAGGCAAAACAGAAAAAAAGAAAGTGAAGGAAAGGAAAGAATTAAATGAAACAATTATTAGTATGGATGAACAGTATTGGATGAACCATGTTCTTGCGACCTGATTTAGCTTACAGGTAATAAAGATATGAACTCTCATCAGTCAACTGCGGATATTATTGTTATAAAATCTTCGATTTTTATCCAATGATTATTGTAGGCCTTGGCCCATATTGGTTGGCCTATACCCCAATTATTGGGCCCGTGTATACAATGATGACTGAAGGCCCATACACCATGTCTTTGGGTTCCACCCAATTATTAGGCCCGATTATTATAAAATCTTTTGAATTTTTATTTAGTACTGGTCAGCCCAAATCAAAACCCGGCAAGTCTCGGTACTTTCACTCACATAAATCATTAAGCCCAACCGTGCTTCATTGTGATGGCGCAAGAAAGCTATGGCATCGTGATTCTTGATGAGGATGGCTCGTCGTGCTGTAGCCTGTAAAGAAAACCCTTTTTGTTTTGGTAAAAAATATATATTTTATTATTTTTCTCTTGTCATCGTACCATTTATCTATTCGGGTCGGAAATTGACTTGGGACAACTTAATTTTTTATATTTTTAAAATAAAAACCTGAAATATATTGAGTAAAAACTTTTTTGTTACAAGATTTTAAATTGATAAGTTATAGAAGAATATAAAAAAAGATTTTTTAAAAACAAATACAAGACAAACAATCCTATCTATAATAGTTTTAAGTCTAAATTGAATAAGAAAAATGAAAATTTTTAAATTAAACAATCCTATAGTTCTTAAACTAAAAAAAAAACACTATAAATAAAAATATTTTTCTAAACTAAATAATGATAAAGCTCATCTAATAAAGCTGGAACTCTAATTTGGGGCTTAGTTAATTTAAAACACTTGGACCAGCAAGGAAAGCGCGTAAATAATAGATCTCTTGAGTTAATTGGAAGCCTAAATAGACGAGTTTTCTTTTTTTTCTTCCCGGGACACCAGCATCACGACAAAACGTGTTGAAATTTACATGAACTCCATCGAGAGAGACTTTTGAATAAAAAAAACACCAAGAGCTAGTGACGGTAATACGTTGAATATTTGTGGCTATATTTTAAAAATATTCATTTTATTTTAAATTAAATATTTTTTCAGATTATTTTATTATGTTAATATCAAAAAGAATTTTTAAAAATAAAATACATTATTTTAATATATTTTTAAACAAAAACACATTTTAAAAAAATAATATCAATCGCATTAGAAACATCAAAGTCCTCCACTTAGCCTAGTTAAAACTCTTTTTTATTATGTATTTATTTTTCATTGCGATCCCACTAGTTTTTGATCAAAATTAAAATTTTTATTTTATTTTAAATAAATATATTTTAGATCATTTTGATGTACTGATTTCAAAAATAATTATTTTTTTTTAAAAATATTTTAATATATTTCAGTACATTAAACACTTTAAAAAACTACCAAAACGATACACTATTAAATATACCCATATCATCTTCCAACTCCAGTTGCAAAACAGCGATACGCGGATTCTTTTTTGTTGATTGCCCGTCATACCGTGTCAAATCGACCGGTAGAGAGGAGGGCTAGAAGGTATATATACTTTTTAAATTTGAACATTATAACTAGTAGTTAAGGAAATATATTTTTTAAATGCATCGGTCGATATTTTAAGATTATTTAGAAAAAAAATATTAAACTAAGCCCATAAGAGATGTCTTGTCGATAGATGCCAACTGTCGCTATCTTGAAAAGGCTGAACGAGAAACTCGTTGTAGTCTTGTAGAAGAAAAAAAGGTGGTCCCTGGGCCTGCTGTAGGACCTGAACCTACGACAAGCATGCTGACCAGCTTGAGCTCTGGTCCATTTGAGTCTCATGTGTAAAGTTTGAAGTCCGACTCAAAGGCACTGAAGAAGTCAAGAAACCCTTAGGGCATATAAAGAGCAATAAATAAAATGGTATAAATCATATCATCTGATGAAGTTTTTATTTAACTGGATTTACAAGCTTCGTCTATCCACGTTTAGCTTGTTGGTGAAATTGCGTAAACTTGAATCTGTTTTAGGTTGTCGATGTCATGAGAGCGCGTTAGGTGGCTAGCATTACGAGCGGCCGTAATCTCAGAAGCTCTGCAGAAGTTTCTTTTTGATGCTTGAAACTGCGTGCAGCAGTTATATTAAACACACAGCAGTTTCTGAGAATTTCACCATTTTTCTTATATAAAACCTCAAGCATGCACCTATATAATTGAAACCCCACAGCAAATGATTATAGAAAAGCGGCATCACCAACATAGCATGCACTGTGCTTTATTTGGTTAGCTGTATCATCTATTTTTGCACTAGGAAATGAAGCTTGTTGCCTTACCAGTATTCTTGACTTTGTTTTTGGTTGCTGCTTTGGCTATGAACTTCTCATCTGCTGTCTTTTTGTATCTCCTGATCAACTTCTTGATTTGGGTCATCATCTTTTGGAGTTATAAGCCATGCAAAGAAGAGCTCGAACTCTGGCCGCCATCACTGCCTTCATGCGGAGATGCCTATGTTTACATTAAGGGTGAGAATGAGAGCAATGAGAATGCTGAATCTTCATGGGATGTTGCTGGAGACACTTATGTTAACGTTAAGGGTGAGAATGACAATAATGAGAAAGCCCAGGACAACAGCAATGGCATAGACAACGGTGATGAGAAACACAGTTGTTCTGATGGTTGTGATGAAGACGACAACAGCAGTACTGGGAGTGCTGCTGAGATTGGATGGCAAGATGTTGACGAACAGTTTGATGAAAATCTGGAGAAGAGAATTGAAGAGTTCATTGCCAAGGTTAATCATGGATGGAGAAAAGAGAGATGTCAAGGGACATATAAATAATCATCTTCATGATCAGTTGTGTTTTGTTTAAAGAGGTATTAAAGGCAGCTCACCGAAGGAGTTGTGAATATATATAGTTAATGGTTTTCTTAACTCTCGATACCCAGATTTTTGCGGGGGGCTCTGTTCGTCAAGTTTCCTTTTTGTATTTCTCTTCGATCGTTTTGCTTTTGCCGTGAAGTAATGATAAAAAATAATAAGTTTTGAGTTAGAATTATGGTATATATATATATATATATATATTTTTTTTTTTTTGTAGAAGTTCGGAACAATTAAGATTTTCTTCTCTGTGTTATCGTCCAAAATGACTCGGGCTGAAGTGGAATGAATGATCTAGCATCACACCTTAGCACGGACAACTGTAGTCGAAATAGTGATTGTACGAGAGTTTTATTTTAAAGTGATTTTAGTAAAAAAAAAAAAAGAATATTAGAATAATATTTTTTATTTTTAAAAAATTATTTTTGATATTAGTATATTAAATTAATTTAAAAATATTGTTTTTAAATTTGAAATAAAAAAATTTCAAACTTTTTCAAAAATAATATTGAAAAATACAATTAATAATGTTTTTAAATAAGATGTCCTGAATCCACCACAAGAATGTCCTGATTTCATCGTTTTGTTAAGTCATCTTTGGAAGCCACTAATCTCACTTGCCCAAAATGAAAACAAATTTTTTTAATGTTATTGTCACTATATATATAATGGTACTTTATAATCCTATAATATTCATTAATCAAATCTTCTTCTTCGTTTTCCAATATATGCTTTATGTATAGAGACCAAGTCTCTTTCCAACAAGATGAAGCATACATCATGGTGAGATTTTTTTTCAAGTTAATTGCTTGATGACATGCCACCGACCTGGTCAGATGAAACATACGTTCAGGACAACCTGCTACATAAATTAATGGCTTCAAGAATCCTTAATTACTTGCGGCTAAAATACTTGTATTGCATTTAGTTCACGGAACTCTCAAGGTAAAGATTCGAAGGTACAAGAAACCTGATCAGGTGGTATACTTCAATCTGAATTTTAACCTCGACTCCTGACGCCAAAGCAAACGTGGCAAATATAGGCCACGTAGTCTCTCTTGTTTTGCATGAATACCAGCTAGGGAGCTATACAGGAAAACATGTTTCAACTCCATAACCTTCCAGGTAAACTCCAACTTGAAATTAAAGGATATTGCCTTGTCGATCGATGTTTTGCTCCATTACCAAGAATTCTTTGATTTGCATTGTATGGCAGCCACAAACAGGAATATTGATGAACTTTTTAAGTATGAATATGATGGTTCAATAAGTGTTTTGTTTAGAGGCCTAAGCATGCATCCTTACATGATCCACCAAGTAGGCTGTAGAGTCTCTATGTATTGTTGAGTTTTGTAATTTTGTCTTTCTTAATTTATATACAACTTTGCTCTTATGTATTGATTAGCATGATTATTAATCTCATGATCCATGTTAAAGAACCATTTTATCTAAAAATTTAAGTTATTAGGTGAGGCTCTCGAGATATAATTTATATTATTCTATAATATATACTTGTAAGTGAAAACTTTTTGAGCTTGAAATTTGCATATAATACAATCTTTTACTTGATTTTTATCAAATAAAATGAGGATAGTGAAATTTGAATTCATAACTGCTGGATCAATAAGACTCTCATACCATGTCAATGAACCATCTCATCTAAAAATTCAAGTTGCGAGGTAATGTTCCTGAGATATGATTTATTTTATTCTCTAACACACTTCTAACAAAAAAAAAAAACCCATGATTTATATATATATATATATCCTTCTTTTGTTGTTTTCTAAGCGAAATCGCTTTTATTTATGCCTTTGTATTCTTGTTCTTAAAATATAATTGTCCTCAAACCCTTTCTTAGAGTAGAATCATGTGCGTGTGAAGCCGTGATCAGAGAAGAACTCCTAACCAGCAAGTGTCAAGAATTTCAAAAGGACGGGATGTCCAATAAAATGTCTGCCAACATATTCTACTGTAGATCTGTACCAATTCTTTGCGGCATCTTAAGCTAAGCATGGACATTGACCCAACTTTTATACATTATGAAATTCAATAAATATTGTTTTTAATTTTGTTTCACTGTGAATCTAGGGCTATAAGATCTTTTCGGAATCAGAAACTACCATAGAATTCAAAGAGAGATGCTCAAGAGATTGAGTTTGTCTCCGACCCAAAAGATGGTTTATCTAAGCTAGAATTCGATCGCCTCGGAGAATGGATCTTCTTCAGCTATTCCGACCTCAAAGTTAATCTCCTGAACCTGACAGTTCACATCAACACCGATCCATCTATTTGGAGAAAAAAATATTAACAAACTTGATTATAATTTTTTTCAAAATACACACATTTATTTTATTATTATCTTATAAAAAATTGAGAAGATGCATTCACGAAGCATGATCCTTGAATCAAACCATGCATGGCCAACACCCCCACTCCCCAGCATGAGCCAATCCACAGAATTAGAATTTGAATTTAATTATTCTTAAAAGTTTATGCATTACATAAATAAATAAATTCAAGAATAATTTTATACTATTCTCTAATATAAACATAATGCACTGCATGCTTCTTCTTTTGTGTTGCATAGCCATGATGTACGTGCCTTCTTCTCGCTTTCTGATGCCCATTGCTGTAAATCGACTAACTCAAGCATGCGCATGATTTTTGTCCCCCCTACAAATTGAAAAACCCATCTCAGCAGATGAACTATGTTCTACTTCTGATATAATATTTCGGCCACAGAAGATGAAACTAATCGCTTACAGGGACGTCGTTGTTTCAATCCCATGTCAGAAGTTGAGCTCCCGGACGAGGAAGCACTTATAATCTGCTAATTACAACAACACTAAAAGCAGCCTGGAGTTCTTCTTTCGAAGAACATAAAGCATTGAAATATGGAAGTTAAGCTGTGTAGGGCTTAGGAGAAGATGAATGATTGGGACGTGGTAGGTTGGAAACAGGTCACCAATTGACAATCTTGCATTTCTACCAGGACTACACCTACCCTATTCTCCTGAAGTGGCTCTTGACCTTTCGTATAAATTCTGTCCGGCATTGTGCTATGCTTATTCAACGACTCAAGCTTGTTCAAGATAACCAAACACACGGATAACCCTTTGATCTCATGAGTACGCGTAGATACTTTCCAGCGCAATGCCAGGATTTGCATGTGAGGGGTCGGTGAACTTCGCTGTGGTTTGTTATCATGCATCAATAGATTATTTAATCGATTAAGAAATATTTCTTTTGTAGCTTCGAAATGCAAGTTGTAAACTAGTTCAAAGAAATACATAAATAAGAAGGAAGGAAGGAAGTTAGAGTTTCATTGATTATTCGTACTCCATAATGCAATCGAATGCTCGAGAAAAATTAATTTAATCTGAATATAAAGAGAACATATGTAGACTAAATAAAAGAAAAATGAATAAAAAACTATTTAATCCTTAATAAATAATGAAATAAAATAACCCTATATTTCTCAACACAAGTAAACTAATTCTTCCTCGACAAATGGGCCTCTAATTTCATATAGCGAGAAGCATTCGCAAGCAATGTGAACGGTTTTTTGGCTAGCAAAGTCAAAACCTATCATTGGCTATACCTGGATTATAGTTTATTAAGATTCAATATTGCCAGTCCCTATATAAGGCTGATAGATACAGGAGTTATAAATGTATCCTAGCATATATCAATCTACAACAGGAAATTAAAGATGGGGCGGTGCTTGAAAGTTTCAGAAGGGAGGTCCTGGCCGAAGAGAGATTTTCGAGAATTTAGAGGTCGAAGTCATCGAAGTCTGAAGAGCAATTTGTTGGAATCCGATGCGCAAGTGAAAGGTGGAAGCGCTGTTTCACACACCAATGAAGATGGAATTGTCAGGATGAAGTTGGTGGTGAGGAAGCAAGATTTTAAGCAGGTGTTAGAGCTGATGAGAGGTTGCGAGAGCAATACTAATCAATCTTTGCCCCTCGAACAGCGATTGAGAAAGAATCTTTCAAGATTCAATGCAGCAATGGGGAGTTGTCGGCGTTCCTGGACTCCTGCACTCCAAAGTATTCCTGAAGATCGCTCTTATATTAACTGACATGCTAACATCCAGAAAGGTTAATTTCTCCTTACAATTAAGATGTCTTCAATCCTGTTTGTTTCTTCCATTCTGTTGCCAGCTCCATGTATAAAAACGTTTATCGCGCTACTGTTAAATCCAAGTTTTGTTGAATTAATATATTGCTTGTTAAGACAAAAAATCACTGAAGAATGGTGAGAATTCGACAGCAACAAACCTGTGAATTCCTACCCATTCTTGCTTAAACCTGTGAATCACATGATAGTATGATATTTTCCTTCCTGGTTAAGAACTGACCGCCATCTCAACAGCAACCAAAAAAAAGCTTTGATCAGTAGATCAATGCCGTCTTTTCTTGTCACGGCAGCCCATGCTTCCACACTTGCATTTGAATGCTTTGATCGGATGATATTTGTCATCAAACTGAATACCATAATCCTGCAATAATAAACATTCATTAATCCTGCTATATATAATTTCAAGTCATCAGATGCCAAACGAATTCGTTCTGTCTACTGAACAAAGCATTTTATACAAGACGGGGCGCGAAATTTTACCCATGTCAGCTCTTCCATCGGCTCAGTATCTCTAGTTGTGAAAAAAGCAAGCTGTATGATAAGTAGAAAAAACAAACAATTTCGCCCTTCAGAAACAGAATTGAAGATATGATTCTATTTTACTGAGAAAACAAAACAGTAGTTAGCATTTAGTTACTGTCACGAGACAGAAAAGAAGAGACGAGATGGTGGGGACAACAGAGACTTGTCCTCTTGTATCTCCTGTTTTAAGAGAATAGAATTGAAATTCACTTTAAAATTGTCACAAAATAGATTTATTTCAAGTTTTTATCTTCATCCCTTTGATAAGCATGTTTGTCTCTTCTTCATCTGTCTCTTGTCATTAGACGCTAAAGGGTCCGTACGTGTTTGGTAATTCAAATGTTTTTGAAAACAATTAATAATTTTTTTTATTATAAATATTTAAGTTTTTTTAGATTATTTTAATATAATAATTTTTAAAAAATAAAAAAATATTTTTAAAAATAATATAAATCACTTTCTCAATACGCAGTCTTGAGAAACTAAAGCTTCATACTCTGTAATAGTGATGATCCGGAGTCTCCACTTCCACCGGAATCTCAATCAGGTTGGAATCATAACATCTGACCAAAAGAAAAGTATAATTAAGATATCCACACTCATGCATGGTCAAAACTTGGCACGTCAAATTTTTCTTTATCGAGTAGAGGCAAGGTAGGACAGTGTTGATCAGGAGGGCTATATATGGAAGTACCTGTGATTGATAAACCTGCCAATATTTCCAAATTCTGTCGCGTCCAGGCAAAGGGCCTCTTCATCTTCCAGTATCCTTTCAGAGCCCCAGTCTGCATCCAGCAGCACTGGATACGTATGCCTCTCCTTTTTATCAGCCCTTTCATTGTTTCGCTCGTACAGTTCTTGATTCGTCACGATTTCGCCTACATACTCACAAATGAAAGTGCCTTTCTTCAAGGCATTCACAGATCGAACACCCCACCCTTTCCCTTCAGGTGCTGCATAAACCTAGATAAAACATAACCTGGTAGTTAATACACAAAAAATGCCTCCAACAAAAAATATTAAAAAATAATATAAACTATATTTTTTAATATAGTTTTTAGGTAAAATGGTTATTAAATATAATATCAGAATCTTGTTGACTCAACTGTTACAATTCGAATATCAACACTCTCATCCTATTTAATAAAAATCAAGTATAAAATAGTGCAAGTCTGTGTAAATTTTAAACAAAATACTTTCATTTAAGAAAATAGGTTAAAAAATAATATAAATTATATTTTAAATAATTAAATTTTTAGTTAGGAAAAAAAACACAAATACTAAATGGCTTCTAAATGAACATGCTGAAGTATCAAACAGGAATTTACTCTGACCTGCAAAGCAACTTGTATCCCTCGCTGGACAACACGATTTCCACATTTCTTGCTGCATCCGCATTTACTCCAGCACTCTTTTATAAACTTCCTCGTTAAATGGCCCTTGCATCGTTTTATTTTCCCATGTCTCTGTTGCCGTTCATTCTGCAGGGGGCAGATTTCACAGTAGTAGAAGTGTTTTCTTTGAGGATCCAAGGACACGGAAATGGCTTCTTCCAGAAACTCTTCCTTCAGCAATCCCTTCTGCGTGTAAACAAACTCGCCACCAGTTTCCGCAGCACATGCGCACGGCAAGTCGGAGGATAGACAATCTCCGAGACATTGCGCACAGCAGTTATCTTCTGATATTCGAGCAAGAGAAAAATCGACATGGCCATCTTGGTATACCATGTTATTTTTTATGTAGATGAAATCTGGCAGCTCTAGTGTGCTGCTTTCATTATTCACCAGGGGAATTGGTATGTTATCTTCACCACGAGATATATCTTTGAGATAAATGGGGTAATTCTTTTGAAGGACAGCCACCATCATCTGTGGTTCTAGAGATTGTGGGTGTTGTAGAACCTTATTCGGCTCCAATGTATCATCTGTTACAGCATCTTTTCCTTCAGACTGCTTTGATTTATCACAAATCTTGCTCCCAGTTTCGCTGCTAGAACCGTTCTCCATCTCCAAGAAGAACTGGCACACCTTTTCCATCGACTTCACCAAAGAGAAATCAGGATTCTGGATTCCATATGTTCTGCGGCATTCATCTTCCACCACTGCTAGAACTGCATACAAAATACGTTGTCTGGAATAAGAATTTCCAGAAGAATTACAAATTAAGGAGACCTTCACTTCTGCATCGACTGATGATGCAATATCGAACCGTGATGAATTGGAAACACTACCTTCATGTACCCTATCCTCCATATCTTTATCCTTCACAAAATTTGATCTTGTTCCTCTAGCAGGAGCTTGAGTAGATTTTGGACTCTTTCCTTTACCCTGATCAGCCGGTGGGCTAGAATGCAAAATTTTAGCTTTTTTGTTAGCAAAGTTAACAGAAGACGATGAAGCCTGGCCGAGCCGATGTTCGAAATTGTGATTCAAATTTGATTCCTCATTATTCTCCTTTGTTAGAGTATCAACCAGTTCTTTAAAAGTATCTTCTCCAATGATCTTCCAGTCATCTTTATACAATTTTACCGGTCTTTTCAGTGTTTCCTTAATCTCCTCTTCGGCGAAGACAAAATGCGCTTCTGCCATGGATGCCTCTGCTATTTTCTTACCGTGACCACCAGTATTTCGTGCCATATCTAACCGAAAACTCAAAGCGATTTAATCTGTATCTAACTTCCTCTGGTCCTTGACCTTCAACAACAGGATTCAAGATCAAAAACCTGGCATGTGTCCACTAAAAAAAGAAGGAGAAATCATGTCGTAGGTGCAACATACCGTGAACTGTAAATAAATGCGAAAAAGTGCAAGAACAAATGCCTGACTTCAAGGTATAATTAAGCTGAACTATTTTAATTGAGTGAAAAAACCGGTGGAAAAAATAAAAATAAAGTAACTCTAAACTCTAAATCTTTACTGGGCCACAAAGAAATTATAGTAAACGAAATCAATTACAAAGGTTTGAACTTCATCACTCGACAAAGAACTCTGGCCCTTACGAATATAATTAAAGATTAATATCATCAATATTCTAATAGAAAAGGTTGGTTTATTTTCTCTTTTTACTAATGTTATTGGAGGGAGGCCAATGAAAAAGACCCTGGTGGGGTCAAGGTAATTTCCTTCTTTAAAGACAGAACACAAAAGAAACCCTAACCTGCTGTAAATTAAATACTAGGTTTGTTACAAAATACGAGGTTTAAAGAGGTAAAAACCTGAAAACTCAATTTCAAATCCCATCATAGTTCATTGAAACTCTTACAAAATTGGAGAGATTAATGAGTTTATAGCACCCTAATACTCTTGACAAAGATGCTTAAATTAATATCTTTCATAATTAAAAAAATACAGAGATAGAGAGAGAGGAGGAAGACTTACCACTTACAACAAAATCAAGTTTCTTCCTCTTTGTGCCTCTTGTGGCACAATTGTGTAGCCCTGTGCTGTGAGCTTCTCACATGTTACGCTCCAGGTTTCTATCTTTTGATGTGAGTGTCATTCTCTTTACTTACATATTTTTCTAGGGCTTTGAGTTTGCTAGAGAGTGTAATTAAAATTGTTTTTTATTTAAATATATTAAAATAATATTTTTTTATCAAATCAAAATAATCTAAAAACACTAAAAATATTTAATTTAAAAAAAAATAGTATAATTATTCTATTAAATATCATGAGATTTTATTTTTAGATTCGAGGAAACACCACCTACCGGAAAGTATATTTTATAGGTCCAGGTGAGTGAGTAAAACCCTGACTATCCCAGACTCTTACAAGGAGGCATGTCTTGACTACAACTCGAAACCTGCTGTGCAAATCTCAAACTATTTATCATCACGTCACCCCCTCTATAAAATATCATGAGATTGGTAGATCCTTCGGAATTAAATTCTATCTTTCTTGTTTATAAAAGTGGAATTCACCCTAATAATTACTTATAAACCTCAACCCTGTACGAAGAACATAAGAGAATATATAAATTATAAACATGTTGAATAGTAGTTTCCTTGAAAATCAAGGGAGTCGTGGCACTATTTTGTAATTAAGGTTAATGGGCCATGTAACCAGCAGGGCTCATCTTGAAGTTCCGTATCACTTATAAATCTTGTAAGACCCATTCAGTAGCTAGGCCCAATTGACCCCTGATAAATAAAATAGAAAAGGATCCGAATAAAAGTCAATTATATATCGACTATAAGTATAAACTATAGTATAAAGCAGGATAGCATTGAGCACGTAAAATTTGATTTATTATTTTAATAATGAATATTTCTCTTCAATTAGTTTGTTTTTGAAAAATATTACAGATCCTTCTAGAAACTCAAACTCTAACCCTCAACATATTAGAAAACCTAGAAATTTTAAACAAATTAAGAAAAATAAGATTATTATATGTATTATTTGAAATAAATAAAAAAAAATAACGTCAGAGTCAAAATAACTTATTCTAAAAGATCTTCAGCATCGGTTTTATAAACTTATTCTAGAATATCAAACTCTGGTAGACAAAAACTCTGACAGAGCTGCTCAACACGGCCAAACTATGGGCACTCAATAGCTGCTCACTGGAGTTTTATGTCTATTGGATGATAAACAAAGCTTCTAGTTATAAGGAAGAACTTCAAGAAGAGAGAATGAACTTGAAAAGAGAGAATTTAGACAAACAAGATTTTTATTAGAGAGGCTTTGCCTTAGAGAAGCTCTCTTTGGCTCTTGCCCTCAAACCTTACACCAAGCCTCTATTTATACAAGTTTGGAGGCCTTTGCTTACATCATTGATTACATAAACAAGCACATAAAAAAGCACTAACTTTATCTTACATCATTGCTTACATAAGAAAGCACATAGAAAAGCACTCACTTTAGCTTACATCATTGCTTACATAAGAAAACACATAAAAAAGCACTAACTTAAAGCATTAAGATAATAAGTGATAAGTATCAACTGATAATTGGCTCATGATCTGGAGAGAAATTCTGGTCTTGATTAATTATCTTGGACTTGTAGGGCCGGTCATAGTCATCCTCAGTAAGCATTTCAGTCTCATGTGGTTTTAGGAGTGTTGGGATTCCTGAATTATCTCGCTTGATTTTTTATTTTTGTCTTGCATTCTCGGATCATGAAGATGACAGAATAGTGAGGATCATAAAAATCATATCCAGGTTCTTCGTCAGGATCTATTCCTTTGGGCCATAGTTCTTCAGGAATAATATTGTTCTTGATGCACATTGTCTTTTGCATAGTCCTGAGCTCTGGAAGATGTGAAAGGGGTTGTTCATACATGGAGTATGGATGTGTTGTGTAGAGGGTAGCCTGTGGAAAGCTTATAACCAAATTGTCTGCTGAAGCCTTGAAAGGTCTGTGAAATGTGAAAATAGAGAATAAATGAGCAAAGGCTTGTTTAACAGACTTGGGTCGGGCTGTGTTCTGATACACTTCAATCCAACAAGGTTGTGGGTGAGGCCATTGAGATTTTTCCTGTTGGAGAAGAGAGATCCATTGTGTGGGATTATGAAACCATGTGAGGAACTTGAAGGTATAGTACCAAGAGTCCGCTGGCCAGGAAGTCCTGTGAAAACTAGCAAGAAAGTAATCAATAGGAAATTCTATAGCAATATGATACAGGTGACAAAGGTACCATAAGAAAAAGTAGAGTTCTTTGGGGAATAGACCAGATGGTTTGAAGGTAAATAGGTGGATGAAAGGATATTTGGGATGGATCCCTAAGCTTTGAAAGCAAAGAGAGGATGAATCATAGTTGAGAAGGAGGTGATCTTGAAGGCTAAATAGTTTGTCTTTAGCCTGGTGGTTAAGAGTGTGGTTGAGGATCATTTCTTGAGCAAGGGGAGGTAAGTCTTCCGTAGGGAAATCTCGGACAGGTGGATTGGAAGAGGAAGCCATAAAAATCAAGGGAAGGAGTGATGCTTGTGGTTTGGGTGGTCTGGTGAGCATGTCTGGAATTAGATTCTTGTTTCCCTTTATATGCTCGACGGTGAAGGTGTACTTTGAAAACCATTCTGCTAGTCTCAGGAGTTGTGGATGAGGAAGCATCTTTCGCTTGAACTGTAGCATTTTGGGAAATGAGGAGCAATCCATGATTACTTTGAAATGGTAGGCTGCTAGGTGGAACTCGAACTTTTGGATGCCATACTTTACAGCTAGGATCTCTTTAAAAGTGGAGTGGTAGTGGGTTTCTGACTCCTTGAAAGACCCACTTTTGTAGCCACATATGTGTCGGTGACCTTCTTTTTCTTCTAGTAGCACAGCACTCCAATATCTGTCACTAGCATCTGTTTGGAGTATTCGTTGCCCTGTTGATGGAATGACTAAAGCAGGTAGGTGTTGTGTAGCCATCTTTAGTTGTTTGACTGCTTGTGTCTGCTTTTCTGCCCACGGGTCTGCATCTTTCTTCAACATGAGCTGGAGTGGCCTTGTCATCTGTGCAACTCGGGGAATAAAATTTCTGAGATATTGGACAATGCCCAAAAACTGTTGGACTTGTCTTCTAGTGAGGGGGCCATCAGGAAATTTTTGGAGTTCTTCAGCTATATGGGTGCCAGGTGTATAAGCACCATCTGTGAAAATCATTCCAAGAAACTCAATTTCCTTTTGGCAGATATGCATCTTGGTTTCAGACAGCATAATACCATGATGGCGAACAAGTTCTGCAAATTGCTTTAATAGCATAGCATGTGACTCCACGTCTTTTGAGAAAAGTAACACATCATCGATGTAGATTAAAGCTGATTGAAGTATTGGCTCAAACACTTTAATCATGGCCTTTTGGAATAAGGAAGGTGCTACTTTGAGACCAAAGGGCATGACTCTCCATTGATAATGATGGTCTGGTATGCAGAAACCTGTTTTGTACCTGTCTTCAGGATGAATGCCAAGTTGCCAAAAACCTGCTTTAAGATCAAACTTGGAGAATACTTTGGCATTGTGGAGATTGGCAAACAATGTCATGGTGTTTGGCAAGGGGAACTTATCATCTTGTAAAAAATGATTCAAGGGTTGATAATTAATTACCAACCTGAGCTTGCCTCGTTTTTGTTCAGACCTTTTATTAACATAAAAGGCTTCACGAGACCATGAGAAGTCGTGGGCTCAATTAATCCTTGGGCCTGTAATTGAGCACATTCTTCTTGAGCTAGCATCTTGTGTTCAGGATTCATTCCAGTATGACTGGCTTTTGTGGGATTGATGTCTTCATTAAGCTTGAAAGGAAGTCTAATAAAAAACTGTGGATTTTGCCATAAGGGATGAGAACATTTGGTAAGGAACTCCTCATGAGAGTTTGAACATGACTGTTGAATAATTTGAGCTTTGATGAGGTCAATTTGGTCTGGGAGTGAAGGTTGGAGTTCATAGAGTGATGGGGTAATTGTATATGGAAGAAAATGGGTCTTATACTGAATACCATGGGGGAGGATTCTGAACTTAGATTTGAAATAAACATCAAATCCAATTACTAAATCCTTTCCAGGTAAAGGAGATCCAAGGACATGGGTTTTGACTGAGCATTGTGGAAGGATTTGTAAGGTAATGGGTTTTTTGGTTTTGAGTTGGGTGCAGAAAACTTGATTATCAGCTGCTCGGAAATATTCTTTATGGGCGACCCAACAATGAGGAGGAAGGACTTTAGGGTTAAGGATGGTTCTGTGGGCTCCTGTATCAAATAAGGCTATGGCTTTAATGGGCTTGGCATATGTAGATGTGAGAATAGTCACGGGAGCAAGAGGTATTGGATGTGAAGGGAGTCAGTAGTTTGGGCTTGGTAGAGCTCATATACCTCATCATCAGAACTTTCATCGGCAACAGCAGCTATGGTGTCAGGAGTAAGTTCATCCGTGAGGGAGAATAGGGATTCAACCTCATCATCATCGGGATTGAACTTTGTGTTTTGGGCCAGGAAATCAATTAACTTCAGTGACTGGGCCTGCTTCTTTGGACAAGTTTTTGCAAAGTGTCCCTTACGCTTACAGATGAAGCACCTGTTGGAGCTAGAGGATAAATGCCTGGGACGTCTGGTATGACGTTTTCTGAGGAACTTCCATTTCTTCTGGCGATTATTAAAAGAAGATCTGTGCATTTTCTTGAAATGCCGTTTCTTTTTCATGGGACAATTGCAATCTGAATTGTCTGAGCATTTAATCATCAGATCTGGTCGCTTGCATGCACGGAGCATAGTTTTATCAGGCTGGAGTATCTTGGTGAAATATTTGTGCTGGTCACACATCTTGTTGAGAGCTTCCAACACCTGGTGAAAGATTGTGCCAAGAGATTGGTTGTCAATGGTTTCTTTTCGGATTTTGAATAGCCTGAATGTTTCATCTGCCAGATCCCTTGGTATGGAGGCCAGAAAAGCATGCTTGAGACTTGGATCATCGGGGCCAGAGAGAATATGGTATCTTCGGCACATCTCTTTAAAGTGTTTTTCAAGATCAGATCTCAGATATGAGCAACACTTCATCTTGAAGTACTCATACCTTGCTATTTCCTTGTCATTTAAGGCTTCTCCGAGAAATTCATAATGGAGCCAGCCCAGGGCTTCAGAAAGAGACGCACTATTCACAAATTGCAGTTGTCGGTAGTCTCCTAAGGCATGGAACCAATCCCATAAGGTGCCAGAGAACTTTGCCGTGAATTGTTGCAATGCATCTCGAAGTGTTACACCATCTTTGAGCATGTAACTAGTCAGCCATGAATGGAATTCGAGCATTCTATCACGCCATTTTACTCTTGGAATATCATCCAAAGTAAAATATCCACCAGTATTTGAAGAATGAGGTTGATACCGACGAGGGTTAAGATTTACCTCATCATCACTGCTGACTGGTTCGTCCACACTAACTCTAGTGGTAGAAGTTGGTGGAGGTTCTTGCCTAGTCCTGGAAGATTGAGGATCTGGTGAGTATGCTTGAGGAGGATCAGCCATTAGTAGTGGTGGCATGGAACAAGTATCAGAAGAATCATCATCAGAAGTCACAAGAGTACTTTCTTCAGTTGGAGTCTCTTCTTCAGATATATTGGCCAGAGGTTCATGAGTGAGAATTTTAGGGATAGTTTGATGGGAATAAGAAGTAAGTAAGGACTGGATAGGGTTGGAATGTTCATGAGATTGAATCATAAGTTGGTAAGGGTCCTGGGAGTCTTGGAAAGGGTCATCTGGTTCATGTTTTTTGGATTCAAAGGAATCAGAAGAGGAGGAGATGATAGGGGCTGGTGATCTGGGTTTTTTGGAGATAAATGGTACCTGGGTTTTCCCTTTATCACGTTTGGAGAGAGTTTTTCGGTAAAGGTTTTCAGAGTCTGGGTTTCCAAATAATTGAGGTGTAGTAGGTAAAGGTTGTGGGGTGAAAGAAGGGGAATGTTTAGTCCAGAATGGATCTGGATAATAGGAAGCCATTTTATTTTGTGAAGGTTCAGGGAATGGTGAGGGTTTTGATTTGGATTTGGCCAACTCGTTCTGGAGAGACTTAAGCTGTATTTTGAGAGACTGTATTTCTTGTTCTTTCTGAGGATCTATCCAATTTGCCAGTAGAAGCTTGAAGAAGCAAATATTCATGAATTGTGGAGATCCTTTGTTGAATTTCAGCACACAATTCTTCAAGATGTAGAATTCGAGAATCAACAGACACCGTCATCTTCTTCAGATTAGTCTGTACTAGGTCAACTTTGGATTCAATGCGATGAAGAACTGAATTTTGAGCAAGGGCATTTTGGCTTTGCCAATTAAGAACGACTCGAGCATGAGTAACTGTTTAGGGCGGCCTTGACATCAACACCACGAGGTTTTGGACTTGGGGAAAATGCGAACCTTATCCTTGACTTGTTCTGTAAGGCGGAAAATCATCATCATAGGGCCTTGTGGGTTGATACATAGAGGCTGTAGGAACTTGTTCGGAGATGCCCAGAAGGAGGAGTATATTTGACAAGATAGTCAAATTTTTCGAAGGTTGTCCCAAGGTGTCAACTGTGCGATCTCCATTTATGTATCTAGATTTCAGCTTCTTGCCAGAAGATTTTCGTTTGTGCCTGGGAGCATTATCTTCATCTGTCATGGCTTCTTTAGAACAACTGTCACAATGACAGGTGTCCCAAAAAATATGGTTATCTTCTGCAAAAGAGTAGACGGGTAGACCAGTGTTTGAGAAGGACTCAATAGGTACTGGAAGAGGTTCTGGAACAGGCTGTACCATTGAGATGGAAGAAAAGATTGCAGGGGGAGTTGTGGAAGATGCTCCTTTCTGAAAAATTATTTCTACAGTACCATCTGCCTTTTTGGTGAACTCGGGTTCCATGGACTGTATAGGAACAGAGTTTTGGTGCAGTTTTTCGTAATTAGTGATCCAAGAAGAGGGGAGTAATTTTTGCAATTCTTCTTTTGGGATCTGTCTTGGGACATGGGTGCAGGTGGCTTTTTGATTAGTATCGACTGTGATGAGTAAAGCATCATTGGTGACGGGGAGTACTAAATCAAAAGCATGATTTTGAACCCGATAAGCCATCTGGTAGTGAAGAGTGGCCTGGTAGGTGTCTAGGACTTGATCAGCACCAGTGATCTGAAGTTGGACCTTCAAGAAATGATGGAGTTGAGGATCATCCAACGCCATGTTGAAATTTGGATAGAAAGTAACAACCACTGTGCCACAATTAAGAGTGGTTTCAAGCGATCCAATACAAGCATGTTGATACTCCAAATACCTGGTATCCAAAAGAGCTAATCTTGCTGCAACGGGTAAGCCTTTGCGGCCATGATAAGATAAGGCGAGACGAATAGCACCAAAGTGGATATGTGTATATCCCTGAGTGATCCACTGTTCTGGAAATTCAGATGGGATTTCAAGAGTAACAAACTGTTCTTTAGAAGTAGCAGGGATCTTATGGTGGTCAAATGATGAAGCTTGAACATATTCCTTTGTCATTTTTGGAGGATTTTTTATGAGGGTTTTAATACTACGAATGACCGAAGGAGATCTTTTAACAAAAGCATGATAAGGATTTACAAGAGGAAGATCAGTTTCAGAGATTTTTTGTGTATCATCTAAAAGATTTACTTCATATAGATAAGCAAGCTTAGTTGAAGTAGACTTACGGAAAGAAGGAGAAGGAGGAAGATGGAAAGAGGAAGAGGAGGTCTGAAGAGAAGAGGAAGGAGGTGAGGATGAAGATGAAGAAGTCATCCTAAAACCATAAGGAAATCTTTAGGATGACTTCTTCATCTTCATCCTCACCTCCTTCCTCTTCTCTTCAGACCTCCTCTTCCTCTTTCCAT
The DNA here is from genome assembly GCA_032356905.1 of Salix exigua. Lineage (NCBI taxonomy): Eukaryota > Viridiplantae > Streptophyta > Magnoliopsida > Malpighiales > Salicaceae > Salix > Salix exigua. Next base: position 11,304,306 of record CM063596.1, on the reverse strand, counting down.
CTTCCTCCTTCTCCTTCTTTCCGTAAGTCTACTTCAACTAAGCTTGCTTATCTATATGAAGTAAATCTTTTAGATGATACACAAAAAATCTCTGAAACTGATCTTCCTCTTGTAAATCCTTATCATGCTTTTGTTAAAAGATCTCCTTCGGTCATTCGTAGTATTAAAACCCTCATAAAAAATCCTCCAAAAATGACAAAGGAATATGTTCAAGCTTCATCATTTGACCACCATAAGATCCCTGCTACTTCTAAAGAACAGTTTGTTACTCTTGAAATCCCATCTGAATTTCCAGAACAGTGGATCACTCAGGGATATACACATATCCACTTTGGTGCTATTCGTCTCGCCTTATCTTATCATGGCCGCAAAGGCTTACCCGTTGCAGCAAGATTAGCTCTTTTGGATACCAGGTATTTGGAGTATCAACATGCTTGTATTGGATCGCTTGAAACCACTCTTAATTGTGGCACAGTGGTTGTTACTTTCTATCCAAATTTCAACATGGCGTTGGATGATCCTCAACTCCATCATTTCTTGAAGGTCCAACTTCAGATCACTGGTGCTGATCAAGTCCTAGACACCTACCAGGCCACTCTTCACTACCAGATGGCTTATCGGGTTCAAAATCATGCTTTTGATTTAGTACTCCCCGTCACCAATGATGCTTTACTCATCACAGTCGATACTAATCAAAAAGCCACCTGCACCCATGTCCCAAGACAGATCCCAAAAGAAGAATTGCAAAAATTACTCCCCTCTTCTTGGATCACTAATTACTGAAAATCGCACCAAAACTCGTTCCTATACAGTCCATGGAACCCGAGTTCACCAAAAAGGCAGATGGTACTGTAGAAATAATTTTTCAGAAAGGAGCATCTTCCACAGCTCCCCCTGCAATCTTTTCTTCCATCTCAATGGTACAGACTGCTCTGAACCTCTTCCAGCACTCTATTGAGTCCTTCTCAAACACCTGGTCTACCCGTCTACTCTTTTGCGTAAGATAACCATATTTTTGGGACACCTGTCATTGTGACAGCTTGTTCTAAAGAAGCCATGACAGATGAAGATAATGCTCCTGTGCACAAACGAAAATCTTCCGGCAAGAAGTCGAAATCTAGATACATAAATGGAGATCGCACGCTTGACACCTTGGGACAACCTTCGAGAAAATTTGACTATCTTGTCAAATATACTCCTCCTTCTGGGCATCTCCGAACAAGTTCCTACAGTCTCTATGTATCAACCCACAAGGCCCTATGATGATGATTTTCCCGCCTTACAGAACAAGTCAAGGATAAGGTTCAGCATTTTCCCCAAGTCCAAAACCCTCGGGTGTTGATGTCGAAGGCCGCCCTAAACAGTTACTCATGTCGAAGTCGTTTTAATTGGCAAAGCCAAAATGCCCTTGCTCAAAATTCAGTTCTTCATCGCATTGAATCCAAAGTTGACCTAGTACGGACTAATTCAAGAAGATGACGGTGTCTCGTTGATTCTCGAATTCTACATCTTGAAGAATTAGTGTGCTGAAATTCAACAAAGGATCTCCACAATTCATGAATATTTGCTTCTTCAAGCTTCTATCGGCAGCCGGATAGATCCTCAGAAAGAACAAGAAATACAGTCTCTCAAAATACAGCTTAAGTCTCTCCAGAACGAGTTGGCCAAATCCAAATCAAAACCCTCACCATTCCCTGAACCTTCACAAAATAAAATGGCTTCCTATTATCCAGATCCATTCCGACTAAACATTCCCTTCTTTCACCCCACAACCTTTACCTACTACACCTCAATTATTTGGAAACCCGGACTCAAAACCTTTACCGAAAACCTCTATCCAAACGTGATAAAGGGAAAACCCAGGTACCACTTATCTCCAAAAAACCCAGATCACCAGCCCCTATCATCTCCTCATCTTCTGATTCCTTTGAATCCAAAAAACATGAACCAGATGACCCTTTCCAAGACTCCCAGGACCCTTACCAACTTATGATTCAATCTCATGAACATTCCAACCCTATCCAGTCCTTACTTACTTCTTATTCCCATCAAACTATCCCTAAAATTCTCACTCATGAACCTCTGGCCAATACATCTGAAGAAGAGACTCCAACTGAAGAAAGTACTCTTGTGACTTCTGATGATGATTCTTCTGATACTTGTTCCATGCCACCACTACTAATGGCTCGATCCTCCTCAAGCATACTCACCGGATCCTCAATCTTCCAGACTAGGCAAGAACCTCCACCAACTTCTACCACTAGAGTTAGTGTGGACGAACCAGTCAGCAGTGATGATGAGGTAAATCTTAACCCTCGTCGGTATCAACCTCATTCTTCAAATACTGGTGGATATTTTACTTTGGATGATATTCCAAGAGTAAAATGGCGTGATAGAATGCTCGAATTCCATTCATGGCTGACTAGTTACATGCTCAAAGATGGTGTAACACTTCGAGATGCATTGCAACAATTCACGGCAAAGTTCTCTGGCACCTTATGGGATTGGTTCCATGCCTTAGGAGACTACCGACAACTGCAATTTGTGAATAGTGCGTCTCTTTCTGAAGCCCTGGGCTGGCTCCATTATGAATTTCTCGGAGAAGCCTTAAATGACAAGGAAATAGCAAGGTATGAGTACTTCAAGATGAAGTGTTGCTCATATCTGAGATCTGATCTTGAAAAACACTTTAAAGAGATGTGCCGAAGATACCATATTCTCTCTGGCCCCGATGATCCAAGTCTCAAGCATGCTTTTCTGGCCTCCATACCAAGAGATCTTGCAGATGAAACATTCAGGCTATTCAAAATCCGAAAAGAAACCATTGACAACCAATCTCTTGGCACAATCTTTCACCAGGTGTTGGAAGCTCTCAACAAGATGTGTGACCAGCACAAATATTTCACCAAGATACTCCAGCCTGATAAAACTATGCTCCGTGCATGCAAGCGACCAGATCTGATGATTAAATGCTCAGACAATTCAGATTGCAATTGTCCCATGAAAAAGAAACGGCATTTCAAGAAAATGCACAGATCTTCTTTTAATAATCGCCAGAAGAAATGGAAGTTCCTCAGAAAACGTCATACCAGACGTCCCAAGCATTTATCCTCTAGCTCCAACAGGTGCTTCATCTGTAAGCGTAAGGGACACTTTGCAAAAACTTGTCCAAAGAAGCAGGCCCAGTCACTGAAGTTAATTGATTTCCTGGCCCAAAACACAAAGTTCAATCCCGATGATGATGAGGTTGAATCCCTATTCTCCTCACTGATGAACTTACTCCCGACACCATAGTCGCCATGTCGATGAAAGTTCTGATGATGAGGTATATGAGCTCTACCAAGCCCAAACTACCAGCCCCCCTTCACATCCAATACCTCTTGCTCCTGTTACTATTCTCACATCTACATATGCCAAGCCCATTAAAGCCATAGCCTTATTTGATACAGGAGCCCACAGAACCATCCTTAACCCTAAAGTCCTTCCTCCTCATTGTTGGGTCGCCCATAAAGAATATTTCCGAGCAAATGATAATCAAGTTTTCGCGACTCAACTCAAAACCAAAAACCCATTACCTTACAAATCCTTCCACAATGCTCGACCAAAACCCATGTCCTCGGATCTCCTTTACCTGGAAAGGATTTAGTAATTGATTTGATGTTTATTTCAAATCTAAGTTCGTAATCCTCCCCATGGTATTCAAGATAAGACCCATTTTCTTCCATATACAATTACCCCATCACTCTATGAACTCCAACCTTCACTCCTGCACCAAATTGACCTCATCAAAGCTCAAATTATTCAACAATCATGTTCAAACTCTCATCGAGGAGTTCCTTACCAAATGTTCTCATCCCTTATGGCAAAATCCACAGTTTTTTATTAGACTTCCTTTCAAGCTTAATGAAGACATCAATCCCACAAAAGCCAGTCATACTTGAATGAATCCTGAACACAAGATGCTAGCTCAAGAAGAATGTGCTCAATTACAGCCCAAGGATTAATTGAGCCCACTGCACTCTCATGGTCTTCGAAGCCTTTATGTTAATAAAAGGTCTCGAACAAAAACGAGGCAAGCTCAGGTTGGTAATTAATTATCAACCCTTGAATCATTTTTTACAAGATGATAAGTTCCCCTTGCCAAACACCATGACATTGTTTGCCAATCTCCACAATGCCAAAGTATTCTCCAAGTTTGATCTTAAAGCAGTGTTTTGGCAACTTGGCATTCATCCTGAAGACAGGTACAAAACAGGTTTCTGCATACCAGACCATCATTATCAATGGAGAGTCATGCCCTTTGGTCTCAAAGTAGCACCTTCCTTATTCCAAAAGGCCATGATTAAAGTGTTTGAGCCAATACTTCAATCAGCTTTAATCTACATCGATGATGTGTTACTTTTCTCAAAAGACGTGGAGTCACATGCTATGCTATTAAAGCAATTTGCAGAACTTGTTCGCCATCATGGTATTATGCTGTCTGAAACCAAGATGCATATCCGCCAAAAGGAAATTGAGTTTCTTGGAATGATTTTCACAGATGGTGCTTATACACCTGGCACCCATATAGCTGAAGAACTCCAAAAATTTCCTGATGGCCCCCTCACTAGAAGACAAGTCCAACAGTTTTTGGGCATTGTCCAATATCTCAGAAATTTTATTCCCCGAGTTGCACAGATGACAAGGCCACTCCAGCTCATGTTGAAGAAAGATGCAGACCCGTGGGCAGAAAAGCAGACACAAGCAGTCAAACAACTAAAGATGGCTACACAACACCTACCTGCTTTAGTCATTCCATCAACAGGGCAACGAATACTCCAAACAGATGCTAGTGACAGATATTGGAGTGCTGTGCTACTAGAAGAAAAAGAAGGTCACCGACACATATGTGGCTACAAAAGTGGGTCTTTCAAGGAGTCAGAAACCCACTACCACTCCACTTTTAAAGAGATCCTAGCTGTAAAGTATGGCATCCAAAAGTTCGAGTTCCACCTAGCAGCCTACCATTTCAAAGTAATAATGGATTGCTCCTCATTTCCCAAAATGCTACAGTTCAGCTGAAAGATGCTTCCTCATCCACAACTCCTGAGACTAGCAGAATGGTTTTCAAAGTACACCTTCACCGTCGAGCATATAAAGGGAAACAAGAATCTAATTCCAGACATGCTCACCAGACCACCCAAACCACAAGCATCACTCCTTCCCTTGATTTTTATGGCTTCCTCTTCCAATCCACCTGTCCGAGATTTCCTACTGAAGACTTACCTACCCTTGCTCAAGAAATGATCCTCAACCACACTCTCAACCACCAGGCTAAAGACAAACTATTTAGCCTTCAAGATCACCTCCTTCTCAACTATGATTCATCCTCTCTTTGCTTTCAAAGCTTAGGGATCCATCCCAAATATCCTTTCATCCACCTATTTACCTTCAAACCATCTGGCCTATTCCCCAAAGAACTCTACTTTTTCTTATGGTACCTTTGTCACCTGTATCATATTGCTATAGAATTTCCTATTGATTACTTTCTTGCTAGTTTTCACAGGACTTCCTGGCCAGCGGACTCTTGGTACTATACCTTCAAGTTCCTCACATGGTTTCATAACCCCACACAATGGATCTCTCTTCTCCAACAAGAAAAATCTCAATGGCCTCACCCACAACCTTGTTGGATTGAAGTGTATCAGAACACAGCCCGACCCAAGTCTGTTAAACAAGCCTTTGCTCATTTATTCTCTATTTTCACATTTCACAGACCTTTCAAGGCTTCAGCAGACAATTTGGTTATAAGCTTTCCACAGGCTACCCTCTACACAACACATCCATACTCCATGTATGAACAACCCCTTTCACATCTTCCAGAGCTCAGGACTATGCAAAAGACAATGTGCATCAAGAACAATATTATTCCTGAAGAACTATGGCCCAAAGGAATAGATCCTGACGAAGAACCTGGATATGATTTTTATGATCCTCACTATTCCTGTCATCTTCATGATCTGAGAATGCAGTACAAAAATAAAAAAATCAAGCAGATAATTCTGGGAATCCCAACACTCCTAAAACCACATGAGACGGAAATGCTTGCTGAGGATGACTATGACCTGGCCCTACAAGTCCAAGATAATTAATCAAGACCAGAATTTCTCTCCAGATCATGAGCCAATTATCAGTTGATACTTATCACTTATTATCTTAATGCTTTAAGTTAGTGCTTTTTTATGTGTTTTCTTATGTAAGCAATGATGTAAGCTAAAGTGAGTGCTTTTCTATGTGCTTTCTTATGTAAGCAATGATGTAAGATAAAGTTAGTGCTTTTTTATGTGCTTGTTTATGTAATCAATGATGTAAGCAAAGGCCTCCAAACTTGTATAAATAGAGGCTTGGTGTAAGGTTTGAGGGCAAGAGCCAAAGAGAGCTTCTCTAAGGCAAAGCCTCTCTAATAAAAATCTTGTTTGTCTAAATTCTCTCTTTTCAAGTTCATTCTCTCTTCTTGAAGTTCTTCCTTATAACTAGAAGCTTTGTTTATCATCCAATAGACATAAAACTCCAGTGAGCAGCTATTGAGTGCCCATAGTTTGGCCGTGTTGAGCAGCTCTGTCAGAGTTTTTGTCTACCAGAGTTTATTAAAATAATATTTTTATTTTTTAAAAATTATTTTTAACATGAACCTATCAAAATCAAAACAATACAAAAATATTAAAAAAAAATCATACAATTTTTTTTTTTCAAAAATACTTTTAAAAACCAAATAATCATTAATTTGTTCTTGCATATTGGAATTGTCCAAACAAAAGTCAACTCTTTGTGTGCTCAGTTTTTCAATTATAAACATCGCGCTCTGACTTCTCTTGCAGCATAATCAATTTAAACGTTAGGAGAAGATTTGACTTAATACTATTACCACACCATTTCAGTTTCTTGGTTCTGTGATTTGTTATCTTATATCTATCTGCAGATAGCAAAGGTAAGAAAAGCTCGAAGCATAAGTTAGAACATGGCTACTGCCATTTTGTCTCGGGTCCAGAAATTGAATGTTCAGAGGCTAGTGAAGGCCTTGGTTCATTATCCCTACAAAGTGGTTGGGGAAAAAATCTCAGTTTTATCACCACTGACCTTCGTGCACGCCAGATACTTGATGAATTTATTCCTAGCATTTTCACGGGTTATGAAAAAAGTTTCTGATGTGCCTGCTCAGGTACGGATGACTCGCTTGTGAGAAAAGGACTGAAGACTTGGCAATCACTTGCGTGAAAGCCAAAACAAAAGGATTATGAAGAAAAAAAGTGGAGTGTTGCTGTTGATTATGAAAAAAAGATCGTGAAAGGATGGACAGGAAAAGGAGCTCCGAAAGCTAAGTAGAGAAAAGAGTTTTACAACAGAAACCCAAAAATGATCTCCTGGAAGGATGGGATCGAAGACAAGGGGAAGGAGAACAGGGAAAGTAATGGAAGAGAAAGAAAGAAAGAAAGAAAGAAGCAGATGGCCCCAGTGTGCAGAATGTAGGATTCATAGGGAGCCGGACTGAAGACACCGGCAGCAATAATGATCAGCAAACAACACGAAGAACCTTGGCCCCAGTGTGCAGAATGCAGAGACGGACGGGCGGGTTGGTGGGGCACATGTCTGTGACACTGGATTGCATCTGATGAAAGGACTCTCCTCTTGCTCGTTCATCCATGTGAGCTGCGACAAGCTGTCTGTTTCACCAACTCAGAGTAACTAAAGAAACCCACCACATGGCAATCATCCAAATGAGTATCAAGAACAACGAAAGACTCCTTGATGCAGATAATGTCATTTTACTTGTCGCACCTGTAACTTGTGGGTTGGCAAATTTTCTGTGCTCTTATCATCGGATATTACAACTTCTTGTCCATAAAACATCGTTGTCTTTTTTTTGGCATTTCTTGCACGACCTAACAGGCAATAAAGATCGAAAGCAATGCGAAAACATTCTCTCTCTCTCAGCATTTGGAGAGTGAAAAAATATAATCAGGCACCTGTAGTTCCTCACCCGTGATAGAAATATTAAGCAAGGAAGAGCATAAGAGGGAGAAAATGGGTGTTCTCAGAAACTCACCAAAAGCTTCTCCAATAAAAAAATCCACCACCCTTCAGCACCTCTTTGATTTGGAGGCCAACAATAGCGATGACACTATGATTTACAGTCCCGAAAGTAGCAGGCAGTCTATCATTGAATCTGAATATGGAGAAATCTTGTCTATTATATCTCACTGTTGCTCCATCTTCACTTTCACTGATCCTTTGGAGTCTCCCTCGGAACAAGATGTCAAGCGATTAAAGCTCTTCCAGCTTCTTTCTTTCATGAAGAAACCCAAAAAGGCCCTACCTGTAGAAATTATATGCCCTCTTGTGTCTATGCTATCGGCAAACCTTTTCAGGCCTCTCCCGCCATCTGCCAAACGAACCGTCGTCTGTGAATTACCTGGGGATGGAGACCACTTTTCCACTCTCTCGCCTGCTTGGCCACACCTGCAAGTAGTCTACGAAATTCTGCTTCGAATAGTCCTCGATATTGATCCCAAAGTTCTCCGTGGTTATGTTGATGAACGTTTCCTTGTCAACCTTCTGTCCCTCTTTCAGTCCGAAGACCGAAGAGAACGCGACAGCCTGAAGAATGTTTACCACCGGATATATTCCAAGTTCACCTTCTACAGGGAAATCATGAGGAAATCTATGAATGATGTTTTCTTGCACTATATTTTCGATTCAGAGAACCATTCTGGGATCGGTGAGCTTCTTGAGATATGGGGGAGCATCATCAATGGTTTTACTATCCCGCTGAGAGAAGAGCACAAGTTGTTCTTGATGAGAGTGCTTATTCCTTTGCACAAGGCCAAGGGGATGCAAGTTTACCATAGACAGCTGGCTTATTGTGTTAATCAATTTGTGCAGAAGGAACCGATGCTTGGTGGGACTGTTGTTAGAGGGATCTTAAAGTATTGGCCTGCCACAAATTGTCAGAAAGAAGTTCTGTTCATTGATGAATTGGAGGAACTGGTGGAGAATATAGATCCTGATCACTATAGAAAGTTAGCTCTGCTTATATGTACCCAAATTTCGAGATGCTTGAACAGCTTGAACTCACAGGTAAGCTAATTATGATCCATGATACATCCTCATAAGAATTCCTTGATAGTTTCTAGGCCACTTGATTCGGGATTTCAACCTGACCTTGCACACATTCTATAATCACAATTCATGAGAGAAGGGAAAATGATTCAGTACCTTTTTAATTCTTTTGTGCTTTGGATTCATGAAACAGTAGCTCATGCTCTAGTGGTTCCTGAAGGCTCCTTTTCCTCCCAGGGAAAAGGTCTTGAAAGTGGCCACAAGATATATAATCGGGCCTCGCAAAACCTCCCATTTTGTTTGATGATGCTATGAGGTAGCCCGTTAGTTAAGCTTAACTGTATTGTTTACAAGCGGATCTTGTAAACATTATGTTCCAAAAAAAAAAAAGGATCTTGTAAACACAATTCAGGGTCTTGAGGTTTTTGTGCATCTGCAAGCAGCTATCCCCTGGAGGCTTCTTTCATTTTCTGTCCCTCCTTTTTCCCTTTATGGATGTCATTAAGGTGTGATTATTAATGTTAATAATACCCTAATTAAGGCCTAAATAGCTTGAAATTCAGGTTGCAGAACGTGCACTGTACGTGTGGAACAATGAACAATTTGTGAAGATGGCATCATCAATGATGGAAGAGGTGTTTCCTGTGGTGGTAGAAGGCGTAGAAAAGAACCTGAAGTGGCATTGGAGCAAGAGTGTAAAACAACTGACAGAAAATGTGAAGACAATGATAGAAGAAATGGATCCAGATTTATATGACAGGTGCCTGAATGAAATAGCCCACAGAGAGTACTTGGCTGGCCAAGAAGATATCAAGAGGAAAGAAAATTGGGAAAGGCTAGAATTGGCAGCAGCCAAAAATCATCAGTTCTTCCAGCCACAAAAACGTATATATGCTCACATTAATGAGCAAAGAATCTGACTCTTTGCTGGCAATTGGTATTTAAAAATTATTTGACAAGGCTATAAAACAAAGATTTTCAATATGAGCCAAACAGGTCACATGTCCTCGGTCGTTCACCCACCATATGGGAACACCAAATAACCTAAATTCATGTTGACTTGGTGGTGAATATATATGAAAAGTGGAGATGATCATATAATTATAGTCCAAGTCATCACAATTACGAAAGCCATGTTAGGGACTTGCTAGTATCAGATGGTGTAGCTCTGTGTTAGTTTGTATTTAGTATTGTGGTGGAGAATTTTTTTTTATGTAAAAAATATATTAAAATTAATTTTTTATTTTATTTTTGACATCAAAACTTGAGAAAAATACAAACAAAACATCAAGTCAATATTTTTTCCAGGTGAAATGTATTTTTTTTTTAAATGCACCCAAAAGTATAAACTCCTGCACTCTTAAACGCTTATAAATTAGCAAGACTAACCTTCAAATAAATAATTTAAGTTTGTATATTTATTTCAAATCAAATTGTTTGAAATTCAGACATTATTTTATTTATTTATAGCGGAGAAATTGATGTGTTACTTCATCACACATTTTTGAGAATTTAATTTTCATTGTTTATGTAAATTTTATAATTTGATTAGCAGGATTGAGAGTACTATCAGGCTATAAAACTTGGAAGAAAAAAGAGGGAAAAAAAGGCAAACCATGGCGAGCTCATTAAGCAGCTAGCACAATTCTCCTCGGTATCAACAAATTAGCTGCATCGCAATCCTCCATGAAAGCCACAAGGCTAGTTAAAATCAATGAATTTGACCGTCTAAAGAAGGCCATCCTTAAAATCTATATCATGTTGATTTCCTAATGGAAGGACCTTTCTCGATCAAAACATAATATATTGACCCAAAAGGAGGTGATGATTAGTAAAATGACAGGGTTCAAGAACAATCTAAGCAGCAGCAAATTTGTAGCATCGCCTTCACTCTGCAGCTGCTGGGTTTAACCTGGACAGGGCAACAACTTGCCAACTCCTCGGTTTCTTAAAGCCTGAACCGTACCCTCCCATCGTGGGTACTGACACAGCTTTTATTGGGCTTCATTAATTATCGAATACTGTTTAAACTATTTATTATGTGAGTTTTAGTCTCTTCTCTGTGCCAAAAATACCCTAGGATGCTGGACCATTTGACCTTTTTTCTCCTTGGGACGATAGGTTTGTATTATTTCGTCCGTGTAAATTGTATTTAGCCATCAGTTTTCTGAATCGAATGTGCGAAGGCATTCTTGCTGTATCTGTGGCAACATCTCGTACATAGCAAATGCTTTCACTTGCTTTTGAACCCAACAACTAAGTGCATTTATTTGTACACTAGAAACGTTTTCTGTCTGACATTCACCGATTGGAGTTCTAGCATATGACCATACAGAATTGCGAGCGAGCAATGGAGCACAGTCCAAGGCAAGCTTACTACCCAGCAAAGCATAGGCTGATACCAGAAATAATACATTCTCGAACCAGAGAGGAAAACTTTATTATATGATCAAGTTAAATAACAATTTCTGATTTAAGAGCAAATTGGGTATAGTTACAATCAAATTCTTCAAAAGGATGGAATTTTACATGATACACCACCCACTGCCCACACAAGTCAAATCTCAAATCTCTCAGAGGAAACTGGAATCGCTGAATCCATTCCCCTATTTTTGTTGCTAACTTTGAAGAAGATTATATGGCGCGGGAAACTTCTAACAGCTGGGGTACGATGTCAAAACCCCTTGTACCAAAAAAGCGTGTGGAAATCACACAGAAACCTATCCCGCTGACACTGAAAAAATACATAAATAATCCAGACCGGAAAAGGAAGAGAAGTAATCGAAGCTTGAGGTCCTTGTTTTTGACCATCTGAAACCACTATCTATCTAAAAGCTTGGAAAACCGCACCCCTTTACACCATTCCCATACCCCCCCAATTGATAGTTTTTCTAGAACCAAAAACTGTCTGGACGCAACCAATCTGATCAAAGGTTGATGAGGATCAGCTTCAAGCTTCTAGGAAAAAATGGCAACACCGATGCTTTGTCTGAAAAAAAAAACCATGACGACATCCTGGTCCGTGCCTTAAATAATAACTCACAGCTCAACTCGTAGGAAAATGCACAAAATGATCACGAGTAATGCAGGCGTTTGGCTCAAAAGAGCCACGTGCTGAAGATGAGTTCCGGCAAAAAAGATCACAATAGGATTACACTTGATATTTCAACAGTTTTTCCTTCACCGGGGGCTCCAATGCAGACATGTACTGGTCCCATACTCCGTTCCTGAGCATCTGTAATCACATTCATTGTCAAACAAGAATGCATGAATCTATGTTGCCAATAAGTATTGTTATAATAGGAAATGAATTTATATTAACCAGGAACACAACGATATAAAAGATCCCCTTTGTGTATTGGAAATTCTACCCTGAGAAGTTCTTGAAACACAAATCCAAAGAACAGGATAGAATAAATGATTTAAACTACTTTGGAAGAAATAGTTCCAAAACAGATCCATTTTGATTTAGGTTTTAAGTTGTTCTTTTCATTCTCCTTTCTATTTTCCTAGTGAAGGAGGGTGAAGGGAAGGAGATTGTAGGGTTCTTTTCCACTTTAATTTTGCCTGCACAAATTTGCAAGTTTCATGTCCTCGTTCTCAGAAAAAAACAATCTGAAAAGGGATTTTTAATATAATTTTTTTATTTAAAAAAATCATATAGCTTGCACCATATTTCCAAGGGTTATCAATATCATTTTCAAAATACTCGACTCCGGTAACATTGAAACATGGCCAGAATTTATTAGGTAAATCATATCAAACAAGTGAGATGTATTTCTGACCTGTTTATAACCATGCAACACCTGGCAAACTTCATTATGTAGCTCTTCATTTCTTATTTCCTACACAGATAGGTTTCCAGACAATAAGATATGAAATCATTTCAAAAAAAAAGAACTCGTAAGATACAACCAAAAAACACCATCCTTACATGCCAGCTTGCGATCGCTTTGCACATGAAAACAAGTGAACTTAGAGCTCCAGAAGGATTTTTTCTGACCTGAGATGTTCAGAACACCCAACCATAAGCTTAAATATGCATCCGATTCTAATAATAAAAAATCGTGAGTAAATGCATACCATTGCACATAGACCTCGGAAGGCATCCTCCTTCTCAATATCATCATGTATCCTGTCAAATGTTAATCCTTTGTTAATTTTATGATTGCAAGAAACGTTCCATGAACAGAGATGAAGATGGACTAATACTTACATGGACAAAGCAATGCACCATGATTGCATGAAATGCTCCATGTGTGGTGATAAAATCTCAGGACAAACCCATGCAAGCCTCCCAAGTGTGATCGCACTATTTTCTACTAGTGACTTGTTGTTCAGTTCCTGCTCATCACCAGAATTCATATCATAAATATCATGAAGCAAAACACATGCACAATGATAACATGGAGACCATTACCTCTGAATGTTGGAGAATTGGAACCAAGCAATACATGACGGTCATTGCAATAGGAGAGATTTCTTGATGAACCTTATGTTGTAAGAAGTACAAAATCAAAAGCTGTGTCACCATTAATAATAAAAAATGAAAACAAACAAGAATAGAGCTGAACAGCGAGTCTCATTGTATCAATGCACAATTTATGTCCTTAGGTTCACCCAATATCCTCTGTCCATTTCCCAACTGGGTCTTAAATTTTGCAAGTTGTGGCATGCAGATGAAAAATGAGGATGCAGCAGGAAAAAAAGTGATAGCAAGATGCTGAATTCATTATATGCCATAATTTTATCAGCAATTCTGACAATAGGGCCACACCGCAACAATATTGAAACTTTGGAACCCGACTAGAAAAAATAAAAATGCAATAACGTTAAAACATACTTCATTCTTACATTCTACTGAATATTAGTCAACTATGCATCGCAGAACAGCCATCTACTGACCTTAACTGCTAATTCTCCAATAGCCCAGCACGCATTATTTGCTACTGAAATGGTTTCCTTCAGCTTAGGAGTGTCCTGCATGAAGCATTTTTGTTATGCAAATATGTTGTTGGCCAACTATGATGCGTATAATCAAGACATGAGATTCACTAACCAGTTGTTTGGCTGCAACATCAAGAAATTCAGGTAATCGGGGGTGCAAATGAGCAGCAAAAAGCTAGATCAAAAAATCACCATAAGGCATTGATATTTACCAAATGTATTATATAAAAAGGAAGAACATAAGAGCCGGTCACTAATCTTGTGGCCCAGAGCTACCTAACTGCCTTTTCTTTAGACTGTCACAAGAGTTAACTTCCCAGCTCTGAAATAGTAGCAAGGGAGTGGGGAGGAAAGTTAAATTCAGTCTGCGGGTAGATGTATTTCGAACTTACTCTTGCAAGGTCCCCAAGGAGTGCAAATGCACTTTGCCGAACATCAGAAACATCATCCATGCAACATTGCAGAAGCAGGTCCCTTAAATTGCTTTGTGAAACCTGCTGACAGAACTTCATAAGATTATTCAACAAGCAAGACATGCTTGCAGCAAATTGTGATTATAGAGCAGCAAATGCACACACTGCAATCCATAGTCAGCAATTAATATACGATGTGCACTCCATCAGTGCTATATCCAGGATGAATAAGCAAATTGTTAATTCTTAAACGAAGCACTCCTTTCATTCCAAAGCAAGGTAGCAAAATTGCATTCCAAACCAAAGCAACCAAGCTATAAGCCCACTGAACACAATAATTTTTTTCATAGATTCATGGGATAGTATGAAGGAAAATAACAGAAAATTGTTTCACACATTTTTTTTTTGCAGAATTTAAATCAACTTCATGCTGAGGAAAACAAAATGAATAATTTCACAGCAGAAGAAGAGGATTACCAAACTTTCTATTCCACCACCGAGACTCTCAACAATTCCAGAGAGAAGATCAAGAGAGCAAACAATGAATTCTTTATCATACAGAAACCCAGCCGTAACAGGATCAGCCTGCAATAAAAATTTACTGAATCTCTAAAAATCCATTATCCAATAAATGAACCCACCAAACAAATGGTGATAAAGGCAACTAGAAGTAAGGAAATTTCAATAGGACAAGTAACTTGGCCACAAGGGGATATTAATTCCTTTTAGAATAATATCATGAAGTCATGAGCTGAGCAAGCAGACTTTTTATTTGCATTTGCAGGGCAATGAAAGAAAGTAAGAAAGTGAGAATTTAGCATGGTAGCCCATCAATACAGCACGCCATGTGCAGGCTTGGCCTCTTGATAATGAGGGGAAGCCAATGCTCATTAGTTATCCCATCATTACTAAAACAGTCAATGAGAAAATAGGCAATAAAATGTGAGGCGTGGTTGAAAGTTGAAACTACAAAATATTGTTAGAAGTGTATGAACTGCTAAACAGTAGAGGCCAACATTCAATCGCATAAAGTACAGGGGAAAAACACTCAGAAGCAGAAATAAATTACTATAAGCATAAAACAAAATCACTTCTGAATCATAAATACTGTATAAAAGAATTTGCTCAAACCTTTGCTAATTGTTGGCTCTGGATTATGGTTATGCACCTCTGAAATACAGGCTCAGCAAATTGAGAGAATCCTGTACCCAATGCCTGGAAGAAGAAAAAATGTGCATCTTTAATCCCACCATAGTCTAAGCTATGGATATTTAAAATATGCCTTAAATCCATGACCGTAAGTATAAATTAGGGTGGGATGATCATCAATCTTAATAACATATCCCCATCTTTACATAAAATCTGAAAGTATTGCTACAAGGATGCATCTTTCACTTAATATTGACATCATGTGAACAACAGGGGCAGGGATAAAGGTCAAAAAAAGTGAATTAATCACACCTGTGCTATGGATGTAAAGCACTCCAGCAGGGGAAAGATATCTTTGTCTGAATTTGAAAGCTGCTGCCACTTTGCAATTAGTGGTGGCATCAAAATTTCAAGATAAGCAGGCTGCAAATTACCAAGACAATCAATTCAGTTAAATTTTGAGTAAGAATCTCAACCATATGCATCACTTAAAAGGAGACTGGAGAGGGAATTGGGAAGACGAGAATGGGAGATCAATCACATGATATTGAAACCTTATTCAGTTCTGCTCCAACAGCATCTGCTAGAGTTCCAATAGCATCATATACAATTCTAAGATTCCGTCTCTGGATCAAAAAACACATGTAAATGAAAGGTGGAGTCTAACAGTAACCATAAGCTATTTATGAACTTATCAATGTAATCATCCACATTACATCTAATCATTTTAACAATAGAGGAGCTTTAGTGTCAAGAAGGAACCTGATATTTCCCAAACGCACACATGAGGTGCTGTAAAATAATCTCTAAACGTGGCGCCAAGTCTTCAGCGGCTTCCTGCAAGCGCAAATAAAGCATTAAGATATATGTAAATAATTGAAAAAAGAAGAAACAATTAAAATGAACCTATTATAAGGACCTCTTCTAGTGTTGCAAAAGCTGAACAAGCAGCCTCTTGCACACGCTTGTTTGTATCCAATATTCTTCTTAGAAGACCCATAAGAACTTTGTCAAAGTGTTCGTAGCCTTTTTGATGGCCACTTTCCTGAATAGATAAGAGAAGAATTTTCAACTGAGTAATTTAGAATCAAAAGTGACAATGCATCATTCATCCTTATAACAATGAGCAGGACAATAAAGTTGTTGGGAATATAGACAGGAAGCAAACACACTCGTGGAAAAAAAAAACAGCTTCCTTAACAAAATTGAACTGTACCTGAACAATGTATTTGCTGAATCGTGAAACTGTCCAACAGGAAATGCTCCGTATGAGGGGGAACTTGTCATCTAATAGAGGAATAAGGAATTCCACCATCTGCATGCACAAAAAACTTAAATTTCTGGCACTGATTCAACATTCTGAATCACCAAATTAGAAAAATAGCACTCTACTGTAAAGAAAAACAATGACAATATAAAATGGTTTAACAAAGAAGATGCAGGTATCACAATCAAGAATACAACTGCAAAATCACAGCCATTTCTAATAAAATTTCACAGTGAGAAAGAAACAAAGGTGGCTTCAAGCCAAGTACATGGATAAGAGCAAGAGGAGAAGAAACGATGAGACAAAATAATAATAATAATAATAATAATGAGTAATTTCCTGCAAATGGCACGAAAAGGCCACCTTGCACCAAATATGTAATTTCCTTAAATTTTCAGATTTGATCTCTGATATCAGACTCTTAACGCCTTCAAAAGTCTATCATATGCATTAACTGCAAATGGCACTAGAAGGCCACCATGCACCAAATATGTAATTGCCTTAAAAAATCAGATTTGATCTCTGATATCAGCTTACTGCCTTCAAAAGTCTATCATATTTCTCTCTTTCCATACTAAACTAGTTTGACTTAACAGATTTCCTAGAAAACATAAAGTCATAGCTGCATCCATTATACTCAAAACCTAGGTCATGTGCTTTAAGACTTCAGAATATTATTACCTGAGACAAATGAGGATAAAGACCATCAATGCAACCCTCAGCAACAGCACCAAGTGCCAAAACTGCCGCTTCTCTGTCTTTCCAGGATTCATCGCCGCTAGCTGCTAACTTAGCCTGCAGATATTTTTTAAGTTACAATAGCTATTCAACTTGAGCATATAGATACAAGTATACATCTCTTGAATAGTGAGATCTATGGTGATAACATAATAATTATGGTTGAAGAAAACAGCTCTTTCATAGTATCTTCTCCAGTTCTTTAGATTGCAAAAGCAAGAATCAAACTGAAGATCTATCCTCTCCCCGCTATGTATGGATGAGGGGCTAAATGACTATTGGTATAGCAAGATTTATAGTATTACAACTCTCACTATGCTAAAAATCAACTCTCTAGAGATAACATGCCAAGGACCAACTGCACCCACAATCTCTAAACTAGCTTTACATAGAAATATGTGCCATTAAACCTGTACACATAACAGAAGCATGTTGCCTATGTGCCTTTGTTCTTAACAATATGTATCAAACTTGCAAGATCCAAATCAACAGCTTGATCTAAGAACTCTATGATCTCCTGATCAACCAAGAGGACCAAGTGTTTCAATAGTTAACCATCTGGCCAATAATAAGGAAAAGACAGGTAACAAATCAAGGCAATAGCACTTGAAGGGAGACGTCTCTACTAATGCACAATGGAGAAGGAAAGTAAAATGCATAAACATTGCTTCCAATGAAATTAATGCATCTAACACCAAATATGATAACTACCTCAACAACAGGCATCAATGTTGGAAGAATCTCATCCCCAAACACGTTTGAGAGAATATCAAGAGCAGCTGCACTGCATTTCCTTAAATTCCACGCGTTCACTATGTCATCATCCTGTAATTAAACCAAAATATTGATTTAAGAGAATTTTCATAAATGACCTTGTCTTTCTACACCTGAAGCACCATAAATTTAAATATGTTTCCATTTTACCAAATCATAAACAAGGGAAGCAGATTGAATAAACATGTCAAGATTTTCATAACTTACATCATCTTCCACACTATCTGATCCATGGAATCGTGATGTATGAAACCGAGGTTTCAAATCCTGCAGAGCAGAAATTATACCAAAAGAGAAAATTTTTAGTTTCAGATGCAGTACTTCAGAAATGAAATCTGTAAAAAAATATAACAAACTAGAACACCCTGAGATTGAACAACAAAAATAAATAGATTGAACCTGATCCCTGTCTGGGAGAGACTCGTCTTCCTGCAACAATGAATTGATGCTTGGTAAATTAAGAATTATAACAAATACCTAGTCAGAACTGCCCACAAAAAAACAGCCCAGAAGAGTTACCTCAGCCTCAGCGAGCGACTCGTCATCATCAGCATAAGCCATGTTTGACAACAAGACCTGAAAAGGTTTGACCAGAGGTTTGAAAAAAAGTTGTGCATGCCTGA
The DNA here is from genome assembly GCA_032356905.1 of Salix exigua. Taxonomy (NCBI): domain Eukaryota; kingdom Viridiplantae; phylum Streptophyta; class Magnoliopsida; order Malpighiales; family Salicaceae; genus Salix; species Salix exigua. Next base: position 11,285,299 of record CM063596.1, on the reverse strand, counting down.
AGAAAATAAGGTAGCAAATGTATAAACGGTTTATGCAGTACCGGAATCAGACGTGGCAAGAATTCTCTTAAGTTCTCAGGTGGTAACTGAGCATCACAGTATGCAGACCTGCCAATTATAATCAATATTAAGAAGGCAGTGTGAAGTGGAAGACATATATATAATTATAGCAGCTGAGAAGGCATTGCAAGTTTGAGAATCATAGAGTTCTTAAGTTGCATTTGCAAGGTTAAAGAGAATCAAATATTAATCTTGTTGGTCATGATTAAAACTGTTTGGAAAAGGACATGAAATGCTAACCCAGCCAAGATTTAAATTTAAACACCAAATGACGACTAATTGTTAACCTAGGGATCTAGTTTAAAGAGGGGGCTAATTAACTTTACGGGATCATCACCAGACCATCAATGCCACTAACACCCCAAGAATGCTACGGACATCAGCATCATCACAAACCACAACCATGTTACCTTCGACAACATTACTACTTCACTACACTACCGCCCCAAACACGACCACAAGGTCTCATACATTTTAACCTGCTAAGCTCATAAGAGAGGTTACACAATCATAGCACAATCGGTTGCCTCAACATTTATTCTTCCTAACTCAAATTCATGTAAACCATTAAACTCCCTCTTCTTCTTTTTGTAATCCTGGCCCAAGACAATCGCTAATCCAGTTTGTTTTTTTTAAATCTGATAGGTTAATGCAGGAGAGAGGCAAGAAGCAAAAGTTTTTTCCCAATCCCAATACATACTACCACTTGCCCATCTGTTTCATATTGCCAGCAAAAGCTTGGAATGAAAACCAATAGATGCTAAAAAAAACAGAACTACGAAACAAATAGATTAGGGGGGCAATCTGCATCCCATCTCATACATATAATGGGATCAACTTCTAGGTACTATGGTGTCTACAACCATTCTCCAACCCAGGATGTCAGAGCTACAAAATTATCAAACCTGCAAATAGAGGTTTACCAGAATTCACAGGCTTCAAGAGCCACTTCATCATCGCCATCCTTGTTGACTTGCAAGATATATTCAACTACATCTCTCAAATGTGGCTAAAAAAAGTGAAGAAGTCACATCATTGACAACAAAAAAAGCACCATGGGAGCATAAAACATTATGGCACATTAAGGCAATTGTGAGGCATAAAACTGATATGCTCAATAATGCAGCACAGCAAGTAAAAAACAGCTAATAAGGGACTTGACACTGAGGTAACGGGCAGTGTAAGTCCAATCAGAAAGAACATGCATGAGATTAAATTAACAAGATACCCACCTCCAAGAAAGATGGTCGGACCTCAATTAGCTGTACAAAAGCTGAACAAACCTGTTCAGCACGGAGTTAGAAGATGGATGGATCAGCACAGTCAAACTTGTGAAACAGAAAAGCTATAATCTGAATATTTGCAGAGATTGTATTTCAATTCTTTTTGCTGTGCTAGGAACAGAAAGGTAATATGATATATGCATCCTGGAAAATAGTACCATTCAAACCCTACAATTTACAGACAGATTACAGCAACATATACCAAAAAAGTCAAAAGCATCTAAATTTCTATTTTTATGTAAATCGGATCCAATCATTGTGAGGCAATGAGAAAGTATTCACCAATTTCCGCACTTCTGCAGCTTGGTCATTAGCAAGAGCAAACAAACCCTGAAGATACTGATTCATGGATGCATAAAGAGCCTGCAATAAATAAACAGTATTTACACATTGTCTCGGAGAATCAAAACAGCATCTAGCAGTTACAGGGAAACAAGACGGACGTAACAAAGAATACTCACAGCAGGCATTAACATGATGTATTGATTCACAGAACCCAACGCAAGCTTTTTCAGTGAAGTATGAGGTGACTGGAAGAACTGTTCATAGCAAAACCAGGTTAACACAATTAGCTTGGCAGGGATCATAAAAAGAAAAATCTCCACGATGATCTTAGAGTTCTAAGAAAACACTAATCTAACCTGATATAATCGAGGAAGGATGATCTTAATGGGTCGATCAGGTAACCCAGGCACATCTGAATCCAAGACTTGTGGAATATCCTCACAAATCTACATCAAGAAAGCATCGCCTTAATACAGCACTTATCACTACTCAACAAGAAAACACATCCTTTAATTAATATCTTTCCCACAAAAAACATACCAACTACATTCTTATGAGCTTTCTCTTTGTCCACATTCATCAACATAACGTACTAAAAAACCCAACTCGGTCAAAGAAGAAGCAATCAACAATACCTTGGACAGAGCATCCATAGCGCCTTCCATGTGATTAAGATCATTACTATCCAGACAAGAAATTAGAGCTTGCAACAACTCAGGCCATCCCAAAATTCCACCTAATTGAACAACAACACTGATAATGGTCCCCACCGTCGACCTTATATGCCTGTCCGCCGCTCCTAAACATGGCAACAACTCCGATTTTATATACTGTTGATACGCAGGCATCATAGTTTTATACGCATTTCTTAGGTTATTTTTTAACAATAATCCCGCCGCCTGCCTAATCTCCACCGATTTCCCCTACAAATTAAACAATTATAAATTGAATTCAGAAATCACCGATACTCTCCACTATCGACGGGGAATTGGTGAAAAAATCGGTTACCTCGGCGCGAGAAAGAATGAAGGCAAGGTAATTATTAAAATCGGGAAATTGAGAGAAGTGTTGAAGTTGTTGCCAAATCTGGAACTTGTCTGTGGTTGAAGTTGGTGAAATCTGATGTTCCAGTAATCCACAGATCTCCTTGAATCCTTCTTCCTGTGGCTGCCACGCCGCCGGTGCCGGTGCCTCCATTATTCGAATTCTTGAAGAATATTTTGCGAAGAAAGAGGGGCAGAGGAGTCTCTTTCTCTCTTATTGCGTGGATTCTATCGGAGTAATATTTTCACTGCTACCAACTAGTAGTATACTTCTATATATATGTGAGAGAGACGGATAACGCTTTATTTGGCGTCTCTCTGCGTTCTGGGGCGGGGACGTAGTGCGGTAGGGTACAGGGGAGAGTTGTGTACGAGCCCTCTGCGCTGGGGGGCTGAATGATTGGATCGGGTTACTTAGAGTCTCTGTTTGGAGTGTGATTTGAATGGTTTTTCAAAGTATTTATTATTTAAAATAATATTTTTTTATTTTTTAAAAAATATTTTTAAAAATAACACATTAAAATAATCTAAAAATATTATTTTTTTTAATTAAAATAAAAATAAAAAAATTTCAAATTCAGCCATGTCAGAGCCTTTGAGAGTTAAAGAAAGGTATTTTTTTGAATTTTTTTCACCAATGAGACCCTGGTTGATATTATTTTTTGATTGAAAATATATTAAAATATTATTTTTTATTTTTAAATAATTATTTTGATATCAGCATAATAATTTTAAATACTAAAAAAATAAATATAAAAAATTAAAAAAAAAACGCAATATCAAACCTTAGTTTAATCATATTAGACATCATTTTGATTTTTAATCAACGCCATAGTTATCAGTGGGTGTCTAGTGTAATTCCAAAATAATATTGTTTTGTTTTTAAAGTAAAATCATATTATTTTAAATAAAAAATAAAAATAAATCTTCAAATTAACGCAGCTGAGTCTTGGTTGAGATTTGTTAAGTTATTACAGATTTAACTAAGTAGGCTTTCGGATTGATTCAAGATAAAAACTCAGTTGCTCTACAATTTTTAATTAGCACGTTATCATTAGCAAGTTATCAGTTGGTTGTTGGTTTATTTGGTCTATGTATCGGAAGATACGTTTGGAAACGCAGTGTGTTGCTTTTCAAAATATATCAAAAAATATTATAAAAAAACATATATTTTTAATATTATCACATCAAAATAATAATATGAAAACACTAAAATAAAATACAAATTATTTTCATAAACGCTTCCCACATTACAGTGTTAAACCGACACTGAATATGATAATTACCGTTAACCGCCAGTAATAATTATTGTTATGGTGTGAGTCGTTGATTTGTTTATTTTTTGGATCCATCGTTGATGTCTGGTTTTGCTTTTACGATTTCGTCTTATGTTTTTGCAATCTATGGTTGTAAGATCAGACACAGTTAGATGAGTTGGCTAAGACATTGAAACGGTATATTTCAACCAATGAGAATAGGAGGAGTGAAATATAATGTCAGGTAAATGACACTTTTTATTCTCGGTCCCTGCAAAGATATGTCTTAAGATATTGAAATCATATATATTTTTTTATTAAAAAAGAAGAAGAAAAGGAGAGAGATTGGCAGTGTAGTCATGTTGCTGGAAAGAGTGGAATTATATTTTTATGCTTGACGAAAAATAATAATGAAGCATACAATTTAAATCATAAATGTTTTATATGATATATTGATTGTGAATAAATCAGTATAAAATCTTTTTTATCAGGTAAAATCCTAAAAACAACTCTTTAGTTTTTTCAAGAAAAATTGTACAGTTAATTCACAGTCACACTCATATCATGAGAGAGAGAGAGAGAGAGAGAGAGAGGGGGAGCATGCACAAATGATTTTTTTATATATTTTTTAAAAAATAGTTAAATAGTAGAATTACCTTTGAATAGAACAAAATGAAAATGATTTTAAGAGTGTTTTGCTTTTTATTTTTTTGTTTGTTATTTTTTAATTTGGTCATGGGTTGTTTACTAGTTTTTAGCAATTAGATATTATTACAAAAAAATATTAAAATGTACAAGACTGTCCAGTTACAACAAAAAAAAAATCATGTACAACAACATTAAAAGTGACGAGTCATCCCTTTTGTTTAAAGTGTGATACATGTTTATAAAAAATACAGAGTAATTTATCATGCGCTTTGTCATAGGAAGAGAATATTTGTCTCGTCTTAATATATGTAATTTTGTTTTTTAGTCTATATTCTTTTTAAAATAAAATTGCTTTTGATTACTTTATTCTTGTTGGTCCTTCTATGATAATTTTTATTTTTTAATCATATTTATATATATACTTTTAGTTATATATTTTAATTTTTATTGTTATTCATATATGTATTAAATGCACATTGGGTTAAAAAAAAAAGATTTGACGGGATGGAATGAGAGTAAAACTCTCTCTTCTATACATGTAGTGAAAGTTTTTTTCTTAGCATAGAGAGCAAGTTTATTTCTTGTTTTCTCTCTCTCTCTTGCCTTTTAAATCTATGTCACCCAATCCTAAAACTACTGTGTCCTCTAGTTTGTAAAATTATTACTTTTTTTTTTACTTTTCTTGTGAACACTGTTAATTATGATTTTCATGCCTTTTGAAATTATATTTTTATTTTACTTTATCCTTGGTATTTTATTTCAATTGGTTTTTTTATCCAACTTGGTCTTTATGCTTTTGATTGTGTTTATTTCCATGTTTTATATGTTTTTCTTGTTATCATATCTTTGGAATTTCATCCATTGTTGTTTCATTGTATTTTTTAAATTTTAATTTTAGTCCTTGCTTTTTTTATTGATACATTCTTGTCCTTTTCTTTATTGTTTTTCATGACTTCATCTCTCAACATTTATTTTTATGTGATTTTTCATCAAGTTTTTACCCTCATTGTTCTCGTTGTTTTCTTTAATTATTTCTTTGGTTTGATTGTTTTTTAGACTAACCCCTTGTTATTTTATTTTGTTTGTATATCATATATTGTTTGTATTGTTCGAGTTCAAATCATTTCATAATATGATCCTTCACTCAATTTTCCCCCCTCGATTTTGTTTTCTCTAAAAATTAATTTCTTTGCAATTTTATGCGTAATTATTGACTTGTAAGACATGCAATCCTTTCACTTTTTCTTCATGTTGGTTGATCTAAAACACGAGTTAGTTGAGTTAACCTAAATTAAACTGTAATTGTTTTAGATGTTTTTTTTTTATAACATGGATTTTTCTCTTCATCATTTTATATTCGGTGTCTGTTTGGCTAAGCAATCGAATCGCTGTTTAATTAAATATTATTTTTTATTTTAAATGATTATTTTTATATTTTTAGATAATTTTGATATATTAATATTAAAAATAATTTTTAAAAAATAAAAAAATATTTTAATATATTTCTAAATAAAAAATACTATAAAAATAATAGCAACTACACTTATCTTTAAACTTATCTTTGAAAGTCTTTTTTTATATATATATGGTTTCAATGTGCACCTTCAAAGAAGCATCCTTGCCTGCAATGGGCCACACCGCCTGCAAAACCTCTCCGCAGAGAGTTAGTCAAGTATATTAAAAATGGCCTGTTTATTCCTAGCTGTCACGAAAAATATATTTAAACTCTCTGTTAGCTTATGAAAAGACGCTTCAGGAGCTCAGGATAGTGCGCATTCATTACATGTCAGAAGAGAGCAGTTTCTTTTTTTATATTCTTTAAAAGTTGGTCTGATTAAATGTTTTTTTAATGATTCTAATATTAAAATAAAAAATATTTTAATATATTTTGAAATAAAAAATATTTGATATCACGCGTGCACTTTCCTGACACGAGCAGCAAGACTTACATTTACTTCTCGTAGTCCAAATATCCAATTCTGCCATTGAGGGAATTACACGTGCACAGACATGGGTGTTTCTTTTTCTAACAAAAAGAAAATAGCGCGCGGTCTTTATTGTAGCATAGAAAAACCAAAAATAGTAAACAACAATATATTTAACCGTAGAGAGGAAGATTAGATAAAAGGATAATTCAAGTCTTTTACTATTTTCTCCTTTTTTGAAACATCATGATCTGGTAAAATGGATTCAATCATGCATATTCATATTTTGTTTTTTTGTCTTTTTCCATGTATGTTTCTCTAATGACTGATTTTAAAAAAATGATATTAATTTTATATTTTGATTATTTTTACTTGATCATGAATGAGAGTTATAATAAAATTCAATATTCACATGAACTTAATTTTTATTTTCATCGAGCATTAACTATCAAATATTAAAATACAAAAAAAACTTTAAACTAAGAATCTCAAATCCGATTAAAAGATTTTCCCCTCCATTACAGTGCCGTTTAAGATTGCATTAAAAAAAAACGTTTTTTTTTTGGTTGAAAACTTGGTGTTGGTGTTTTTATTTAAAATTATTTTTATATTTTTGAATTATTTTGATGTCAAAAATAACTTTTAAAATAAAAAAAAGTATATTTATGATATATTCATGAGATAAAACATAATTTTAAAAAAAACCACTTAAAAATATATTCACACCATGTCTCTATTTTCATTACTTTTTTTCTCAATAAAAAAAAGCTTTTTATAGATAGAAAACGTTAATAAAATTAGGCCTAATAGAGTCAGGCCTATACTCGGAACATGCAGGCGGGTCCTCACCGACTTACCCGGCCCAAGATGATTATAAGACGTTTAATTATAAATCCCTGTTAAACCCGGCCCGCTCAAACTGCTCTTCTTGCGATTTTTTGTTTCCCTGCCACGCGCAGAACTCGATCAAATTCTCTCATTATCGCAAGGTGCGTTATCTATATTCAATCTTCTTGTATCTATATCCATTTCAATAATAAAAGTAATTTAGAAAAGTTATTTTTTTACATATTATTTTAAATATTTTATGATTATTTTGTATATAATTTAATTATGCAATTAATAGGAGTAAGTTATATAATTAAATAATTATTTTTAAAAAAACTTCCAATAATATAATTATTAATTTTTTAATTGTATTTTAAATATAATACAATTATTTTGTATTTGAATTATTAATTGTTAGAAGAACCTTAAGAAACAAACCGAATTGATGTTAATTTTGTAACGTGATATGATATATTTTCTTAAGATAATCCAATAATATTCTAATTAAAATCGTTTGTCAAGCAATGAAAAATCCATTCGACGAACATTGTTAATCTGGTAAAAAATTCAATAAGTTAAACTATATTATAAAAATATATGAAACAAACAAGTTGTTATAAAATTGATCAAATATAAAAATCATACTTGATTCTTCAATCGTTTTACTTTGTTGATAATTTTTAATTTTGGATAACAAAACTTAAAAAAAATTCTAAATTCTCTATTTAATTCTTGTCATTTACTTGAAATGATTATTTGAGAATAATTATTCAAGAAAACAAATTTGAATTCATCTCATAAAAAAAAATTGTATTAGAAAATATATATAAGGAAACAAATTGGGGTATTGTTAAAGGAGAAGATTGTGAGGGCTGGCTTATTAACTATCTTCTCATCTCTCTCTCGGCTCATCCCCTCGATTATTATATGTATATATTCACTAATTGAAATTGAGGTTATATCTATCTTCTCATCTCTCTCTCGGCTCATCTCATCTCCTCTCATCTCTGAAATCGTCCTCTCCCGGATCTGTAAGCTCGTCGTCGTCGTCGATCTGTAAGCTCCTCTCCTCTCCTCTCCTCTCTCTATAGGTTTGGATTTGGGGTATTGTTAAAAGGAGAAGATTGTGAGGGCTGGCTTCGTGGTTGGTTTTATTTCTGGGTTTTGCAAGTTTTTTTGAGTGTTATTCTGCTGGATTCTAACATCTCAGAGCGTCGATAGGGCTTTTATTTTTGGGTTTTGCAAGGTTTTTTTTAGTGTTATTTTTGGGTTCTACGTTGAAAAATTGTATCGATAAATTGACAGAAATTATGTTCTTCGATGGCTTCCGTTTCAATTGTGAACGAAGATGTATGCTTTGCGTGTTTTGAGTGTTTTAATCACACAGAAAAAGAATATTGCAACAGTAACATTTAATATGCCTTTTGCCATTTGCTCATCTATATTTAGCTGCTCAACAACGGAATAGCCATTTTGCCTGTCCAAATAGTTATTCCACTGGAGACGGTGACAATTGATAAAAAGCCAAACAGTACACAAATTTGCCTTTAGCTCTCCATTTGCCTGCTCGGTTGGAGTTGCTCTTAAATCAATGCCCTTATTCTTTTTTCTCGATTATTATTTGGGTTTCTTAAATAAAATTCAGGCTTCCTAGGGTTTCATTTTTTGCAATTGAGCCTAGTAGCTGTGTTTTAGGGTTTTACCAGGTTCGTTTTAGGGTTTCGTTTCTTTGATAATTGATTGAGCTGAATCTTACATATTGTGCTGTGACTTGCAGATATCTATTTTTCTGCGAAAACCATGGATGTTGATCACTATAATGTGCTGGGGCTACCTTCTGGGGAGGAAGGAGCGAAGCTGACTGAAAAAGAAATAGCGAAAGGGTATAAACTGAAGGCTTTAGTGTTGCATCCGGACAAGAGGCCGGATGATCCAAAAGCTCATGAAAATTTCCAGAAGTTGAAGTTTTCATACGAGGTCTTGAAGGACGAGAAAGCCCGAAAATTGTTTGATGATCTTCTTCGAGCTAAAAGAGAGCAGCGTGCCCGCCGGGGTCAGCAGGATGCCAAACGGCAGAGGATGATGTCTGATCTTGAAGAAAGGGAGCGTGCTGCATTTGCTGTTGATCCTGCTGATGTGGAAAAAAGGAGAGTAGAGAAGATTGACAGGGAGTTGAGAGAACAAGTGGATAAAATAAGATCTATGTTTACGAATAAAGGCGTGCCCGTGGTAAAAAAAGAGACGGCGGGAGTAAAGCAGAGTAGGATTGAGGAAGATGAGAAGAAGATACTTAATGTTAGATGGGAAAAAGTGGATAGCGAGGGTTATAGTGCTGAGAGGCTGAGAGAGTTGTTTTCAAAGTTTGGTGAGGTTAAAGATGTTGTTATTAGAAGTACCAAGGAAAAGAAAAAGAGAGGCCAAGCTCTTGTTGAAATGGCAACTGAAGAAGCAGCTGTAAGTTTACTATTCCAATAAAAGTTTTGATTTACTAATATGGAGTAGACATTGTTTTTTTTTGCAATTACTTATGTTGCTGTTTTTCGCAGGTTGCTGCTTTGGGAAATGTGTTTGGAAATCTTTCAAATCCTCTTCTAGTTTTACCTTATGGAAAAAAAGTCGCAGCAACAACGATTCCTGCAAGGGAATCCGATGGCCTAAACATTTTTTCTGGTATTAACCATCAAGCTTATGAAGATAGCATCTTAGAGAAGCTTCGAAAGGCAAGTTGGATCTTGTTTTAATCACTAGAGGACTTTAGATTATGTGTGTGAACCATGATTTGAGAGCAAGTTGTATGTTTTTTTCTTAATTTTAATTTTTGTATGCCTTTAGTCTTCTTAGAGCTGTATAGATTAATGAAAACTCCCACGTGCGTGTTTCTTTTACTACCATCTATTTTGCTTTAAATATGTCTTCAGTTGGTGTTTAGAATCTTCCATAAAGACTAGATTTTTGTTCTTTGAGGTGTTGAATAGAGTGATCATGATTGTTGTATGCAACATATAGTGTGTGTGCAGCATTGGCACAATTAATGATTTAAGCATCTCAACAAACTGTGTTAGCTATGCTCTTGGATGATATAAGGGTCAGATGATTGTGTGGTTGAATATGATAGTGGTTAACTCGATGCACACTAGCATGGATTGATAATTTTTTTTCTTTTTTTGGGTGTTGGGGTTGGGTTGTGAAGGATGCAAGATCTTCTGAGATTTTTCTCATTTGGGATATAACATGGTGAATCGGTGATAATGGTTTTAGCAAAACTCACTTGACTAGGATAAGACAGTGGAGTGACCCATGGGTGGTTATTCTCCCTATTTGGGAATTCCTTTTTCCTGTGTATCCACCTTACCTGGAAGCTAAATTCTTTCGGTACCCTTCATTTTTGGAGAATAAGTGTGAGGATCGTCAGTGTCTGTAGTACTGCAATGCCGGAACCTTTTATGTCATAGAAACTATGAGGAGCCTATTTGCTTCATTTCTAAGCAACAGATAAAATATTTTCCTGATTTGCCTCTCTATAGGATCCAAGGAAATGATATCACAGTTCCTTGCTTACCTTTAATTTTTATTCATGCCTTTGTTTCCTGATTTGTGTTTCTTACATGCATATCTACTTGTATGCAGGCTGCAGAAAATCAAAATCAAAAGACATGACTGTTTATTCTGAGGAAATACTAGAAATGTTGTATTTGTGCTTATGCTCACGAGCTAAGGGCAGTTTCCCATGTGATTGGAGCATGGTGGGAACTTAAAGAAGTTGTCCGGTCTGCATTTTCTGAGCCAAAGACTGCAATTTCAAAGAAGTTTCCCCTGCTCTCCAGATCTGAATTATAACTATTCTTGGTCTATTTGCATGAGTTATTTAACTTATTAAACTTTATAAAATTGGGCAAGTTCCTGATCAGATGAAGAGGACTGGCTTTGAAGTCTGTACTGTATATTATGCCTCCAAGCAGGTCTGCCATTTCTATCTATGTAGAGCGCGATTATGAAAAACACTTACTTCCAATTGATCGGGAAACCTTGATGTAAACTTGTAAATGTGCTGGCTATTTTGGCTGAATATTGACATTTCATTTTATGCTGTCATTTGTTGGAGACACGGCAGGCAGGATCCGTTCTACTCCTCAAGGTGGGATATTCAGCAATAAGAACCGGGTTAATAAAATACTTGTTTTGCAATCGTTACCTATTGTAGTCTTGAAACTTTTTAACTTTGTTAGTTACTCCAATCCTGCCACAAATTACTGTGAGCATACACAAGGATCTTTCCCGTTAGGGGAACTGGCGAGCATCTCATTAGATAATAATTTTAAGAAAACGTAGCGCGAACTATGTCCACGAGTCCATCTTGACACCTTCGGCAATTTCCAAATTAAGGGCCCAACGCATAGAAGAACTTCCCTTTTCTTGTTTGCAACATCGACAGGCAAATCAAGGCCACAAGGCGCTCCTCGATCAGCATCTAATCTCTACGATCGTTTGGGGGAAGAAAAGGAGTTTAAAAATAAATAAAACACTTGATTTAGTCAAAATAAAAGAAAAGTCCAGGAAGATATAGACTTGCAAAAATAAACAAGGCAATACAGCAAGCATCACTTAAGACCAGGCCTAGCTTTACTACAAGTCCCACGGCGGAGTATCGCCAACTAATAAATAAATTACAAAGGCAAACCATTCTCATTTTGTTTTAGGTCTTTTTGACGAGCCGGACAGCTTCAGATTCGTGACCCAAACGGACTACAAATAAATAAATTACGATGGTAAACCATTCCCATTTTTTTTAAGGTCTTTTTGACGAGCCTGACAGCTTCAGATTCGTGACCCAAACGGACACACTACCTTTATTATTTCTGCAGATGAGGAATTTTGGACATACCAACTTCCAAATCTCTCATCGAAAAGAAAATAATCATGACTCTACATACTCTTCTTTCTCAATTGGCCGCATCTCGGCTGTAGAATAGGTCCAGAGTCTTAGCAGGTATACGGTGGAGTAGCTCACGGGGGAAGATGCGAAGCAGTGTCCATGCCAAATCAAGTGATTGGAAGATGTTGCGGGTGTCATAAGCTCCTTGAGCAACGAATTTCCTCTCAAATTTGTCCAAGAACTCTAAATATAGCTGTTTATTCAAGAGTACACATGTTAGTTCCTATGCATCAGATAATGCTTTACATAGTGATAAAACTCCAGGAGAACAGAGGAGAGTGAATGACCAGATCTTCAGAAGAAAGAGCTTCTTCTCCAACCACAGCCTTCATGGCTTGGACATCCTTCCCAATAGCATAGTTTGCATACAGCTGAAGGGTGAGAAGTTTAAAATAAATTCAAGGTTAAACAGCTTAAAACGGGAAAATAAATGAAAATGAGCTACAATGGCTAACAAATCATACCTGGTTGGACACATCAGAATGGTCCTTGCGAGTCATCCCCTCGCCAATGGCACTCTGCAATGGTAAAATCAAATATGCATTTAGAATATGCCTTGTTCCTTCTAATCAGTGATAACATCCTAGAATATCAATCCTTGTTGAGAATTCAGAGAAGAGATTCATCCTTACTTTCATGAGACGGGATAGAGATGGGAGGACATTGATTGGAGGATAAATCTGCCAATAAAAATGAGTCAACATTTGATTAATTAAAACTCCTACAAAGAGAAATATACAGTTATCTGAGATCCATGACATTATTTTCAGGCAATAATTTCCAGCAACCAAGTGAAATGATCAATTATGTGTCCTATGACCTTACCTGTCTATTGTGTAGCTGCCTGTCAATATAAATTTGTCCCTCTGTGATATATCCCGTAAGATCAGGGGTGGGATGGGTTATATCTGGTCGAAAAAGAAAATCAAGATAAGGAAATGTATTCTCGTTGAAGGAAAAAAGATGTATGGGATATTAAGTGTAGTCCGAGAATACTTTACCATCATTTGGCATTGTTAAAATCGGAATTTGGGTGATAGAGCCTGTGCGCCCTTCAATACGACCAGCACGCTCATATATTGTTGCCAAATCAGTGTACATATACCCAGGATAACCACGCCTTCCGGGCACTTCTTCCCGGGCAGCTGACACCTGGAATGGCAATCCGTATTTTGTAACTCAAACATAAAATAAAACTTAAATATCTCACAAAGTACCTGGTAATGTAAGTGTATAAAACAGGACCTATCGATACTCCAGAAACATGCTAGATGTATTGAGCAATCAGAACCACAAAAAAGATGATAATGGATATTTATGCATGCAAGTAAATGCTCCTGCTGTTTGTACAAACTTCAAAAGATGCACTGTAACACATGATTTAAGCTTTTAGCTCACCTCACGAAGAGCATCAGCATACGAACTCATATCTGTTAATATGACAAGAACATGCTTCCCACATTCATATGCCAAGTATTCTGCAGTTGTAAGAGCAATACGAGGAGTAATAATACGTTCAATTGTCGGATCATTTGCCTGTACGAAGCATCAAACAAATCAAATTTCAGAAAGAATTCATGAAAGGTATAAGATAAAAAAATTATTACATTCAATAAAAATTATCACGTGTCCTGTTATACAGCAGAAGCAATGTTCGCTCAAATTCTAAAACAAAACTATACCAAGTTCAGAAAGAGGGTCACTCTTTCCATTGACCCATTTTCCTCAAAATCACGTTTGAAAAACTGTGCAGTCTCCATGTTTACACCCATAGCTGCAAATACAATAGCGAAATTGTCCTCCTCTCCACCCTGAAAGTTCACATGGCAGGTTAGTGACTTAATTACAAGTTTAACTTGGAAAGAGCTGAGAAAGAAATGTGAACCAAACAACCCAGTGACAACAAGCTTCGATACTTCAAGGTAAATGAAACTAGGGAATTGAAGTAATAAAACTAGGTGATGCCTGAACCTGCCTGAACCAGTGCATGTGCAATTTGACGAGGCGCTAAAAAATCAAGGAACTCTACTAATATCGATTACTAAACAACAAAAGAGCTTTTCATTTGAAGTAATTGTGAAGCATAGCATAATCATGGTACACTCATTAAATTTAAATCTCCGTCCACTAACGCTACCATCTCTGTTTAAATAAATGATTTATTTATTTCCTTGTCCCAAAGAATACTGTTTCAAGGCTCCATTATAATGAAACATTACTCAACTGTGCATTTAACAGTTATTTTACTTATCAAGAGTGAGGTTGTGAGTCTGATTCTCACAATCCAATGAGGTGTGAACATTACCTCAAGAAGATTTTCAGACTTCTCCAATCGCTTTACCAACCCTGCTTGGCGACATATCTGAGCAGCTATTTCATTATGGGGAAGACCAGCAGCGGAAAACAGGGGGATCTTCTGTCCTCTAGCAATAGAATTCATGACATCAATTGTAGAAATCCCTGTCTGAATCATCTCCTCAGGATAGGTTCTCTCACTAGGGTTGATAGAACTCCCTGAAGAAGGCATAGCATTTAGTAAAGGACTGTTTATATTATTCACTCTAAGAAGATGTCGGCAAGCAACATGTATTAATAAAGCTTATTCACTCCAAGAGATAGCCTACCAGATATATCCAAATAAGCCTCAGGCAAAATAGGAGGACCATTATCAATAGGCTTCCCAGAACCATTAAAAATGCGGCCAAGCATGTCCAAGGACACTGGGGTTTTCAAAACCTACAAAACAGGGGCAAGGAAACCGACTTCTCTATTCATTATGACTTCAGAGGCATATGCTAGAATCCAGCACAAGCAATATTCCAAATCCGAAAACCAGATGAAAATAATAACTATGTGAATTTCATCTGTGACATTTACATGTACAAACTGCAGAGTATTATGAAATACAGGCATTACATACTCGCCTTTGTGACAGGCTCAGCACTGTTTCTTTAAGATATAATTGGAATTCATTTTATACTGATATTTCTTATTCATAACTGTTTTCTGCAGATTTTTTCTACAAGAAAAAGAACGAGAACAAGTAATAAAAGAGATCTAATTATACGGTTGAAGTTTCTTTGGGGGCATGTAAACAATAAGCCTCTAGATAGTTTATACAGCTCAAAATACTTGCAAAACTTTTTACACATCTAATTTGCAGCATTTGACAGGTTTGGTAATTGAAGGTTCATTGGTATAAGCCAAGAATTGCAATTGTTGTTTGACAAATTAAGAATTAAATAAAATTGAAAGTAAGACTTCAAACCTCTCCAGTAAATTGCACAGTTGTAAACTTGTTGTCAATCCCAGAGGTTCCTTCAAAAACCTGACCAAGAAAATACCAAGAAAGAATGAATTCAGTCTTAAAAACAGGCGCACTATTCTTCCCCCCACACAACTGATTGAAGTCCATTACAAGTTATTGGCCCGAAGAAAAGATCCACTGCAAATTATGCTAAGAGTGTCACCTTCAAACAACTCAATTTATAGCAATCCTTCAACATATATAGACACACATGACCAGAGCCACAATTCTAAAGTTAAGAATTTTAATTCAATCAGGAAACAAACCAACTTATATTGAACTTGCAGCCACAAAGAAAAGATGGAAATGCTGAACGGCAATCACCTGAACAACAGCTTTCTCCCCATCAACTTCCAAGACTTGACCACGTCTGGTTGATCCATCTCCCAGACGAATATTAACAATCTCTTGATATTTTGGTCCCTAGCACAGTGAATAAACAACGCACCAATCAATAAAAACTGAAACATCACCATCGTGATTAAGAGATCAGATATATTATCCCAATTACAATCAATCAAGAAAAGCGGAGCATTACCTTCACTTTCTCAAGTATAACAAGAGGCCCGGCAACTCCAGAAACAGTTCTATACTCTGTATTACATGAAACAAAAATTTAAATCACATTAACCACTCTTCACAACCTCGATCACCACTCGTAGAACACTAAACAAACTTATATTAAAGAATAAGTATCTCCCTAAGCGATTCCTTTCCATCCCAAACATTGTCAACCCATTTCACTCGGATAAAGTTCACCGATCAATTATCAATTTCTGTTTCGTTCCATTGTCCATTCACATGACGTCTCAATATCAAATTCGTAATTTATTACTATACTGCAGAAAAACTCACCCATGCCGATCTCAAGCGTTCCCTCCTCCATATCGAGGCTGTTTGTTTCCACGCCCATTATCAACCTTCATTTTTAAAAAAAAGTCAAGCAAGATGATTCCACCATAAATTAATGTCGAAATTTTTTTTATCATTACCATTATTCAGCTTATAAATAGCAGTTAATTAGAAAAATAAATAAGAATATAAGAGCACGACAGAGATGGATCAATAATTATAATACCTAAAAAAATTTCCTTAACAGATATTAAAACAAGCTTCATCAATCATACTACTTAGTATCAAAATTCAACTTCAATAAGAATTTGATTGATTGATTGATTTTTAAATGATAGTGAAAGGAGGAGAGGAATAAGAATTTTGGATCTGAAAAAGAGACGTACCTTTTTGTGATCTGCCTCCGGTACACAGCGGGAGATAGAGAGAAGGAGAGGGGAGGAGTCAGGAGAATAAATTGAGATCTGGTGCTCTAGAAATTAAATTAAAATTAAAATAAAAATCCAGGGAGGGTAATTTATTTATTATTTAATATTTAATGGTATTAATGATAAAAATCCAGGGACAACGGGGACACTTCGTAGTTCGTATAATATATCATTTTGTTTGGTTTTAGACTGTGATGTGAGGCATAGTTGATTCCGGTCACAATATTCTGGTTTCAAAACTTTCCAGTGTTGTACTGCTCCTACATAATTATATATATATATATATATATAGATATAGATATATAGATATAAAATAAAATATTAATTTAACAATCATAATTAAAATTTGAATTTTATTTATTTAAAATATTTTAGTATTTTTAAATTATTTTTATGTATAAATATCAAAAATAATTTTTTTTTTAAAAAATAGATTTTGAACCCGAAACGGAACCGAGACGTTCCGACCGGAATTTTTGGAACGGATCGGAATTAAAATCGAGATGAAAACGACGTCATTTTATCTTGATTTTTTAAACGAAATGGAATATTCCAGTCGTTTCGACGGAATTAATAAATATAATGTCACGTGATATTTGTAAGAGATTTGGCTAAACCACAGTAAACTTAGAAATGTTTTTTATTCTCTCCTACACTGTCTCAATTAACCATATAGTAATTAAACACTCACGTAGAAAATAAATAATTAAACACATTGTTAGTTTTAATTACTGATTTAAGTGAAATTGGAATCTTTTTAACCTCCATGGTCATGATCTTAGAATAACGATGAGTTTATAATAGAGGATTAATTTTGATTGTAGCCTAGTCGAAGTGGCTCTAATAAATATATTCAGTTAAATGAATCATTTCAATAAATATGTATGTTTTTTGGAAGGA
The DNA here is from genome assembly GCA_032356905.1 of Salix exigua. Lineage (NCBI taxonomy): Eukaryota > Viridiplantae > Streptophyta > Magnoliopsida > Malpighiales > Salicaceae > Salix > Salix exigua. The sequence continues at coordinate 11,267,551 of CM063596.1, read as the reverse complement.
TATTTTACCCAAAATGCAAAGAAAAGAAACAACCGTCGTCGGAACTAAATGGGCACAAATCGAAATAATAGAAACTGAAGGGATATATTTGTGAATTCACTATCCACAGAGCAAATAATGTAATAAGACCGGAAATTTATAAAGAAACATGTGATGTAACGGTATTTTTGTGACTACTGGTAGACGTGAGAGCACGTGTGCGAAAAACACTGGCATGGTGTTTATAGAAGTTTTCCATCCATCCAATACTATGATTGATCCAGAAATGGACGCTCAGATTTCGATCAGGATCACACGGCAGTTGGACGTCACCAAAAGTGCGTTCAACTCGAAGAAATCCCACCCAGATGAATCATCGAATGAAGAACAAGCATTCCTTGCAAATGGAATCCTGATCTGCTTGCACGAGTCGGGGAAGAAAGGCTTAAATATTTATGCACATAAGCATAGACTCCAGGTAAAATGGGGCTGTTTTCGTAACCATTGCTCGCAAATGTAGATCAATTTAGGGTTTCAGATGGTCAGTGAAATGTTATTCTTTTCTTCTAATCCTCTCTTTTTGAATGAAAAATCCCATGATAAATGTGATATAGGATTATCCATGGACATACCTTCTTGCCGAACCAGAGCTTGGTGGAGACCAAATCACCGGCAGACAGGTTTTAAATGTTCTGAAACTCCTCCCCTGCACTGCATAAAACCCGATTTCCGGTTTAACAGGGTATTAATCTAAACGGAAAAGGGATTTAATCCAAAATCATACCCATCTCCAAGAACAGCACCATCAAATCCCTGAGCAAAATATCACTCCTCCATATTGATCCTACGAGCTCCATCATGGTTGTTTATTCACCAAAACACAACTTAAATTTTTTTAATTGAGACGATTCTTTGATAAGATATTTGATTTTTATTGGACAAATGATCTCGGCTTCAAATCTCACTAAATCCCGGCTAAAACACGAAAAAATGGTGAGGAATTTGCAAAACTAATGATTTTATTCCCTTTTTTTTTTATCCTTCTTACAGTATGAACAAAGGCATATAAGAACAAAAGAGGCTAACTTGAGGCATCAGTTCTCCAGCAAGTAATGTCAAAGAAGAATACAAAACATTAGCCATTATCTCTCCGGCAAAATATCTCTCTTCAGTGACCTTTTATTTTTTTTTATCAGTAATCAAACCCCCAATTGGTCTTTGTTAGGCAAAGAAAAACGCTCACAGAACTCCCAAAGAGATCCTATTTCGGGAAAAAATATAGACCAGTCCCCCGTCTTTACATATAATTTCTCAAAATCCAAAATTGATCGATTTACTGTGAAACTAGCAAAATTCATTTATAAAATATATTACTTTTCAATAGAGAGAGAGAGAGAGGGCTATTTTTAACAAATATGCTTTTAATTTATAGTTATTTAACTTGTTTTTTAATAAGTTATTAATGAAAATAATTTTTGAATTATGGAACAAATAAAGATTTATAATTTAAAACAGTATATCGAAACAAACTCTAAGTAACTTTTGATAGCTGTGCTTCAATTTTAGAGAAATGCTAAGAATAGTTGCGACTGTACTTGTAAATTTCAGAGATCCAATTGAAATTAATGAGATATACGGGGGACTGATTTGTAGTCTTGAGAAACTTCTCGCAATCATTAACAGAATAACAGTTGCTTGCTTCCTCATCTTCTTCTCCTACCTCTTTAACACACAAAAAGAAACGAAATCAGCCTTCCATTTTGTCCACAAAAAGAATAAATGGCTGCAACTCTCTCGGTCCGGTCCGACCGTCTCTCTCCACCCGGTTCGCCTTTCTCACGACCACCGGTTCACAACCCCTCAAACTTAAATCAGATAAAATCATCATTAAAAAAGGATCCATATTTCTGGAGGGGAGTGATCGTGCAACCCAGGCGTAATTTATTGAGAGCAGGCTCAAGAGCCGATGATTCTCCGGCGCCGTTTGAGATGTCAGTGGAGAACGCACTCAAGCTTCTCGGTGTCCCAGACGGCGCGTCGTTCGATGAAATACTTCGCGCTAAAAAATCAATCGTCGCCACTTGTAAAGATGACCAGGAAGCTATTGCACAGGTGATGAACATGTCCTCACTCACGCTGGGTTATTCTATCTTTCCTTTTCTTTTTCAGTAAAATTTGTGTGTTTTTAGCTAACTCTGAATTTCTTAATTTCGTGTAGTAAGTTAAAGATTTTAACTCCATCAACGGTTTTTATTTTGAAGTGTATTCATTGTGTTTTGGGTAATTATTAATGATGGATTTCTGTGATAAAGGCTGAAAATTTGTTTCTGGGTTAGGTGCCAGAGCATGCACAGGCAGTGTATGGTTAGAACTTAGAATTGTGAAAGGTACCATAGAGTGATTAGTGAATTTAGTGGAGGTACATGATAAACGGGGTGCAGAAATCTCGGTCATCAAGCAGCTGCCCTGCATTGATATTTGATTACTGTTGCGAAGTTATTTTTTAGAGGTTCTTGAGATAATGTTCTTGGTAGAATTCAATCCGATTTTTCGTTTTTTAACTGATTAGATGGTGAGGATGGGTTTTTGGAAGTCCCTATAATGTTTCTTGCGTGTTTTTGTTTGAAAAAATGGGTTTTTTTCTTAACCCCTGGAAGATGGTTGATAATTTTCCAGCTACCACGCATTGTTAAACAGTGAAATTGTCTTTTCTGCTAATTTCTTTTTAAAAAACCACCCCTAAAAAATTGAAAAAAATATATTGTAAAACAGACCCAGATGCGTGTGCTGCCACCTGAGCTTTTTATTTTTAATTTATCTTTGTTCATTTCTATTAAATTTTATTGTCGATTTTTTTAGTTTTATTTATTTTGGATTTTAATATGTAATTTGTTTTTGCTTGATATTTATGGATTTATCATGTTTTAAAATAAACATTGATGCGTGCTTAGATTTGCGAACTAGTTTTTTGTCATTTAGCTGAAACAAAAAATAATTTAAAAAAGAACAAGGTAATTAAAACATGTCGAGTTCATCACCTAACTCATGTATTATATAATTAAATGAAAAGTAGTTTTAGAAAAAATTAAAACACGTTGGAGATCATGGTTTAACGAAACTTGAATGGATACAACATGTAACGATCTTGGGTTTTTAAAAATAAGATTTTCATCGTAGATTTTCTTTTGTGTGGTACACATTTAGTTTTTAAAAAATAAAATTCTTTTTATGGGTTAGGACATAAGAACTGGGTGAATATTTTTTTAGGTCAAAAGGTTCTTTGTGCCTATCTAACGGTCACTAGATAGGCACGTTAGAGTTCATGTTTCTCAAGATTTTGTACCATTGTGTTTTAGATCATTTTTATTTTCTCAAGAGTAGTTAAATTGTGATTTTCAGGTCGAAACCGCGTATGATATGCTGCTTATGCGGAGCTTGACCCAGCGCCGAGCAGGAAAAGTTACAAGTAGTAACATCCGTTATGCTGATGTTAAGCCTGTAAATGGCCCTGGGATGGGATCAGTGCAGCAATGGCTGCAGACTACAATCAAGAAGACCCCTGTTTCCGTGGAAACCCCATCAACCAGAGAGTTGAGCTTACAAGCAGGAGTGTATGGAGCTTTGATGGTTTTAACTTATGTTAATGGCACTTCCACACTCTCCGTGACACCTAATGCCGGGGCTGATGTTCCTGGGCTGTTATTAGCTACAAGTTTTGGTGCTTCCTTATACTTCATGACCAAAAGGAATGTGAAATTAGGTGAGGATCTTTCATTTTATTTTGGGCATAATCGAATTTTACAGTTGGTTTTGTGGATGATGAAAAGTTTGCAACTTCATGTGATGGTTGGAGATAAGAACATCTAAGACAGTTGCTGGTTGGTCATTTATGCAGGGAAAGCCACTGGAATAACCATAGGGGGGCTTGCGGCGGGTGCGGTGGTGGGTTCAGCAGTGGAGAACTTGTTGCAGGTGGACGTTGTCCCGTTTCTTGGCTTACACTCCCCGGCAGCCGTGGTTAGCGAATTCATACTTATCTCGCAATTCTTGGTCTCCTTGTACCTGAGGTAGGGTTAAGAGGGTGATTGAAACTGCAATCAATTCTAAAACCTGTAATTATTTGATTGCTTGAGCGTACCGAGCTTTTTTGTTGATTGGTGTACAAAACTAGCTAGTAGAATGTCGCAACACTTCAGTTGACTTGGAATTTGCTTGAAAATTACAATGATCTACACGGCTATTTAATATTAACAATTACAAGGGGTTGTTGCCGTCGTTAATTCTTGGTGGAAAAGCTGAAACTTGATGTCGGATATGAAAAACAAATTTATACATTTTAAAATAATCTACGAAAATTTGAGTTTATACTTTATATACATGTATGTATGTATTAAAATTAATTAATAAATAAAAAATAATTGCAAAATCCTAAAAACAACGGCTAAATCGCGGGATTTGTACCTTTTTTTCAGCTCGAACTAATGCATCTGTCAGTGGTGTTGCCTGTCACAATTTGTTGCTAATGAAATGGATAAAAATCTCTCATGCTGTCATTTCTGTGTTCAGCCTAGCGATAGAGCAATCTTACAATGACCGCCTACTTAGAATATTCCCTCTGCATTTTTTGTTCATGTCAAGAAAGATGCAATAAAGTAGAAATTTTTACAGATCTCGCAGCAAAAACATGGGCATTACCATACCACCGACAATAAAATATCAAGGATTAATTGCTACAAAAGCCTGGTAAAATAAGCTTTAAACTGTCTCAGCGAGCTGCTTTGACAGTATAATATACAAACCATCCATGAAACGGGAGAAAATCAAAGGGGCTCCTTTCAAGCCTTTTCAGTCACCCGCTGCCATTTTCTTCAACAGTGTTCTCGCTGTGATTCGCAAGATCATTGTACATCTTCATAGAATCCTTAGAGAACTCAATTAAGGACTCGAAAACTCTCGAAAATCCTATCTGAAACCCACTTAGGGTGATCCTTTGTGTTTCTTGCACGTAGTTGTGGTGTTTTTCCTTTTCCACAACCAGCTTCCTCCTAAACACGTCCAATTGATCTTTCTTCTCTGTCAAGTTTTCGTGCTGGTGTTCTGCACCTGGCTCAGGTTCATATTCTACAAGTGATTCAAGAAACCTGGTCTCTACCTTCTGGAATGAAGTGGTTCTTCTGTCGAGTTCTCTTGCAAGACTGTCAACTTTCCTCTTCTGTAGCTGTTCCTCCCCTTGTTGGGCCCACAAAGCCTTCATATCTTTCAAGAAGCTTTTCAATGCAAAGGATACAGCCTTGTCCGGTAACTTATCCATAGAAGACAACCAATCATGGCAAATCACAAGTAGCGGGGGACCAGCTGCTCGATAAGGCGCTGCCGACCTCCTGGCCCTGGAGTTGAATTCAATTTCAGGTGTTACGAACTTGCTTAACCATCCATGAAGAGCTCCAACATATGCCTTTTGTGCTGCAGCATACTCTATAAAGCATGCACGCCAATTCAGAAGCTCGGCCTCAAGCTGAAGTGTCGCCAGCCGGTGCAAGTCATTGCAGAATATTTCATGTGTGGGGCTGGCAAAATATTTTACTTCGAAAAGAATCTTGTTCTGGGTTTCATGGGATTCCAACATAATCTTCCAGGTGTGCATTAGGCTGCACATAGAGGAAGAAAAATGAAAAAACCAGGAAGACCCAGAATGAAAACTTGAACAGAATTGCTTAGTTTCTAAAAGCAACTTCCTTACCCTTTTAACAGTTCTACAATTTGAGGTTGCAGTTCTTCATCTCTTAATTTCTCGATTCTCTTAGAAATTGATTCAGCACTTCGAATTGCAACCAAGATCCTAGCATATAAATCTTTTACCGCAGCTCTGGTCTTGTCCATGGTAAGTTCATCGTCACCCCTGACATCCTGGTTTCTCAGTCGCGAACACTTCTTTTCATATATTTTTCTTGTGCTGTCTCCTGCCTGAAAGAAAAATTAAAAAAAACACTCAGGTTTATATAAGAGATGACAGAATCTGGCTCTCTAAATTTGGATTACATCTGAATCGCAACCCATTGATGTTCAAACTGATTGATTTATAACAAGTTTGATGATACAAAGAAGCATTGATGCAATCGTAATGAACAGACTATGAAGACCAAGAAAACAGTATTGAGCGGTAGTGACTTACCTTGACCTCTTCATAGAGCTTCTTCTCCCAAGCATATAACCTTCCAAGTGTTAGTGAATGGCTTCCTGAATCCATTCCTCCGTAATCATCAAAGAGATCATTTTTATATTCTGTCCAAGTAGAAGAACCTTTCGAACTGGATGCTACAAGGCTCTTACATGATGACGGCTTTGATGAAGGGGACCGATGCCATGTAATAGCTTGGATTAGTTTTGTTGAGTTCCCTGGCATTCATATGACATGGTGATTAGTTTTGTAAGGTTGATAGCAGCGACAGAAATATTGAGTAATTAGTAGGAATGTTCATCACTTATTGTATCATATAAGATTAGAATAAAACGGAGGACAGATACCACTGTCCCAGTTTGATCAATCAGTGAAACAAGCAAATATCATACCCACTCGCAAAAAAAGGTGGGAATGAGGATTCCCAAAAAATTTCATGCCTGTGTTTTGCATTTTCCGCTGCAGAATATAATTTAGCCTCCTATCATTACTAGCAATTGTTGTATGAAGTTTGCTTATACATATTCTCAAACTATGATGCTATTCATTACATTACATGCAAACTAAAAAAGGGAGGCAGCCTTTTCAATAGAACTTACCCTGTTTAAGCATCAGACAAAATGAAGATCACAGTAGATCTTTGAAAAATTAAAAGAAAAAAGTCAAAAGTGGAATAACTAAAAGATTACCACGAGCAACAGAAGAATAAAGACAAAAGAATTCAAACAAAAAGAAAGAAAGAAAGAAAGAAATCATGGCATGCCAGGGCCAATCAGTTCAAGAAAGTTAGCAAATGCATCTGGTAGCTTAATCTGCATGGTTTAGATACAATAATGAAAATCATTATTCTAAGGCAGAGGAAGAAGAGACATGGACATTAGTAAAAAACCACTTAAATAACCATAGAAACATACAAAAATAGATACCCCACCTTTAATTTCCTCCAAGCCAGACTGCAAGAAAACTCTATTAGCCTCGAGCATCCTTGACACTTCCTTGCCAGAATCATAAGCCCTAATGAAATGGTCCTCGATATCCTTCAATGCCTCCAATAACTCCCTCCCTCTCTCTGGTGTATCAATGACTGTAAGTCCCTTTCCCTCTCCTTGGCTCCCATCACCACCTCCATCATCTAACTTAACCACATTACCTCCACTGTCCCCAAGATCTCCTTCTCCTTTCACTTCAACAACTACCACATTTTTCTCTCCGTCTTCTTCTCTATGCCCCTCTTCTTCTAGGTCAGGAATCCCTTCCTCTTCCCTCACAACCCTCAAATCATCATCAGAACCTCTCCTGTAACCACTTATAATCTCTGGTCTCGTGCTAGTATTAAAAGGGTTAAAGAAATCCCACCCAAAATCGCTCTGGGGTGACTGTGGCGGCGGCGGCATTTGCATATAGTAGTACCCAAAACTTTGTTGTGCCTGTTCCTCTCTCTTCATGACGTCTTCTTTACTACCCTCTTCCTCGTGATCACTACAGTCTGAAGAAGATATTGTTGATGAACCACAAGACCCACAAGCATTGGCTTCTTCACATGTTGTTGACTCGGATGGTCTATGTTGAAGAAACATTGGGTTGCTTATCACATTTTTTTCTTCTTCACATGTTGACTCGGATGGTCTATGTTGAAGAAACATTGGGTTGCTTATCACTTTTTTTTCTTCGTTTGGTGGTGGGGATGGGCAAGGAGGAGGGAAAGTGATGAGATATGGTGAAGTTGGTGAAGAATGTCTAGCTACAAAAAGCTTTATACCTGCTGCTACTGCATAGAGAGATTGACAATATCTACAATGCGCCTCTGCTAGCGCACGTCTCCTCTCTACAGCGAGGTTTAAATGGCGTTTCCTCTCTCGACAGATAGATACAACATCTTCTTCTTCTAGCTTTGAAGCAACACATCCCATTGTTTCACTTTATTAAAGCTGAAAGTGTCTTCTCCGTGCGTATGGGAACGTGCTTATGATTTGGCTTCTATATAGGCGTGGATGCAACTTTCAGAGAAATGGAAGAACGTAAAGAGAGAAAGGTGGTTTTTTTATATAATCTGTGTATGCTTTAGTGATAAAAAAAAAAGGTGGGGCTGAGCCAAAATGGGTTTTATGTAGTTTTTAACAGCGGTTTCATACATGTAGAGCAGAAAATGTTGCTTTTGGAGATGTCTTGGGTGTCCCGGTTCATCTTCTTTTGCAAGAGAAAGGAGATTTTCTGCAAGAAATTTGTTTAAAAATGCATTAGCATAAAAATCATTTTTTGTTTAAAAGAACACGCAAAAGAAAAGGATAAAAAAGAGTAGAGGTTGTGGTAGTGATTCTATCTATTTCACTGTATCAAACTGAAAATGGCTTGACATTGTTGCAGAGACTGGAGAGAGAGGTGTTCTTCTGGTTAAGCTAAGAAGCTGAAGCAGAAAGAGAGAAACTATTCCCAAAGTAATGAACATAAAAGGGAGAAAGCTCTTCGTGGTTCCTGCTAAACTGGTTTTAGAGGTTATTTTTAGCTTTTTTTTCTGTTTTAAAAATATATGATGTTTTGAAAAAAAATTATCGATATATTAATATCAAATATATTTTTAAAACACTTTATCTATCGAATTATTAATTGTTTTTGCATTTTAAAAATATTTTTCAAAAAAATAAGTTTATTTTTAATATAATCTTTGTGTGTTTTAAGATTATATCAAAAATAGTTTTTTTGAAAAAAAAACATATATTATATTTAAATAAAAAATACCATACCCTAGAAAACAAACTAGTCTAGCGGATACAAACAGCAGGGTATATGGCAGTGGCTAAAGAAGGTAGGGGGGCTCGAGAAAGAGAGAGAGAAGATGGCGGTGTCCTTGTGTTTGGTAATTTGTGCTCAAGTGAGGTGGCCTGCATCAATGGCAGAACCAAAACCTCACTCTTTAAAACAATTAATAGAGCATCGCTAGTAGAATTTTTTATTATTTTTTAAAAGTATTTTTTTGAAAACAAATTAAAGATTAATTTTTTAATTTTAAATTAAATTTTTTGTATTTTTATATTATTTTTATTTGTTGATATAAAAAAAATTAAAAATATTATTTTTGATGTATTTCTAAATAAAAATAATTTTAATTACTGTTTAACATTATAATTTTTTTAAAAAATAATTGATTTTTTACTTCTTTTTAATATATTTTAAAAAAAAAACACTAATAACGAATAGACATGGGGTGCTTGGGACAGACAAGTGAGAAAAAAGAGGAGTCAAATGGACAGTAATTTACTGTTAGAAAGATTGTGACTACTGAGACCAGTTAGAGAGAGATTTGTCTTGTTTCTTCTCTTCTGGTGGTGTTCTTGTTGTTTTATGAATAAATCAACATGATAGTCCCTGTATTCCTGATAAAGCAACATGATAGTCCCTCTTCTCGAAAAAATAAAATACCACGTGTTTAATCTATGTTTTTCAAATCTATTTATAGCTTCATTCTTCTTCTCTTTGCTAGTCATTTATTTTTTTATCAGGTGTTGAGCTTTCATTTTCTAGGTATTAATTAAAATTAAAGAGCCAGTGTTTGTGGAAACCAGAGGGACTGGCTTATTATTTATAAAAACATACAGTGACTAGTTTGTAATTTGCTAGCTGTTGTTCTTCACTACAACATGGACTTCTAATAATGATTTTATAATTGCGCTCCTTGAACCAAAACATTGGTAGGAATCTGTTAGTGATGATTTCTAGTAAATGTTCCGAAAGTCAAAACCTCATTGTCTTTACTTTTATATACAAATCTATCCCTTGAAAGTTTACAAGAAGAAGAATGCGCCATTTTTATTTTTATTTTTATTTTTATTTTTATTTTTATTTTTATTTTTATTTTGAGCGGGTATATTTTAAAAATACCTGTTGTTATAAAATCTATTAAAATAATATTCATAGTGTTTCAGTATTATTATAATTTGTTAATATAAAATAAAAAAATTATTTTAATATATTAATATAAAAAATATTTATTAATAAATATAAAATATTTACAAAGGTAACAGAAACCAAAGTGGAAAACGAGCATCTGGTGGTATAAGTTTATCGGTTTTGTATAAAAATATATTAAATAATTTTTTAATCAAATATAAAAAATGGTTTCTTCACTTTAAAAATATTATTTTAGATTTCAGTGTAGAGTTATTAAATATAAAAATAAAACGTTTTTGTCTTTTTTATTTAATTTGTCTTTATCTCTTCCATTTTTTTAGTTTCTATAAATGAGTCGGCCGGTAACATTTGAGCTTTGAGCGCCTGACCATTCCACGAGGGCTTGGCATTGAAAGTGGCAGTGGCAGGCCTATAATTAACCTGAGCTAGATGTGACCAATGTAAGCTCCTGTATGGCATGCCACCAACACAATCTATGGATTTTAGATTCTCTTTTATTTGTTTTATTATGTGTTTGTCCGTCTCAATTTCATACAATTCAACTAATTACACCAATTTTAAAAATATTTTTATTTATTATTATATTAATAACCATAGTGATTAGAACTTAAGATAACAAGGAGAACAAGCTTCTAAATTACCACTAAATTACCTATTCGATGATTTGTTTTAAATTAATATTTATAAAAAATGTTTTTGAATACTTTTATTATAATTATATATTGTTTCAATATAATCTGGATTTAAAAATACTTTTAAAAGTATCACAAGCATAGTTGTAAAATCCGTTCTGGGTACCGTTCCGGTTTTTTGTTTGGAACGGAACGTTCCGGTTTCAGGGCATTCCGGCATTCCGTTCCGGTTTTGTGCTGTTCATATTTATTTAATTATATATATGAAAAAAATAAAATATTAATTTAACAAGTATAATTTAAATTCAATATAAATGAACTTTAAATTATACAATACAAACACGAAGTCAAAAAAACATAATCTCAAAATTAGAAACATCTCTAAAATTCCAAGATATTATGAAAGTAAAATGTTCAAAAATAAAAGAAATATAAATCAAACATCTTCTGCATCATTAATAAAAGAACCATTTTCTTATCTTATTTTAAATAAAGTTCAAGTATTTTATATATAGTTGAATGATACAATTAATTATATAATAAATAGGAGTAAGTTATATAATTAAATAATTGCTTTTGAAAAATCCTCCAACAATAAAATTATTATTTATAATTAAAAAAATAAATTTAAATATAATTAAAAGACCCACAAATTTGAGATTTGAAATTTAAAATAATATTTAAAAATTAACCCTCCAAGAAAATATTATTCTTATTATTATTATTAATAATAATAATTTATAACCCCCCCTAGAAAGTTAGAAACGTATTTTTATTTAGTTATTTATTATTATTATTATAATTTATAACTAAGTATAAAATGCCCTCCCCCCAGTAACATGACCCTAAACTAAAGTGAAAACTGAAAAGTCCGAAACCTAAACTGCTAAACATATCCCACACCGCCCACCCTTAGGAGCCAGGCCTCATCTCCTTCCTCCTCATCCTCTTCTCCATTTATTTTTCTTCCTCCTCATCTCCTTTACTCTCTTCCTCGTCTCCCCATCCTCTTCTCTATTTTTTTTTCTTGGCTCCGTTTTGAAGTCTGAACCGGCGGCAGAATGTATTTATTTTAATTTAGATTTTTATTTTTGAATTTTTTGAACCCGGAATGGAACCCCCGGCACGCAACCGGGGCGTTCCGGCCGGAATTACAGGATCGGTTTGGAATTTTACCCGGGACACAAACGTCGGTGTTTTGTCCTTGATTTTTTAGTGGAATGGACCGTTCCGGGCGTCCCGGACGGCATGGAACGGGATTTACATCTCTAATCACAAGTGTGGTGAGCTTGCGTTTGCATTTGGCTCACAGTGCGTGCAATGACCTTTGTGCACGTGTGATGTAACACAGCAATGCTTGCATTCATAGCTGTTAATTCCGTTCCGTTCCGTTCAAAAAAACCGAGATAAAACGGCGTCGTTTTCGTCTCGGTTTTAATTCCGGCCTGTTCCGGAAAATTCGGGCAAATTCTGGCTGGAACGCCCCGGTTCCGTTCCGGGTTCAAAATCTATTTTTTTTATTAAAAAAAAATTATTTTTGACATCTATACATCAAAATAATTTAAAAACACCAAAATATTCTAAATAAAAAAAATTTAAATTTTAATTATATTTGTTAAATTGATATTTTTTTTCTATATATATATATATATATGAACAATACGACACCAAAACGGCATGCCGGAACGTTCTGTTTCTATCAATAAACCGGAACAATATTGACAAATATGCTTGCATTGAAGAAAATAAAAAGGTGAGAAAGTCACAAATTCAGCATCTTTATTTGTTTTATTTGTTTTGTTTTATTTTTATCCTTCGATTAATTTACTCCAATAAAAAATTATGATGCCGTGGTTTAGATTCTTAGGAGGTATGGTTTCAAGAGAGTTATATTAACTAATTAATTTTCAGAGTAAATTAATTTAAATAAAAAATAAATAAAATTCAGCAACTCAATTAATTTTTCTATAAAAATGCATCATGATTATCTCGTGAGAGCTGGATCCTTTTTGCACTGGGCCATAGAACAGTGAACCTTCCCAGCACACACAAGCTCACTTGCCCCGTGATTAACCGGGGTTGTATATTTTTTTAGTTAAAAAATAAATTGAAATTGAAATTGCTATATATACATGTAATTAAAAAAAACAAAAACTATATATGCTCGTAGGTGAGAGAAAAAAATATTATATTAAAAGATTCAAGAAACATGTGTAAATCAAGATATTAATCTCGCAAGTCAGAGCATTCACTCAATTATGTTTGCTAATTTTATTTATTATAATATATATTTTTAATCAATCAAATGATAATATGAGTAAACACACATATTAAATTGGTTAAAATACTTTTTTATTTTTAAAAATAAAGCTTGTCCATGAAAAAAATATAGATGAATAATAAAACCTCTTCAAAATAAAATAAAAATAAAAATAATATTAATAATTCAAATGTATTTTTTTCATTAAATAAAACCATTTCACACTTATATTGACTGTTTTAGTAGTCTAAATTGATATCAACAATATCTTTTTCTACCCGCTAATAAAATTCAAGTCACCTTTCTTGTTTCTCTCTCAACAAGCATTGAAAAACAAATCATGCCAGGATTGAATTGAAAAGGTATTGAGGTGTAAAAATTATAGAGTTTGTAAAAAAAATGAAGCTTGATAACCAATGCGTATCTTTCTTGTAACTCCTATCACGCCACCAATGTTCAATGCTCTTTTCATTATGATCCCTGATATTTCAACTCCATAGTAGTCCAATAAATAAATAAAATAGTCAGTCTTGCATTAAAATTAAGTCCTGGATATGTCTCAACAATACCAGCTTTGGATTTAAAATCCATGCTTTCTAGATTTTTACTTAATACCTACTTAAACGTATACGCATTTTATTTTTTCAAGTAGACATTACATATGTTTGACAATGCGTTTTACAAATAATTTTTATTTTTTTAATTATTATTTTTTAATATTTTGATATCATTACAATGTGATATAATGAAGATTAACTTTTAAAAAATATTATTTTAATATATTTTTAAATAAAAAATAATTTTAATCACACTTTTAAACCGTTGTAATTATATGTTGGATGATCATCATCTTCTTTATAATCAATCATTTGCCCTTTATCTTTAAAAAAGAAGTTTTTTTTTACGTAATATCTCTTTGTTTTTGTTCTTCCTCCCATACCTATCGTCCTCCCAGACCTATCTTCCGGTGTCCCTTGCATACGACATGGACATGCGATGAGAGAGAGAAAAGATTAAATTACTTCTCGAGGTTAGTTTATTTAAAAGGGATGAGATGGGTGCACCCATGTTTTATGTCATCGCATGTTGAATAACCCGAGTGGTACCCCATCCCTTCAAAATGAAAATAAAATGAATATATAAATATTAAGCCTCGGATATAGCTTTTTCAATAACCTAAATATTATTTTTTAATTTCTTGACATGAGATAATTATGTATATAAATTATTTTTCAACCTTTTTAACGTGGAATAAATGATAATTTCTTGTATAACCCATATCTACATGCATTGTTGTTTAATTTTTTATAACATGTATTGAGACTTTAAATATACATATACATATATATATTTTATTTATTTTTTTTCTCGTGCTAACCGATATGATCTCAGAACTGGTCAAGTGGCCAGGTCAACCCCTAGTCAGAGGGGCTTAATAGCCATGCATGCTCGCACACGAATCATCCTTGACCAGCAAAGCCGTTGAGAAGGGTGCCTGTTAATGGTTTAAAAGACAGAAGCATGTATTAAAAATGACAGCTGTGTGAAACATTAAAGTGGTGGTCTTTTTTGGATGACGGAGAATATGTCCCGACAAAGTGTCTGGCAAGCGAGGGGAAAAGGAGTCCTTCTCTCACCTCGTAAATCATCCATTCCTCCTCCTTTTTCAAAAACACTGTAGACTTGTACCATCTCTGTCTCTGTATGTACGTACGTATGTATGTATACAGAGGTAAAAATCTTGGTAGCAATGTTTCAATGCGGTGCGTTTTGGATGACCCCGGACTGCAGTCAAGGCCAGATAAAAATCCAGGAGCTAGGATTTAAATGGCATGGTGCCGGTATGGAACCCCTCCTGTGCACTCGTCGATACTACCCAGTCAACTCGTTATTCAAAATCGGACCGAGTCAGATTTTATTATTAAAAAGCATTTGATATTAAAGTAAATGTTTTTTTTTATATTAAAACCACATCATTTTATTTCAAAAACTGAAACCTCATACCTGACTCCAGACAAGTCTTTTCAAACCACTTAGTTGATTTTAAACGAGTATAGTTACATGGACTGCGGTGATAATCGGGGATTGTCTTAACAGGTTAAAATCAGCAAATTAATTCCCTGAGCAGGCTAGATCTAGGCCCAATTTCCCTAATAGCCTGTTTAAGAATCCGTTCAAGTGTTTTTAAAAATATTTTTTTATTATTTTTTAAAAATTATTTTTAATATCAATATATCAAAATAATATAAATAAATAAAAATAATTTAAAATAAAAAAATAAAAAAATTCAATTTGACAAACATCCCTATTATAAATCCAACAGCGCTTCGGCTTTTTCACTACACGGTTGGCCGGTTGGGCCTTTTTCTGTCCCTGGACTCGGGGAGAAGGAATACAGTTACTTCACCAACGATAATCCCGTTGAGGGATGGAAGTGGAACAGAGTTGTGAACGACGAAGAATTAACTTGAATTGCTAAAACCACAAGGTAACGCAAACTATCATGAAGTATTTCCACTACTGCAAATCACAAACGGAGTAACTATTGATTGGAGAAGGAGAGCACAAGACCGGATAAGTAGGAAGTGTTCATGTTTATGACAGCCTCGTTAACTACATCCAGCTACATCTCACAAAAAATCCAAACTGAATCCATGGACATTTCCTTAAGTCATTTTCAATTTAAAGACTGTCAGATTAATGCATTTTCTTGAGAATAGCATGACCGCCCTATTGTTAATCTTATGATATGTTTCCCAAACAGGACTGCTTTCCAGTGCACAGAGTCTCCAAGAAACCCCTGTAGAAGAAGCTACATTCAAGTATGAGTTTAATCGAAACATTGCTCCTGGTAAAATCAAAGTTTAAACCGCGAGCACGCAGGCAGAGGAAAGTAAACCTGGTTTGCCCAGCTTGTACTATTTACAAAAGTAAAACACATATAGCCGAAGAAAATGAGAGGGGCAGAAAACTTCCCATGAAATAACTATAATAATTGTCACCTTGTACTTTTCCAGTTCTAGGTCTTTTCGCACAGAAGCTACATTCAAGTATGAGTTCCAGTTAAGAGTTACAGTGTGCATCAAAGAATTGAAGGGTGGCTCCTCTTTATCTCTTTCAGAAGCTACCTGGTATTCACATGAGAGTAATACATGAGACAGGAACATGAAATATAGATCCATCACATACTGCCAGCTTCCGTTGGTGTGGTACAAGGAGCCAGTGTATTGGGAGGCAGACTGACTCCAGCCCCTCTAACAGATATATTCGAGCACTTGACTGAGCTTGCCCTGCTTACGAAATTTGAGTCAAGAAACACAACAATCACAGTAATGTCATCGTGGAAATGCCGCCGCACACCCCGGTCGATCTTCTTCAAGTCTGAATATCTCATTTCTCTCTTCTTTGCTGCTTCTTGCAAGGCAGCTTTTACCAGCTTCCTTGCAATTCCCTGCATGAATAGAACAAGCAATTTCATGAATGGATTCATCTTGAAGTTTATAGTAGCACATGCATTAAGTTGGTTGTATGAAATGAATCCACCTCCCCTAAGACGAATCCTCTTGGTGTAATTTATGTTTATTCTCTAAAACAAGCATCAAAATATGGAGCCAGGGATGAGAACACAAAAGGAAACAAAATGTAAAAGAACATGAAAAGTTTTCTAGGGACTCCCTTGAATGAGTTTGGAGGTTTGCTTGACAGCTCTACTCCTACAGATGAACTTGCAACTGAAACACTCAGTAAAATCAAATGGTGAACTTTAACATTTCCAATTTGCAAATAAATACTAATTTAGAGGCATGTAAAAGATCTTGTAAGTTAAAATTTCATTTCAGGTGTAGGGAATACTATAAACAATGTTTTATCAGCGAGACTCTGTTTATTGCATTTTAAGATTCAAACTTGCAATTTACTCTCACTGACGACAATCTAACAATGTTTTCAGGAAAAAAGAAAAGAAACAGGACAATTTTAGTGCTTAGCACTTTTCTCTCTTTCTTTCAAAGAAGAATTAATTTCACAAACACAAAGCTAGTAATTTAAGTCGTGAAGCAGATAAAAACTATTCTAACTGAGTTACTATCCAAATGAGCAATGACTCTAATCATGTCTCTGTGCATGGGTGAATGATGAGAGAACATGTTACAAACAAGAGAAAATAAATAAAAATAAACAATTTCTGGCACCAGGATATATGTTGCTCACATTGTGTGGATGATTTTGAACTATATCAACTGCTTCTTGATTGCTTAAGTGCTCCCAAAGGCCATCAGAGGCAAATATAATAAATTGATCATGAGGCTGCAGCTGGTGCACTGAAATTGACGGTTCTGAGCTCAATATTGGCTTTTTGAAAGTTTCCCGGAGTCGGAACTTGGTGTATAAAGGTTCCCTGTTGAACTCAGCCTTCTTCAAATATACATCACCGATAGATCTGGAAATCTGAGAGGTCGGAGGATTGCGATCATCAGTGAAACATTTCAAAAGTGAGGTTGTATAAGGTCTATATCAACATGTTACCAAATAATAATTTGGAATTTTTTGAACTTCAAGAAAAACAGATAATGGAGTTTCTTAACACCATGACATACAACTGTATTTGGAATAGCATGTCAAATTTTTTGATTCAAACCAGGGAAAATATTCATATTTGCCCAGGACCAGCCAAGTAACTGTAGGTGCATTGCATGCTGCAAATTATCTATGATTTTTCCACTGTTTCTCATATCCATAGCATTTGAGAATTCTTCCCTGTCAAAATGCCATAATGAAGTTGACTAGTGGATTGTTAACCAAATCTAGAGCCACCAACCTAAAGCTTCATAACGGTCTGAACTTCGCATTTATGGCAATCCATTTACCATTGAGCCAGTATATTCCTATCAAATTACTTGACAGAAACTTCTAATAAACCAGAACAGACTTTTATATCACTTTAGGCCCTTTAAAGTGATATAAAAGGGCCTTTATATCAAATTACTTGACAGAAACTTCACATTTATGGCAATCCATTTACCATTGAGCCAGTATATTCCTATCAAATTACTTGACAGAAACTTCTGATAAACCAGAAAAGACTTTTATATCACTTTAGGCCCTTTAAACTGTCTACAACATTAGCCCTCCCATCAATCCATTTTGTAGTTCTCCATATGATAACTGCACGTTCATTTTATAAAAGCTAATACAAGAACCTAAAAGGTAACATGGTCATATAAGTTAAAACACACATTTACAGGCACCTAATAGAGCAATGACTGCAAAGCTACTCAAAATAATATCATGTGGGGTGATATCAACCCCAGCTCTTCAAACATCAAGGAGCACTTTCAAAACATCACACCACAGCCTACCAGATCTAAACAAAACCAAGCTCGACAGGGAAAAAATGACTGGCACTGACATTGATAAAGAATTTTAAATAGACAGCAAGTTCCATCTGACTCTACCCATTTCCACCATTTGCTGCAAAGTGGATATCAACCATACCAACTCGTAGTGAGGTCCTCTGTTCATGCCAAATATGACTGGCACTAACACTGACACAGAATTTTAACATATCCTATGTTCCAACTCCTTCATTAAATAACATGCTTTCAAACTCTTAACACGTTTAGGCTAAAATAACAGTGTCTAGAACACAACAAGTCTACAAGGACAAACAACTATGACAAGATCCACACCTATTCTTCGTCAAATAAGAAAAATAACATGATAAACAGCTCCTGGATGGTGAACAACTTACTTGTATAAGACCTTTTACACGCCATACATTGTGTTTTAATGCTACAATATGAGGGTCATCAGGATGCAAAGCCTGCAATTCCTGTCTCACAGACTCTATGCAAGCATTGTGCTCAGCAGATAGTTGAATGGACAGAACTTCCCCCGTTGCCCTCACAACTCTACCCAAAACAGCACGTGAATCACCAAGGTTGGCAATGTAAAGGGTTCCGTTACAGATAACACCGGCCAGACAGCAGGAACCAACTGCTGCAATTTGTGGTTTCACAGGCCACTGTTTGACAACAAGAGAGAGAAAACCCTCTTCTGTTGCTTGAAATGCCTTCCGTATCACTTCCACAGACATCGATTGTTGCTCCGAAGTAAACCCTGCAGATAAGCATAAAACCTGAAAATTTTAGTGCATAGAACAGGCTTAATATCTAAAAGGCCAACATGAAGATAAATTTATGACAGAATATTATTTGTCAAGTTAAACTTATCGGGAAAAGGAAGACACTTTCTTAACAAGAGACCTCCACATTTTTAAAATATTGAACAAGAGACCTCCACGTTTTTAAAATATTGATAGGCTGAAACGCTTGACCCCTAACTACCCATTTTCCTATCTTACCATCATCATTAAGATAACAGTGACTGTAAACTCTACTTTAAGTATGTCTAGGCTACCTATTTGGTTAATTGACATATTTTTTTTAATTTTTAGAAACAAGGATAGGCAAAACCAGGAATCACAAAGTCACAAATCCATGGCAAAGAGTTCGTTAGTTTGAAGTAACTTACTCTTCAGATTCTGAAAGAGGTGATCATTGACATAGCGAGATGTCTCAGGCCCCCCATGTCCATCATAAACACCAACAAAAGTACCATATGGGCCAGAGTCGTTTAAGCTCAAGCTTCCTGACTCAAGCTGACTCTGATCCTCAAGTAAATTGTTGGCCTGCACCACTGCCATAGAAAATTCACCATTAATGTGCTGTCCATGATCTTTATACCACAACAGCCCGTCTTGGCGACCACCAGTATCTGAATTTGCGTGACCGTATCGATCAGACCTTGGCCGGAAGCAGGCCCTCAAAAAACTCATCAACCCAGATAACATCCCTCATCTCATCTAAAAACCCTCCAAATTGTCCGCATTTAATAAGTGCCCAAAAGAACTCTGACCCAGGAACTTCAGAATGATTAGCGTCCTCCTCTACTTTACAACACAGCAAGTATGCTCTGCAACAAGATCAGCAGCACAAAATGAACAATCTTACACCTATGACTAATCAATTCAGATATAAGACCCCACCACAAGACACTCGATGCTCAACAAAACAAGTTGTGACTAAAAAAAAAAATTGATATTAATTTTAAAAAAGCAGTCTTCTTTTCTTCTAGTTTTTGTCCATGAATCGCAGAGTAACATATGAAATCAATGCCTATAGTAACAAAATATCATGTTCTCTCTAAATAAAAACTCCAACGCCCTGATAATGAAAATATCGAAGAGAAACTTTGAAAAGTAAGGGAATGGTCAAAGCCAAATTTTTTCTCACAGTTTGGTCAGCCATTGAAAAAATCCAGGTCTAGAATTTGACATTGAAAAAATCCAAGTCTAGCATTTAACATTGAATCATTAAAACCCATGATTACACAAATCATCAATGACTCATTAATCACCATAATTCAACTAATAGATATAAAACAAAAAGAATCAAACTTTTTTTTCTTCCTTTTCAAGCTCTACCTTTTTATAATATGACTTGCTCCTCAAAGCTACTAACTTTAACAGCCAAACAAAGAACTATTTCTTGTGGGTTTATCAAAGTGTTAGATCTATGGATCCAACAGAATCAAGAAAGCTAAAATACAGATGGGTTTTAGCTGTTTTTGTGTTAGTGGTTTTATAGATGATGGAATTATTGTGTGAAGAAGAGTAAGAGAAATGGAGTTGTGAAAACGAAGTCTTTGTTAAAAGTTTAAAACTCTCTCTCTCTCTCTCTCTCCCTCCCTCCCTTCTCTCTCTATTCTATTAGCAGACAAGCCCCATAAAAAACCAACAATGGAGAGCTTGGAGCCAGCAAAGCAGAGGTCCAGTTTTGGGCTCCACAAACTGTGGGAGTAAAGGGAGAGAGTCGATGGTGCTTATAGTTGGGATGTAAGGGATTATATTAATATTTTATTTAAATAATAATAATAATAATTTTTCAAAAAAATATTTATAAAATATAAAAATAAATGTTATTTTTGGTATGAGTTTGTTATAAACAAATCATGATAAAAAGATGTAAATAAGTTTGTTATCTTACCTTTGTAATATATATTGTCTAATCTCCCATGATATATTTATTTATTTATTTATTAATATAGACACGCGGACCACTTGTGCTGGAAACTAATATAATTAAATAAATTCAATACTAAATCTAACTTTTATGAAACCATAACTATTAAAAATATGTATATCTACACGCAAGGTATATGAAATACATTATAAATCACTATGGTACATTATAATTAAACAAATTAAATCAAAGTGTATTTTGTCCAAATTCATGCCCTAAAAAATACACATGTATCAATCACATGAAAAAATTGTGTTATTATCGATAAAAATAAGGATTTATCAAAGGAATATGCTGATCAACTTAATATAATAAATAAGGGCAATTAAATAAAAAAAATGAAAGTCTTGTCGTATTGAATTCCCTGTCATGTTATAAGAAAAATACATTTAGAATTTATGAATAATCTAATGTCCTGTAACATTCAAGATTTTTAAAAATTCGAAATAATAAAAATTTAAATTTCTTTTATTAAGATTTTACAAATGTTTTAATAAAAGAAAATTATGTGGATATTTTCAAACAGTTTGTGCATGAATTAAAATTAAATTATTCTCTAATCAAATTTAAATTAAGCTAGAGAGTAATTTCATCTGACCATATAAACTACTAACGAGGATAGGCATCATTCAAGCGAAGAAAAATGGACAATGATATCATATGTACAGCAATATTTCGGTGCTGCATGAAAGGGGGTTCACGTGAATCCACGTGGAATGTGACATCACACCAAACTATAAATGCAAGCTGTTGTCTTGTTTTTATTTGTTAACTGATATTTGGCTGGATTTACCATGTTACGTGTCATAAGATGAGAGGGGTGGTACACAATTGGTGGGTACTCTTAGGTAACCAGTTACTAGTCAGGTTACTTGGAGGGACTCGGTCACATCCTTTTTGGCTAGTCAACAAAAGCCATGGACCCCCAAAACCAAGTTTTAATCACACGTGACAAGTTTTTTCCAAAGCTATTAAAATTAAAATCCTAACTAGTCTACGATATAATAGGATATAATAGGGTTTGATTGTCATTGTGATATTACATATTGAAAAATTTGAAAATTTTTTGTTTTGTTTTTTTTAATTAAAAAAATTAATGATTTTAGATCATTTTGATGTACTGATGTTAAAAATATTTTTTTTTAAAAAAAATATTATTTTAATACATTATTAAATGAAAAACACTTTCAAAAGCAACCGTACTCCCAAACAATCACTAAAAATTTGGAATACGAGTTAGTTTAATTAAATCAAGTTAATTTAAAATAATGCTAATTTAATATATTTTTGAAAATTAATTATAATAATAATATTTTTGAAAAATAAAAAGTTAGGCCACAACTTCAACGCCCTTTTTTAAAAAAAAAACTTTTTCTAGACTAGATTCTACATATATTTATCGAGCTAGACCGAGTTATGTATCACCGTATTTCTAGATCAATTTTTATATGTTAAAAACTTTTAATTCAAATTTTGATTAAATTATTTTTTTTATAATTAGAAAGTTTAATTTTGTCAACAAAGTTTAATTTTTTTCGTTGCAAATAGGGTGAAAAGGAGATTGTTGGGTGGTGAATTATTAAAGCAGATACGATGTTAAGTGCATTCATGGGTCAAAGCACAATTATAGGAAGAAAATGGTCAGCATACCTCCATAACAACCGCCCCTGGAAACACTTTTCTAGTGACTTTTGATCATGACCTCTCAGAAATTAAGGTTATTTGCTTAGAAGTTCGAGCAACAACACAGCACTGTTCTTCGATCTTGCCAATTTTAGCCGGTGCTGTTGTTTTTGCAAATTGCTTCAGCAAGATCGATGTAATGCTTAGCAATTAATTAATTCCAGGTCTCTTGAGTAATTCTTTCCAAAACAAAAAGGGTCGTGAAAACCTTGTCCCTGTCAATGACTTTCATGCATGCATGGCAGGCAGTCCATGAATTAAAGTTGCAGAAATTGTCCATGAATGTCCTGAGCTGAAAAGGATGAGATCATGAACCTGATCTAATAGCGTCTTTTTCTTTTTGATTTTGGCACCCCTTCAATAAACTCCATTGAGAAGTCTTCCCACGCTCATCTGGGAGTTGGCAAGGGTTGCAGCAGTCCTGGATAAGCTGCTATTTTTGCTGACCAGCTAAAATGAGTCTTGAGCTTTTTGTAAGAATATTTATGCATCCCGCCATGCATGGCCGCCGATATAGGAATTGTGTGCAGTATTCATCCCTGGTTATTGCATTAAAACTACCATCCTCGTTGCTTTTTATGCTCTTAATTATTGGCAGGTTTCATGGTTGTACAGTACAGCATCCACAACCAATTCAATGCCATTTATATATATATATATATCAATCTTCATCATTTCAATTAAACATTTTTCTGTTTTTTAACAAATATTAACCAAACACGACCTAATTAAATCATAAGGCTATTTCATGCTAAACAGGCCTTTAATCGCATGCATACGATAGGGTTTAGGGAGGAATTCCATGGGGTTTTGGTTCAAGACGAGGAGGATAGAAAATATATCGAGTTACTTATAAAACATATACAGAAGTTCCTTTCACCGGAAAGAATGCCCTCATGTGTAAATTAATTATATCTTTCATATATAATGATTGGAGGTGCTTCTTGAGCTTATACTAATAAAAACAAAGATCTGCCGGTAGATAATTTGGCATTAAACGAGTGGCTTTGAGCAATTCATCCAGGAATCTTACAGTGTGCTGAAATTATTTTGACTTCATCATTCATTGCCTTCAGCTCCATTTGTTCTTCACAAGGATGAGGGGTCCTTCACCCTCTCTTCAACTTGCAACCTTATCCCCACGTACACACTACATTGAGCAAAATAAGACAGCTTCTCCATTGAATTAGCTAGCTTGCCAACATAGGCACCCGTATATGTTCAAATCTGAGGACCCCTCCCACCGAAACTGGTGTAAGTACTAGAAATGTTTGTTTGGTTTTAGATATAAACGGAAAACAATTTTATATAAAAACAGTAGCCAAATATCAACTAATACACTGAAATCATATGAAATAAAAAGGAAGCTTGAGAAAAAAATAAAGGGTTATGCAAGATTTGGGCTCTCTTATCTTAATTATTTACACCCTGATCATAACACAAGTGCATTTTTTTTTGTTCGTAACCTAAAGTCCATAAATGATGTGAAAGGAGGAGTGGACAGGATGGCACCAGTTCAATAATATTAATGCAATGTTTGGAGATAGTGCTTGCTAACATGCTCATGTGGCACTGTGCGTGCGTGCGTGTGTAATCGTTTTCGGAGAATTTGATAAGATGACATGATACATCAACTGTAGAGTGTTTGGTATCCAGTAGTGGGAGTTGTTTGGTCGTTGTCGAAGGTCACCCTCCTTATCAACGGAGAAGAACAGGATAATGGGAGCCAACTACAGGAACTAGGAAATGGGCATCTCTATTTTCCTATAGAGTTCACGAAACAATACTCTATATGCATCTATTTTCCTTTAGATTTCACAAATACCATACTCTACATGGTCATATCACTTAATCATTAAGCTAACTCCCATTTTTTCCTACTCGTGTGGCTAAACCAGCAGGTAATTTAGCAAATATATCGCGTCAAGAGTGGTGCTTTTAGGTGATCAGGCAGAACTTATATTGGCTGTTCATAATGGATTGCTGCTAAACCGAACTCATACTAAACGGTAAAAAAATGTGTCGATCGAGTCATTATAGCAACGTTACACGAGTTGGAAATACATTGTGAGTAGATTCTATCCAGGCCAAAGAGCCTGTTTTTTTTAAAAAGAATGGACCAAATTATCAAGAAAAGTTGTGCGTTTTCTTCTGCAGAATCATAATCTTATTCGTAATAATTGGTAAAAGGAGCACATATCAGAGCACATATACGGAGATAATTAATGTTACGTACAGTTAAGTTGAAAGCAAGATATTCATTGCAACTGGTGAATACTTGCCTGTGTGGGGACACACCAGAGTGCCCTGTGGTCTTTCTCAGTCAAGTTGAATCGCCTTTATCATGCTCAGATTTCATCACATTGTTCTCTTTGTTCTTGAGTCTCGAGTAGCCTGCCATGGATATCTGAGAAGCAGAAGAATCACTGAAAAGGGTGAAATTACTGTGAAGAATGGCCAGTGATGAGCCGTTGACATGACATCTCGATCCCTTACCATTCATGGATCAAGTTGTTGAGTTGTGCTATTCCCTTAAAAAGTACAGAAGCCAATAGGACTGCCAATTTGCCATTTAACTTGGTCATCAGGTTGCATTAACATGAAGCTCAGGACCACTTTTACATCAGAAAGCAATCTTGTCTTTTGCTTTATTTCTTTTTCACTGTATTTCGACTTCTTATACACCTAAAAAATGCACAGTGAATTGAATTCAGACGTCAAGTTGGCCAAAGTAACTATTCCTCTGTTAAAGCTCGTGGGTCCTGTCTCCTCACCTTGTAGCTAAATGATGCAGGCCTCTTTTTTTCACAGAAAGAATTGATCTTTTTCCTATAGAGATGATAGCAACAAGGGATGCTGATCAAATTTCTGGATGATTTAAACATGAAACCGCCAATCTCATATAATTAACCCCTTGGATAGATAAAAAAATGGGGGACTCGTGCATCTTGGGATGTGGACTAACAGCACCAGGACGAAGGGAAACATCTTTCCCTGGATGAATCTTCATTTTCAATATTAAATCACTGATTTGTTTTGGATATGACAGTGTTTGTATGGTAGGTATGGAAAATCTGTGTGGATGGAAAAGTGAAGGCGGAAATAGATCTGCCCTTTTACCTAACATCTAAATTAAATGTTGCACGACAAAGGACAGCCCAATCTTCTGGTTTCATTTCATCATTTGTTCGAACTTCAGATGCTATCTGGGTTTCTGATTGTCATGTTTTTTTTAATAAAAATATATTTCTTCATTTTCTATAAAGTTAGTGGTATACGTACGCCCCTCGAAACAATTGGCTGTGATACCCTCGCATTATTGACATTTTTTAGGTCTAGAGATTGCCACGTTAGTGGTATAAGAAATCTCTACCGGTCAAACGTGGATAAGATGATTCTCAAACTCAATAATGTGAACAAAACACTGCAATGATAGAAAAGAAATAATTGGATGTTCGGTTCAGTGGGGTTCCACAAGACAAGAGAGTGCAGTGGCCAGGTAAATTTCGAACCATTCTTGGGATGATGAGGAGTTCAGTTAGGGAGATTTAGGACAGGTTTTATTATAAAACATGTTACTTTTATCACCACTTTCAATGTCGAGTCTCTTTTAATTAATTAATCAATATATTATTTAAAGATATCCTAAGAACTCAATTTGTGATCTTATCCTTTCTTGCTAATGTGGTTGATATTCTATACTTGATGCTTGGTGGATTAAGAGAATTTATGATTGGCCCCTACAAAAAGTTATAGTTAGTGGAAGCGGGGACTATCGTTGATTAAATAAACATGTTTTATAAAGAGAAACACAATGATATTACAGGAAGTGATACTTTGAAAATGTATATAAAGTGAAGATTGTGGGTCTTTGTTGTAAATGTCACATGATGTATTTATAGTTTATTAATCTTATTCTCATATTGTCATTGAACTTATTAATTTATTAACGAGGATATAGTGAACATGAATATAAATTACACTTTAACCCTGCAGATTAAGGACATGTTGGATAAAGATTGGGAGGTTAAAACCTTTAATGTCTATAGAGAAATTAATTGTGTGGCTGATTGGTTAGCTAATTATGGGCTAAGCAGAGATTTGTTAGATAAAGAGTCCGATGTGTTAGTAAATCCATCGTTAGGAGTTTACACTTTGTTGTATTATAACCTTATTGAGTCTACCATTCCTTGATTAATTTAGTAGGGTATATCTACCCCGATCATTACCAAAAAAATAAATAAAAAGCAAATATTTATTTCACATTATTAATGAGATAAAAATTGAGAAATCAAGGCAGAGGCACAAGAACCGTAGTAGACATGAAATTTGAGGCCATGAACAAGAAATTTTCAAGCACCAAGAGACCCTCGAACAAGGCAGCATTATGATCAAGTAGAAAAGAAATTTCAATTCCAAAAAATAAATTTAACTAGGATTTTGATTTAATGCCCCGATCGATCTGGGTTATGATCTCTTTCCTTTCCCATGATTTCTCAATCTTTATAGAGAGTTACAATAGAACAAAATCAGACAACCATCTTGCTACTCTATTAGACAGCATTACGTGGAGAAAGTACCGTGGCAGTAAACAATACTTTTCCAATTATCCAAAAAAAATATCGATTAACTTAACAATCAGAGGGTTTTTTTGAGTGGCATTTATTTAAATAATAAAAAAAAATCCTAAACATGATCATACTATCAAGCTTTGTGAAAAAAATCCGGTGGTCTTTGAAAGCTTTCAAGCCACACCGATGAACTCGGTTATCCGTAATTTAACTTGTGAGTCACTTGAAGCAATATTAGTATCCGATCAAATTAATACAATAGAAAAACCACATGGCAAATTCACAATTTCACCACAAACAAACCATACCACCAATCTTACCCAACTTCAAATTGGTAGCTCTCATGCTTACGAAGGGAACTCCATGATTAAATAAAAAATTAAAAAAATCAGATAAATATATTCTCTTCAAATCTTTATTAGATACAAGACCTAAATTAATCTAATAAAATATTGAATTAATTTAATAAACTATGAGTCGACTAACAACACAGCCCGAATTCCTTACTGGATTAAATTATTGGGATGAGTTCAACTACTAAAGATACGATAGAGAGTGTGATAAAGATTTTTTTTCAAATTATTTTTTATTTAGAAGCATATTAAAAAAAATATATTTTTAAATAATTTTGATATATATATGTGTGCGCGTGCGCGTGTTTGTTTTATATGAGATTATTATAGTCTAATGACTAGGCTTGACAAATGGACTTGAATTATTTTTTTATCCTTTAATGTTCATTGGATTAAAAATTAAATTTTATAATTTATTTTGATTTTTTATATAAGATTATCATTGTTTCATGATCCAAGTTATGACCTAATAAGTTAATGGAAATTGATTTTATCGAATTAATATATTGTTATCTCAATATTAGCAGAAAATATCATTTTAAATTGTTTTAATCAAAATGTATTTTTATTGCCCATGTAGATTTTATTTTTTTAGGGATTATTTTTTAACTTCCAAGCCAAACAGATCATATCAATCTCCTCTCCTCTCCTCTCAGTTTGAACTTTTCCACTGAAAAACACTAGCAACAATTATAGATATTACCGAGAAAAATCAACATGACCCTGAGCATGTCGTTCAGATCGACTATTCGGATAATGTCGTTCAGATCAAATCCACAGAGAAATCATGTCCCAGAGACGACAACGTGCTTAGCCCGGGCTATGTTCAGCTCAAAAAAAATATCATTGCTTAAACTGTCGAGTTTCACGTTCATCGAACAAGGGTCGTCAGTGAATTGTTGATTAATTAACAGTAAACTTTAATACTAATTGAGGGTTTGATTAACAATGAGCACGGCTTGGTTAAGGCCTCCCTTGGAACAACGTGTACGAGCTTTTATTTTAACCGGCGATCTTGCGACATTTCCGTTGAAAAGAATTCTTATTTCATTTATCGGGTCAAGAACAGCAAAACAAAGAGGACTTTTCAACGGGTCATTGTCCGAACATTACCAATTCAATAAAAAATTATTTTATGCCAAGGGTTTCTGGGATTTGGTTCATCGCCTGACATCACTTTGACCACTGACTTGGAACGGACGGCCTCCCTTTCAAGCTCCCAGCTCCTCAAACCTCGTTGAAAGCCATGTTTCGAGCACTTTACATGTGAAAGCCTAAACACTTTGGTTGTTTTTCTAGTTTGTGGTCGAGACTTGTTGCCATTACTGATTCATACACGGGGATTTACTCGGGGGAATTATCATCTAAATATTCTAAGAAATGGTTCATTTGCTTTCACGTCGAGCCTGGAAAAAGACATGGGGATGCAACAAATCTTATAGTTTGTCCAGATTGAATCTTCTCGGGAGAATTATAATCTAAAAATTCAATTTTAACGATATTTTTCTCTTATTATTGTCGCGACTATCACGCCATGGTCGGATGCATGGATGCTATAATAAGAACACGGTTGTTAGACATAAAATATATTATACTATAGATTACTCGAAATAAAATGATTTTGATAAACAAAAATAAAGAAAGCTCGATGATTTGAATCAACAATTTAACTTGCAGAAAAGGCCAGATGATTAACAGAGAGGACAAGTTCTTTTTGTGCTTACTCGGATCAAGTCTTGAAATCATGATTCCTTTTGAATTGCTGATGGTGATCACTCGGGTCGAATAATGCCTTTTCGATTTCTTGATCGGGGGCTGAGGAGAAGGCTGGTTAAGGTTGGTGTTTTGCACGGTGAGAGGTCATTTTCCAACAAGAAAGACTTAACAAAATACTGCCAAGAAATCATTGGGTTTTGTGGGCATCATTTTGGAAAAGATGTTTCATCCTTCAATTTCGTGTCATGATTTCAATAGTTACTGGACCATGTTCCAGCTGAATTCTTGGAAAATTTAGGCCAACTTCACATCACATTAATGTGAATATCTACCATGTGAAGAACTTTATTCTAGCCCGTTTTTCTACTTGATTTTTGATGAATATTTTTTTAGCAATTATTATGTTTTTAAATTATTTTGATCAACTAATGTGATCAATAATTTTTTTAAAATAAAAATAAAATATAATTTTAAAATATCTTCAAATAAAAATAATTTTTCCAGGTTGAACTCGAGATGATTGAACGAAATGGGATTTATAGACTAAATGGATGAACAGTCAAAAGTGTGGCGCATAATTTTGTCACTAATTAATAAGAATTCAAGAACCGGTCACTGTATAAACATTTCAGCCTTGATAGAGACGGATAACTAATTTACCTATCGTATCATTGTTCGTCTATTGACCTAATCAATGCATTCAGTTAACCCTCCCTCTCGAGTAGTCGGTCAGCTTTGGTGGGAATCAACATGGCCATTGATGGCCTGCAAGAAGCTGGGAAGCTCCACTTTCTCTACCGAGAATACACTATTTTTTTTTTTTTTTAATATGGGTATTCGAGTCTGCCTGCTAATATCTCATTTAATATCACGGGTTCTAAATTTAGTGATCATTATATTAGTAACTGTAAAGATTAAACCTGAGATTACAAAAAAAAAACTCTTTAATTCTAATTTTTTAAAAATTAAACAACTAATATTTGGTTAGAATATGGTAATCTTGTATGGTTGCGTGGAGGGTATGATGATCAGGTGCTTCTACTGGTTGCATGGTTGTCTTGTTGACAATATAACCATGTTTGTCACTCTGAATGTGTTTTTGAAAAAAAATAAATTTATTTTTGTTTTAAATTGAGATTTTTTGATTTTTTTAAATCTGATATAAAAAATTATTTAAAAATAATAAAAATAAAATAATTTTAATATATTTTAAAATAAAAATGACTTTCAAAATCAATCTCAAAAACTTTCATGAACAGTCACTATACAACGAAGTTTGATTGCAATATCACCTAGAAACCTTAATTTTCTCTCCATGGAGATCAGTCAACCACTGCAAATATCCTTTTCGTGCATGCTCGAAGAAGCCAGTGGCTCTGGTCCGAACAAAGCTACTTCGATCCGTTCTCTTTTATTCTAGGATCATTACCTCGTCGTGGAATTCTTTCCTCCTAGATGTCTTTTTAGTGGCGGGTTGAGGCGTGATGGTCGAGAATTGGATTAATTAATTTCGTTTTAGGTGAGTGGTTTGCTGGATCATGGCCCACATGGCAAATTTCCTACAAAAAGTAAAAGGTTCCCAAGTATGATCCCAATCTTGCACGTAGATTCTTTCAGATAAAAATACAATGTCGTTAGCTCTCATGCTTACGAAGAGAACTCCATGATTGTATTAAAAAATAAAAAAAAATCAGACAAAATTAAATAAATAAATTTATATAATTATACCCCAAATTCTTTACCGAGTTAAACTCAGGACGAGATTAAACTAAGAACATGCTCGACAATGCTATGATTTGTTTTTTTTTCAAAGCATTTTTTATTCTGAAAAAGAAAAGAACCTTGTTTTCATGATGGGTTAGTAGAATAGCCCATTTAACCGGCCTTAACCCATACAAACAGCACTACACGGGCTAAGTTTTTCCGTTCAATAAACAGGTCTTATAGGCCTATACTTTACATTTCAAGCCCGGTCCGATCTAAACATAATATGGTACCCGGATGGCCCAATGCAAGTATAATTATACTGTATCCCCACTTCATTCCACAATAGCCATTTCCATATCTGTAGTTAAGGAGTTTCTAATATCACCCTCAAAGTCTCGTTGCGAATCTGCGACCCTTCCTCTTCATGCTGGCCAAGGACAGATCCTGGGCGTGCATTTTTTGATTATCTCATTATTTATTAATCATGGACTTGTAAGAGTTTAAATTATATATATATATATATATATATATATATATTAAATATTAAGAGTTGTGCCCTAACTAACCACTGTAAGAAACGAAAACGTCAATATTGATTCACGATCTTATTATTCTTTTCAAAAATACCAAGCATCTCTCATTGGTGGTGAGGTTTTTCTTGGGTTGGTTAGAATGAGTATTTATCAAGCTAGGCCTGATCGGCTTCCATACTTTCGGGAAATTAGAGGAGAATATCGGGAAATCTTAAATAAAGGGGACGAAGTGGAATAGCTATAAATCTTAAATATGGGGATTAAAATATAAATTGCGTCAGAATCACTTTCTCTTGCGCAACAACCCTATCAGAGAGCGAGACCGGAATCCAAAAAATTATGCGTTTTAAACACAGAGACGCACTTTACTTCAAGCTCTCAATAAAAATAAAAATAAATCGTCACGTCTTTTTTAACTTCACCTCTCTCGCTTCACCTCTTCCCAGCTGCTAATTCGCAGGTAACAGATATTCCCCATTTTTTTTTAATAATTTCTCTTCCGTCTCTTTTTAGAAACCTAATGGTTTGTATGGCTTCCGAGAAAAATTGAAGGAAAATTAGAATGAAACGGATTTTATAGTATCTTAATGCTAGCAATTGCTTTGTTGTGGTTTCTCTGTAGCCAAGCAGAGCGTTTTTGAGTTAACGTGGGATTAGAAGTTGCGTTGTTTACTGTTACTGTGCTCATTTAGGGTTACGGACATTTAGATTAGTTTAAATTTGCTCAGTCAATGCAAAACCTAATATTCTTAGGGAAACTAAGCTTGTTATTGAAATTTTGTTTGTTATTGGAAATTGTGTGATTTGATATAAAAAAATTAATGGCGAGTAGTGCAAAAAAAAAGAACTGAATTTTTTTATTTTAATTTTGTGCTATGGAATTTATTTAAATTATTGTTTTTTTTTTTCGGTTGCAGTTGTTATAAGGTGTTTTTTGTGAGGTTGATTGTTTTTTGGTTGGACGATAGTGGATATGGAGTTTGATGAATATGACTACTTAGAAAAAACAGTTGAAAATCCAGAACTGCCAAAGGTGAAGGAAACTGCTAATGGTGCGGGTGATATTGTGAGATCAGGGGAAAAGGATCGACCACGGAGTTCAAAGCATAGGAGTGATGATAAGGATGATGGTGATGATGAACGGAGACATTCAAAGCGATCTAGATCAGGAGATGAGTATAGGGACCATGAACGGAGTAAAGAAAGGGGTTCGTCCCATCATCGGTCACAGTCTAGAGATGGAGAGAGGGATCGGCACGGGAGTAGCAGGGAACATAGGGATAGGGACAGAGGTAAGGATAGAGATAGGGAAGAGAGAAATGGTAAAGAAAGGGATCGTGATCGAGATAGGAAGGAACATGACCGTGATGTTGAAAGGGAGAGGGAGAGAGAGAAGGAGAGGGAAAGAGAGCGGTCACGTCGAAGCAGGAGTAGATCAGAAAGGCGTAGAAGTGATCAAGATGAAAAGGATAGAGAGAAGAGCCGGGACAGGGAGCTTAAAGAAAAGGAGAGAGAAAAGGAGAGAGAGACAAGGGAACGGGACAGAGAAAGGTAACTTGCATTTTTATATTCATCTTTCATGTTCTTATTAAGTGCTCTTCCTCGTGTCTTTATAGTCATGGCTGATATAACAATGAGTCGGTGGAAACTTTTCTGGTGGTTTCTGTGAATCATTTTAGAAGATAACATATTTTCCTGTGTATTTCTGCTGTGTGTTTATTTACTGGTTTTTGAATGGGTGTTCAACAGTTGATAAATAGCACGATAAGGGTGTAGTAGCTGGTGCAAGCTGCCTAGTGTAGCTGATAGCCACTCGGCACCATTTCAAGAGCCTTGGGATGAAATCACACTCGCTTTTGTGATTAAGATATACATAAAGTTAACCTGCTACTAAGCTATTGGATTAAAAAGTTTGATATGTGTTTTCTCATTTTGAATTTGGTGTAAAACTAATGTTATTTTCTATTAAAAGTTTATGCAATTTATATATCATAAACTCCTAATAGGGTGGCTTTCACCATAATATAACAATTCATTTTTCCATAGTTCTGCTCAATTAATCAAAACATTGATCCTCCCTCATTTTCTCAGCTTGCTTTCTGTTATTGGATCTTATTTTCAGCATCTTCTACTTGGTTCCCTCTCCCTTTCTTTCTCCCTCTCTCATTTTTTAAGGATTTCATTCTACCATGTCTTTGGATTTCTCTTGTGCTTTCTCAACTTGATGTAAGTGAGTTTCACAACTATTTCCCAATGCTTATTACATTAGGACTGGGTGGCATGGCTATGCCTATGATAAAGTGTTGTTTATACCATCCATTGGATAACCAATTAGAAGTTTGAAAGAAGAATAAAGACCTGCTGTGACTAATATTCTCCAGTAATTTGAAACCCCTATGATGTGACAGTTTTCTGATGGTCTCAAAATTAGAAAATGAATTATATTCTAGATCTATTATGATTTCTTTCATTTTTGCAAAATGTAGTGTTTTACTTAATTTTGGACTTTTAGAGCATTCAGTTTGTAGAGTTCTCCAATTGTCAAGGTCTCTCTTTCCACATTGTTTCGGGGCTAATTGTATATTCCTCTTCCAGTTTTCCATGGAATGCTTGAAATATGTGGATCATTTTTATTAAGTTCTTTGTGATGTGTTGGAAAATTCGAGTTTCTAGAGTGACAAGCCTTCCCTTTTTTAATATTTGCATTGGGGAGGGATCTGTTGTGTGGTGGGTTTTACTCTTTGAATGTCAGTTTCGACCATGCTCGATGACAGCTACAGCAAGTCATAACCGCAGTTATTTTTCTATTGGGATTTGCTCTGCACTGTTACGGTACCTCTTTCATTGTCTTGTATCTAGATCTATGCGGTGAATAAAGTATTCATGATAGCGCAGTCATTATTTAAATATACTTAACCTTGTTCTTGGGGTCCAATGATGCTCATCGATGGCCTTCTTGGACGCCGAGTGATCAACCTCTGTGTGGCTTTATCTGTTGTTGCTTGATTTTTCTGTCCGGATGTCATATTATAAGGATGTGCAAGAAAAGCTGGAGATTGGAGACTGTTGCCATATGGTGTTTACAGTAGTCACACGGTGGTGACAATTTCATGCTTTTAGACTTGTAGATGGATTCAATATTCACTCAGTAGTTTGAAGAGAAGTGACTTGTCAATCAGAATGTCATGAGAGTTGTGCTGCAAATATTTGCTCTCTCCTGTTTTGATAAATTCCTTTGCACTTTCTCCTTAGTCCCAAGATCTTGTTATGCTATATCTCTTTATTTATGTGTTGACTCCATGTCCAGCTGTGCTTGATGCGGTCCTGTCTAGGTTGTTCAAATACAAATGCCACAGGCTTTTTCTTGGTCTGACAATATTCTTAGCTCTTAATGGGTATTTTATTCCATTATTTAATGAGTTGTCCTATTAGTATCTCGAAAGTTTCATGCAGTTACTTGTGCTATTAACTATTTTGAAAATTCTGAATATTGAACATTAGATTCTGGGACTCGCAGATATGCTAGAGCATTCAGATGGTCTTTCTGGCAATTGGGCCAGGCACAGGAACTCAGGTCATGGGTCTTAAATGTTTCTTCATAGACTGTCGGGAATCATTTAAAAGCTTGCATTGCAAGATTGGGGGTTTCAGTGTTGGAGGTTTTGACCAGGGTTGTGATGTCATGCTGTGATTTTTGTTATCCTCCGGATTTGAACTTAGTTGCTTAATTATATTTATTCTGTTGCAGAAATGCTGGTGAGGGAGTGATGAGCTTTGCTTAAGAGAAGCACTCCATCTTCTGATGCTTGTGGAAAACTCAGTGTTCCGTGGGCTGCAAGCATTTTTTTTCCTTTAAATTTTGCAGGATAGATTATTACTTGAAAAAAGTACCTCAATGCCTATCTTGAAATTCTAGGTTTAAGATGACCAACAGTGCTCCCCCTTACTCTTTTGTAAGAGTATTGGATTGCTTATTGGCAAATATCTTTATCATTGTGCTTGATATTGTCTTGGATGTCACATGCATGCAACTGCTCCAGCACAATTTTGTTAGCCAAAAATAGTTCGCCCTGTCTTATTTGGCTAAATTCTGCTGTGAGCTTGGCATAAATAACACTAGCTATCCAAAGTTTCTTCACCTTCAAAGCATGGAGATGATTCACAGTTGAACTGTTTCTCAAAGTCCCAGTTTTCATTATAGCCAAGCCCCTTTTGTTTTAGTCCTCAATATAATCTTGTGGGTGGCATTTGTGTGAATTGCTGTTTTTCGTATTGTTTGAATTAGCAATAAAATAAAATAAAATCTACTATGATAATCTTAATTTTCTGAGGCTTTTGTTTCCTTCTACATTTATTTTTCTGTAATCCATGGGACTGGTAGTAAAACTGTGGTGAATGACATTAACTTATGAGTGCTTCTTTCCTGTGTTTTTCTGATGGTTTCTTTTTTGGGATATATGAACTTAACTCTATTATTAAAGTTGTTAACAGGTTTCACATTAATGCATATAGGTTCTTTGGTATTGCCATTGATACAACTTGATGATGCTGTTTCCATTTAAGATTATGTTTTTATCGAAGGTTCAAATTTATTAATCCATCACTTGAAGTTGGATTTCTAGTTCACTTCTCTTAGTTGCAACTTGCAACGTTGTTCCCCAGGTTGGTTCTTATTATTTTGAAGATGAAGATCACTTAATTACAACGTGCACATTCACAAGTCCTCTCGTGTTAACTTTGTCCAGTTGCCTGCAGGACTGTGTTTTGTGGGTTCGCATTTTTAACCTGTACTGGAGACCTTTTCAATATTGTTTTAGATGATTTTCTACCTCTTTAATGATAAAGCAGACATAAGAAAAATCTTCTTTCTTTTGAATAACAGATCATCATTTTGTCTGTATTTGATTTATCAATGTTTTACTTGCTGCCTGTTTCCCTCATCATTCTGCTACTGGTTAGAGAATTGAGATCGTTAATTTTGATTTCCATTGTCTTGCAGAAGATACAAAGAAAGAAAGGAAGAAGCAGAGCCTGAGGCTGATCCTGAAAGAGATCAGAGGACAGTATTTGCCTATCAGGTTTGATAAAGACATGTTTGATATAAATTACATCGTGTTCCCATTGCTCTAGTTGTAATATACTCCATTTCACATGTTTCCAACTTTGATTCTAGTGATTTTTTTTCCAGATATCTTTGAAGGCGGATGAAAGAGATGTCTATGAGTTTTTCTCAAGGGCTGGCAAGGTTAGTTCTGCAGCAATGACCTACACATCTATTTTTATCAGGAGCACATTGTGATCCTTCTGTTATCTAGTTTTGCTCATGGCAATCATGCATAATATTTAGAGTGCATCTATTTTATAGTGTGTGAAAAAATTGTAACTGAATGATAAAAGATACATGGTATAAGCTTTAGTGGGGCTAGTACCTTCTTATTTGGGGGGAATATGAATCAAGCTCACATTGTAATATTTTATCTATTAGAGCAATTGCTTGTCAATTGACTTTTATGCGCTGTTACATGATAAGCAAACAAAAATTCATTACAACAAACACAGATTCATTGTTACATGGACAGGCGGTTGTCGTTTGGTTGCTTAGTTGCATAGTTTCTTCATTTTGTTTCTAATATACTCAACACAACTTTCAGGTACGAGATGTACGACTCATCATGGATCGCAATTCAAGACGATCAAAAGGAGTTGGGTAAGTTATATTTAAAATGTTCCCTTAATGATACAGATCGATTTATTTCTGGTTTCACGAAGTTCCCAACTACAACGCTGTGTTGTGCATTCTCATCTCTGACTTTTGTGAAGTGTTTCTCTTGCTTTATCTTTATTGTCTAGCTAGTATCCATACTACTCTTTTGGCTTTTTAATACCGAGGTCCATCGATTTGAAAGGAATTGAAAGGTTGGAGCTTTTGGTATTTGTTTTGTTAAGTAAATAAAACATTACAATTTACAAGTGACTACACTAGTTATTTGAGCTCTTGAGCGAACAGTAGTCACACAAAAAAAATTGTGGCTTTGAAGTTATTTGTGAACAGCCTAGAGTTAGAATGGTGATGCTAGTTTCCTTTGTACATTTGTTTTACTCAAGTGCAATATTACTCCTGTTTTTAGGTATATTGAGTTCTATGAGATGATTTGCAGTATTGCTCCTTTCTTTTTTCCAGGTATATTGAGTTCTATGATGCAATGTCCGTGCCTATGGCGATAGCACTCTCTGGACAACCACTTCTTGGTCAACCAGTGATGGTGAAACCTTCTGAAGCTGAAAAGAATCTTGTTCAGTCAACTACAGCTGTGGCAGCGGGTGGGCATATAGGTCCCTACACAGGAGGGGCTAGAAGGTTGTATGTTGGCAACCTGCACTTCAACATAACAGAAGATCAACTT
Organism: Salix exigua; assembly: GCA_032356905.1. Taxonomy (NCBI): domain Eukaryota; kingdom Viridiplantae; phylum Streptophyta; class Magnoliopsida; order Malpighiales; family Salicaceae; genus Salix; species Salix exigua. Next base: position 11,229,548 of record CM063596.1, on the reverse strand, counting down.
CGTCAGGCAAGCTCTTTTAATGTTACCGTTTATTTTGACACTGATCTATCTAGAATTTGTTACTAAATCAAATTCTCTGGTTTTGTTTAGATTGGCTCCATATAAAAAATTATCAAAGGAATTTTATGTTAACAGAGAAATTTAATGTCTGTTGTCCATTTTTTTCATGAATTTGTGTTTATGATGGCTGACTATCATTATCATGTCATTTTTTCCTTCCTGTTAGGATTGTACTTTTGATTTTGCCTGGTTGCATCAGTATTCAGATATGCCTCACTGGACTTATTTTCTTGCTGCACAGGTGTTTGAGCCGTTTGGTGCTGTGGAGTTGGTGCAATTGCCTCATGATGAAAGTGGGCATTGCAAAGGTTTTGGTTTTGTCCAGGTGAGTTTTTTCAGCAATAAAAATAAATTTGAAAAAAATAATTAATGAAATGTTGGAAGTTGAGTCTAAATGCGTGTCTGTCTTAAGAAGGAAACAGTGATCAAGGCCTCAGAACCAATGCACTGATCGTTGACGAAGCTCTTTTAGTCCTTTATACTTAAAACAGTATCTTAAACAATCCCCAAATACTCTCTTTGTGGTTGCACCAAGCTCTTCCTTCCAATTGGCCTTAAAATAGGCTTAACTAGAATCCTTTGGAAATTGGAGATTAATTGCTTTAACTTTCACTCCAGTTTGCACGTCTTGAAGATGCTAGAAATGCATTAAATTTGAATGGACAAGTGGAGATTGCTGGAAGGCCAATCAAGGTAACCTCATGCTTCTTCTAAAGTGCACTTTTCCCTTCCAGTGCCCTCAGCATTGATGGTGGATCTCATACAGTCATTTAACTGCATTAGATATTTATATGTTCTTGTGTAATGTTCAGGTGTCAGCTGTTACCGATCAAGTCGGAGCACAGGATGGTGGGACAAATGTTGGTGATTTTGATGATGATGAAGGTGGTGGCCTGGTTAGTAATTTTACTCCTCTCTCTTGAAAAGTGGTGAAGATTTTACTTTTTTGGGCTGGGCAAAGATAGGGCTTTATTGGATTAACAATGAAGTCTTGATATTGGGCTGCTTCTCTGAATGGAACAGCAAGTGCTTAGTTTCTTGATGTGGCAAACTGAAGATGGATAGTGAAATTAATTTTTTTTCTTACTGTTTACAGTCCATCTTATGTTGCTAACTATTTATATTTCTAGTACTTGGTTACCAACAATTATGTTGAAGCATACTTAATCTTGCTTCAAATTTCAGGCACTGAATGCACGTTCCCGGGCACTTTTGATGCAGAAGTTAGATCGCACTGGCACTGCCTCAAGGTAAGCCTCTGTCAAGCCTTTTGCTTTTGGACTGGATTTGTCTAATGATTTGATTGATTAGACAACAACTTCCTTTATTTGCAGTATTACTGGTTCACTAGGCACCCCTACTCTACCAACAGCTCCTATCCTTGGGGCTGCACCTGCAATGTCTCCTGCTATTGCTCCTCTTTTATCAGGTTCTGTTCTGGCTATACCTGGACTTCCAGTTGCAGGTCTTCAACTTCCTGCTTCTACAATCCCAACCATCGAGACAATTGGAGTCCCAAGTGATTGCATACTTTTGAAAAACATGTTTGATCCAAAAACAGAGGTTCGTGGACTCACATTTTTTAGACTTCCTAATTTTAGGTTTCTGTCTTGTTTTGCTAAGGCTCTGTCTTGTTTTGGCAGACTGAACCAGATTTTGAGTTGGATATTAAAGAAGATGTTCAAGAGGAATGCTCAAGGTTTGGAGGGGTGAAGCATATATATGTCGATAAGTAAGTACTGTTTAGGTGTGCTGTGCTGTGCTATTTCTTCTCTTTGACTGGTCAGGACTTGAGTTTTTCCTCTTCGAACAGTCAGTTGTTTTAAAGTGTAGCCACTCTTCTGTTATATCAAAGCATCTTCTTCCTCTTGATGAGTTTGTTGGGACCCAACATAATATTTTTTGATGTCTCATTCAAGCTGATAAGTCCTGTCTATTTTGTCTCTTTCATGCTTCTTACTCACAACTGCCTTTTTTCCTCGGAGAAACAGGAACAGTGCCGGTTTTGTGTACATGCGTTTTGAGAACATGCAAGGTGCTGTAAATGCACAACGAGCTCTCCATGGAAGATGGTTTGCTGGGAAGATGATCACAGCAACATTCATGGTAACCATTCAATCTCTTACAATATTATTTTTTTCATTTGTCAATGCAACTTATGTTGCAAACAAATTCTACTGACTTTCAGGTGCCCCAGACCTACGAGGCCAAGTTTCCTGACAGCAGATAGGATTAGGAGTGTCTGATTTTGGGTGAGCAAATTCACCATCTCGTCTGTTAATTCTGGCTTTGTCATGTTGCCCTGTAGTTTAGCCTAGATGATGTTGGAAGAACCATGGGCATGATATTTTTATGAAGATTCATATTTGAAAAATTCAGACCTGTTTGTATTTTTGTACGTACTGTATGATACTCTTCTTTGAAGGCAGATAAAACCTTTCAAGTTTTTTTTTTTTTTTATCTTTCCCTATGCCCTGCCCTGAAACAATTTTATAAATCTACGGGGAGCCAATCCATCTCATTCCACAACGACGTTGCAGCCCTGTAGGAGTAGGATATGAGAAAACTGTCATCCCGTCACCATGCGTGTTCCCAATTTTTCTAGTGTATCTGCCTGATTTATGTAATCAAGTGTTCGCGGATGAACCCCCGCAATAGCCTCGTCGGGATACTCTCCGTTGGCATCATCAGGTCTAGCTTCATCCCAGTATGGTGGAGCGATAGACTATAACGTTGACCTGGATTCACTCTACCGCCACCGTCAGTGATTAGCTTAACCCAAAATGGCGGAGGGGCAAACCAGCACGTCGTTCTGGAATGGATTCCATAAATTTTTAGCTCCACCCCATCGTGGCGGGAAGTTGGTGGGGTTACGTGTTAAATTCCAAGCCTCTGAAATCTCCTAAAGGCTATTTTTTGTAGCTTTAATGACAGACTGAACTGCACATCTATGTTTCCTAGTGGGTGTCTAGTATGGGGGGAAATCTCAAATCCCCTACAAAATTAATGTTTTTTTTTTTATATGGAATGTTGGATATTAAGGAATTTGACATTTTAGGACATCGCATTCCTTCAAAATTGGTGAAAGTGATTCAATTATAATATAAAGGAATCCAACATTTCCAAATGATTGAAGATGTTATTTATTTATTTATATATAGTGATTCAATTGCCCTTGTTTTCATTTAAGTGGACCTCATACAACTTATTTGTTAATATTACCATAATTATTGCAGGCTTAAAATATATACAAGTTTTGAAATCTTAATCGAGTCCAACTATGACTTAATCTCTCTAAGATATATACAAGTTTTTCACCCATAATTTGGTTGAAGAGCATAATCCCATCACTAACACCATTCCTGACAGAAAAAAGGTAGCCTATAAACACCAGAAGAAGAGAGGGATAGAGCACTTCCTTGTTATTACACATAACAATGGCAAAAGGTGGGAAATTTACTTGGTATACACCAAGGGTTCACCCATTCTTGAATCTGAAGATCCTCAACATGTTACAAATAGAAATACACAGAGATCTCTGACTTCAGAATCTATATAAAAAGGCGATGATATGCATTTGATGTCACAAAACCAGTATAAAGAATGTCTTGCAAAATCAAAAGAACATCTAGTGCTTGTATGCCCTGACATTAGATTAGCTGTTATGAGACTTTCTTTTCCTTAATAAGTTGAACAGATTTGAAAAAGTAATAAATATTTTGTTGTATCCTTTTAATTGTTATTAAGATAGGAGGATATGAATTATTTCCCAAAACTTTTTCTGTGTCTAATAAAATTGGGTCTCAAAATGGGCCATAAATACTTGTGGAACCAGCCCACGTTGTGATAAACTCATTACTATTTACTGCAGTCTCTTAACCCTAGCTTCTGATAAACCCCAAAAAAAAACACGATTCGAAACACTCTCTGGGCTCTTAAATTCGTTAATAGTATTTCTTTTGTTGCAATTCTTAGTGTTCATTCACGACACGAAGCCTCTATAACTCTAAAAGTTTGCTAACTTGCAACTGTTTTGAAGAAAAATGGCTTTATGGATTAGAAGTAATCAGTCGAAGATCAATTTTTTGACAAATCAGTTGAAGATATACTACCTTCAAGTCCCATATGATTCTTCACTTAAATACACTGCTACTAGCTCAAGATCACGTGTTTTAGAGAATCCAGTTTGGGATTTTATTAAAAAGCACTCTGAATTTTGCAACAATGTCAGGTTTTTTGCTGCCCCAGTTCAGGTCATTTCCATGTTCTTAAGTTTTTTTCCTTTTCTTTCCGGTTTCTCTGTAATTGAACAGTTCTAATCTTTATGTATGGACAGCTTGTCTTCAGTTTTCAGTGCTTATATGCGTGTGGTGTTAGTAGACTCTGATATGTTGTTGAATTGCAGGCCAAAGTGAAGAAGGAAGAGAAGACATTGATTGGGCCGAGATTAAATGAGAAAATTACTGCGCCGGCTGTTAGGCTTGTGGGTGATGAAGGTACAATTTGTCAATTTGATACATGATTGTTCTGGACATGTTATGAATGATTCTTCTTTGATGGTATGATCAAGTTTTCCAAAGTTTAAAGAAATATTGGATATAGAAATCAGTTAAAGTTATGGATGTCTGCAGGGCATAGTGTTGTCTCATTGCGTGAAGCACTAGAACGAGCGAAAAGACTTGGACTTGATTTAGTGGAGGTATGCTTTTGCAATTTATGACCATTTTATTCTCTCTGAATACCTGTGGTCGATGCTTGAAGAAACTAGTAAGCGAAAACCAGAAAAAACTGGATCTCTGCAAGTTGATCCTTGTTTTAATGGAAAATCTTTATTTTTGTGAAATAGCTTCAATTTTTCATGCCTGCCTTGTGATTTGTTGAGCTTTGGTTGGGTTATATAAACATCTGTATCAGTTTTCATTTTGTTTAAGGTGGACTTTTGTGAATAAGTATAGATGGTGATGTCTGTTCTCAATTAGGAAAGTAAGAAGCAGCCAACAGAAGCCCCATTCAACAAAAAGTAGCAAAAATCTCTTTTGATCTCTTCCATTGTGCCTTCCATGTGGCTCAACTCCTTGTTTTTCCTTTTTGAATATATAGGTTCAAAGTAATGCCAATCCACCTGTCTGTAAACTCATGAACTTTAACCGAGAAAAGTACAAAAAAGAACTGAAGGAAAAGGAGCGTTCTAAAGGCAAGGTATGATGTATTTTTAAATTAATTCTTCATTTTCAGTCTTGTCAGAGTGAGGTCATTGAAAATGCTCTTACTTTGAGGATAGCGCTGCTATGTTAGTGCCATCCAATTTCTGCTTGAGTGTTCACTGAATAGTTATGGCTTTGTGTCATTCAATCACTTTGCAGGCAGGGGAAACTTTGCGTAAAGGAGATCACAAGGAAGTTCGATTTGCTGCAAAAACTGTAAGTTTGTTGCTTCATGGCCAAATCTTTTGTTAACCCACTAACCAACCTTGAGACAGTTCTCTGCAAGTTCAGAATTAGGGTCATTACCTAGTTATCTTTCATTCAATGCGGTGGCCTATTCGGAAAAATTAGTATATTTTCCTACCATTTAATATTTTTTTAATTACTGAGTGCTGCTTAAAATATTCGAACCTGCATTCATGTAGTTTCAACCCTAAGATGTTCGTCATTTACCAAGTGATCCTAATATATACAAATGGTTTTTTAGTAATTTATAGTGATGGTTTGAATTTTGGCCTGATCAATTTTAGATTATATTATATTATGTTATATCTTGTTGGTTTTGTATGTTTACCTGTTATCTGAAAGATACAGGACGTTTAGTCAAGACAAATTTCTACTTGTCATACTGCAACTTTTGGATACCAAGTAGGTTCAGGTGCATGTGCTGATAATTTCTAAGAGTTGGCAAGGCCTTATTACAAACTGAATAAATGGACAAGCTCATGCAATGCATTGTAGCGGATAAAGCAAAAATTATATTTCACCCTTGAGCTTATACTGCTCTTTTCAGGAACAAAGAGACTTAGAAATGAAAGCTGACATGGCCAAAAGACTGATGGAACGTGGTTATAGGGTGAAGGTATTTTTCCTCTGTTTCAATTAAATTGTCTGTTCTTTATTATTTTATTGTCATATTATACTTTTCAGGGAAATTTGGTGCATTCAGTGTTGTTTGATGATATTTTATCATAGCCTTACTGGCTGTTACTTTTGTTTTCCTCCATATATCAAAGGAGAAGAAAAGAACAAAACTGAACAAGCATTTCAAACCCTTATACAATGTTTTGTTTTTATCCCTGCCTTTTTTTCTTAAGTATAGTTTGTGAAGAATGTCTTCATATATTTTTGTAAAATACTAGGTTTCTACCTAGGCTGCAAGAGGATATGCAGCCATGTTCCACTTTGAGTCAGTCACCAGCATCAAGTGAAGAGGGTAGAGCTATGTAAATCTTGCACAACTGTTGTCATTAGATGACAATGTCCTGTCACTACTTGTCTTAGAGAAATTCTGTGCTTTCAATTTAGAAGCTTACATGTCCACTTTGAGTCGGTCACCAGCATCAAGTGAAAGAGGGTAGAGCTTTGTAAATCTTGCACAACTGTTGTCATTAGATAACAATGTCCTATCGCAACTTGTTTTAGAGAAATTTTGTGCTTTCAACTTAGAAGTTTACATGTCTCCATGAAGTTTGTAGATAAATCTTCAATGGTAGTTTTAAAGGTTGCTTAAAAAGAAATTTTAATGCAAAGAATCAATTGCCCTGAAGTTTGGAAGAATTATGTTCCAGCTTTATGCTTTATTTGGCCTGCTTGGCTGGGAAGCTCCTCTTCAACATAAACTGAATTATGCATAAAATTTTCAACAGCGATCCACTATTAGTTTTGGTAAGAGAGCTCCAAAGAGCTGTTGTCTCATGCAGCAATGAATGGGTAAATGTTCGATTATTTACCCAATGCCCACGGATCTTGGATGCATGAATAGATAAATACCTATATGAGCAACCAGAGGCTTCTCAAATTTATAGATTCGCAAAAATGCTTGTTTTGCCAAATGCATGTTTGTCATATGTTTGTTTTCATAATAGTTGTCATCTCTTGTGATTTTGAAACAGTGTATGGTAATTGGTAGTCGAAAAAAGCGTCCAATGACAAAAGCTTCTAGAGATGGGGGTCCAGAGACGGACTTGGATTATGAAGAGTTTGAGAGAAAGAAAGAGGAGGAGGAGTTGCTAGCACTGTTGTCTCGCTTCACTTCTTTGGTATGCTTGCATATCTTTCATCCCTCTCTAGTTTTTGCTATCCAGGTTACTCCTGTTAGTTATGCAATACATTTGATGTGCTCCTTTGTCTTTCTCTTCAAACCCTGTAGATTGAAGATGTGTCCATTGTGGATAGTGGACCGAAGGCGGGAAAAAGAATGGCATATGCAATAGTTAGGCATGTCAAGTTTGGCTCATCAAAGAAAGGTGGTGGTAAAAAGGACGAGTTAGCCAACATGCAGCCAATAGCCAGTCGATCTGCTCCTCCCAAGAGCCATGTGATGTCTAAGGAAGAGCCTGCAGAATTTTACATGGAATCTGAAGACGATTCAGGTGAAGATTTTGACAAGGTGTTTGATGTCAGCGATGATGATAAGACTCCTAGTATAAATCATTTAGAGGGAAGTAATTCTATTACAGAATCAGCTACCTCTAGTGTAGAGTTTAATGTCCCGAAGTTCTCGCATCCAAGATCAGCACATGATGTAAGGAATGCAAGGCTTCCCTTGCCCCAACCAGAGCATTCCCCTGGAAAGGAAAATAGGTATAGAAGAAGCGAGCCGGGAAATCAGTTCCCACAAACATCAATGGATAATAAGGGCCCAGGTAAGCAGGACTTGTTCAAGTTTGAACCACAGTTCTCGAACCAAAGAAGACAACCACAACCACAGATAAGTGCCACCCCATCAATGGGAGAAAGGAAGCAGGTGAGTCCTGATTTTTATGCTTCTAGAAACTCGAAGTCTCCTCATGAAACACCCAAGCAAGATGCTGCTTCTCCAGAGGCTGTGAAACCTGCATCTAGCTATGGAATATTTAGCTCTGCAAAAGCTGGTATTCCTGGGAAACAAGGCTCTGTATCAAACGATTCAGCTGGAAGTTCTAGCACGGGAGGGTGTGGACTGAATTCTAACCTCCCAGGTTCAAAATCAAAATCAGATGATGGCGTTGATCAGGGTGGACAGAAGGGATTTGGGATTTTCAGTCGAGGCAGGCCAAATTGAATATCTATGCCAAATTTGGCTGCAGAAATAGCACATATGTGATAACTGTCGCAGCAAGTGACTGCTTGCTACCAACCATTTTTGCGAAAACACCAACCCATTTGTCTTGAGGGCTGCAAAAAATTTCATGTATTTTCGGAACTGTTATATAAACCTTACCAGAGAGAATAATGCAAGGCAACATTGATTTTTCTATAAGAATATAGTATGATGTCTGTTGCAATCTAGATTCCCATTCCCTTCTCTCTGTTGCTATCTAGATTCCCATTCCCTTCTCTCTGTTGCAATCTAAGTTCATCCGCCAAGGTTGAAAAAATATGGAATTGGAAAAAGAAGAAACTAATTTAGTTAAAAATCTATGGTAATTCGCGGACCCAGCTGACTCAGTCTGATTGGAGAGTTTTTTTGAAAATGATTTTGAAAAAAAATGATTTTTTTTATTTTTTTTTTAAATTAATTTTTATGGTGTTTTTAGATAATTTTGATGTGATAATATTAAAAAAAATAATTTTTTTAAAAAAATATTATTTTGATGTATTTCTAAACAAAAAAACATTTTAAAAAACAACCATAACTACACTTCCAAACACTCAGATACAGATTAACTAACTAAGTCGGGTTTTACAACCATTATCAAAACACTTGATACAACTTTTGTATCAATCTAAATTTATCCGCTTAGATTTTTATTATGTGATGTTAGTTGATGCTAAATGTGTTATATTCGGGTGGGTTGAGGAATTGACCGACATGTGTCTACACTGTTTCCGGGTCAAAGTCGGGTTTTTATCTCAGCCCTTTTTCCAAAGCGGCACCGTCTCATCGAATGATATCCACCCCCTCTCTCTTCACTCAATTTCGTTAGACTTGTAGTGAAAGAAAACTAGGTCTAAATAATCTCCATCCTAGTTTCTCCCCATTTAAATTGTCCTCTTTCAGAAGCCCTAATTTCACCTAAAATAGTCCTTAATTTCTCTCCCAATTTCTCTCCAATCATGACTCAAGATGTTGAGATGAAAGAGCAGCAGCAACCTTCCAATTCCACCACCCCCTCCTCTCCATCCACACTCCACCGTACGTAGTTTTATACGTATATCTGTATAAACATGTTCGGGTTTTTGGTTATTTAGTTAAAAGGTTTTAATATTTTTTAGATTTTTTATTTTCTTAGATTTGAAGGAGATTGCATCGTTAATTGAGACTGGAGCGTATGCGAAGGAATCGAGGAGGATTCAAAAAGCCGTGAGACTGACTAATACTTTGAGGAGAAAGTTGAAAACTTCTGTGCTTTATGCTTTTCTTGATTTTGCTCTTTCGGCAGGATCCGAGCCGTTTAATCGTTTAATCTCTTATCTTCCTAAGGTAATTCAGTGAAATTTGTGTATAGATCGTGTGCTTTTAGTGTTTGGATTGTTGATTTAATTGGTTTTGCTCAACGGGAATGTGAGTGGTGGAGGGTTTTGATTGTTGAGTAGTTTGGGGGGAAATATAGGATTCTTATGCCCTGGCATTGACGGGTTATTCGTGTTTTTTGAATGATTGGTCTGTTTCGAGTTTGTTTTTTAGTGGTCGAGTCGGAATGACTAGTGGGCGTTTAGGTTGTGAAGAAAAGTCAGTACTTTGACAGTGCTGTGAGAAGGATTTGCTTTTCTTAATGCCAGGGGAGGCTGAGTTGAGACTACAGTGGTTAATCTTATGAATGAACTAAATGGAGGGTCTGGTTATTGGATGAACAGTTAATCATTAAATTGGAAAAGTGTGTTTGTTCGGAGCAGGTCAAAGATGGACTTTTATCTTTTAGCATTGACGGGCAGTAGCGTGTTTTGAGTGTTTTTTTCCAGTTCTCCTTGCTATGTTTATGCTGTTAGTAATGGTGTTTTGGTAGTGTGTGTGTTTATTTGGTGCTTAGGTAGTGAAGTAAATTTTGATACTTGGATGATGGATAATGTTGTGGGGATTTTTCTTTGCTGATGTCATGGGCAATTGAATTTAATGGTTGCAATTTTTCAAGTTTGGTTGTTAAATATATGTGGTGACAGGAAGATGAGCATGAAATGGAGGTTGATACTGCGACATCTGTGACTCAAGCTCCTGCTAAACATCCATTACCAGAGCTGGAGATATATTGCTACTTGCTGGTGCTGATTTTTCTTATTGATCAGAAGAAACACAATGAGGTAAGGCAGCATATGATTACAGAAGGGCTGTACCTTTCTTTTCTTTTCTTCCAGTGAAACAACCATATCAATTTATCAACTAATTGCAGGCTAAAGCTTGTTCATCAGCAAGCATTGCTCGCCTGAAGAATCTGAATAAGAGGACTGTTGATGTTCTGGCATCAAGGCTGTATTCCTACTACTCACTTAGCTATGAACTCACTGGTGATCTTGCTGAAATCAGAGGGTAAATTGTCTATTCTATTTGATGCTTAACCTTTCTTTCTTAAAACGTGAGCTTGGGTGCATGACTGTGTCTACGTGGGTATGTTTGTTAATGTATTTGATGTCTTGGTGTTTCTTCTGCATTAGTTGATGCACTCACAAAACTACAAGTCCTGATTCTGTTAATTTAACTTGCTCATAAGAATACCATCTGTTAACTAAGTTGAGTTTTTTTTCCCCACTAACAGTAACCTCCTTGCTCTTCATCGGATTGCAACATTGCGCCACGACGAGCTGGGCCAGGTAATTTTTTTTCATTTGATAAGGAACTTTTTGTGGGTACATTGCTGGGTTCTTATACTTCTAATGATTTTTGCGATGCAGGAAACACTTCTCAACCTGCTGCTCCGCAATTACCTCCATTACAATTTATATGATCAGGCAGAGAAGCTGAGATCAAAGGCCCCTCGATTTGAGGCTCACTCAAATCAGCAGGTAACACTCACTAGACTCAATGACATTTATCCTGATATGCTGAGTAGTTAGAGCCTACAATATAGTTGATTTGATAGAAGAATTCAGTCTCACATTGACTTTTTAAGCAATTCCATTTTTGTTCTTGATTTTAGGATTTTAATTATAGGCGAGTCATGTAACATATGATATCTTTCTTGCTTGTCTTAGATGCCAAATTGGTGAAATATTGAATCTAATGCGATTAGTGTAATTGAACTTCATTAATGTGAATTGGACAAGTAATTTTCAAAAAACAAAATTGTAACATTGAAAGAAGGTGATTTTATGGTTGTCATTTCAAAAATGATTGATTGTAAACTCACATTTTGGCACTATACTGTTTTATCTTGCAGTTCTGTCGGTATCTCTTTTACTTGGGAAAGATAAGGACAATTCAGCTGGAGTATACAGATGCAAAAGAATCTCTCCTTCAAGCTGCACGGAAAGCCCCTGCTGCAGCTCTTGCTTTTCGAGTTCAATGCAACAAGTGGGCAATTATTGTCAGATTGCTGCTAGGAGAAATCCCTGAGAGGACTGTTTTTATGCAAAAAGGCATGGAGAATGCTTTGAGGCCATACTTTGAGCTCACCAATGTGAGTCTAGGACTATGAAATTTGAGTCTTCTTGATTTTCTATCTAAAACTGGACATCCATCTAGGTTTTATAAGTATCAAGTTCGATTACTTCTACCCAAAGAAGATGCCCATGGTGTGTCATTCAGATGCTTGAGGTTTTATTTCTGGATTTAACGGGGACAATATTTGTTATTTTCAGGCTGTGCGAATAGGGGACTTGGAGCTCTTCAAGTCCATTGCGGAGAAGTTCTCATCTACTTTTAGCACAGACAGGACCCACAACTTAATTGTTAGACTGCGGCACAATGTCATAAGGACCGGACTTCGCAACATCAGCATCTCTTATTCTCGTATTTCACTAGCTGATGTAGCCAAGAAGCTGAGGTTGGACACTGCAAACCCTGTTGCTGATGCTGAGAGTATCGTGGCCAAGGCAATACGAGATGGTGCTATTGATGCTACTTTGGATCGTGTAAATGGGTGGATGGTATCCAAGGAAACAGGGGACATATACTCCACAAATGAACCTCAGCTGGCATTTAACTCTAGGATTGCCTTCTGCCTCAACATGCATAATGAGGCAGTACGTGCCCTTAGGTTTCCACCTAATTCCCACAAGGAGAAAGAAAGTGCTGAGAAAAGGAGGGAGAGGCAACAGCAGGAGCAAGAGCTTGCAAAGCATATAGCAGAGGAAGATGATGACGAGTTTTGATTTACTGTCTGCCAAAATGCCAGCTCCGTGATTCTCTATATGAACCCCCAACAGAAAATGAGGATCCTTTTGGGTCTATTTGTCACGGTTATTTATGTTGTGGTTTAGAATTCTGTCTTGTAATCAAGCACCCTCCATTCAACTATTTTGAATTGTATTGCTGGGTTGCTCCTTTCTTCCCCTTGAATTTATCTTATTTCCGTTTTCTGTCATTTGATTTTGCTGCATTATCAAATCGATGCATCTGTGATGAGAGTGCCTATTGACTTCATTTGATAACAGATGGATATATTTGTGATAATAAAGTAAACATCCAATATTAAGTTGCAAGATATTTCAGCTATAGAAGGTGCTATGTTGCTGGGCAGGCCATTAGTTTTGCTGTTTTTCTTGACCACTGATTATGCAACTACAGGATTTTTATCCCGGCATCAGATGCACTTATACACCAAATGGTTGTCATATCTCATTTTCTTGACTGCGATGTGAAAATTTAGAGGACCGCCTCGGAATCTAGGAAATGCAGTGGTACCACATTAATCACAGGTTTATTGTTATATTGTATAGCATCAACAGTTGGAAAATTGGAATTATTTTAATCGCAATGCCTTCCAGGTAACAAAAAACACACACTAGCAGCTTATATTTTGATGGGCATTGCATTAAAAGCAAGCGGCAAGGCACTTTGGATATCAGATTAGTGATGGAAAATAAATAAGCATCACGCGAGCAAACGATGGTTTTATTATAAAACTTATGATATTAGTCTCTTGTCAATTCAAGAAAATGGTTCAGTTTTGATTCGGTTAGGTTCTTTCAGCCCTCGCCCCTACGTTAGGATACCCAAGACAAAGAGATAGGAACGAGATATAAAAGAAAGCACGCATACTGGTGTGTCCTTGGTGAGAAAATTGGGATATCGTTTCCTAGCTCCCATTGTGATCTCGAAGGTCGGGTTCATGCCCTATTCTGTGTGGTTCATTCCCGTTCAGTTTGTCCAGTGCACTTTCAGCTTGTCAAAAAAGGAATAATCATATGGGGTTTCTATGAACTTCATCAAGCTCTCAAGTCATTCCTTTTTCAGGGACGAATAGTTTTTCTCTAGTTAGAGTGCTTACAGGATCTGAATGAAAATCCTAATCAATGAAGCTACGACATGCAACATAACAAGCCAAAAAGAAAATAGAATGAGGAATGCTTTTCCCTATTGTTCAGCACGGCTGCAGCTGTATTGTGTCTTGGCAAATATACAGATGTAAGAGCTGGATGCGAACCAGTCAACTAATCGTTTCACATTATTGCAAATAATGTCATATTAAAATATAGCATGCATCAAAATATCGAACGAAAAGATGATGCATGAAGATACATTTGTGATTTTTGTCAAGTTTTTTGAAAAATATGCACAAAAAAAAAACATCTCTAATTGAGAGGTAAAACCATTTGTTTTTTCTCAGCCCCAACTCAGATTCCAATTTAGTACAATATTTCATCACTTCGTAGCAGAAGCGGAGGACATGAAAAGGGTAATGAAAAGAAAATGGCAATATCCAATGGTTGCATGAAGGAATCCAACAGGTTCAGAAGAGGAATTGGCTGAATTTAGCCTGCTGAGCTCAAACCAAATGACTTGACAATGTTGCTTACTCTTTCTGCAAAAGTTCTGGATGTGATCCTTTTACCCGGGACATGAAAAGGGTTTGAAACCGCATCCACATATGCAGCATGGAACCTCCGAAAAAACTACAAAAGTACCAAGAAAATATTGAAACAGAAATCAGGCAAAATCCATACCAAGCAAGTAGTTATGCAATTGTGCTATCATTTTGATGATTAATTGACAGCTAAGTGACAGCCAAATAGACACACAAATCAGTTGGAGATCTCAGGTCTCCATAAACTGGTTTGAGTTTTTTGGTAACAAAGTAACCTTGTTCCATAGAACAACCATCACATTCACTTTATGTTAGTATCTGGTTCACACAATATAAACACTTTTACTTTTCGATGCTCATATTGCATGCAATGGTGGAATTAATTCAATATATGACTTGAAAATTGATTCAAAGCCCGGAGGAGAGGCCCAATCAGCAAAACGAATAAAAATTTCCGTGCTAAGTACAGCAGAATTATTGATGGAAACTTGGTGGACAACCCCCGCCACCTCCAACTGTTCAAGATAGACCGGATAATTTAAGGAGCTTGCAACCCTTGTAGGCAGATTATTAGAATCTGTCCCCCATCACCATACCTCCAATATTTGAGATATACAATGTGCAATTACTCCAGTTATGACATGTGAAGAAGAAAACAAGTTGTAAGATCTCCAGAAAGACTCTTGTAAGTAGATAAGCTGTGAGACCTCAAAGGTACCACAAGACCCAACAACCATTGCCACACCAGACATGGATAGAAAAGTTATCTGGATTTTAGCTGTGTAAACAAATTTGAAATAACTTCCACTTTAGTGCAAAGAACCTTGCGCCACAATTAAAAAAATCACATCTACAATATCCAGTGGAGCTTGATGCACAGTGCATTAGCACACCTTAGCAATGCCATATCTAAGCTTCAAGCAAATAGAGCATAGTCATGGGATAGAATAGTGATAGAAAGTGAATTCTAATCTAGATCCCACGAGTATATTAAGACTACACACAGAGAGATGCTTACATTCCTCACGTCTGCATCTCTGACATCTAAATCAGTCGTGACCAAGATGAATTTCACCTTCGTGTTGGTCAAATAACCATACCTGAAGACAACAGGAATACATTATATCAGGACACCAACCTCGCCATAAACTACACTATGCTGAAGCAATTCAACCACCGAACAACCAAAAAAACCTCTTACACTTTATAATTCTCAGTCGGATAAAGTAATCCAAGAAACGTCTCATTTAATGTCAGCCCAGATTTCTTTGGATTATTCACTAGACAAATTCAGTCAGAGTCAGATACCAAACAAACCAAATAGTAATTAAAAATCTCAAACAAGCCAGACCCAGTTCTCAGAAACAATAAATCTTAACACATTTAAACCACATCCCAGTTCATAAAAATAATAAATCTACACGCATATGGGTCAATTATAACCGAATTAAGCATTAATAAGACCAACCTCGCTCATCAACAACATCAAGGGAGCAGTGAACTATGTGGTGGAGCTTGAGTGCATCATCTGCTTCAGTAAAACTCTGTATGTACAGTGGATTATTCTGTTTGACAGAGAGTCGTCAGATTTCATCACAAGATTAGATAATCACAGAATGGACGTCGAAGATGGGAGGAGGTTTACCTGATGACCGACAACTGCGACACACACTATCATCTTCTCCGATCACTACTTCTTACGGGGTAATGAATCTCTCAGATTTTAGGCCTTGAAATGATTTTTCTCTTCCTCCTCTCTTTGAGAAAGACAGGAAAGCTTCCATTGATAAGACCATGCCAAAGGCTTGACTGCTTAACATGGGCTCAAGGCCTGTTCTTGGAGGCCCAACAATGAAAAAATATCTCAACGATTAAAATATATATATATATATATATATATATATATATATATATATATATATATATTATGGTATTTGTTAGAGATAATTTATACCTTGTGATGTTTCTCTCAGCAAAATAATTTTTCTTTTTTAATAATGACTTTTCATGTGATTACAATGACATATGTAATAAATGTTTTAAAAATATTAGCAATTCATTCATTCATAATAAAGAGAGATTCGATCCAAGAAAAGAAAATTGCGAGTTAACATTACTTGATTTCCAGTTCATGGGATTGCATGCATCCCTACTTACCCAAATTGACGCAGGTAAAATGTTCTCTAAGAGGCGATCTTGGACCTGCTTGTAATTCAGCTGGAATGATTGGTCGATCACCTGTTTAAAAAACCTGTTTACAGAAACCTGAAGGTATCTTAAGCTGTTCACTTTATGGTGTCTATTTATTCACGTAATCCATTGACTACAATAAAACTTCACTTTCTCAGGAGTGCAATATGTCCACCTATGGCCAAGTTCCTGACAATTCAGCTTCCTCCTTTTGATCCTGAGGGTGTTTTAAGGTAGGCAGTTAAACTTCTTTATCCTTTTCTCTCTCGAATTCAGCTCTTCTGTATTTTATTGTGCTCAACTGAATATTCAAGCTTATACTACCTCTATCAGTTTGGTGCCTGTTTTATCTCATACCATCCTAACAGCTTACACAGTTCAAGGGTTTCTATCTTTCCTTGTAATTCTCTTCATACACATAAGAAGGATATCTTCTTGGTGCAAATAACCCTTTGCCATAGAAGTTTGACTCGAGTTCCCCTTGACCTTCTAACAAAGATTGTATCCACAGCTTCTTAACAGCTGCAGTGACCTGCATAATTGGACTTTTTCAATATGGACATCTTCTCGCTCACCCACAGGTGGAATATAGTTGTCTTCTTCTTTCTCTTTTTGGTTCTTATAGTGATAATAGTAATTGTTCTTAATCATTTAATGGGATTACAAAGATTAAAATAGAAATACAAGTACCAAAAACGTTTTATATGGATTTACACTCGGGACCACAAGGGACGCATGGAGAACTGGACCCTGTTCTCATTTTCACTTCTTGTAGCTGGGTTGCTCCTTGCTGGCATGAAGTTTAATGACTCATGATCGAAACCATTTTGCACCATAGCATTGAATCTTCCTCTTTTCTGATCAGACGATCCTGTGAACAAATCTCTGTACACATTTAGTTATACGCTGATTACTTCTGCTTAAGCAGGAATCACATGCTCTGCTTTGTACTTGCTGGTAAGCTCTCAAAAACAGGCGTGTCGTTTCTATTTTCGAGACATGGACAGTAATGAAAACATTGGTTTTACAGGTAGATGTGTGTGGTTACAGATGCTTGACATTTGGATTGGAGTGGATGGGAAAGCATTCTTTGAGTGTTTTCGTTCTCGTAAATTCTAACTCCGCTGTTATTACAGTTCAAGGATTCTACTGGGCAGCTCCTGAAAATAACATGGTAAGCATTTCGGGTCAGGAAGCAAGTTTTTCATCTGTTACTTGATGGGAAGTTCAAAGATGGTTTAAGATTTTCCTGCTGTGCTCTCTTGCTTGACAGATTCACTGGACTGTTAGTCGGTTCGTGCGCAGATGATTGAAGCGGTGGGGATCTTATCTGGGATTTTAGCGTTTTTTTTTTTTATAGATTCAAGAAATCTCACCTCCAATAACATATTTTGTGGATACACTTAAACAAATAAAATTCCAGTTTAAAAACTAATCTTACATTTTTTATTATCATACCATATATTCGAGGATATATTTTAGCCATCCTTCTTTCTACTTTCAATGTATAAAAAAATATTTTTTTAATATCAAAATAATCCAAAAAATATTAAATATATATAGGATCGGTTTAGAAAGGCAGTTGTGGTTGTTTTAGAGTGATTTTCGTTTAGAAATATATCAAAATAATTTTTTTATTTTTTAAAAATTATTTTTTACATTGACACATTAAAATAATCTAAAAACATTAAAAAAAAAAAAAAAGTTTGGCAAACGCAACGGGCTATATATATGGCCGCACGAAGGACAATACAGGTCATCATATAAGAATATTTTTGGATGACGGGAATTGCGAGTTGGTTTTCCGGGCCATCGATGAGAGCCATTTTTCTAGTGAACGTGCTCAAGAACACAATTATTGAACCTGGTGTGCCCAATAGATCGATCGAATATCCGGAGCTTGACCCGAGCATATTTGGACATCAACCTGCCAAGCAAGAATGGCCAGTAAATTAATTCGGTCAAATTTGAGTAAAGCATGCTTGGGAGTGCGATTGCAGTAATTTTTTAAAGTGTTTATTGTTTAGAAATACATCAAAATGATATTTTTTTTAAATTATTTTTGACATCAACACATCAAAATGATCTAAAACACTATTTTTTTTAATTTAAAGTAAAAAATAAAAATAAAAAAATTTCAAATTTTTTCACAAACACTTTCCAATCAGAATACCAAACATCCCTGGGACCCGACAAAATGAATTCAAGAAAATAAAAATAAAAAGTAAAACGAAATAGCCTCATTCTGAACGAGGTAATTGACCCGGTGCTAAGCGGATTAATCATAAGTTAACCTAATAACCTGACCTAGACCATATCAAAACTCAAATCGAAGACGAGTTCTGCTCAATACTTTTTCTATAATTCTTATTCCAGCATGTTCAAATTAGAGAATCCGAGTCATTAAGAGGAAAATTGCAAGAAAAAAGGGATCCTGCGAGTTATATTTTTCAATAAGTTTATTTAGATAAAACTAATTTGAAATCCATTACTAGACAAACATGTTTTTTATACAGAGAAAATCTTACTCTCTGAAAAACACACTTTGTGGCCCGAGTTGAAAGAGCAAGACCCCAGTTATTTCACACTCTTACAAGAAATGCACGTACTGATTGGAATTTAAGATATGTTGTGTAAATTTCAAGCTCTCTATCATTATGTCATGCCTCTAACAAACATTCCAAGTGTATGTTTGAGAGAAATTCCTATTATATTTTTTAATGTTTTTCAGAAATATTCTTGTTCTAAAAACCATTAAATTTATAAAGTTTTTAATATTTTTCGTTCGTTTTAACACGCACATATATATACACTCTTCAGTCCTAGACACACAATAAACTACAGGAAGGTGTGAGATGAAAACATTGTGTTATCTTTTACAAATAAATCGCTGATCATTGCAGAAGAAAAGGTGAACAACATTATATTGGCTTGTACTTATCCTTCAGTCATTTTCATCGATCCTACTTTTAAGATCCAGGTTCCACTTATCATTGTCCTGCTTATAAATTATTTGTATTTCTTAAAAATTTAAAAGTATAATTGATCAGAAAAAAAATATTTTTATAAAAGTATATATATTATTTTAGAAATAAAAATTAAAATGGATTATAGAATGCTTTACAACTTCAATTATAATTAACTAAAACAAATACATGTAGTTGTTTTTAAAATTAACCCAGTAAATCAAATACATCAAATTTAATCATCTAGAATGTGACACGGTGATAAAAGTTTTGGATTAAGAGGTTTACTCTTCCTATAATATCAGGTTTGAGCTTTATGGCTGTTAATATGATGATTATTAAAAGCTTAAATGATTGTTAATTTCAAAACTTAGAGGATTAATCGAGATGTGTACAAATAAAAACATCCACAATAATAATATATCAAATTTAATTAGATAAATTTTTAAACCAATTAGAAATGAAATTTTGCGTGAACCAAGTTTTTTAACGAGTAGGTTACCATATCGATAAAGCAAGTAAGCTAGACCGAGTTTAATATCTAAAAAGATAATAATTTCATGATTTTAAATTAATTTATTTTTATATATTTCTGCCAAAATATTTTAAAAAATATATATTTTTTTCGCATAAGAAAACAAATGCTTCGATGATTTCTAGACAGCGCATGACAGCTATCTTCCACTGGATGCACTGGTGTGCTTCCGAGTCATCAATCATAACTTCATAAGTGACCCCAGCTTCATTGATTTTCAAAATTGGTGAAATAATTAATCAAACTCTGATATCTTTAGAGGAGAATATTCCAGGTAGACTGTTCTTTTTTCTCAGCCACCATAAACGCTGGACAATGTTGAGGTAATCAATGAGATTTCTGTCTCGAGTAAAATAAAAAAAACGTTGATTACTTGGAGAATTAGTAACTTCTAACTTGAAATATGGTATATTTATATATATTTTTTTAAAAATATATTAAAATGATATTTTTATTTTTATTTTTAAGAATATCAAAAATATTCTAAAAATCAGTAACTGAGAATAATTTAAAATATTAAAAATAAAAATAAAAATATTTCAATTTTTTTCAACAATATTTTTAAAACACATTATCAAATAGGTTTATTACATTAATTTTAGTTGCCAAGAAAATATTTTATGTACTGTGCCACCAAGTACAGTCCAAGACCCAGCAGATGGCTTGCGTTGATGAACCATGTAAATCACCTTCAACAAGGCCTTGATTGAAATTTGATCGACGCCACTGCATTGACAAGGAGGCCACAGATGATGAGAAACTCCCGGAATTCCATCAAATCTTCAAGGGGGCGTGTATGGCCTGTCAAATCTCCACGGTAGGGCCCATCTAGAATATACCGATAAAAAACGAAATAAATGACAAGATATAGAAAATCAAAAGGATTCATCCACTATCTTGCATGTGACTCTTAGGTAGATCATGGGTTGATTAAACGACTTTCTGTGATTTGTGAGGGCAGAATTAGCCTTTCTGAAGCCAAGAAAATCAGTACTGTTATTTGTACTCTTTTTTTTCTTTTTTCTTTTTAATAATGTTGCTGGGGCAATCATCCTCGTATATGATGTTGGCTTGTTGAGTTTGTATATGGACTAGAAACTGCCACGGAGTGCTATTAAATGATAAAAAAAAAACATTAATGTAATATTTTTCAAATTAAACATAATTTTAAAATATACTTAAATGAAAATGTGACAGCGATATCAGACAAGCAGATAATCGACATCGAAAACCCCAGTTTTCCTTCTCAAAAGCAACAACCAAACAAATCAGAATCACTTGCGTGTGATCTAAAATAACACCCCCCAAGTCAACAAAGTGAAGCCGCAAATGGTAGCCCGGCATGCATGACGTCATTTTCCTCGCCTGGAAAAATCAATAACTTTGTTTCCTGCGCTGCTAAAACCACCACTGTCAGAAATGAGAAAACAGCCACATTTGTGATGACATGTAATCATGTTTTCCTGTTCGGTAGTGTTACTTTATTATTTTTAAAAAAAACATTTTTAATTTAAAAATACTAAAAATGTAATAAAAAATCAATTTTTTAAAATCACTAACGAACCACAACCAAAACCCGCCCTTCCTCGTAGCTTTTCGTTGGCCACGTGGGCCACCAGCTCAACGGGTGCCTGAGGACTGAAAAGACCGCGAAAATTCTGGAGTAACAAAATTATATAGAGAGCAAAAAGAGAAGGTGACCGTTGGGGGCGTCGAGTTCATGACGAAGGTGTCTGCCTTCTTTAGCAAGCCGTTTTGGGGGTGCAGTACACGTGTCATGGTCATAGTGGTGGTGATGCGGGCACTTGAATCGAGTCACTTACAAAAAAAAAAAAGTTACAGTTGTTTGGTCTGATCGAGAATCATGTGGTGCCAGCTGGCAAAACATATCGATGTTGATGGCGTGGCAGATTTCAGAGGTTCCACTGCAGCTCTCATAGCTATCCTGAACCTATCCAAGTCACGCTCTCGTCCCAATCATGCCATCTCATCAATCAATACCCATTCATTCTTGAGAAAATCAAACCATTCTCCTTCTCTAAGCAGAAACCCGGGCGTATGTCTATAATATTCGATGAAAAATCAAGATAACCATCGATGGCAATGTTGTAATTCTATACTATAGATGATCATGACGTCAAATGTCCGGAGAATAGCATAACAAATTATATATGTAGAGTGAATTTCATTGCCACTGTCAAATATAAATATTTAAATTTCCGGTAAAAAAACTGTGAAAGGTATCATCGTGAGGTAAAGATGAATTACACTGCAAGATGAAATGTGCATGTCAGAACTCTGATGACCGTTGGCCAAAACTGAGAGCAACGGTCAGTGATTGTGTTATTTATTGCGTCATTTAAGATGCTGCCTTTAATTAATGGACAGCGACACGTCAGTCAACTACACCCGATTGCTGAGACACTTCGACAATGATTCTTCCTCGTCAAGATCACCCTTCTCGCATTTTCGTTATTTTTAATAAACAAAAAACACACTTCTACATGAATATTTTATAAATACAAGAAAAATCAATCTCGAAAATATTTTAATTGCAATTATGAAAATCAATTCTATTAATGTTTTATTTTATTTTTTCACCAACCAGAGCATTATTCAACGAGCTCTCACGTATTCGTTGATTATTCATCGAGTAAATTTAAAACAACCCATACATGAACGGATTGATTTGTTTTTTATTTTATTTTTTCTACCGGCCTCTTCTTAATTTCAAATTTGAGATAGTATGTGAATACGATTTTATTTATTACTCGAGCCAGGGCATCGAAAGCGAAAGGTTGTGTGATGGAAAGATACTTCACAGTGAGCAATGCCACGTCGTTTTATCGGCGACAGCAAATTTACAACCAATAGAAGCGGAAGCACTCTTTTATTATCTCTTCCATGATAATTAACCCACTTGTTTATGCAGTGGAAGCTAGATAGAACAAAAATAGCAAGTTTATTAATCGTAAATTCCCAAGTTTATTCTTTTAAATTTAGTGTGTGATTACTGCATCTTTAAAAGATTTAAAAGATCTTTGATAAACAAGGAAATCCTGTCTTTTCTATAAAAGATACAGAAATCAAAAGGCAATAAACAAAACAAAACAAAACATGATCTATAAATAAAATAATAAATATGAAACACCATAAAATAATTAACAAAATCACCCTGGTCAATAATGTCCGGGCCTAAAACCTAATTCTAAGATATTACTAGGTACGGTTTGGTATTGAGTTTCAAAAATATTTTTTTTAAAAAATGATTTTTTTTACTTTAAATTATTTTTTTAGCATTTTTAGATTATTTTTTATGTGTTGATGTAAAAATAATTTTCTAAAAATAAAAATAAAAATAAAAATAATTTTTAGTATTTTTAGACCTTGATTTCTATAAAAAAAAAATTGTTTTGATTATGTTTTAAAATTATCAGGTTATGGGTTTAATTTTGATTAAGTTTTGCCTTATATCTATTTAGTTTTTTTACTTAATCAGGTAAAATCTTTTATTTTTTCTATTTTTTCCATACCCCATACCAACTGGGCTGTCCAGGCGTGGCATGCAAGGCCGGTCAGTTTTATAACCTCGCTACACCTAACGAAATAAAAATTCCGGGAGAAAAAGGAAATAACCGTTGCAGGCTTGACTTTGGGTTGATTCCAGGCTGACCCTTTGAGTCCTACCCCACGCGATAGCCAACCCTTCTCGCCCATAGAAAACTAAGCAAAGAGACGATGATTAGCCATCACATGGACTATGTCCCACCCACGTTTTCTCTCTCTAGGCTCTCCCAGGTACAACATAAATATTATCTTGTTCCTAAAATACCCTTGTCTTATCCAAAATTCGCAACCATTCTCCTCTCCCTTCTTAAAGGGACTGACCACCTAAGGCCACTCACAGAGACACCGTAAGAAACCAGCAGCTAGAGAGATAGAGAGTGGAGGAAAAGCTTGTGGCAAGAGAAATTCTACAGATCAAAATGTCGAAGGAAGTGATTGAAGAAGGGCAAACTCATGGGAAAGATTACGTTGATCCACCACCAGCTCCACTTTTTGATGCGGGTGAATTCAAGCTCTGGTCTTTCTACAGAGCTCTCATAGCCGAGTTCATTGCTACACTCCTCTTCCTTTATATCACTGTGGCTACTGTTATTGGCCACAAGAAAAACCAAGACGCTTGTGGTGGAGTTGGGTTGCTTGGTATTGCATGGGCTTTTGGTGGCATGATTTTTATCCTTGTCTACTGCACCGCTGGTATCTCTGGTAAGAACAATAACCCCCCCCCCCCCCCCTCTCTCTTGTACTGAGTTTCTAAAATGGAGCCTGACATACTGTGTTAGGTTCCGTTATGTAACACTTGCCAAGAGTTTTGGCTCTATTATTTCAATTAACTTTAAAAATGTTACCTTCAGAAAGAACCCATCCTTACAGTAACTTGGTAGCTGTTTTTGGTCATTTCTGTATGAAAAGCTCTCTCTTTTAGTATAACCAAGAAGGATGTTCTCAAAATTAGGTCTTTTGTGCGGTTTGTTAATTTGTTCTGGCTCTTCTGGACACAGGTGGACATATTAACCCAGCAGTCACTTTTGGCCTGTTGTTGGCCAGGAAAGTGACCCTAATCAGGGCTGTGAGCTACATGGTGGCTCAATGCTTGGGCGCAATCTGTGGTGTTGGCTTGGTCAAGGCCTTCATGAAGCCATACTACAACTCTCTTGGTGGTGGTGCAAACACAGTGGCTTCTGGGTACAGCACCGGCACAGCTTTGGGTGCTGAGATCATTGGCACTTTTGTGCTCGTTTACACTGTCTTCTCTGCAACTGACCCCAAGAGAAGTGCACGTGACTCCCACATCCCTGTAAGTACCAGTAAATAGCAGTGATTGCTTCTCTTCGTATGTTAATATTTTGCAACTCCATTAGGGCATGTAGTTAAATTCTGATAACTAAGTAGGATTTAGTTTTGATAACATGTGTTTGGGAACAGGTTTTGGCTCCACTTCCAATTGGGTTTGCTGTATTCATGGTCCACCTGGCCACAATCCCTATTACTGGTACCGGCATCAACCCTGCCAGGAGCTTTGGTGCAGCCGTCATCATCAACGATAAAAAAGCCTGGGATGATCATGTAAGAAGCCCCCATAGATATCATGCTCTTGTTTTTTTATTTCGTATTTAAAGTTAAATAATAGCAATTAATTAACATGGGGTGTAATTTGATATGGATATGCAGTGGATTTTCTGGGTTGGGCCATTTGCTGGAGCATTAGCCGCAGCTGTTTACCACCAGTTCATTTTGAGAGCTGCAGCCATGAAAGCTTTGGGATCTTTCCGTAGCCACCCCTCAAATTAAAGAAACAAACCACCTTAAAAAATGAAAAGAGCTTGTCTTTTTTTACCTACTCCCCCTCCTTATCTGTTTGTCTGTGTGTAAGAGAGACCGGACTATGAATATGATGGACCTTTTCCTTTTCTTTCTTTTTGTCCACTTATTTATAATTTAATATATCTTCGTTAGTTTGGCCGTGTATCATTGTCATGGTAGTTTTGTGTTTAATTTCTTCCACCATTTCGTCTTGTGCACCGAAACGTTCCCTTCTCCACCACACTTCTCCTTCATCATTCTCGGAAAGTTTAAAAGTAAATGGGCTAATGCGTTGGTGCGTAATTTAGCAGTCTCCAAAATGAGACTAAACCTGGTCGTGTCCCGGGCATGAGTTGGCATGGTGATCCATCAATGAACCTTAGCCAGATTGTACCGCGCACCATGCATGAAACCAGGAAAAGCCATAGATGCTTCTATCTAAGTAATGGGTGAGATGAGATATCTCTCATCCATCTTGTTCTTTAACTTCTGGAAAGGTACAATCTGGCTAAGCTTCAACTTAAAAATACTATTTTAACTTTTCAACATAACTCTTCCTTATAATTATGAAACAAAAAAAAAGCTATATTTTTGTATTTTATTTTTGTTTTTCTAGCTATTCTATTGAAGTTGCTGTGAATTGCCAGACGTCCTCTCTTTGTCCATTATAAAATAGAGATACAGCGACCTCTCTGCACCGAAACCAACAGAAGAAGGGTAGTTTCGTACTTGTGGGGTATTTTTCTTTTGGCTTTTGGGAGAGGTTGAAAGAGAAGGAATCAGGGGGTCTCGTCTTTTTACGAAGAGTGATCGGGTGGTCCTCGAGTGATCAAAATACCAGGCTGACACCCTGGATCAATATGAGATCACCAGGGTGCCTTGAAAGACTATTAGCAATATAAAATATTAAAGTTATTTATTTATTTTATATTTAGTTTGTATCATATTTTTTTATTATTATAGATCTAATCTAAATATTTATTGGAGTTAACAGTATGGTTTTGTCATGAAATTTTTTTTTTTTTTTTATAAAACCAATATTCTGTAATTAAATCATCACAAATACAGAACATTAAGATAATTATTATAGATCATGGTCTGGCTTTTTATATAAAAAAGTAGTTGTGATGTAGATTTTTTAAAAATTAATTTTGATATCAGCAGCACATGAAAATAATATAAAAATGTAATTTTTTAATTTAAAATAAAAACTAAAAATATAAATTTTTTATTTTTTTTTTCAAAAATATTTTTAAAATATAATACCAAACTCTCTAAATCCTATCTCGTCCTGTCACGTAGAAGTTTAGTGGGTCAAACAATACCTCTGAGATAGTTGACGGGTTAACTTTGTTGATGTAGCATTGTCCTTCTATCATCTGTCTAATGTATCTTGGTTGGTAAATGGATTCTCCTTGTAGATTGCAAATCTATTCATGATTGTCTTAATTTCAACTCCTGTCTGGGCTGGCCTTGATCACACGGGATGTTTTCCTTGAGATGATCTGACAAAAGGTATTGTGTCGTTAGCCATCTCTTCATGGGGACACTAATTGTTGAGGTGTATTGCTCGGGTGTTGGTGATATAGGCAGATGATATTCAGTAGCGTGATGTTATTCGATATCATGTCAATCCTACAAAGCCTTGCCAAATACCAAGAGAGACAACAAGCTTCTCTAGGAAATGTATAATAGTGAAGCATACCTACCCAGATCACATTTAGGAATTGATACAACGTATGCCAATCAATGTTTTTTAATGGAGCATTTAAACTGCCATGACTCTAGAGAAGTATTTTCTGTTATTTTTTCACTTGTTGGAGGTTGAACTTCTTCTTCTGCTATATTTTATTGAAGGGCACTTGGTATGGTTTGGATGAGTACAGGGAGAAATTTGGGGCGAATGCTTGTGTTCAAGGGTGTGTCGCAATCAGGACATGTAGGCTGAAAATGTTTTGTTTTTGGTGGTGGTGGTGGTGGTGGTGGTGAGCTAATGGTGGCGGCAAGAGGGAACTTTTTGGTTTGGCAAGGTTTTTGGCGAAGACTTTTTAGAAAGAAAGTTACTCAAAACATTCTAGGAATGTGCTTTACCTCAAATTTATACTGGAAAACCAGTTGGATCTCTTTGAATTAGATTAACAATGACACCCTGACTCCTTAAAAGCACCACTTTTGAAAGCACATATTCTTCGACTGCCCTGATTCTCTTCTGAGGTTTACTTCAAAAACTTCATCGTTTGTTCTTCTGAACTTTTGTGAGCTTGACTTGCACATTTTTTATGAAGAAGGCTAGGTTTCATGAATCTAGCTGATGCGCTAGTGTCCAAGAATGTAGTTAACCTGATGGATCTTGCATATTTTTCGAGCAGTAGGCAAACTAGAGTCATAGGATTCGGCTTGTTAGCAATCTTGATCACCATATGTTCTGTCGCAAACAATTCTTGGTTTTTGCAGAAATCATGGAAACTGACTCTTCATCATTTGAGAGTTTTTAATGTAATAAAGAGGTTTGATATACTCATCTTTCATGGACGAGTCCTCGGTGGTTTCCTCCTGATCATTTTATTGTTGGAATGCCAGTAAAGATTCTTCTGTTTCATGATCATCATTGAAGAACATGGATCCAATTGCAGGCTACTGTGCTTATGAGTTTTTCAATTGCAGGTCGAAGCCCTACGCGAGAACGAAGTTGCAACAGAGTTGCTGGAGGATGAACCTGGAATGCCGGAATCTTTCAGGTCGTCTTCATCGATGGTCTCGGTTCCTGGAAATTCTTTGCGTTTTGCAAAATTTTCTGAATTTCAATTTGAATGTAATAATAATCTTATTAATGCACGAAAACAGCATACGATAATAACAGTCTATAGATGCAGATGGAAAATGATCCAAACTTGTTCCAGCAAATCAATTACCGAGGTTTTATGGATTTGATATGCTGCTGTAGTTTGTTCATGCGGCCATGTTTTTTGCAAAAAACAGAAGCTACCTCCATTTGTGAATTGCATCACATCATATGAATTAGTCATCGATTTCTTTCTGATGCTGCCTGCATGCAGTATATATTCATGAGTTGCCCACCATCTTCCTCTCTCTTCTGTTTAATACTCGCCCACCAGATAAATTATGATTTACTTAAAGGGACTGACCACCTAAGGCCACTCACAGAGACACCGTAAGAAACCAGCAGCTAGAGAGATAGAGACCAGCTCTGCTGTTTTTCCCTTGGTTAATTAATTGGACTCATTCATCAGAAAGAGAGAGAGGCTAGCAAATTCACAAAAAATGCTAAAAGAACTTGCATCGTCACTCTCAGCTCAGCTCAGCTCAGCTCATATCAATCACATCTTACATGCCATGGAACTTACCTTACAAACATAAGAACATACCAAAGTACAATCTCTAGTATCACCTACATGTTTTTTGTAATTTGTATCATACAATTAGATTATGTAAATATCGAACACTGTAAAATACACTAAGTATAGGTGGTGGTGGTGGTTTTGCCTGGTAGTTGCATCACAGGATCTCATCTGCCAAGGGTTTGTCATGAAATTTATTGACCCTCGACTGGATGGATGAAATAGTCTCACCTAACTCGGAAGATTCGAGCTCTAGCTTACTCAGGTGAGCTCTTGTTTCAGTGATTTGTGCCTTGGCATCAGCAACCGCTTTCTCTTTGAGAGCTAGATCCTCCATCATGGATTCTAGTTCTTTCTTTGTTGACTCTATAAGATCATCGCAGTTGGATTTTGCTTCTTCCGCAGCCTGATGCTGATTACTAAGCTCCATGCCTTCAGCCAAATCATTTAGTATATCACGTAGCCAACTAACATCAATTTGTGCGGATTCAACGTCCTTAAGAACAGCCAGCATTTCTCTAATTTTGGATTTTGTCAACTGCTTGAAAGGAGTGCACTGCAACTCCTGAACCACAAAGCACAGGCACTCTAGATAATAAGCTCGCATGGAAGCTGATTCCAGTCGACTGCCTGTGGCTATATCTCCATACTTTTCAAAGATTAACTGTAGAAGAGAGGCAACACTTGCTCTTACGTGATATTTTCCTACCGACACACAGGAATCAGAAACAACAGATTGAGCCTCTTCCTCATCACTCCCTTCCGAGGCACGAGAAATGCCGGAAAAGCTGAAGTTCAAATACTCGGTAATGGGACCATTAGTGACTCTTCCCTCATGGTTGGCAGAAGGATATGGAGCAGCCTTTGGCGAACTATGGATCTCTCCATTCTGTTGTGGGTCAGCTGGTGCTGGAATTTTATAGCAGGCCAAACTAATCTTTGAAGGGCTTTTCAGAGGATCAGGCTGCTGGAGAAAGAAAAAGGTGAGACAATATAAAGCCAATATTGAAAAAGAAATTTAGTGAGAGGGCGAGGCATGAAAAACAACTGTGATTTTCCCAGACATCTGCATTGGTTCAGGGGATCGAACTGGCACCTTGTCACGAGCATGGTCTGCGAAATAACTTTCATAAGAATTTTGTTGAGATGAGGAAAAAGATCGACTAGACTCAGGTTCCTCATCCTTTTTGGAAGGAAGAGTCAATGGAGATGGTGGAGCACGGCGAACTGCATTTACAGCAGGGGCATTGTTCACGGCTCCTTTCACAGCAGGGGCATTGTTAGCAGCTCCTCGAGGAGAGTTCTGCTGAGATTCAGATTCCTTCTTTTTTCTACCAAAGCTCCAAGCAGTTTCAAGAATGGAAGCTGCAACAACAACATGCTGTAATGAGGAACTGAGTATCAAAGAGGAATTGCAAGTTGGAGAAAGATATCCTTGCAAGACTTCAAAAAAAAACTTGGGAGTTAAAAAGCATGCTTCCATCTTCAATGGCTCGAGCCCAAAGGTAGGCCCCCTCCCAAAAAGAAAAACCAAAAGTGAGAATCCAACGAGCAACAATGTGCTAGTATTTGAAAAGGGGGAAACCTGATTCTTTTTCACCCCCCTGAGGATTGGCCTCCGAATTTCTGTTAGAACAAAATTCATCACACTTATGGGAAAGGTTAGATGCTCTGGGGCATGGCTGTGCTCTTTCTGATTGTTTTTTAACCCCGTGAGGCTTGGCATCAGCAGTTCTGTTAGAACAAAATTCTTCACAATTATGGTAAGGATTAGATGCTTTTGGGCATGACTTGGCTCCTCCTGTTTCTTTTTTAACCCCCTTTGGTATAGGCTCAGCAGTTCTATTAGAACAAAATTCCTCGCATTTATGGTAAGGATTAGAGGCTTTGGGGCAAGTTGGCTGTGCTCTTCTTTCTCCATCCATGTTTTTGCTAAACCAACTCCCATTTACACCATTACGATAATCTATAACACGAAAAACAAATAAATTACAACTGTATTTGGAAATGTTCTGTGCTGCCCTTGACCTGTATTTAGAAGTGTGAAGTCCTACATAATTTCATGTGATGCAAGAAAATAGCCATGACTTGCAGCTGGGAAATTTAAAATCTTAAGATATACCTTTTCAAAGCCATCAGAGTCCTAATTAAAAAACTCTCCTCCACAGAGTTGGATAGGTAAGTGAATGTAAATTAAAATAAGGCGGCCCGCCCCTTCTCAACTCAACATTTTCTAATAATAATTCCCAGGGTGGCCACAAATTCAACTCTATGAAGGTTGATTGGTATTATCTTTACTTTCTTCATCAAATAGATCAAGGCTTTTCACAGAAGAATGGCTAAAAAAGGACTGACTTGCAACAGAATTAAGATACAGAAATTACTATTCAGATATGATTTTTAAGGCCATAGCACTTCCTGTAAAACTCAGCTGATTACCAACTGAAGTTTTTGCGGTGGTGAGGAGATTGATATTAATTTGTAAAGTGAACATGTCAAAGTCATAAAACTCTCAGCTTTAAGAAGAGTGGCCAAGATATCAGTGATAATAGAGATTACCTGGCTTTTTCTTCTCCTTCTTTCCCTGGCCTTGAGAAATCTTTTCAAGGCAAGCTACACCGCATTCATGGTAAGGGTTGGCGGCATTAACACAATCTGGATGTACCCTTCCATTCTCGGCCATCTCTTTCTCCACCTTTAACACTGCAGACTAGGAATTTTTAATCACAGTCAGTTATATTAGCACAAAACATTCTTACCCAGCTCACCCAAAAAAAAGAGAGAGAGAGAGAAAGGAACAACTTTTGTTTATGCAGAAACTCTAAAAGGCATTGAAAAACAAGATCTCTCGCTTGGCATCTAAACATAGAATTCCAAAACAATCCTTGTAGGGAGAAGAAAATATATGTTTCCATGAGAAATTAACATACTATAGAACAGCCTAATATTTCATGTCACCAGATAAGCAAAAGAGAACAGCTTTGATAGATACAAAACTTCAAGGTCATTGAGAAACAGGATCTTTTTCTTGGCATCCAACCAGAGAGTTTCAGAGGATAAAAGGACATCTGATTGTAGTGATAATCATAGTTAAAAACAATCATCTTAGAAAAGAAAATGAAAGAAATTAAACTCCTTGCCTTATCATTGATTATCAGTTGCATTATATACAATAAACCGGAATATCAAAGGTCATTTGGCTATAAATGCCGTTGGCTATAACAGAGAAGCCTACGCCATAAATAAAGACATATTTACATATTCTAATAGAAAAGAAAAACATATTTCCATGAGAAAACATCATCCTTAAGACCAACCCGGGATTCCATTCTTGCATGACTTATCAAAAGACGGCTTCTTTACAACGTTTCCATCTACTTTCCTTACCTTTTTTCTAGGAAACCAAACACAAAACAACATCAAGCAAGAAATAACAAACCAGCCCACAAAACAAGAGCCTCAAACCATACAGATTGATACAATCACTAATAGAAAATGAACACAGAGATAGAGGAGTAAAGCTTTACCAGAGAAACAGGGGGCTTTGCACCTTCAATGGTAATATTGTAAGTGGTCTTTGCAAGACCTGTCTTTCTCGTATTATTTTCCAGCTTTTGAATGTCAACTTATCTGACAAAATGAAAGAACAGAATTTCCCCGTTTTCTTCAACTTTGACTGACATGCAAGGCCACAAACACCCAGTCCCGTAAAGAAAATCGGGAGTAGAAATTTCGCATTTATAATTACAGCATAAAAGCCCGCCAGCCCGCCCGCCACACAGAAAACCACTTTCCTAACCAATTTATCCAGTGACGACGATTTATTGTACACCCGTGCCTAGAATCATCATCTACTTCAACTTTTTATTTAACGTGGGATGACTGTTTATGTCCGAAATTTAGATTGTATTTTAAGTTAATTATAAATTAGCCCCTCTAGTTTAGTAATGTCCCTTTTTGATTTTTGCTTTGATTGTAATGCAGTAATGTCGAAAATTGAGTTTCCAATTGCAATCCTTTTAACTTGATTGTTTTTTTTTTTAATCTTGAAATAATTTTTTTAAAAAGGATACTTGTGTCTTTTATGTTTCAATTATACTAGTAATTATTTTTTTATTTTCAATTTATTTGGTTATTTCTTTCTAAAAGGAAAGTGAAAAGTAGGTGAGATGGTGAATTTGGGAAAAGGCTGTTTTTTAAACAAAAAAGCAATAAAAGTTATTATACCTCAACACTTTATCAGCAGAGAATTGATTAAATGGCCAAGTTATTAACAAAACATGGAGCTGCAAGGATTATTAAATTGTTTATCATACTCTAAGGACTGATTTATTCATTTAACTAGACTAGAGGGACTAATTTTAATTAACCATGATTTTTCTTCTCCGCTATTTTTTCTTCTCCTCTAATAATAAATATAATAATAAGTTTTATTAGAAGCTTCTCGCCGGTCAGATCAAGTTAATCTGTGTATTTGTATTCAGCAAGGCACTCTGGTTTCCCATCAATGAAAACTTATGAAATCAAGAAAAAAAATATTTTTTTATTTGTTATAAAGTTGACATTAAAAAAATAATATATAAAAAATTAATTGTATTTATATAGAAAAGACTTGACAAATGACTCCCACTACACTACAAGCTAGGTTAATTTAATGTCAATAAAAAAATATTAAAATTTTACAAATGAAAGAAGCGGCATGCATTGCGACAGCAGTGATTCAAAAAGTAAATAAAATAAAATATCATAAACAATCACCCGATGCTTACACTTATGTAATTAATTTAATTTAATTTAATTTTAAAATGTATATATATATATATTAAAAAAATCTAGATTCAATGAAGGCTGAAAAGATATATATATATATATATGTATATATATTAATTTTTTAGATCATTTTGATATATTGATACTAAAATTAATTTTTTTTTAAATAAAAAAATCACTCTACCGAGATTTCTAAAAGCACATATCCAATTAATTAAATATTATATAATGAAAATAATTAAGAAAAAACAATGTTAAAAAACACTGCAAGGTTAAAAAAACAATAATTAAAGAAAATATTATATTTGATAGGAAAAGAAATATGTTTGGCTCTTTCTAACGAGAAATTTCCTATATAATATTAAACAATGATTTTCAGAATCTGACAAGACGAATACCAACCCAAACCTGACACAGTATCCAATGGATGACCAGCCACCTTGACAAAGCAGCAGAAGAGGAAAAATAAAATGACGCGTGCTGTGACGCAGATCACACACTGCAATGTGTTGATTGGTGGTTATTAAATGATATTTTCTGACCACTTCATCTTGCGAATTTAAGAGGCACTAAAATTAATAAATAAATAAATTTTCATTACTTATTATATTAATAATCATATAACCTGAGATTACATAGGACAAAAACTTTTTAATTCTAAATTCTTCTGTTTACTTTTGTTTGTATATTTCACATACCTTTAGAGCATTTAAATAAAATGAAATTATTTTTAATTGTTATTTTAAATTAATATTTTTAAATTGCTATATTAAAATTAAATTATAAAAATAAAAAATTATAATTTTTATATATTTACGAACGAAAAATAATTTCAAACAAAAATCAAAACTTCAGGAGTAATAGTTATGGTCTTCAAATTTCGAGTCGGTAGAAAATGTATTTCTTTTTTTCAATGGATATATATTTTAAGATCTCTCATTGAAAAATGTAATCTCAGTGGATACCAAACAGAGCCGAAAGCATCCCTCGCCGTGAAAGGGAAGAAGAAGGCGGTGGCTATCCGTCGCCTTGCTACCAACCTTTACCGTCTTCAATGCTACAAAAGCCCAGTACGACTCAAGTGAGCAGACCCGTTTTCCCGGCCATTTATGCCGTGAAATAGACAAGAAGAGAAATCTGGTCCGCTGATCCACCGGGGAACGGGAGCCACGTCTCTCTCGGAAGTGACATCCAGCCAGAGTCTGGCGATGTGGGCTACAATGCTTTGTTTTAAAGTCAAAAACATGCCCCACCACTTAGCAATATAATTAATTAGGCCATAAGATTAGCAACATTTTCTTCTTCTTCCTATTTTATACTATAAGATCGGAAAGGTTTTTCTTTCAGATGGACAGGTTAGCCCAGGAAAACCAGAACGAGAAGTGAAAGAGAAGTTTTGGGTTCGTCTTGCTGTACACATTGACTTATACAATAGCGGTGCAATTAGCCATTAACTTTTTGTTCTTACGGTTGTGTTTTTAAATTCGATATTAGCATCCGAAAATGATCGGACTGGTCCATGTAGGGCCTCACTTAACCATTTTTCCCTATCTACAAACGGTGAGTATGAATGTCCGATAGCTTTTCCGATGTCTCGTCTATCATATAACTATCATAATTAATTCTTAAATTTATTGAATATCCTCATGCATGGTCCAGATAAAACATGTATGCGGTAGTGATGGAATTAGACTAAACATACATGGTAGAACTTAACGCAAAAAAAAACACCCGCTTGCAGTTTGACGCAATTATAGTTATCAAATCTAAATGCAGTAGATATCCTAAGTCACGAGTTTTCTTAGTTAACTTGAGATAATTATTATATTTAAAAAAAAGAAAAATAAACTGGGTTCTGAATGGGGCTGGATATGTTTTGGGATACCTCCAAAGTAAGAGTGTAAAACCAATTCAATCTTGTGTTGACATTTTCCTGACAACAACCCGGCCTGGTGAGGGTCCCCGGTGCAAATGCTATGATTTTTCATTTTCTTGCCGCCGGCCCCCCACCTCTCCTGTGGTTTGATGCTGAAGGCTCGAGCGTTAAGAAGATTTGAATCTTGATCGGCATTAATATCTGATTGAAAATTGCGCCTTGTTGATTTTGTTCTCTCTCTCTTTCGATTTTTCTTTTCCAAGGATCCGAAAATTTCAAGCATGCATGACAAATGGGCCAGACCATACTCCATTTCCTGTCCGAATGAAGTTTCTCGGGCGTCCAAGGGTTCTGAGTCTTCTGACAGAGGCCCAGAATCAGTCAGGCCTTTGAAAATATCAAACGGTCAATCCCACGAAGATCTGACAAAAATTAATTTATATTATTTTTTAACATATATAATATTAAATAAAAAGTGTTTTGGCTTTAAATTTGCACGCAAGCTCACACTATCTTATGATTATTTTTTTATCAAATAAATAAGAGTAATGAAATATGAATTTGTGAAAAGCTAGTAAAATTTTGATACCATGTCATGAAAACATCTCGTATATAAACTTAAGTTATTAGGTGAGATATCATGATATAATTTATATTATTCTCTAACAAAACTCATCATTTTCATTTCAATTCACAAGTTTTTTCAGCAAGTTTTTTCTTCCACCAAATTATTTGATTTATTATTTGAGAAAAAAACTAAAAAATAACATATTTCTTTTAAAAAAAGAAATAGTATCAATAGACTTAGTTACTGTTTGAGGATGTGGTTGATATTACTTTTGAGCATGTTTTTCATTCAAAAATACATCAAAATAATATTTTTTATAATTTTTAAAAAATTATTTTTGATATTAGCACATGAAATGTCTTAAAATACTAAAAAATATTAATTTAATATAAGAAAATTAAAAATTCAATTTTTTTCAAAAAGAGTTTTTAAAGGGCAATACCAAACAATACCTCAAAAGTGTTCTTAAAACATATCCACCTCCAAAATAAAGAAAAAGGATTTGTTTATTTTTATTTTTATCAGGGCCTAAAAAGATAAATTAAATAAGATAATGTACGTCAATTCAATTATATCGAAATACAAAATAGAATACAAATACACTGCAGAATAGCCAAGCATTGGTTCCAATACAAATAAACTTGGGAATCGTCATCGTGTTCCAACTAGAAGTCCACTTTCGAACTCAACCAGGCCATTGCCCTAACTTCAGAAATAGTTGTTCAAACGATGATGTCCTAAAACATGATTCATGGAATCCAAGAACACAAGTCATAAAGAGAACAGAAGAATTTCCTGATTCCAGCAGAGTACTCTGTCGACAGTGGGAGACTCCCAAGCCCCCACCCTTTTGAATTTTGACCTGTAGATTTAATTAATTTTTTAATTGAAAATTCAAGCTACGAAATAAATTATCAAATTAACGAATTAATTTATTAGATTATTACGATAATTTAATTAGAGTGCTTATATTACGAGACATGAAATTAAGAATACTTTGCGAATGAAATACTTAAATTATAGGTAGTTAAGGTTTTGCACCCATCTTAGCTCATGCAATATGCTCCTTCCATCATCACAACAGAAAGTAGAAATACACGAAAACCTCTACTTACACATGCCCATTTGCACAATCGTTTTTACACGAGCAGATCCTCACCTTTGGATTTATTGATGTTAAGCCTCAGAAATATGATCGAATGGTCCTAAAAAGATCATCATTACAGCATAGAGAAATCAGGGAAACTCCAGATGAGTTACTAACTTATCCTCCAGTTCTCAACTGGGTCCCTAAACTTAACATTTTCTCAATTGAGTCCCTAAAGTGTTAGACATTCTTCGACTCATTGGCTCCTCCCCTCCATACCCGATATATATATTTTAATATATTTAACAGGGCTGAGAATCATGAAATAAATTAGGGATGAGAATGAGGTTTCACAAAGTTACTAACTATAAATCGGAAGAAGATGATTTATTATTATATTTCAATATATCATGCAGGCAGTGCACTTCACCTACCAAAGCAACAGCTAAACTTGGGACAGGAAGGGAGACAATGTAGGAATTAGGGAATCAATAGTTGTATTTTTTTCTTCTTTATATAAAAAAAACCCTCCAATTAAGAGAATATAATACAGTCTTTCGTTTCATATCTTTGATTATTTGGTGCTCACGCATGGGAGTTCTTTGGTGCAGTTAACCATTGCTATCATCTGAAGTCTGTAGGATCCTTAATTTTGTTCTCACCACAACACTTTAGTTTCTTGTTCCAGCGTCCTTTCCTTTTTCTTGCTTTGTTTAGCTCAAAGAGGCAGCAAACCGCAGAGCTTTTGGAACGAAGATGAGTTACCCTTATCAGCCAGGTAACTTTCTATCTTTGGTTACATCATGTGAGTATGCTAGAGAAGTCTGTGATCTATTCAGCATATTTTTGGCAGCAGTTTTGTGCTTTTTCATGGATTTTTATGCGTACCTTTTCCTAATTCACTCACAAAAGTGTCATGCTGATTTTGGAGTTTGTCCCACTTGGCTTGAATCGATCATGGATCATATAGGTAACATCGTGAATGTGTTTCAAAACCTCACGGAGAGACTGAGGCCTCTGGTGGGTCTGAAAGGGTGGGATTATTGTGCTCTTTGGAAACTGAGTGAGGATCAGAGGTTAATTCAAACTGTCCTAAACTTATGTCTCTCTCATTCTTCCATTATATTTCTCCTTATTCTTTTCTGGGGCTCGCTTTTCAGGTATATTGAATTGATGGATTGTTGTTGCGCTGGGACCGAGGCCACTCAAAATGGTGGAGAAGAACTTCAGTTTCCTGTTTCTGCAGGTCTTCCTTGCAGGGATGTTATGTTTCAGCACCCAAGAACTAAATCCTGTGAACTTCTTGCTCAACTTCCTTCTTCAATGCCCCTAAACTCAGGGTACGTACTTGTCAAATATTTAAGTACAGAAAATTATCATATAAAAGAAGTGTTTTAAGTTGGAAATTTTTAAACACTCGAGTTTAAAAACAGGTTTCATGCACAGGCCTTGAGCTCAAATCTGCCTAGGTGGTTAAACTTCTCTAGTAGCTCAGATTCAAATGTTCTTGAGGTGAGCAATTTCTATTCCTTGCAGAAATGAAAAGGAAACCAATAATTAGTAGCAGTGATCATTTACTGGACTAATAAGCTCTACGCTGGCCTGAACAGGAAGCAGTTGGAACTAGGGCCCTGATTCCAGTGCCAGGAGGACTAATGGAACTGTTCATTGCTAAACAAGTATGGTATTATATATATATATATAATTGAGAACTAATGGAAGTGCCAATGCTAATCAATGGTGAAAGTGGTCATCTTTACATTTTATGCTGCGCAGGTACCTGAAGATCAGCATGTCATAGATGTGGTGACATCTCAATGCAACTTCCTGATGGAACAGGAAGCCATGATCAACTCAACCAACATGGATTCAAGTTTGTCAAATATTGATGTGAATGGTATGGGTGAAGACCAATCAAAGCCATTTCTTGCTAATGACAATGAACAAAAGGATCATCACAATTTGAATATTCCATTTGATATCTCCCTTGATAGACTCCACATGTCTAGTTCTCCAATGAACAGCTTCATGCACCAGTTCAATTACAGCGCCGACGAAACCAGAACAAAAGGTGATGTGTTTCAAGGAGTAGAGAGTGGGCTACAAGATTTGGATGATTTTCAGAAGTCCATGATGGCTAATGCAGAAAGTACGCAGATGCAATTTATGGAGTCAGGTTTAACAACCAAGGATCAACAGGGAAATGGCAAAGAATCTATAAAACTAGAGAATGGGCCATCAGCAGAATATTCACACTCGGATTGCAACGATGATGAGGATGATGCAAAGTATCGGAGAAGGAACGGGAAAGGACCTCAATCAAAAAACCTGGTTGCTGAGAGGAAAAGGAGGAAGAAACTTAATGATAGGCTCTATGCTCTCCGGTCCCTGGTTCCCAACATTTCAAAAGTACGCACTTCATTTTATGGCATGCACCAGTCTAAATCACTCATCTTATCTAAAAATTTAAGCTGTTATGTGAGGTCTCAGAATATGATTTATATTATTCTCTAACACATCTCCTCAAGTAAAAGCTCTTTGAGTTTGAAATTTACATAGGTCCACACTACTTGGTGTTTGATTTTTATCAAATAGAATAGATATGGTGAGATTCGAACTCATGATCGCCGGATCAACAAGATTCTGATTCATGTTAAGAAACCATCTCATCTAAAAACTTAAGCTGTTAGACAAGATCCTAAAATATGATTTGTATTATTCTCTAACAGAGCTTGACTTCTATGAAGTAAACCCTCTCCCCTCTAGACCATGTCAAATTAACATGCATTTAGGATCGATATTTCTAACCATTTTTTTCTGTCTATCCCTTGCGACGAGTCTGAATTTAAGATGCATTTATAACCATGCAATGAGAGTGTGAAACTCTGCCTAGGTATATGCAAAGTTCCCAAAAATAACATGTACTTTGTGCCATTCCGCTATCGAGCCGAATTCCTTATCAGCTCCCGAGCACTCTTGGCTGCGCATCAGCCTTTTGAACTCGGCAGCCGAAAAATGGTATCCTGTGGGAGAAGAATCGACCAAACCTGAAGTGGTGAATTTCTACCACGAGTGTTACATTATTGATGTATTGTGTGCTTTTGATTCTTAGCTTGACAGGGCTTCCATACTTGGAGATGCGATCGAATTTGTGAAAGAGCTTCAAAAGGAAGCGAAAGAACTCCAGGACGAGCTTGAGGAGAATTCAGATGATGAGGGTGCTAAAAATGGGAACCACGAAAACTTGCCACCAGAAACTCTGAACCAAAATGGAGCTAATCTTGGTGCATACAGGTCTGATTATGCTGCGAATGGATTTCATGTGGAAGCATCAGGCATTAGTACCGTTTCGAAACAAAATCAAGACTCAGAAAATTCTCACGATAAGGGACATCAAATGGAGGTATATATTACTCTGCTGTTCTCTTCTTCATGATATCACTGACTCTCAAGCCATTTTTGTTTTCCTGGTACGACAATTACAGGCGCAAGTGGAAGTTGCTCAAATAGATGGGAATGAGTTCTTTGTTAAGGTATTCTGCGAGCACAAGCCTGGAGGGTTTGTGAGATTAATGGAGGCTTTAGATTCTCTCGGCCTAGAAGTTACAAATGCTAATGTGACCAGCAACAGGGGCCTAGTTTCTAATGTCTTCAAAGTAGAGGTAAATAGAGACCCTACACGAATCCTTCCTCTCCTTTCATTCTGAAGTAAACTGAGAATACGAAAATTCAGTGTCTATTTCCTTTTTCGTATTTCGATTAGCAGAAGGACAGTGAAATGGTTCAAGCAGACTATGTAAGGGATTCTTTGCTGGAGCTAACAAGAGACCCGCCAAGAGCGTGGCCTGAGACGTCGAAAGCATCAGAGAGTTGCTGTAGTGGGATGGAGTATCCTCACCATGATCACCACCAGCACCACCTGCAGAATGGTCATATGAATTTCCACCACCACCACCTCCACCACCATTGACCATGATCTGATTAGTTTCAAATGAGAAATGTTACTCATAAATAGACTCTAACGCAACCTCGTATTTTTCTTGCAAACATATGGAATAATTAAGTGGTTTAAGAATCTTTTCTAAGACAATACATTAATTATGGCTGCTTGGCTTCTATCAAATGTCTGTGTTTTCC
Organism: Salix exigua; assembly: GCA_032356905.1. Classification (NCBI taxonomy): domain Eukaryota; kingdom Viridiplantae; phylum Streptophyta; class Magnoliopsida; order Malpighiales; family Salicaceae; genus Salix; species Salix exigua. The sequence continues at coordinate 11,188,544 of CM063596.1, read as the reverse complement.
TCATCTAAGCAGTCAACTAATTAAGAAGGGACTTGGGTTTCCTGCTCAAATATTAGAGAAAGTCAAAACAAAGGAGATGAGATAGATCTTTAATTTAATTCGTTTACCATAAAAAATCGTTTAACTTATTATCAACAACTCGTTGACCATAAAAAATAAACTACACATTACAGTTTACAATTGGAGTAAAACCCCAAAAGCAATAAGAGAAATCCAAAAACTCCATCCATCGAAGACGTAAATGGTAGCACAAGAGCTGGCTGGTGGCGGCGGCGGCTCACTTTGTGGTGTGGTTGGCCTAAGATTTGTGGAATTAGATTCTTTAACATCGATGAAAAACCTCATGCCTCCAAGGCAATGCCCACCAACATTGCAAATGAACCAATATTTCTTTGCTTGATCGAGTTCAATTTGATCATTCCCACTCTCATATGTTGCTAAAACTCCAGTGCTGCCATTGCACGATCTATATGTAGCCTCAGTTACTTCATACACGTTATGCTGTCCCTTCACATACTTAAAAACTACACCAAATCACCAAAATCTGAGTTCCATTTCACAGAGGAATAAATATATATATATATATATATAAACCATGGGAATTTAGAATGGGAATGAGGACTACATACCAAGAATATCGCCAACGCTAAAATTATATTTCTGTGACCAGGAACCAAAGTTTGCCCCTGTATTCCACTGTAACTCATCCCCGACTGTATGAACTTCAGATACAGCACCTTTCAAGAACACCATAACTAAGAACATGAAGAAGATCTTGGCCTCTCCCATGCTTGCAAAGCCGAGAAGAATAATCAAGAGCAATAGATCCGATCAAGAATAATGAGCTGGTTGAATGTGTCTTGTAACCTTTGTATCATGACTTTCTTGCTGGAACCCTTCTTTGATTTCTTCTTCCACCTACAGCACAGGACAGCTAATTGCCCGTTAATTATCTCCTTCCGTTTATAACTTTATATGGTGCCTGAAATTGTCCACGCCTGTCAATATATATATATATATACAGAGAGAGAGAGAGAGGACCCTATCAAATCATGGCGGCTTCTTCAGAAATAAATACAAAGAGAGGACCATTTGCAAAAGCGGACCTTTTCGTTAGTCGCACGCTTGTACATGTTCAATACTATAATTGTAAAAAAAGAGGAAATTTTAACACTTGAAAGAAAAGCAAGCTCTGGCAGTTAAGAACAAAATCTAGCCTATGACTATTGTTATTAATGGAATGTATGGGGCTTTAAAAATATATATATTAAAATACTAAATTTTTTAAATTTAAAATATTTTTTTTATAAAAAATATTCATGAAACTCAATGTTAAAGACCCATAAACCTGTTTAGATTACTATTGATTCAATCCATCCTCTAATATAGGCAAGATGTTTAAAAAAAATCAACATAGAAATTACTTGATTTGAATAATCAAAGAATGATTTTTTTTTAAAAAAAAATAGAATTGTTTTGATTATTTCATTGAAAAAATGGTTGAATCAAATTAGACTTGGCAACCCATAACCTAGGTTTAATATTATCATAGTTTACGTTATTAATTAATAATAAAGTATATTTTATTAATTGGGTCCATTTAAGCGTTGATGACCAACCGCTACGTACCAACTTTCATGGAGCTTAGACATTTTAAAATTGAAGTTTTTTGTTTGGCACGTCTGTCTGCTTAATAAATGATTTTTTTTATGGATTTAATAAATGTTAATTTCGAAAAATTGATTGATATGAAGCTTCGGTCAAATGAGATATCTCTTGTTACAAGCCTTGTGACGAAAGTATGGACCGCATGCATTTCCCATCTAATTAATTCACCTTATAAGATTTATCAGATTACCTTACGAGCTATTACATTAATTATTGTTTTAATTAAAACTACATTGTTTAATTTTTTTAAAAAAATATAAAGTTAAATCAATCAAATATAGTATAGTTTAGTGTTTAAATAATTAATTAATATTTTTCTTTGAATTAAAGCCTTACTTTACTTGGATTAGATTTTAACTTACAAGGTTTTTGAATCAAGCTATTAAATAACTAGATTAGTATGGTCATTAATCTTAGCCTTACAATATGAATACGATCTGAAGCTTAAAATTTGATAATCAAGGACGGATATATATTTATAATTATCAAAATGTCAGCACCATCATGCTATTTTCAAGCCTAGTCATCAAACGGTATTGTCCTTGTTAATTTTATTAAAAACAATATAATTAATTTGTAATTAATCATTTTTATATGGTCCCTGTTTTGGAGCCAAAACCACGTGGCAGCGTTTCGATCCAAACCACGTGGCAGCGTTTCAAGCCAAGCGACTTAAACTATGAAAACGCTGTCGGATCAACTATTGATCTTACTTTTCCGTCACTGCAAGTTCAAGCAGAGCAGAGAGGTTGTCCAAAAACCCTAAACAAAAAACCGTCACCGCTAAAAGAACAAACAATGGCGGGAGCAGCGGCGAAAGGAGGAAGATTCAGAGAGCTACTGAAGAAATATGGGAAAGTAGCATTAGGTGTGCACTTCTCGGTCTCAGCAGTATCAATCACTGGTCTTTACATTGCCATCAAGAACAACGTAGACGTTGAATCCCTTTTCGACAAGTGGCATCTCCCTGGTTTCTCTAAACAAGATCCGTCCCCACAAGATCTTCAAGAATTGAGGTCCCAAGATGGGTTTCTCGAGAACGATGGTTATAATGATAGATCAATAGTGGTGATTGGGGAAGAGACGAGGACGAAGAGGAATAGGACGGCTGAGCTTGTTGCATCAACTGGTGGGGCGTTGACTCTGGCTGTGCTGTGTAATAAGGCTTTGTTTCCAATACGGGTACCTATAACTATTGCCGTTACTCCTCCTCTGGCAAGGTTTTTGGCCAGGAGAGGGATTATCAAGAATGGTGTATGATTCTTTATTTGTATTTTCTGAGGGGCTTTTTTATACCTCTTTGCTCCTCTATCTAGTACGTTTTGTGTTGGTTAATGTTGAACAGGATAGAAAAGGAAGAAATTTGGGATCAAGGTGATAAATTTGAAGGGGTTTTTGGTGGATATTAGTTTATAATGGTGCTGTTAAAGTTGCCACAAATAATAAACTTGCTGATAAAATGTGTTGATTCTTGTTGTTTGTAAACGTTAAGGAGGAATTGGTTTAAGTCTGATGTGGATTTTGTCAGGTCTTGTTTTTTGCAGGTTATATTTTGTTCAGTTAGGGAAATCCTTGCTAAAACAAGCAGCATAAAAGATTGTCGTGAACAACTGGCTAGCTTGTTGGTGGTTTTCTTGTTCAATACCTTTCCAAATTCTTGTTCATGCTGATTTGTACCAGTTTCATGATCTAATGTGCTTATTACATAGAATTCCTGGAACTTCAAAACCTAGATGAGAGTCTTACCTTTTCAGGAAGTTTATGTAAAGCATGAATGTCAATCTTTTAGAGCATGAATTTCTGTGATCTTGTAGATAGGAATTGATGAGCCACCCTGTCTAAACTCAGGATTTTTCTGATGTGGCTGCCATTGTTTTTTCTCCATTAAAATGCCTTCTGATCAGACTGTTTTCTCAAGTTGTTTTTACCCATGTTGCGGAATGGTATTGCTTTCTCATCTGTTTTGTTTTCTCATTTGGATATAAGCACTAAAAAACGAGTTAATAATCAAATTAGAGCCAAATTATTGTTCCTTGCCTAATATTTGATGTGTTCAGCTATTTGTTTTAAGTTGTCAGACAAGTAGTAAGAAGACTAGATGACGCCACACTTAACGCGGTCTGCAGTCTGTTCAGTTCAATCTTAGGTGTCTAGTAATGGCGTTTGGGAAATTGATTTTTTTATATTTTAAATTAAAAAAATTAAATGTTTTTATATTATTTTAATGTGTTTATATAAAAAATAATTTTTTTTTAAAAAAAATATTATTTTGATATATTTTTGAATGAAAAATATTTTCAAAAACAACCTTAGCCTTAATCAATCAATCATTTAGTGTGACAACTAGCAGGAAGTAGTGACTTGTTTGGGGGCAACTCCGCAACGTTCAGAGTTTGGCAATTGTAGCATCGCCGTGCTGATTTTCCTGGACTGAAAACTCAAGTTTCCATAAATAAAAGCATATGTGCACATAAATTTGCATAGGGGAGGACCTTGAGAAAGTTTTTGATGGAGTAACATGAGAAAGTTTTTGATGGAGTAACATGAGAAAGCTGATAACACCTATTCACTCATCTCTTAATTTTTACCAGCCGGATGTGTAACTGCAAAGAAATCAATTCTACCTGGTGTTAATTAATTTGCAGTTCCTGCATTACTGCTGCCAAAACAGTTAGTTTTTACAAGAGTTTCTGGGAGCTGCGGGTTACCTCTTCTGTTAAACGAAGGTGCAAATGTATGCAGACCGATTCTGTTGAGAGTTTTTCTTCTTTTCATTGTATACCAATAGACATCACAATATACTATTTAGATATTGAAATCCTAAACCATGAATGGAATAATGCGTGCATTTTTTTGGGAGAACCAGGCAAGGCTAGATACCAAACCTGTAGGGAGAAGCAAGCAAAGCTAGATACCAAACCTGGAGGGAGAGGCTTGGTAACATTTTTGGAGGTCCAAAATTCTTGTGTCAGCCTCACTATACCCAGGCACACGAAAGAGTGGGTGCTATTAGAAGCTCTCCTAGCCTCGACCTTCAAATTTGCTTTCACAATTCCTCTTAGCACTGTCATGCTTTTGTTTAATTGTTTAGGCCTAGTATGAAAATCATGATGTCTACTATCCAATTACCGCAGGCAGTCTTATCAGGAATGTTTCAGGTTATTGCTTGCCCCTAATATGGGTTGGACTCGCTTAAAACCCAAGCTATGGTTTGGGGCTTGATTGCGCATTCAGTCATGACCTCAGTTCTTACTATTTCTGACCCTGTTATGGGTTCAAGTTCTTCGCTACAGATCGAGTTGCTACCCCTTCTGTGTACAGTCTAGTTTTCTTCTGCAGCCCCCTCAGATAAAATAAAATAAAAACATATAATCCTGATTTTTTTCAGGTCATAATTATAAGGTTTTACCTTGCCATTCATATTGGGCAGTAACAACGAGCAAATAAAGCTGAATCAAAGACCATAGAAAGCCAATTTTGAGACATTCCATGATCGATTCAACGTCTGCTCAATACACGAGAGAGAGAGAGAGAAGAACAAACTGAACAGTAAATCCAAAATCCTGTCGGTCTTCTGGATCCCATAGTACCAGAAAATTGTTGAAGAGGTTAGTAGCAAAATTTCCAAGATTAAAGAAACATTCCCTCACTGTTGTATTCCCTGATCAATTAATCTTATGATCAAGGGAGGCACTTGAAGAAACACCAGGACCTAAACCTAATCGAGGCACCAGAATGTTTCCAATCCCAAGTTCATGTTTCTGAAAAACTGACATTTACAAGTATCTGGGGTTTGAAAGTAATGGCAATGAATGAATGGAGATTTTTTTTCTTAAAAAAAAAACTGACCTTTCTGGTTTGACAGGATGTTGAAAGACCGACTTACAGATTGTAATACTATGACTGAAGAAGATGCTTAAATTCATGACAATCAGCGCCAACTTCATCCAATGCCAAGTAAAGCTTCGGAACAATCTTGGCTAACATCAATTTGAAACCAACTGAAGTTAGATTGGAACTTTCCTTGCTGCTTACAGAGGCCTCTTGAGTGAGAGACCCGATTAAATTGCCTTGCATATATGCATTGCAGGCTTTGAGAATGTAGTAACCGCGCCTCCTGAAATGCTCCTTCACCAAGTCCTCAAAATCCTGATATGTATTAACATAACAAAATATTTTTTTTGTGATCAGCGGAATGTACTCTACAAGTATACAGTGTTGCAGCGTAATATCTATAATTAACATTCACATTCAAATCATTTGTTTAGTAAAACATCCCAATCCAATAAAATTACAAAAAAAATGGATGAAATAAAACAGTTCTTTTGCATATTTATAATCATTGTCATTTGTTCAAATCTATGGTAACCAAATGATTACCAAAAACCATTATTAATTGTTAACACAAGAATAAAAGAAACGTGAAAAAAGGGTGATGAAGTGGAATTCTTGTGATCAATATATTACCTTGGGGGTTTTTCTCATAAGATACATCATTGTCTTGCAGTTTAGCAAGAATGTATTCTCATTGTAGGACAAAGAGTTTTTCTCTCCTTCAGCCGTCCCTATCTGCTTGTCGTATCCAGCTTCATTGAAGTATGGCTTAGAATTCAGCACCAGCCCTTGAAGTGAAACTAGAACCTGAAGGATACTAGAAGACGAGTTCCAGACTTCATTTCCTCTTCCAGTCCAGGTATTTAAAAGGCTAAGACACACCTTGCCCTCCTCGTACAAATTTGGATTTATTCGCCAACCTCCAGAATGATAGTGTGCTGACTGCAACAACACAAAAGACAGAAAAAAATAGTCATGTACAATTTTTCCAGGTCAAACTCGAGGTGGATTGCAACAAACAGTAAAAAATCAGAAAATTAGCCTTCAAACCAATGATCAAGTAAGATTAGTGTATCTCACAGGTGGGACATCAGGATAATCTGGAGGAAGGTGAAAGTCAAAAAAGAACAGTCCATCTTGGTAAGGTGTTCCATATGCCCCAACTATTGCTGCCCTTAAGAGATCCATTCGATCCTCATAAACCCGTACATAGATCTCATCTGTTAAAATCTTTTGATGTTGAGAATGAAAGATGCCAGATATTCTAGTCAACATTGCATAAAAATTGACATGTTCTGAACAACTTGTACCTGGAAGATTGTTCTGGAGGATGTTCCAATCCTGTTGAACCTTCTTGAGCCACTTCCTTCCATTATTGATCTGCCAAGTTCAATGCATTAGAAATTATTTGAAAGTATCACAGATATCATGGCACATTTCAAACATTAGATTTCTTGATTATGATAGCTGATCAGAAACATCAAAAAATGAACAATCTACTACCACATACATTTGAAGGCCATTAATGGCAATCAAAGCAACTGGGAGAAAGAGATTACTTAAACACCAATGCAAGTCTGCCTATCTAAGTCCCATGTATTAAGAAGGAACAGTTGTCATAATAGCACATGATACCTGTCCATTTGAATCAAGAAAATGATGATCCAAAGGATCTTTAGCAGTGTCAAAATGTTTATAGTGATAAATCCGAGCCTCAGAACATGTCATATCATTTGACATTTCAGTGCTTAAATTGCCTGAAACTTCTTCATTTGATGATATCAGGACGTCCACTGCAGCATCTTCCTCTTCTTGTTCATTGGTATTTTGCACACCACAATTATCATTGACACTAGACTTTCCAGAACTGGACTTGTCACTGGATTCTTTTTCTTCAGAAATACAACTCGTTCCCTGAGAAGGCATTTCATTTTCACCTCTGCAGCCTGAAAAATCTGGGTCTACATTTTTCCGACCTCGAGAGAATATTCCAGTGGCCAATCTTGCAACAAAATCAAGTGCAGAAAAGGGAAAATTTAGTGCTGTATTCCTTCCCAAATTATAATTCTCCCCACTTGCGTCCTCTTCTGAGTTCATGCTGGTTACATCTTGCAGCACAGCTGTCTGTGCAACAGATACTAGCATCAGTTACTGAAATGCAAATTTATTTCCAATCTAATAAGACAGTTCCTATGGCATGTTCGAGCAATTCATCTGAGAATGGTTAATCAAATGACATTAATTATTTGGCAGTTGTTTATGGATGGACTTAATCATGTGATGGTCCTATCTCTAAGATAGAGGTACCGATACAGCAAATGATAAATTCAGAGAAATGCAAGATTAGAGATCAAATAAAAATTATGTATATGACCTAGATTCTTTATCTTACTGGCTTATTCCATGACAGTTTGACATGTTATATTCACAGTACTCTTAGTTTCTAATGTTAAGTATTTTGTGGGTTCATTTCTAGGATAATGAAATAAAAAAACCTATCTATGCTTCATCATTTCTTTTTAATATCTATGCCTCATTGATTTCTAGAAAACAATGAATGACATATGATTACTTCATAAATGATCACATATTAAACCTTGCAGACCTACTTTTTATAAGTATTTCCCTGCCAAGGATATATTACAGAGCTCCCATCATATGACCCACTCATATGTTACCCCTGATTACCCATTAACATTTTTAACACCATTGAGTTTAGCAATGCAAAGCTACAGTTTCAAATGGAAACACACCTCTTGAGTATTCTCAAGAGCGTCCCTCTCATCGTCATCAACTGTTTCCCAACTAGCTGCAGCATCACTTACTTCACTCCCAGCTGCAATTGAATCATCATCATCATCTCGACCAACAACAAATATTGCTTGAGGTCCAACCTAAAAGCAAACCAAGGAATAAATATTTCAAATCAATGATTTGTCCTCTAAATCATAATGATGATGATATAAAAAGTTTGTAATTTGAGTTGTAAAGGTAAAACAAATTATAATTGATATCCAAATCCTCAATTGAGCAAATCCCAAACCAGCCATATATTTTAAATGGAAATATCTATAATCCATTCACGCATGTACTTGTAGAACCTTAGGAGTTGAACATCTTTGGTTCCCATATTGTGGAGAAGAATTCATAAGGAGATACAAGCCACCAACTCTTTGCAATGATCAATTTCATGGATAAGAGAAGGTGCAGCGATTTGAGAAAGTAATTGAGCCAGGAAGATACAAAATAGTAGGAGCTGATCCCAAACCAGATTTGATAATTTAAAATGGAAGGTGGGAAAATTTAAAGAAAAAAAATACCGTTGAAACCATCCCGTCTGCCCATGTGACTTCAATATCACCATTTCTAAGACCAGATATATTCCCAACCCAAGAGAGATCTGAGAAGTTCATAGAAACTTCATTACTTGATGCATCCTCTCCTTTCTTGCGTCCAAAGCACTTTTTTGTATTCATAAGCTCACTTTGTCCACTTTGTTGTTTTGAATCCCCAACAGTCTCCAAATCAGAGGTTGTTTGATCGGAAACAGAAACTGGGGACAATCGAACAACTACATCCCCATAAGAATAATCATAATCCAGATGACTCTCCAGCTCATAGACACTTACAATTTCCTCCTTGTCAAACTCACGAGGATCTTCTGCCCTGGCAACTGGCTTCAACCAGCTCACGCAAGCAGTTCGCTCTTTTGCATTAACACTTTTAACAACCCCGACACGCTTAGCTTCAGAAGAGTCATCAACATCATCAGAGGCCTTCTCCACTACATACTGTTCAGCAATGAATTCATGATCACCAGGACTATCAATTGGAATTAATGTTGTTGAATTCAGTCCACGTTCTATAGTTCCATCCTGCCATGATACATCAACCCTTGTCCTGGTGTTGACAATAAAAAGGGCTCTTTCAAAATCTTCCTCTTTTTTTCGAGGCTTCTTTTCTCTTCTGAGTATAACTTTACGTAGCTTTTTGCGATGGGCAGGCACCTTTGAAACTGAAGTTGAACTGCCACAAGAGCTAGATTCGTTACTTGCAATAATGGCTGTATTTCCATCTGGTGCTGCCAAAGTATCAACAACCAATGATCCATTAGTATCATCTAATTCCTCGGTTGCAACCCCTTCTGAGTCACATCCGCTTCCCAGTTGACTAGAATCTAACTCACTTTTGGTTGAATCATGAATTCCTAACTTCATTAAATTGTTGTCTAAAGTAACAGAGGATGATTGTGCAACAGATGATGGGAGAAGACACCAGTCACCTACTTGCCAACTTGCATGTGCAAAACAAGACATCAGTTTTAAGTTCTTTGGACTCTGCTCTTCAGCAGGGGTAGTTGAAGAATCGGGTCCATGGCCAGCAGATGCTATCCAATAGATGAATACTGATCCAGCTGTAACTTTAGTAACAGTACCTTCCAATCTATTAGCTTTCCACAAGCCTGATAGCCATCGAGAATTTTTAAAAACTGATGATGAGGTAGCTCTCACACGCTGGCCTGGGTGGTATGGTAAATGCTCATCTTCCTCAAAGATACCCTTGGAAATTGGTTTTAGATTCAATGGCTCAGCCCCCTTTATTTTGCACACAGAACCATCATCAATTAGCACAGTCACATCATCTAGAACATCATCAACTCTACCCAACCAGGGACCAAAGACCACATAATCACCAGAAGCAAACTCCCTCACACGTACCAAATCTCTGGATGACACATCTTTTATAACAGATCCATCAGGAGCTAACAAATCAACAGAGATATTAACATCCACGACAACACCCACTTGCCCAGTTGGGTCTGAAGCAGATGCGACATAATCCCCATGTAAAAATCCTCGATCAATGACAGTTACATCATTGATATGTTGAATTGGGTTAACATCACCCATCCAAATTACCCGAACCTGATCAGCCTGAAGAGTCTCACACTTGTAATCATCACTTTCTTTCTTCCTCTCTTCACTTGTATCGCCATTAGCATTACCATCACCTCCCTCGTCACCAACATCCTCATCAGCATCATCCTCATCTTCATCGTCGTCATCATCATCATCATCCGTAATACTGCCATCCGAATCTGACTCACCAGCAACTCCACTCACTACCCCAACCACATTACATTTTTTATGTCTAACAATATCTTGTCGATAAACAGACGGCACATTATTCAAGTTCCTATCAACCTCATCTGATTTTGGAACATTATTTTCAACATCCACATTCAACTCGCAAATCAACCCATTTGCCATTGAACCACTTTGTATCAAACCATTTTTATTATCACCACCATCAGTAGACCCGTTAACTTCAGAACTATTCTCATTCTGTGCACCTTCCATCTGAAAACACATTGGAATTCATTAAACAATTCAAAATCTTTACCATCAACACAGGCCCAAAAAAATAATCTTAAAGGTACCCAGAATATGGTGCCTTTAGAATTAAATTAAAATCGACGAGCTGCCATTGAAATGCAGTTAAAACTTTGCTTCTTTCCAAATTGAAAAATTACCTAGAAGTTCAAACCCTTAAAACTAAATTCCATGTGCAGCGATCTAAGTTCAATTAAAGTTTTGCTTCTTTATACATTGAAAAATCACCCTGAAGCTCGAGCGTCTGAGCAGTAAAATTAAAAGTGACGGACGGGCTGCCATTGAAATTCGAAACTATTAACAAGATTGGGGAAGAAAAAAACTTGCATGTTTATTAACATAATCAATGAATGAAACCTATAATTTTATATGACATCAAAATCTCACAAAATGTTAAAAAAAAGCCACATGCTCAGTATCGAAAGCAACGAATAATTATCAATAACGGAATAAAAAGATTAGTGTTACAGAAACTAACCGATTAAAGAAAAAACACTGAAGCAGCTCCAAAATAACCGAGCTCAAATCCACGTGATAGAAGCTTAACAGCTAAAATTCGCTAATAATTGCTCATAAAAACGATGATTAACGCGACATAATCGCAGGATTACAAGAGGATCCGTATCAAGTTCTTTTTTTATGGGATTTTCTTAGCTCTGTATATGAAATTCTTGAAGAAAATAAAATGAACGGTCTTTGAAAAATTAGAGAGACTCCTGTTTTATTTTAATATATATATTTATAGAGCCAAAAGGAAGAAGAAATGGGGAGAAGCATGAGGGGCTGGAATATGAGGCGATGCTATAAGGGTATCTTTGTAATCTTAAAGTTCTGTGTGCTTCTATCGGATTGGCTTGTAATAGGTCATCAAATAAAGCTGCTGAGTTAATCTTGGCCGTTTGATTTGATGACTTTAGTTGGTTGATTAGGAATTTTTAAATAAAATTACGTGATGGATGATGCTTTCGGGGGCAGGATGGTGAAGAAAGAAGAATATACGTGGGTTGGGTTCCACTCTTACTTTTTCATTTTTATACAAGTTGATTTTTAAAATATAGTTTTATTTAAAAATACATTAAAACAACATTATTTTATTTTTAATATTAACACATTAAAATTATTAAAAATTTAATTTAAAAATAAAAAATCAAGTGCTTAAAAAAACTATTAAGTGGTTATTAACACACAAAAAAAAAACTTTGAAATTGTTTGAGAATTGTAATGGTCGTCCTTTTTAAAATAGTTTTACAGTTTTTCTTTTTACATATTTCATACTATCACATCAAAATTATTAAAAAATAATAATTTAATTATTTTAAAAATAAAAATAAAAATATTTTTTTTAAAATACTTTAAAAATAAATAAAATTTATACACGAGTCTAATTAATTATCATGGTTTTAACCCTTTAATAGGTAACTTATCGGTAAGAACTTGAGATTAAAAGATTTATTCTCTCTATAGTTTAGGTTTGAGTCTTGCAGTTTCTAATATAATGTCCTCTAAAAACTTATATAATTATTAATTTCAGGATTTAATTTCAAGATTCATATTCTGGAATTCTTTATGGGATTTTAATTGACATTCTTATTAATTAAAAAAAAAAATCATCGTGGTTTCTTGACGGGACGGGACAGTTATGAGTTTTTGATTAGCAGGAAGGGAAGGATTGATTCTTTTTTTTTCTTTTCTTCCAGAAAAAAATATAAAAAAAGTTTGGTGTCCGGGGAGGGGTATGATTGATCAATCTAGCAGCACTCGAGGATCCTGCAAGAAAAAAAAATCCAAAAATTAAATATTCGTGCGTCTCCCCGTTGAGAGGGTGAAATAAACTTAGCCGCTCGATTATTTGTTATGAGAGACAAACTAAGAAGCCCTAGAAAAAATATACGTACCTCGTCGAGTCTGCAAGCAGGGGCAGAGGAAGGGACTCCCGAATCTTCAAAGGTGGGAATGACGTACGTCCATGGAATCAAAGTTGCAAAGGATTCTTCCATAACCCTTCTTCCATGGAAGCTATAACCCATGCTTCAACGCTAACCCTAGCCATCACAAGGAATCAAAATTCTGGCAAAAGATTGCTTTCAATCCCAGCAAAGCCAGAAAACCCTGTTACAAAGGAACCAGTTGTCGAACGAACAAGGCAACCAAAACCAGTTCTCCCAGATGGGTTCCCTGTGGAATTGATTTCCATTTACATCCAGCCTAACAAAATCTTCATCGAGATTTGAAGAGGAGTATCGCGGGTTATCATCAATAGTTTTTCAGGTCGAACTACAGTAATCTGTCAAGCTGGTTTCTGTTCCTAAAAAGGAGCCAAAGTCACCTTTATCTAAATAACTAGTTGGGACAAATACAAGTCATAACGTGCAATAACTTATTGATTTTTTTTTCACGAGCAAAAGATTTTCAAATCAACGTTTTGAAGAGCGAACATGAGAGCGAAAACAAGTCTACACCGTTAAAGAACACAAATAAAATAAATAAAGATAAGCAATCTTCTTCCCAGAAACCATACCAAAAAAACCAAATGAAATATATATATATATATATATATATATATATATATAAAGTAAATTGTTGGTTATTAGGGATTGATCTGGTTCGTTCGTCTACGAGGGATGAACCCAGTCTATATATCTAGAGATGTGGTTTTGTATTGGTTCACCCATGAGGGATGAACTTAGTCTATTTATCTAGGGGTGTTATTTATTGTTAACTGCTAAGTAACTTCCCCTCTCTAGTATAAATAGGGATTTCCCTCTCCATAATTCATGCAAGTTATTTTATATAAGTGAATATAACTATCTTTCTCTATACTCTACATTAAACTTGCTACGATCTGTTAAGACGTTCGTGCCTTGAAAACGTAGCTTTGGTTCTTGTAATCGAAGTTGTCCGGGAAGCAAAAATCCAAGAACAAAAAAACAGAATATTACAAGTAAGTTTTCAGTATATAATCTACATAAATCCATAAATAAACCATAATAATTATTTTTTTCAAAAACTCTACGCTGTAACTAGAAGCTGCAATGCTTATTAATCGAATGCTGTATAAAAAAAAAAGAGCTTCAATCCAGGAAAAAAAGAGTAGGAAGAAAGCTGCTAAATTATAAATTGAAATATATAATTTTTAAAGGAAACAGCATAGGATATAAATAAAATAAATAAGTAACGGTAAATGCAACTAAACCACAACTCTTGATCCCCGGACATAGTAATCAGATAAACATCAAGAAACAAGAATCGTAGCTATCGCTGTTTCGAATCCTCTTTTTTTTTTGGTTTTACATCAAATTCTATTTCCTAAACAAAGGCGAAACTTGAGCGGTGGTCTCCCGTCTTACCAGGCCATCAATTGTTATTCACACCCCACTTTTTTTATGACTAAAACAACCTTGTTAATTAATATATATTTTTTAATAACATTAGATAATGCAATATTAAATCTCAAAAGGTCCTTAAACTAAAAGCCTCTAATCAAAACTCCAATTCATTAATGCTAGTTATCGTAAGTAAAGCCATAAACCCTAGAAATCCCTTCTTTCGTGAGCTAAAGAGAACAATGGCCAACGAGAGAAAGGTCATGATGAAAATTGAAAAGATACGTTCAGCTGAGAAAATTTTGTTCTGGATTGAGAGGGCAGCAATTCTTCTCTTTGTTTTATTTGGTGGCACCCCACGACTCCTTCGTTGTTCATCGGGGCTCTTTGCCTTCGATCACTAATTTATACTACGTATACCTGCTTGCCTATCAACGTACGACTCTTTGTCACTCCTCAGCCTAATGTAAGCGTTCAAAAAATATACGATTTTTTTTGGTAATAGTTGTTTTGATTGTAAAATATACATTGTGGTTTAATATATTTGTTTATCAGGTGAATTTCTTGATCACTTTTCTCCCTTTTTTTTTACAGGAACCATCAAACGCTTTGTTTGTTTTTGATCGGTATGCAATATTGTGGTTGGTGGCAATACACTTTTTCACGGGATCTCCAGCCTATCGTTATCTGGCTGCTGCTGTATTTGTTAAATCAAATACGAATTTAACCATGAGAGCTCTGGGGGTGAAATCGAACCAGATCCCTTACTGTAACCCTACAGTGAGTCCTTTTTAGTGATATATATATATATATATATATATATATGAGCTTCCTGTATCATCATTTTTTTATATATGTTTATCTAAGCGGCCAGGAAAGTTGTATCAATCTATAATGAACATAGTCTGACTGAATTATTTATTAGTAACATGTTATTTTCTGCATAATATGTTTGCAGGATTGCGATGGTGGAAATATCCTATCTAAGCGCTGATCATACATTATTATCATATATCTTTACAAAATAATGTCGCTTGAGAAAATTCATCAACTTTCTATCTTGTTATGAGGCTTGGATCGATTATATGCGTGTGTTCATTTGTCGATGAGCATATCCTTGATGGTAGCTAGGTTCATTAATCTGTTTTTAACTTGAAACAAACTGGTTGTGCAGAAAGATGACAAAGAAAAGGATAGAGAGAAAGCTCTAGCCGTGGAGGAGTCAGCAGAAGAGAAAACCAAAAGCATGGTGAAACAGATTAATTCAATCCCAGAAACTCATGAAACTAGTATTGAGCCCGAGGCCTGTCATGAGATGGAGGAGAGAGCTACATTAGTCGTGGACAATATTAATATCACGGAGAAAGAAATCGCAAGCAACAAAAAATTAAGAAGATGATGACGATGAGGAGGACTGTGAAATCGTTAGCTACCAAAAAGAAGTGAAGGATCAAGAATCGCAGGAAACAGGAGATGGACGATGTTGCGAAACCAGTAGGGTTGCTGAAGGATCTCAATGGAGAAAATTGCAAGTTGATGAAGGATCTCGCAGATAAATTGCTGGTTTTAGAGCAAGAAAATGAGGTTCTGTCTAGAAAACTCGATCTGTGCTGAAAGTGCATCATCAACCGAGCGATTAAATCAAATTGTGTACGAGTATGAAAGGATATGCCGAAGACTGGAGGAAGAGAAAGCTGCTCTTAACGCTACCCTTTCTACCGCACAAGCTGATTCTGATTTTTACCGAGAGTGCATGTATGACTTAAGTCTTAGCAATTAGCTGCCTACTATTTCTAGTACTCTTTGATTATTAATGGACAAGGGTCTATCTAACTTATATTTTTATAGTTTTTTAAGGTCTCGTAATGATATTTACATTGTTTATATCTCCTTTTTCTAATTAGTTAGTGGATTTTTTTAATCTTTTCAGGGCAATTAATGCTTTAGCTTCTTCTTTAACATTAACATTTGTTGCGAAGAATACTGTTTGAATGTGTTTTGTAGTCTCTAAGTATATATGAAATATGGCCACTCAGCCACTTTAAAGCTTTTTTCATATTTTTTTCTCTTCAGAACACTCAACAGGTTAAAGTATGGAAGAAGATAAAAGGAGATCACATGATTGCTATATGATTCCTATCACTCTAAAAAATATGGAGGTTTTTTTTTATATATATAAACTTGTGTTGTAACTTAGTTGATGATCGTGAATGAACATGCCAGTGATCACGTGTTTGAGAGGATGCATGCCACTATTTTTTCAATTATAACAGATGATGCATGTACTATTTTTTTTCCAAAAGTATAAGAGGTAGACCTTGAGAGCAACTCTAAGGAAAAAAGCTTGTTAAATATTCTTAATTTCAAGAAACACAAGAAGATTTTAATTTTGCAGGACAAAAAAAACTTGATATAGTTTTGTTTAATTTGTTTTTCAAATTTGCTCTAGATATCAGTATAGATCGAATTGAAGAGATAAAATAAAGATGGGACGTGAATCTGTAAAGTTAAGCAATGTGGATTCCTCGATCGAATCAAGAATCAGGTCCAAATAGAATGAAAAACAATTTAAAAAAGAAATTTTTACCATACTTCTGATGCTTCCCAACATGCACTAAATGAGTAAATCGAAAGCTGTGAATCCCTTAACGAGAGGAAGCCCGAAGCATGCAGTTCTACTAGCTAGTCTGTGAAAACAGAAAATGACCTCAACCTTACTACCAACTAGAGAAAAAACATAGCATATATAGCATCCTATATTCTTATATCAAGATTCCTATCATTTTATGGACAGCTTTCCTATCATCGTATGGACATTGTGAGGACAGCTAGCGTGTAGTATCACTCAAATGCCCACTGGTTTTGTTCGCGGATCTCATCTTCTTCCTCTGGAGTGAAGTCATTCTCGATGTTAAATGTCTTACGAATCTCCTCCGCAGACTTCCCCTTCATCATGTCAGCCACAGTTTGGCAGGTCAAATCTAGCAAACCCCTGATGTTCAGATAGTTTGCAGCCTGAAATCAACATAATTTTCCCATCCTAATTCAGATACAGTGACTAGATAACAAAGTCATGAACAAAATATTAAAAAATAAGGTACGTAGCTTAACGAGTAATAATTCAATAAGGGAAGGCACTGAATAGAACCACTGGATTCTTTAATCAAATACAGAGACCATTTGTTCGCTTGCCATAGCAAGCCATCTTATCAAAGCTGTTATCATGAATTCGAAATTTATCAAATTTAATTTCACAAGAACATAAAACAGGAACCAAACAAGAAGCTAACAATTCATCAAATTTCACAGACAAATCAATCTACAAAAAGCAGGCAAAATTGTCACATTACAGTCGCAAACAACGCGCCAGTTATCTGTCAAGGCATCAGTTCATATTGTATCAACTGTTCATCAAAAAGAACTATAAAAAAGTAATATCATTTTCTTGTTCTGTATGATCTCTCCATGCTTCCCTGCGTGAATGCATCATAAACTAATGGTTGAAGCAAAAATAGACAAGAAAAGAAATCCAAAGTGCGGGTATATATATAAACAAATGACAACATCATAGAGCTACAGCAAACGCAAAGACCGATCTAACTAATAATATTGCAAACCAGCTCCCCTAACAAAAACTAAACAATGAAAACCAAACGA
The DNA here is from genome assembly GCA_032356905.1 of Salix exigua. NCBI lineage: Eukaryota > Viridiplantae > Streptophyta > Magnoliopsida > Malpighiales > Salicaceae > Salix > Salix exigua. The sequence continues at coordinate 11,170,669 of CM063596.1, read as the reverse complement.
ATGGCAATAAGGTGAAAAATATAGCAAACCTACGGTCAAGTTTAAAACATTTTCCCCCGTAACAAACTAAACCCTAAAAAGCAAAAAGATACAATCTTTAACAGCAAAAAAAAAAAAATTGAACCCAAACAATGGAAAAATCATAAATATTCACAAACAAATGGTTATGAAAACAAATCTTGAAAAAAAGGAAACAGGAAATCTTACCAGCATGAGGTCAAAGAGCGTGTTTTGGCCAACTTCTATAAACTCGGCATCCCAACCCTTCAAAACCCCATCCTCATCAGTAAGTATAATCGGATCCTTAGAAGCATCAACTTCCACATGTTTCTTGCAGTACTCGATGACCATAGCCAGAATCTTGCTTGTCACGTTAGGCAACGGGATGTCATTGCCGGCGCAATCATCTTCAATGATATGTCTGATGGTCTATGACTGAACGGCGACCGCTTCTTCGACAACGAATGTCTCGCCGTCGGAGGATTTTAGCGTGATTTTCTTTGATTCTGACATAATGGAAAAGAGTTTGAAGAGCGAGAATAAACCCTAGACTTGGTGTTTTTTTAAGAGAATTAAAAAGTGATGAAATTCCGGAATGAGGATGAAAGGGAACGGTGATGTTTTATAGGAGTACGCAGGGGAGTGAAATGATATCGGTTTTGGAATCTATTTGTTTGGGATACGGATTTGGTAACCCCAGATTACCTTTAGGTCCTTCATCAGTTAATGAGGAAAACGCGAGCTCATTTGAGAATCCTATGTAAATAAGGAGAAGCAAGAGGGTGGTTTAGGAAGCTCGTTGCTCTAATTTTTCTTCCTTGTTTGATTATATGATTCGATTTGATTTGATGAGGTTGCCAGACCGTCGTGAACGCAGTTATGGAATCCAGCCTGGTTGGGTCGACATGCAACTAAGACGCTGTTTAGGAGTGTGGCTAATAAGAGATCTGCAAACACTTTTTTTTTTTTTAAGAAAATTATTATTATTTCAATATTCTATATTAAAAATAAATTTTTAAAAAAGGTATTTTTAACTTACAAAATATATTTTAAAAAAAATCATAACTACACTCTTAAACATCTTATAAATTAATACACTTTTAAGTCAATTTCAATGTTAAAAAGATAGATAAATTAATATAGAATTATGATTTGTTAATAGAATTGATTAAAAAATGTATTTTTATATTTTTAAAAGATATATATATATATATAATTCTATTTTTTAAAATAATAATAATATTTTAATTTATTGGAACTACTAACTAACCCGACTATTAACAGTTGTAACTTAATTTGAATTTGGTGGAAAGGTGGTGAGTAAAGACTTGAAAATGCGGTAGCAATAAATTATTCATTATTGAGTGGTTAAAAAAGGTAGTGATTTGTGATGGTTTTATTTATTTATTTACTGAGTGAGAGGTTGTGGTATTTATTGATTGCATATATAAATACGTATGGCATGATCATGGGCTTACACCAGCCCATATTGGACTAGGCACAGTTCCTGGCCCAGGCCCGAGCCATCAAAAAACCACTTTTGCGTAATAATAATAATGGGCCGTGGATAGCCTTATTTGTGAAGCAGTCAAAATCATCAATCAGATTCTTGATCAAATTGCTTTGATCAACCATATATCAACCAAGTTTATGGTGAACAATGACTATTCAATAAAAGTCGATGCGTGCTTATCATGTCCTTGCTTTTATTTCAAGATTTTTTTTTATCAATTCCTTTAATAAGTTGATATAAATTTTTTAAAAATAAAAATTATTTTAAAAAACACCACCCATCATAATCCCAATCATTTTATTTAAAAAATCCTCCGACGAGAATCCCAACCTTTTCCAATTTCCACCGCTAGATCCAAATCGAGCCCCAAGAATCTGACTTTTCCTTCCCATTTCCTCTCCGTGGAGGAGAAAGTGCATGTCACTGGGCCCAATGATCAATTCACAGGACCATCTTGCATCACTCACCACATGACAAGTGGAATAATCCAAAGTGGACTGGTGGCCCAACTCAACTAGCGTGTGCCGGGCGCACGCCATGACGAGGGAGCCTCTCTGCCAGCACGAGCCGCTCTGTCTTTCGACTCCGATTGATGTGTTCATTTGTCGACTTCTTCGTCCCAGCTGATTAGAATTTCGAGATAATTTAATCACAGAAGCGAAGGAAAACCGAAAAAAAAACAGCGAAATGAATTTGTTCCGAGAAAACGAAACATTGCCGGTTCATGGTAGAACCCGACCCGGATAAGGTTTTATACCAGATAGACCCACGAGCTCGGTTCTATAGCTCACCATGGCTCGACTCCTAAGAACAATGGGTTAGTCTAGCCACGAGCGGCATGGCTACCAACTTTACCAGAGGGAATGTATCTTGGCTAGAAGATGCTATCGTGGCTGCAGTGTAACCACTCTTTTTTAGGTTTCCAAAACCACTGGTTTACTTAAAGAATAGGAGTCAATGATGATCTCGTTGATGGCAGCACGGCAGGCAGGCAAACGATGAACAGGTAAATCAACCACGAGATATATTGGTCGGAGAGTTACCTAATTCAAAGCAAGATGTGTATAGGGAAGGTGTGTAAAGAATCTTTCCACTGATATATATTATTTTAAATAAAAGTGTAATTCGTATGATTCATCACATTATTTTCATCAAATAAAATAATTGTGGAGCTCAAATTTGTAATAGCGAGGTAAATTAAATTTTAATATTATATCAATGTTTTTTTTCAATTTATATTATTTTTGAATCATTTATATACTCAAAATTAACTCTTTTTTCTTCTTATTTTATAAATTAGTCATTTTGTGAAATAAATTTATTGTATATATGGTGAGAAATTCATGTTTTAAAGCATATAGCACTCACTATTGTTCTGTTTGAGAATGTGATTTCAAAGTCTTTTTGTTCATAAAAGTATTTTAATGATATTTTTTATTTTTAAAAAATTACTTTTGATATTAACACATTAAAATTATCTAAAAATATTAAAAATAAAAATAAAAATATTTTTTTAATTTTTTTAAAAATACTTTTAAAATGTAATGAGAATTAAAAACTATATTCGCCAGGTGATAAAAATTGTTAGAGAAGACGTATTTTTTTTCTTGCTGATAAAGTAATTAAAGATATTTTACTAGTTATTGCTATTAATATACCTAAAAATTACTGAGATTTGAGTTAATTGTTTTATTACGTTTGGTAATTATATTGTTTTGAACTTTCTTGATCTTTTATTTATTTATTCTTATTTCTATTATTTTTATTTTATTTTAAAATACCTTGTAATAGTTTTTTTTATTATTTGAAGTTATTTTTTTTATATTATCGTATATTTGAAAATGTAAGAAAATATTTTGATTTATATAAAAATAAATAAATAATTAAAAAAAACATTTTTAAAATAGGAGGTTTTGCAGCATGTTTAGCAAAACAAAAACAATAAAACCCATTCCTATAAATAATCACTTAATTTCATTTTCAGTTAACCAGTTAAACTCTCTGCCAAAACTTTATCCTCAACAAATCCCTCATTCTCCCCTTCTCTCTGCAAAATATTCACCTCTCCACCAACACAGAGAGTTCATGGAGAGGCTTCTGTATTCGTCTTCTCCTACTCCTCTAAAAACCCACCTCAAAAAGCCCACTCCTTTGCTTCCTAGAGTCTGCAGACTTGAGTTACCGAAACCTGGTTTTCCCTCTTTGACAAGGCCGAAGTTCAGGAGGGTCAACTCGGTCTCTTGCAAACATGAGAACCCATCAACCCCATTTATTAAATTGCCATCCCTGTCTCCTCTTCAGGTTGATTCATCATCTGGGTCGACGCCAAAATCCCACTTTGTCAAACAGATCGTCGACAAAGTTTCTGTGAAGTCTAAGGTATTGATTTTGTGTGGTTATATGGATAAATTTTGGTTTCTTATGGGATGGATTATTGATTTTTGTGTGATTTTCCAATTTAATTGGGCAATTGGGTTGGTTTAGCTATTCTGACACCTAGGCTTAAGATATCACTAGCTTGTGTTGTCCTTGAATGGATTCCACGAGAAATCATAATTGAAAATTTTGAGGCAGTTTATACTGTATAAAGATTGATCCTTTCATGGGTTTTTAATTTTTTTAGCAGTGATGTCTAATGCCTTCTAGAGTTATTTGTTAAAGGGAGAATTGTGTTGATATTTAGCTTTAAATGTCTTGATAGGAAGGTTTTAGATATCACTAGCTTAAGTTATCCTCGAATTAATTAGCTTAAGAAATCATAATGTAATAATTAGAGACAATGTTACGGTAAAATGATGGGTATTTTTGTCAGCTTTTTCATGATGATGGACCAGTACATTCTAGGATGTTTAATGGAAAAGGATGGGCGTTGATACTTAGATATATTGGTTGCAATTGGGAGGTTTTAAATGTCATCAGAATGAAATCATAACTGATCAATCAGGCCGTGATATTGTTTAAATAGTGGTCCTTTTTTTTGGATTCTTAGTGATGATGGACTAATTGCTACAAGGATCGAGGATTGTGGAATGGCAGTGCGGTAATGGAAGATTAGATTACTGATAGACCGTGTTTGTAAAATAAAGAAGGGGAAGCCAAAAAATAAATTATTTTTGCGTGTTTTATGTGAAACTGGACACGCAGGCAAGAAGCATGGTGTGAGCGCTTCAAGATAACAGTGGGGTTAAATATGTAATCTGTTATGCTTAGTTCTTAAGTGGCATTGTGTTGTGATTTCTGCTCTACACACTGGGATGTGTGAATCCCCGGAGTTGAAATTGATGCTGGATTCCACTGCATGGTGGAGACTGCTTTAGTTACAATTATTCTAGGAACATAAGTTGTATTGCTTTAGTTATAAAGAAATGACTTTTGCATTGTTTTCTGAAAAATAAGCTCTGATTAAGAGTGGATTCTGACTGAATATGCAATTACCGCATTCATAAGGACAGTTGTGCTGATCTTTATCTATGCTTATTATGATAGGAATGCTTTAAAGGTATCTCTAGCCAATATTATACTTGAATGAGTTCCCATGAAAAATCATAATTCAGTAATTTGTGGAAATGATATTGTAAAGAGAGCAGTCCTTTTGGTGGATTCTTGTGATGATAGACAAATATCTTCTAGGTTTGAGAATTATAAATTGTTGGTGGTATTGAAGTTGAAAATTTGAAGTATAACGAGCTATCTATGTAAAGTAGTTGAAGGGGAAGGGGGGTTGCTGAAAACTAAATAAATTTGTCTGTGCTTAATATGAAACTGGAATCATGGGTAGATAGCATGGCTTGTTTTCTTGAAAATAATCACAACAGCATTTAAGTATGTAGTTTATAATGCTTTCATTTTAAGGCAGTATCAAAAATGCTGTTTCAAGTTATGTTCATACACTGAAATGCGTAAATCCCTTTACGTGTGAATTTGCTTTCTCAGGTGATAGTGATAGCACAAGTAGAAATATACTGTAGAAGCACGAGTAAGGTTGCATCAGTTCTAAGTAGTTCTTTATTTACATTGTTTTGTGCAAACATACACTCAAATGGAAAGGAGTCGAGTCTCATTAGAAATCTTTTGATTTTTCATCTTCACAGAGCTGCATTTTGATCATGTCCCTACCCATCACTCTCTCTTTTCATATCTATAGGAGTCTCGAGAGAAAAATTGGTTTTGGTTCTGTTTTTTGCTTGGAGGTAGTCATGTTTGATTTGTCGAGATTAAATTGTGATTTCATGTTGTCAAGTCTAATTATCAAAATGTATAAGGATCTAAGTTACGCTGAATATAGGCCTCCATAAATTGTTGATTTATAATTACTTGTATTTGATTGCTCTGTCGAAACCAAAAAAAAAAAGTTGCTTTAAAAAATATTGCACTTCAAGATTTTTTTTATGTTTGAAATCGAGTAGATTTGTGTAATTATGTCTTATGATCCCAGCAATTGAGTTTGCATCTTCTTTAGGTAATTAGGACTTGTACCTCGTCTTTTTTGCTGTGTGAAGTGAAACTATTTGTTGATGTTGTCAATGCACTTTAGACAATAATCAGTGCCTGGAAACAAGGTACCTCTTCCCCATCCTTACTGAAACCTTCCAATTGATATCTCACCTGTTGTTATGGCTCTGTTTATTTCTTGGTTTTAGGACCTTTCAGTTCCAGTAGAAAGGAATTTCAGAGTCTTCTTTGTGAATTTTAAATTTGAAAATCCCAACTGTCCCTTAGAACAACTAAAGTAGAGGCAGTAACACGAGAACAATCAAAACCCTGATGGCTGTAAAACACTCCAAAAATGCCTGGTGGGTTTGAATGCCCAAAACACTAAACTATTTTGAAGAAATTTTAGATGGTTTACTAGATTTTGTTGTTTAAATTGCATCCTTTTTTTGGGGTCAAATTTGGTAAATCTGCTGTCTTCTCTAAATGCTGCAGGCAACTACTATTGGGATACTCATGGTAGGTTCTGCTCTCATCATGTTAATCCACCCAGTTTTCACATTGCCAGCTTATGCAACCTTCCAAACTGCTGCCAAGACTGGGGGCCCTGCTGCTGCTGCAGTAGGGGCAAAATTTATGCGAACTGAACTACTGACTAGTGCCTGGGCTGGTTTTTTTGCTGGTTGCTTACACACACTGTCAGGGCCTGATCACCTTGCTGCTTTAGCTCCACTCTCAATCGGTCGATCCCGGATGGAAAGTGCTGCTGTTGGAGCTCTTTGGGGTTGTGGCCATGATGCAGGTCAGCTCATATTCGGCTTGCTGTTTCTACTGCTAAAGGATCGGCTCCATATTGAAATCATCAGAACTTGGGGCACAAGAGTGGTCGGTCTAACTCTACTTGTTATCGGTGCTATGGGTATCAAGGAGGCATCAGAAGTCCCAACTCCATGTGTTGCCTTGGAAAATGGTGAGTGCGATGTCAGTGTATATGAAGCATTAGAAACCCCAGCGGTAGGGAAGAAGAAAAAGATTGGTTTTGCTACTTTTGCTACCGGTATTGTCCATGGACTACAGCCAGATGCATTGATGATGGTGTTGCCTGCACTTGCATTGCCTTCTCGTGTGGCCGGGGCTGCATTTCTGACCATGTTCTTGTTCGGGACTGTGGTTGCCATGGGTAGCTACACGGTATTTATAGGGTCGTGTAGTGAAGCATTAAAGGACCGAGTACCCAGAATAACCGAGAAACTCACTTGGATTTCTTCACTGATAGCCATTGCCCTTGGCCTTGGTATTATCGTCAGCCAGTTGTTCGGATTCAGTTTGTACTGATCTATTCGATGCAAGCTACCATTTTAGTCTTAGAGAAAGATCATTAGAGAAGAGTTTAAAATTTATTTAGAATTTTCATCTCATTAAACTTTTGAAGTTTGTAATCTTCAACATAAAAGAGAAAGACTTTGTGTCTCTGAGAAGTATTTATAATTTATTTGGTGTAATTCCAGCTCTGATAATAATTGTTTTTGTGCTTCAATTGATTCATGCCTTGCCATTTTTACGTGGTTCCCCCCAATCAAAGCCGCTGTAATGGTAAAATGTACTCAACAAGTGGATTGCGATGAAAATTGCTGTCGCAACACATGCTTCTCCTTTTCCAGCAAAAGTACTTAAAGCTCTGTCTCGATTGATAGGACGGCATGAAAACAGTACAATTGTGAGTCCATGACTCAATCATAGACACCAAAGACGTGACATTAATATTGTTGTTATGGCGTCGGAATCAGCACAATCACATAAATTGTGTTCTCGTCACCATAATTTGAGCCAGACACATCTAAATGCAGTTCCAAAATGCATCTGAACATATTTACAACACCATCTCATGACTATATGACCCATTGAATTATAGATTGGCTACTAATTATTTTCATAAGTAATTATCATCATTATTAATTAACCTATTAAGAAGATTTGGTTTAACTACCTCGAATCATTTTTCGTTATAATTATCATAGAGCATAGCATCAGTCCACAAGCATAAGTTGCAGTGCTTCCATCCATCTAAGCCAAAACTTGCGTGCTTCAACAAAAAAATATCTTTGTACCATAAAGGAAAATGAAAAGATTACACTGCAACATGGTAGAAAAATCTCATTGTCATGTCATCGCTATCAAGATGGTTTAAATTCATGGGCTGTTATGTAAATATAAGCTTTTAACATGGCAGCATCAATTAAAATTCGGCACTTTCAAGATTCAATAATAGAAATGAAGACTATGGCCCTGGAATTATAAAGTCTGAATAAATCATCATGGCCTCTCCTTTTTGTTGATATCATGAAGCACACAAACATCCGCAGCAGTTTTCATCTGAAATCATCAAAGAGAATTGCAGAACAATCCAGATCATATCAAAACATTAAAAGACAACCGAGTATAATAGGCTCTCTAAAATATACACTAAAATTTACAGATTTTTACTGTACTTGGGCGAGAATGATGGGGCGTCTAGAATTGAGTAAAATCTATGACGACCAAAGTTCATCTGAGATAAACCTTTGACTGCTACAAACTAAGGGTTTATGTGATAACTGGTCAATTTTACAGAAGAATGTGAATTAATGGCACAATAGAGTAAACGCCATCATGGCTAATAATCTTGTTATGCTACTACCATGCATAGTAGTTTTCTACCAAAACAAGAATTAAATTCAACAAAATACTGAGTTTTTATCTCAGAATCAGGGTAAGGCACCAATCACGTTTTGCGCAAAAAGTAGATACAGGATATGCACATCACAGCCACAGTTTCAGAAATCTCAAAAGCTAATAATATATCAAAGATATACAAGAATAAGAATCTCAGCATCCACAATTTTCTTTGTTGTCCAAAGAATCACATGACATAAGTTCGTACCAAAATAATAGAGGTGCTAGTTGGTACCTGGATGATATTCACAAGTTGCTTGATTGCCCATCCAAACAAACTTAAAACAACCAGGACAGACACGAGTGAACCCTCTGTTATAGAAGCCTTTAAAACCTGAAACTAGAAATGATTCAGAAACCAAGATAAACAAGAAAAATATCGAAAAGTAAACTCATAAAATAATGAGGGCTTACATCCATCAACTTTTCAGTTTCATTTTGTGCAAGAAGAAACAGGGAAATATAAAGAACCTGCAGAATTAACAGTTGCGTCAAGAGAGCCGAGGTAACCATTGCATTAGAGAGGGTAAACTGGCAGATCTGAGTCATAATTACCTCACATGCCACACAACAATAAGCCATAAACATACGATTCCCATAGTAAGCCTTGAAAAGCCAATTAGTACTATCTTTCACATCCTTGTGGCTAGCTTTGCCTAGCAAGAAGGTACTGCAAATTGATGTAGTAGATATCCAATAAAGTAGGTCACAGAGGCACATTTATTCAGCAAGATCATATTAAAGAAACAAATGCAAGCCAAGTTATATGAGGAAAGAAGGATACCTGTACATCTGCAGCCAGTGGCTACCAATATCGAGGGCAAGCAATGACAGAAAAACCATGCCAGGCCTGCATAAAATCCAACCAAAAATCTCAGGTATTATTGTACAAGTTATTCAGCTGTAATGCACGTAATATCAATAGAGAAACCTTGCCTGTATACTTGGGAAAGGATTACTAGTAGGCAAGCTGTGCTAATCCTGGATGAAAAACAAATTGATAAAATCAGCCACACAGACACGAGGGTGAAATCCAAAAAAGAACAGAAAGTGCTGGAGAAAAATTAAAATTTGGTACGAGTCTGTATTACGGAAAGAAAAATACCTGTCTGTTACCATGTCCAAAACAGCTCCAAAAGTTGAAACTGAACAACAGAAAAGATGAATCAAATATTCCACTCTAGACATTAATTTATAAGTAAATTGAAACTGTCAGGAACGGGGCAAAACCCTTATGACCAAATAAGACATAGAAAGCATGTAATGACATTTTAATAGATTATCAGTAGCCTATTTAACAGAGGGGGGGTTGAAAAAAAGCGAGTAACAAGAAAAGAACAACATTTACAATATCTTCAAGTAAGACCTTAAATCCTAGCCGTTGTTAAGCTCCATTTAGCTAAATATATATCCCTGAACATTCTATCTCATTCGAACTCAAGATGTAGAATAAAAAACAATGGCCCTCGCCAAATAATCAACATACAGCAGCTTTTTCAAGCAAATATTATTCAATTTATTTAGTCCCAGATTTAATCCAAAAAATTTGTTCTGCGCAGATTCAACAAATGCAAGTACTAAGTGAATTTGCATTTATACTCGAATCCCGACCTTTACAATTCACATACTGAACAATAAGAGGACCGGGAAAGAAAAAGACCATGCCTTGATTGAATTTGCGAGCAACCCAGCCATCGACACCATCACAAACAAAGCTGAAATCACAAAACACAAAATCACACACCCATTTCTTTCACACGTTGAGAAAAAGAAAAGAAGAGAAAAAACACCGACAATATTGGAAATATAAATTGGATCAAAACTAAAATAACAAAATCCTCACCTGATAAAATAAAGAGCACAAAATAGCCATTTGTTAGAAAAACATATAGCAAATGCAAAGCAGTTCATGAGCACTCTTGTATACCCTGAGTAAGTATTCACCAAAAAAAAAATCCCATAAAGCAGAACATCATAACATCAACAAAAACAGCGAAGAAATGTTGAATAGAAGAAAAACCCACCAATAATATTAGGAATGTAAAGATAAACACTCAATTTGCTTGGTTTTATTGGTATTGACTTGTTTTTAGCCATTGAAGAAGCTTTCTATCACAGCTGCAACACATCAAAACACAACATTAACTATTCATATTCACAGTTTCCAAGAAAAAAAACAAGAGAGGAACAATAATTGACCTGTGATGATACAGAGCTGACAGCCGTGAGTAGACCAAACAAGAAATGGAGTAGTAGGAGAAAACCCGTACAGGAATTTTGTGTTTTGAAGGGTTGATTGCGTATCAAGACTAAATTTTGGGTTTTTAGGGTTCTGAAAAGTGGATTCGATCTGTATGGGACAGGGAGGAGCTGGAACTGGAATGCAGAGAGGAAGCAGGCCGTGGGGAATCTGTAATTTCCTTGATTTTGCTGGATAATTATGTAAATTAATGGATACAAATTGTATTTCTCATGAAATATTTTAGTCTTTAGTCAAACCCCTTCTAACTTTTATGGCAAATTAAGAGTTTTTTTTTTTAATCTTATAGATTAAGAGCTCTTAATTAAAATCAGAGGTTTTGAATTACTTTTTATGTTAATCGGTTCAGTACGGTGATGGCTCGATGATTTAGTCGAGTAGAAATTCAATTTATATTGTGTTATTTCAATTAATTTGATAGAACTCCATTAAATTTAAAAGAAATCCAATCAGATTTAAATAATAATTGAAAAATAACAATTAAAATCCAATAATTCGACTATAAACCGAGTGAAATCTGACAGCTTTAAATGAGTAAAACCTGACTGTTTTATATTTTTTTATAGAATATATATTTTTATTTGAACTTACAAATCACAAGTTTTCTACTATCATAATTTCTATACATGTTATGATTTATTTCTTTTGAATTGTGTATCTATTAAAGCATGGTTTGGAGTTTTAAATAACCATTGACTTTAATTTATTATTTTTAATTGTTTTGATGTGTTTATTTTTTTAATATATTTTCAATTAAAAAATATTTTGAAAAACTAGCACTATTATATTCTCTTAAAATATTATGTCCTTGAAAATACATTTAAATAATATTTTTAATATCAAAATAATTTTAAGATATCAGATAAATCAATTATAATTTGTTTTTTTATTAAAAAAAACCTCTATACTCTGCCGAGTAGTGACGATTAACAATAAACGTCCACGTCAACACCAACTGCCAAACAAATGGTTGTCTTGCAGAAGGGAAAAAGATACGCTGAGAAGGGCATCATAGACAACTGCACGGCAAAACCAAATAACTCGAGCTTCCATTCACCAGCAAGGAATCGGGCCCCACAGAAGGACAACATCAAAACGGACAAACCGATTCTATTCGGTATTTTATTATCCTTATTTTTCGAAATACCTTTTTATTAAAAAAATATAACAATTTGATTTGTAAGAAAAAAAAAAAACTCTTGAAATCAACTCAGCCCAGCAACTGTAGAAGAGAAGAACTGCATGGCCACAGGAATCGGGCGGGAAACATGGGAGGGCCCGCGGAGTGAAATTACCAGACTACCCATCGAATCCCCCTTCTGACACTCCTGCTTGGATGCCGCTGGCTTTTGTGATTTTATTCGGAGAACTGACCTCTTTTAAGACTAGTGGATTGAAATCTTAGATCTTAAGCGATCCCATACGTGTGAAGAAATCATGATGATGATCTCATGAACTGATGCGATAATTGTTTTTTATTTCTAAATAATCTACGAATTATAGTTTTTTTACATGGCCCAGCAAGGGCAGAGGCAGAGCATTCTTCTCTAAACATTACTGATATCATCTCCGTGCGTCGAGATTAAATCGAAGTTGGGATGATTTCTAAGTGGGGGGTGTTCCTCCATCATGAACTTCAAGACTATTGTAAAATAGGGTTTAATAGTTGATGTGTGCATATATATATATGATCCGAACTTATTAAAGCCTCCGAGCACGGCATGATTCTGGCCCACAATGAATAACTCACCCATGCAATCAAAATCGCCATCCAGAACAGGGGGGGAAGGAGCAATAATTGTCCTCGTGGAAGCTATAATTTATCATTCGAATACTCGACGAACATGCGGTTCTTTCAATCCTGAGAGGAAGAAGATTGAAGGTGCAATTCTGCTTCAAAAATATATACATATTTTATAGTCGACAAGAAAAGGCAGGAAGATTCAAAACTAAGTCGATAATCAGATCCAATCAAGAGAAAGATGACAGAAGAGGAAGAAATGGGCTCACAGTAACCGAAATATATAGAAAAGATAAAAAAAAAAACCTCAAATTCCAAACAATACTTTTAGGATTACTGAGAAAAATTACAGAAAAATCCATGTGCCACCTGAAAAGGGTGGCACACTCGGTCACTGGCGTGCATTGCACTGTCAAAGAAAGAACTAGACTTGCTGAGGTATGTAAATAAAAAAAACCCAGCATTGCACTGTCAAAGAAAGAAAGTTTCTCGATCAAAAAAGAAAAGAAAAGGAAGGGTGGGCAACTGGGCATCTCAGATCTCGATCCACTAAAAAATCTACAAATCCTAGAGAGGCTGTAATGTTCAATCAAGCACGGTCGGGCAGGTTGCCTTTCATTTCCTTTTCAGAACATTTGGCATAGAATAAAAGAATCCCAATTAATCGGTTCTAGACTTCCAGCAGAAAAGAATATGGTGACTTTTCATTTTGAAGATGAGGGTGTGCACAGATTGATAGCTCAGTGAGAATCTGACATTGCTTTCAATCTTTCCTCCTGTCCCTTCCAAATCCCAAAAAATCATCAAAAGAAAGCAAGATGCCCTCCTCTTTTCCTGTAATTCTGTCCGATTGATTTCCTGCTACTGGTTTGAAGTACAAATATGAACACAGAGGACCCTGTAAAGGCGAAGGTGGAGAAGAGAAAAACTAAAGAAAGAAAAAAAATCTGATAGCCCTAGCCCCTAGTAACTACTACACATCAATTCTTGCCTCTATCCAATGCAATGAATTGGGTTCTTGATTTTCTTTCCCGTTCCTTTTCTATTTACCTTTCACTCTTCCCGGAAATGTTTTTGGAAGTCTACATAATTAAAGCCTCGACACTAGCCTTCTTCGGTGTTTGACACACTGGACAAGAATCAAGAAAGGCCTCACAAACTTCACATGAGCAGAGGTGCCTGCAGGGAAGGAACAAGATACACGAATTCCTAGAATTGCATCCTTTGCATGCCATTACCATCTTTCTCGGTATGTCATCGGCGGCGTCAAGAAACCCCTCCTCTGCTCTGCCACTGACATCGCAGCAGGACTCTGCATCCTCTGCGCCATTGTTAAGGCAACCAGATGCATTTTCTCTCAGTTGTTCAATTGTGTTGTTGAGAGAAATAACCATGGCTTCATTTTCTTGAGCTATCCTTTGCCATGTTTGATTCTCAAACTCTAATTTCTTCAAGAACTCTTCAAGCTCCCCTGTTCTTTTAGCTGCCAGTGCTATTACTTCATCCTTCTGTTTCAATATAGGCAGGACCTTCGATTCTAATTTCTTCAACAACAATCCAAGCTGCTGCCTTTTTTGCTCTTGTAACACCAATCTCAGTCTCTCATTCTGTTTTCAGAAGAAAAAGGGTCTCTTAAGTTTATATAAAAAAACAAAAAAAAAACAAACAAAAAGATTGGTATTTTGCCAAACCTGCAGTCTGATATAGTGATCAATCTCTTGTCTTTGCTTCTCGTCATAGGAGGCCAAGGAACCCATTGAAAGATGACTGGTGCTGCAGCTATTTTTCGAAGCAGAAACAAGAGTATTATCAAAGAAAAGATTTGGATTCCTTTGAATCTGGTAATTCTGTAACTGATGCATGTTACATTGCTGCGGCTGCATCTGCTGCTGCTGTTGTTTTTGTTGCTGAACATTGAAGAACTGATTTAAACCTCCACATCCATAATCCATCCAATCTTGTTGTGACCCTCCACAAAACGGGAACTGTGCTTCTATTGCCATTTTTCAGTAACCAAAAAAACCAATCTTGATCCTTATCAAATCCCAGAAACCAAACAGTACAGAGTTCTTGAAATAAAACTGGATTCCTGAAAGCCAGGACTTGAATTTCTCCCTGATCTCTGATACGTGACAACAAGGGACAGAAAATTAAGTGGAGGGGTTGAATATATATAGGACGTGATGTGTGATAAAAATAGAAAAATGTGACAAAAGTAAGTGCTATGACCTTGAAAAAAAAGGGGGAAGAGACTGTCTAGGATACTAATTTTTCCTTTTCCATGTAAGCTCTACCTCTACTTTTATACGCGTACAGATATATTATGATTGCTAAACGACAGTTCAAGAATTCCATAAAAAAAGAAAAAGCGTTCATTAAAGAAACGACGTACACATGCAGATTTTGTGACTAAACTATCGGGTCAGAGATTTCAGAGGGGTGTTTGTTTGGCTTTGAATAAATATAGAGAAGAAAAGAAGGGGTGTGGGGGCAAGAAATTATAGAAAATTCAACCTCTGAATGGGTCAGTGTTTATTGTAGAGAGATAGGTGGGGGGGATCAGAGAGAATTGTCAGCTCGGTCATCTGGAAAGCCTGAAGAATAGGATTTCTTTATTTGCCTTTTGGGACTGTAAATCCTTACCACCTAATTTCTCTTTCGACGTACACTTTACACATGCAGATTTGATCATGTAGTAATACAAGATCAGGTAAAATTCAACAAAACAAAAGAAATCATGAACAGCTCAATCGTATGTGACCAGTAGGTGGGATGGGATAGCTTAAGGACCTTGTCCTCGAAGGCTTGCATGTTTCGCATCGATTCAAATTCGATTAAACAAAACCATGCAAATTTCTATCCTTATCCAGTTGATTTTTGGACTTGTCATATGCAAAAGCTCACCCAACGCCACTTTGAACAGTGGCCATGGATCCTAAATCACGGAAAAAAGTCCATGTCAACAAGATTCTGAAGATCTACAGGTCCTGGAAAAATTATAAAATCCACCCCACAGTTTCCCATGTCTTCTTTAATGGCTACAATGCAACACCAGTACTGAAAAGGGTCGTCATCTTTGAAAACACTGTTTTCATTTGCACTGGACAAGAAGTTGATAGGAACACACGGGAAAACAAAAGCATGAACAGGGAGCGTGGACCCATGTGCTGCCCACCTACCATGATTCAAGCCACTCGCCTTCCTTGCCAGGAAGCTCCTGTGGAACCAACGGTGCAAGCCATGTGAGTTTGTGAAAGCATCGACACACCACCACCTTCATTGACTCGGCATCGCTGTGGTCTTATTTAAGATTTTACTGCAAAAATCCAAATCCCGTGTCTCGTATTTGCTGCAAATTTCTGCTACACCTTGTCAGCTACGTTCTGCTATCTCTTTTTTTCTTTTTCCCCGAAGTGAAATGGATGCGTCTCGGGGTCTTGGTTCCAATAATAAGGCAACCCACACAAGGTTTTTTTCATTGTTTTTGTGGGATTCAGAGAAACGTAACTGCAGAACCTCTAGTTGCTTTTGATATGAGTAAACATCTTATATAATTAAAATATTAAATTCACGTCACAACAATAAATTATAAATATTTCTAGTTATTTTTACTCAAATCTCTTTAAAATTCTCTATGCAGTAAAAGTATAATTTCAAAATGGTAAAAAAAATTCGAGAAAAATCTTCTGATCTATAAGTACCCGTAGTTATAGATAGAGTACACATATTATTGTATATAATTAGATCAGAGACCTCTCTAATCAATTTGTTAGCCAAGAGAAATATACGCAATTTCTTCCATGATTAATTTCTTCCATGATTAATTCTCATTATCGATTTCTATAACCATGAGTATGAATAAATAAAAGCATAAATATGTCACCAGAAAGAAATATAATGGTAATTTCTTGTTGATCTATCTTTACTGTTATGATGATTCGTCATTTTTTACTTTAGAACTAAAAACATGGTTATTGATGCTTAACTATTGCCCTTAGAAAACCCTAATCGACATCATGTTATGCGATTTCATAATTCCATTGACGTGTTGGTCACTTTTAAGGAACACGCCATGACCTTTAGCGTGTGAACATGTGCTTGCTGTGCATGATTAAAGAGGGAATCAAACGTCTAAACCCCGAGATTAAGCAATTTCTCTAATTAATTTCAGCTGTGTATTTACGTACCAAAGTGAGATCTGGGGCATGACTTTAGGTTTAACACTTTAGTGGTTGCTATGACTATGAGCAGCGAGACACGAAATTTCTCGTCTCCTTTGGATTCACAGACAGATGTCTGCATCCCAAAAGGAAACCTGTAGTGGTAGCAATGATCAATGAACTTGCGAGACACGAATACATAGTACATCCAAAAAACAGTGAACATAGTACATCAACGGAATGCATCCGTTGCAACTCCCTTGAATCTTCATGATACCAAATGACCACCATAATTGACGAACAATATAGTGGAAAAGAAGAAGAAGGAAGAAGAAGATAGAATTAGGGTTTTTGAATTTGCAAGTCTAAGATTTTAAATTGTCTCTATTTTTTTTCCATGTCACTTGTTTGATTGTCCCAAATTATCATATGATTGAACTTTTTTAAATCCATATAATTCATAAATGCATATGCAATGCGGTCAACATGAACAGCTCAACATGGAAACCCTTTTTTTTATCCTTCAGTAGACAACAACAAAACAGCTAATTAAATTAATATTCGAATGATGACTGCCTAGCATATGGTCACCTATGCTGGATTCTTGATCTTTAGCATCACTTTTTTTTTTAATCTATAATGACCAGCAACCCCAGATGCCACCGTATAAATATCAGTAAAGGGTCTTCCCTGACAAATACTAGTAGCAATCATGTAGGGCATACATGGCATGCTGTAACGTCTTCTTCTTCTTCATTTTTTTCCACAGTTATTAGCTTGAACGATCACAAATCATGTTTTCCTTGAAGTTTCTTTCGAGGACTTTGAAAACCTAGCCACAAGGACACTTTACCTGCCGACCGAACTCGATCGACCGCTTTATAAATTAAACGGTTGAATATCATTAACCACGCCACATTAATTTAGTATACCAGGTCAAGTCACACTAACCTGTTTCTTCCTATTCTTAAATTTTTGCTATGATTATGTTCCTAGTTTCTACCACCCTGGTCCTTGATTGTTTCCACACACTGGTCCGTTGATTGTTCATACATGGTTAGGCTTTTGAAAGGGACCTGGCAGATGTTCAGAAGGGAAATGTTATTTAATTGTCAAAATTTTAAAAAGCTAGCCAGGTGCATGGTCTGGCATTCTAATAATCAAAACGAAGACCCACCAGAAACAATCATAAAGACTGACCTCACGATGTACGACTGGTATGGCCGAGGCTGGCTATATCCCCTGGTCAAAGAACCACCTGGATCCACTTCCATGGGCACCATGGAGCCATAGGGGCTAGCCGGTTTGTCCATACGTGGTCTTATATCATGCATGTATAAGTTCAGAAACAACTGGCTCCATTTGCTCAATTATTTCTCTGCTTATGGAGCAGCACCAGAAGCCATAAAATACGTGGAAACAAACACGAAGATGCAATCTATGATTCTCTCTTAGTGGCTGCTGTAATGTTTAATCGAGCTAGGATCGGATCCACTCTGTAGTGGAGAGCCACCCCGGGGGCATGATTAGGCATAAAATAAACTATTGTGATATGTCATAGATTTTAATACCAATAGAATAAACTAATTAAAAGTTTACAGAATTAAGATATATTTATTTATAAATAATTTTTTTTAAACTATTGTATGCCGTGAAGATTGAGTGTACTTAAAATTCGAGCTTGAGATATTTTTAAAACAGTAAGTAAATCAACATGCATATAATTGAACCTCTCAAATCACTATGACGTGGGATTTATATATATTCTCTGTATATCCTATACTGATAACTTGATTAATAAATAGTTAAGATTGGAGACTATGTTTGAATTATATTTAAAACTAAAAATTCAAAGTGGACCGATCGAATTAATTAATCTCGCACATGCACTATTTCTCCTGTGATGGTAAGCTTTCTTTTTTGTGGCAGCTAAGATTGCGCCTCTCTCGGTTTGTCTTTTGATGCACGAAGAAATACTTTTATTGGCCTCGGCAGGCATCTCGATCTTGAAATTGAACAGGTTGTTTGATAATTTAAACTAGGTTTTGTGTTCTTTGACAGCTAGGCCGACGGCTTCATCACGATGAGAGGATGGGTGGCCAAAATCACAGTGGTAGATGAAGCACGCCATCTATGTTTTCTCTTGAAGATAGATAATTGAGGTAATTTTTACTGAATGTTTGGAAGTGCGACTCTATTGTTTTTTAAATTGATTTTTATTTAAAAATATATTAAAATGATGTTTTTTTATTTTTTAAAAAGTATTTTTGACATCAGCCCATCAAAATAATCTAAAAACTCTTATCACCGGATCACTTACCGGAAAGTTCACTATCCATAATTATTAAACCTGATTTGAGGCAAGTCTTTGGTCTTGATCAAGCAAATTAATTTAGTTTTTTCAAAACAAAATTGAATTAATATCTTTGTCAAGGAAAAGAGAGGTTTTGATCGGTTCATTACTCTTCTATCTTTATTTTTATTTTGAAAAACCTGAATTGACCCGAACTCTATATCAACTCGAAAATAGCGGGGTCCGGTTCAATGGACATGCCATCATTGCATCACCTCTCGTCTGCTTCCGTCATGGAGACTGCCATCTAATATTCTACGAAAGAAAGAGCTAATTGGCTACTGTAGCCGGAGATTTCACGTTTCACGCGGTGGACCGACACATCAAGGTCATGTGAAGCTTGTCTCTGGCGAGACCCTCCCGGTGCTTTCTTTAAATTTTGATCCCTTTTCAATGTCTCCACGCCACTGGAAAAAGGAAAAAGGAAAAAGAAAACGCTCTCAGGGCTTCTCGTGCGACTTTGACTCGTAGATTTCTCGTGGCCGTCATTTTTGCTTTTTCTTGATCCTTGACCAGTTCTAGCTTCCAGGAAGCCGATCACTTCCGGCCTGACCTTCGTCACGCTGCTGGATATGTGAGTTAAATCGAAGGTCGTTACGGGTCTTTCTACTTCTTGACAGGTATATTTTTTAACACCGTCACAGAAAATGTTAGGGAACGGGTTTTCATCCTATGAATCAGCTTATTTTATTTTTCTCTGGGTTTTTTTAAAAATAAATATGCCTGTTATTTTAATATATCTCGAAGTTAATCAATCGATTCCTTACACGTAATATTATTGTATTTGTATAAATGCATGTGTATTGTTAATAAAAACTTCAAATATCTTTGATTTATATAATTTTTATATAAAATTAGATTAATAAATTTAACATTTAATTTATGAATTTAGAGTGAAAATAAAATCAATGGGGGTAAACATATTTTATATATATGAAAAATAAAGTTATTATAGTTATAGGATTGTTAAATATTGTGCCAAAATATTGTTTATAAAGTATTATTGGTTGATGTTTTCTTGAATATTAAAAAACTTTACTAGAGTTGTATAGACTTATATGTCCCATATTCTTTCTTTTATGAAATGAAATAATTGTTCTTATAAGTTAAGGTAAACAGAATGTTATGGAACCATCTCACCTAAAAGCTCAAGCTTGTAAATGAGATCTCATAATATAATTTATATTATTCTCTAACACATACCCTCAAATTGGGCTTGAAACTTGCACAGGTTCACATCAACTTTTGCTTGGTTTTTATCAAATAGTTAGGAGGTGGTGAGATTCGAACTCGTGACCGTTGGGTCAACAAGACTCTGATACCATGTTATGAAACTGTCTCACCTAAAAATTTAAGCTTGTAAGTGAGGCCCCATAATATAATTTATATTATTCTCTAACACAGAATACATAGAACTAATATAGGTGTTTTATCTTATAGGACATGTACATTAAACTGACTCACATAAAAATTTGATGTGGAAATATTGTTTATTTCTTATAAGGGACTCACGCGATGATGTGCATGAAATCCTTAAATTTGAAATCAACACGTTATCTTATATAAAAAATTATATATTTT
Source organism: Salix exigua (assembly GCA_032356905.1). Classification (NCBI taxonomy): domain Eukaryota; kingdom Viridiplantae; phylum Streptophyta; class Magnoliopsida; order Malpighiales; family Salicaceae; genus Salix; species Salix exigua. Next base: position 11,149,918 of record CM063596.1, on the reverse strand, counting down.
GATCATGTTACATGTATCTTGATCAAGATAACGAAATGACATGCAGTATAATATGAACTATATAAAACTAAATCTTTCAGCATAGCAATTTCTATCTTCTGAATAGAAACTTAGAAGATTTCTTACGGGCGACTCATGTGAATTAGTGTCTTATAATAGACGAAGAAGATCAAATCTTCAGGTGATAGATCTTTAAATAACTCCAGATTTGTCTAAAGTATGATATTTATAGAAATCAATACCAATATATTTGAACTCAATTGAGAGTCGAGTCGAAATATATATAGGTCTGATGAACTATCATATCTACCATCCAGAGACTTAGCCAAGTACTCTGCTTGCACTCTTATTTACTTTGATAATCTTAGGCTTCACAATTAGACCATGAAAAATCCTCCAAGGGGAGTGTTTTTTTAGTCCCCAATGCATATTTAATCTTTAAATTGTTCTCTAAAACATGATCGTATCTTGTCTTGAGAGATACTCACTTAAACATTGAAGAATCTTCATATTTAGCAAAGAGAGTTTCTTACATCTATCAACTCATCGAGAGGCCGATGGATATTTCGATGGTGTGTTAACAAGGGTCTGTGCACCAAAAACTACAAAGTGATTTATCTGGGCTTATCAACCGTCGCTCCTGGTCTGGACCTAGCCCAAGTCCATATTGGGCCATATCTCCGAGCCCTTCAATCCATGTCTTTTGACTTCTCTGCTTGCCTTCCCCCCCAAGATCTCCTCTTCTTTTCCACCCTTTAAATAATTAGATATTTTGGATTTAATTTTATTTTTATTATTCAATAGTCCCAGGATAACTTTTCTCCCAAGCCATCAATAAAAAATGATTTAAAAAAAAACACAATCTCGCATCAGCCTTGTTTAAATAAATTTATTTCTTTAATATTTAATCTCAAGAAATTGAAAAAAATGAACCGATTTAATTATCAAATCATTGTGTTGGGATAATGGATTTTCAACAAAAACACGAGTGGTCCAGCCTGTAGAATTCGGAGCAATCCAGAAAGATATCTCACTGGCCAATTTCATAATCAAAATAAAGCCACCGGCTCCCACCTCCACTCGAGACCCATCACTCAATCAACCCAACAAATAAATCCTCGGGTCCCACCCTTACCCGTCCACACCTGCGATGAACGACTTTTAAGTTTTTGAGCCGTTTGTGGGGCTCGCCCTCTTAAGTTGCGCCAAATACAACGGGACCCACCTGGGGTCGGTTCATGGAAAGCAACTACCGGATGGAATCTGTAATGAATAGTAACGAGGATACGTGTCAGGAGCCAAGCGCGGTGACACCAAAATAAGAGAAAGATCCAACGACTGGTATTTCCTTTCAGGAGGACGAGGAGAGACTATCTGGAATATGCGAGTTTGCCTATTTAAATAGAGGGCTCCCTCTTCACTGCCCTGTGCCTGCAAAAGATTTGCTGTCATTACCCCGTGAAACTTATTCGAGAAAATTCTGTCCGGTAATTCCTCATCATTTCAATTCTCTCTGCCTCTGGAACTCCTTTTCTCTGTAACGATTCAGGAAAGATTATAAAGAAATGGGTGCTCTTGATCATTTGTCTGATCTCTTCGATTGCTCCGGTGGCCGCTCCAAGCACAAGAAACGCAAGACTCTGCAGGTAATACGGCAACAACTCTCTACTCGTACTCTTCTTTTATGTATCACACACACACTCACACACTAATATTAGCTTAAGAAATAAACTTTTTTCTCGATAGAACAGGCAACTAGCATGGGTTGTTGAAATTTAGCTGGTTTCATAGTTAGAACGCACTAGCAAATGGCTCCTTGCATTTTCTACTGTGTACTTGGATCTTTCCTTCGATAATGGATTTAGATTGAATTTTTTTCATTAAACGATGAAGGTATTCCTGAAGGTTTCCACGCTCTAAAATTATCATTTCACGAAAAAGTTCCCCTGGCAGTCAATTAGATTCAAACACGAAATGATAATAATAATGTTGCTGTGCTTATAGCCTGTTAAACTTCGGTTGTAGCTTCTTAAAAATATATATATATGTATATTAAAATAATTTTCTTTTATTTTTTAAAATTTATTTTTAGCAGTGTTATATCAAAGTAATTTAAAATAAAAACAATTTAACGAGAATCGTCAATGTCAAGCACCGCTTTTATATGAGAAATTTGAGATTTAGATCTTAGTTGGTTTTCAAAAGAAAGGATACCATTTTAAAAAAAAATAACTAAACATGCCGGATAAAATAACTTATTAACCTAGTAACTGTTTTTTTTTCGATTTTTTTCAGATTAGTCCCTAGACCATATGTGACACTTATTGATATACCTGTGCACGGATAATTGATTGAATTTTAAGAAAATGATAAATGTTCATTATGTTTACAAGGACCGTTGACATAAAGTGAGAATGATTCTGCCAAAAAGAAAGGGCATTTTGGTATTTTAGGATGAAGGGGAAAATCCATGACAAATCTTTTTGATGTTGTGATTGATTTAATGTGATGACCAGACGGTGGAGGTGAAGGTCCGCATAGACTGTGAAGGATGTGAGCGCAAAGTGACGAGAGCCCTGGAGGGGATGAAGGGTGTAAAGCAAGTGGTCGTGGAAAGAAAGGCAAACAAGGTGACAGTGGTTGGGTATGTGGAACCGTCAAAGGTGGTTGCTCGCGTGGCACATCGGACGGGTAAGAAGGCAGAGTTGTGGCCATACGTGCCATATGATATGGTGGCTCACCCTTATGCCCCCGGGGTTTACGACAAAAAAGCCCCTTCCGGGTACGTGAGAAATGCTGATGACCCCCAAGTGTCCCAGCTAGCACGTGCGAGCTCTTTCGAAGTTAGATACACCACTGCTTTCAGTGATGAAAACGCCGCAGCTTGTGCTATTATGTGATGACCATGATTGTAATTAGATTTATCTGTGCTTTGATGCCCGGGCTTCTAGTTTTCCTTGTTTTGTATTTCCGTGGTGTAATTATTTTCTGTTTGTACCTTTTTTTCCATTGATTTTGTAAAAATATATATATCTTTCTTCTCCCAGTGCCACCACTAGTATTTTTTCATAATTTGAAATGAAAAAAATAAAAAATAAAAAAATACTCTTGCACGGCAAGAAACGGCAAACAGTATATTAATGTGCATGCATATTTTTAAAGAATTGTTTGCAAGAAAACAGTAATTTGAAGAGATTAATTTTAATACGTAAACCCTGTGAAAGTCAAGTCTGTAGATGAAAACGACTATTTGCTTGTCTTGACAGTTAGTTAGACATAGCTATCAGACTTGTTGAACACGTTTTCTTGTGTGTGTGTGTGTTAACTGGCTGGGATGGTGGTAAATTTGGCGGTAGTTGCTCTCTCTCTCTCTCTCTCTGGGATTGTAAAATTTAAATTTTAATTGTCATGTAAAATCAAGTAATATAGTTTATATTATTTTTGTCATGACCCGATTCCTAGGTCCGTGACCGGCAAATAGACATGGTTCCCCTCCAAAGTTCCACACCTATGCGAACCCAGACTTACACACAACTTAACATTTAACTTTCAGAATTCAAAGCAACGGAATTAACAAAAGAAACTTATAACATAATTCAAATGCCTTAATACAAGAGTTGAATAATCTTGTTATAATAGTGGAGTGCTAACTAGACATATAAATAAAATGTCAATTACAACCAAAATAATAAGTTCCGAAATCTCAACGATAATGATCTGCTAACAAGTTACGAGCCTGAAAATAATAAATAATGAGGGGGTGAGTTCAACAACTCAGTGAGTATATAACATATAATATACACATGCGAGATAATATAACAATGAGAAATATATCATCGAATCGGTTTGGGGTTCTTACAAAAAGATTTCTCAAATAGGTCGTATCAAGAATTTAATAGGTAAAGCTCGTCAGAAAATCAGAATGCAATGAGCATGAGGCTCCAGACTGTGAGATGATCAGTCCGCACAGGTTGGTGACTTCCCCGACCAACTAGGATTTCAGATACGATGTGCACAAGGACTAACATTTTCCTGTTAGCATGGGTATTCTGACTGACATACCGTAGGTACATATATATCATAATCAAACAGACATATTCATATCTCAAGGCTCAACTCATGATATCGATCAAATGAGGAGCTATCAATTCACAAACAAATATTGGCTCATATCAAGAACATGTATTCAATAATTGATTATGCTTTATCATAACAAGAATAGTACTTAATGTATATATTATCAAGAAGCATAATCCAAATACTATCAAAACAAATATTTATAATATTTCTCATGCATATTAAATATTATTCACTCATCTGACTCAAAAGTGATCGAAATTCAAAAGCGGAATATTGTCGGAATCCTACTGACGTACCGTGGGCAGAATATCAGGATTATCTGAATATGTAAAAGAAATACATACTCAAAAATGACTCAAAAAAAGTAGAATTCCTTTAGTAAACATATCTAATAGTTCAACTCATAATCCTATGTATTTTGAATTAAACTATCTATTTCTCGCAAAACCTAAAATCAATGGTTTCTTTCTAAATCTAGTTCAAGATACACAATTCGTACAATTAATAATAACTCATCAAATAAGCTTCAATTATCCACAAAACCAATTTGAAATACTAATATTTCACTCTAGGGACCAAACTGTAATTTTCCACAAAAAGAACTAAAATGAATTTTCATCATCTTCAACCTAAACCCATTATTCCAGCAATGAATTCCCGAAATTTCTCCACCTTATTTCACCATTTTTCTCAGCATTTTCTTAAACCAAACACATTAAAATCATCTACACTCAAACCTATTAATCACTAGTTAAACCATTAAACCCTTGACATCTTAATCCATTCATCCATCAAGTTTAAATAAAATCTATAAACCCTAATCACCAATGCAAGCAATTAGCTTAACTATTAAACAATACTTTTATATAATAACACATAGACATTACCTTAATATTTATTTCTCCTCTTTTCTTCTCCTTTCCTCTTTTCTCTTCTTCTCTTTTCTTCTCTCTTTCGGCTCACTCAAAATTTTCAGATTGCGTCTCTTCTTTTCTTTTTCTATTTATATTTTACAAGTTACTATTGTATTCTTATCTCATTTATACCTTATCTTAAGTCATTAAGGGTATTTATACCTTTCTTATTCAAAGTTTCAAAACCCTAAAATTATTTTCCTATTTAAGTTTCAAAACCCTACAATTTTTATTAACTTCGTTTACATGCAAAACACACCAGACTTGCAAGTAAAACAAGAATATAACCACATAAATTGTTATACAAGATCCAATATGTCTAAAAATTTAAATTGTTATATAAAATTGAACAATATAATTTATATTATTTATAACATATAAACTCTAATTTGTTTACATGCAAAACACACATGATTTACAAGTAAAACAAGAATTTAATCACAAAATACCCCTTTTACATTGCAAAATGAGACGCAATGAGTTTGTGATTGAAAATTCACGTTGTAGAATCCAATTCCTCAAAAAGATTCTCCATGTAATGAAATATTTATATTGGTTCTTCCTTGCTTTCCATAATGTGTGCAGTGTACACTGTATTTTTTAAGTATTCTTTTTTAAAAAATTAATTAAATTTTATTTATTTTTTATTTTTAAATATAAATATTAAAAATAAAAAATATTATTTTAATATATTTCTGAACAAAAAAATATCAACAACTAAACAAATTTTGCCAAAATCCGATACCTAGCACACTCCCGCAATTCAACTATTCAAGCGCATACGTCAAATCTACCTCTGTCTGAGGTCATGGCATAATCACTAAAAGAGTTGACTCTGGTTACAGTCAGATTTTAAAAGCACTCTTTACTTTGTTTTTATATTATTTTAATATTAAAAATAATATCTAAAAACATATTTATTTAATATATTTTAAAATTAGAAATATTGTTAAAAATAACTACTTCTATAATAATAAACAAATTAGCGAGACCACACTGTAGCTTATTAGATATATGCTGGTGTAAGTGGTGGGCGGGTCTATTACAAAAAATAATCATTTGCATGGGCTAGAAACATGGTCGAATGTCTGGGCCGATTTCTTTCTGCTCTTTTTTTTCTATAAATACGACAAATTCTAAAAACAATTTTTTTTTTTTTGTTGATGTTCAAAGTTATTTCAAAAAACAAAAGAAAAATATCATTTTAATAAATATCTAGACAAAAGCACTTACAAAAATAATATAAATCACACTCAAAGCTATGACACCGTATTTTAAAAATATTTTTTTAAAAATAAATTCAATAACACTGACAAACAGTAATTAACTGTTCTGTTACTGGAAAACTTAATGGCCAAGACAAATATCGGAGCTCTATTAGATTAACTGAATGATCAGGACAAGTTTGACACGGTAAATGGGGATGAAAGCTGTTACATCGTGGGCAAACCCACCTGGTGGGAGGGTGTTGCGTCACGTGTGGCATGGGAGATAAGATGACGTAAACACGCGCTGCTTTTTGCCAGCTACTAGAACCTCAGTGGGCATCCATTTGCTGCTGCCATTCTGTCCATCTCCATATGATTTTATTTTTTATTTTTTAATGTATTATTATCAAACAATATGTTTTCAAGTCAAAATCTAATTTCAAAATAATTGTTAATACAAATCCATACAAGGTTACAACCACTTAAGATGAAAGGTTGCGTGTAGTTTATTTGAGTAACAGCGATGCTACTATCATTCCATGGCGAGCGAACTTGAATTCTTAACGGTGCTTCTGGTAATGACATTTATTTTAAATAAATTTTTTAATCTTTTTAAAAATGATTTTAAAATGTAATTCTAACTGTGCCTATATTTTACTAGCCAATGTCCCGCGTCTCATCGCGGGCGGTACCATATTTTTTTCAATATAAAAAAATATTAATTATTTTTTAATATATTTTTGGTCAAAATAATAAATTTGTGCATAATTCCTGCAAAGTGCAAGTTTTCTATAAAAAATATAAATTTTAAATTGATATAAATTTATCTCTTTAGATCATCTTGGCTGCTTCGACAACCGTTTGCCTTTCACAAAAATAGATATTAATAGTATGTGTTACTGTGGATTAGTACAGTGAAACCGGGACGCGTTTTAGTATATATATATATATATATATATATTATGGCGCAGGAAAACACTGTATATTGCTACAATGTTTTTCGGGACTGAAAAATAATAATAAAAAATTTAAAATAAAATACAATGTAACCGACATAAATTAAAATTTCAGAACTATAAATACAAAAAATAAAATAAATGAAAATAAAATCTAAAAATATAAATACATAAATATATGTATCATTTATATATATACCATGCATTGTTTTCCCCACCATTTTTATATATAAAGTAAAGTAATAGTAATAGGAATATACAGATCTGGTTGAAGACAAGACAAAAAAAAAAAGATACTGAGAGGTGCCCGGCGAGGTGATGTTTTTGTTTTCGGGAAGAGCATCGATTAGTTATTGAATAGATTATTGCCCGTGATATATTACGGGCTAGTTCAAATTTTAATTTTAAATGAATTAGTGTTAATAGATTGAAATAAAAATAATAATAAACATCTGACACGGCTCTACCCTGTAAGAAAAAAACATTTCACACTGAACAAATTACAGCGGGACCCACCCGATGTCGGCATGTGGATAGCCACAAGCGACCAGCCATGATAGAATCTGAAACAGTATCTGGACACGTCTCAATAAAGCAGCACGGTGACACCAATAAGGAAAAAGATCAAACGACTGATAGAAGCCAAGGAGACCCTCTTGCAAGGCTGCTTATTTAAACGGATAACCAGGCCTTCACCGATATGTCCGTCAAAAACTTTACCCCACATTTCACAGAGAGAAGCTTGTGAAAACCTTTTGGTGTCTTCCTGCGTATCAATTCTTTATAGTTTCTATATTCCCCCGCTTTTAAAATTCCTCATCTTTTTGACGAATCAAGAAAAGTTATAAAGAAATGGGCGTACTTGATCACGTGTCCGGTATCTTCGATTGCTCCCGTGGCAGTGCAAGGCACAGGAATCACAAGCAGTTGCAGGTATGTAGCATCGATCGCCATACCTCTTTTCTCGTGCCCTTCTTATCTTACATATATAAAGCTGAAGAGAGAAACCTTGTTTAGATAGAACAAGCAACGAGCTTGAGTTCTTGAGATTCGGTTGGTTTCATAGGTAGAACTTATAAGCAATTGCAGGTATGTGTTGTTGCCGCAACTCTTCGACCTCAAACCTTTTTTTATTATTATATATATAAAAGCTGAAGAAAGAAACTTTGTCTTGACAGAGCAAGCTACAAACATGAGTTCTTGAAATCCAGCTGGTTTCATGGTTAGAACATACAAGCAATTCGCTCGTAGTCTGGATAATCTGGCGTTGCCCTTTAAAATCCCTTAGCCGGCCCGGGTCTCTCTCATGGTTCTAGACTCAGTTTTTGTTGTTAAACGACAGATATGACCGAGGGTTTTTTTACACTAAAACCAACTTCTTGAATCGCGCGGAGAGGTTTTCTTATCGATCTGAATCCTTGTTAAACCCGGCTCAATTCAATGGATTGGTCTGGAAAACTGTAAAGCGAACCGTAATCCAAGTTAGATTTTAAACTAAACCGGAAGAAATACCGATTCCGGTTGGTTTCATCTAAGAAAAGAAATCATTTTGATAGAAACAATTAACCCGACAGCAAGCATGTTGACTCGCCACTCTAATGGCTTATATAAACTTTTCCGTAACAATCCTTGTAGCCGATCTGAATCCATGGCCGTGCCTTTGAACTGGAACTGGACTGAATTTTTGAAAAAAAACCGAGAAGATGCTCACTCATGGTCTGTTCTCTTTAAGTGGAAAAGATCACGATCATAGAAGCGAGGGCATTTTGGTATCTTCCTCGTAAAATAGTCGTGGCCCGCCTAATGTTTCCGATATTTTCATGAGCTGCCACCTTCACAATGGCCCACCAATTGTTTCTGATTGTTTAAATTTGATGATCAGACGGTGCAGCTGAAGATCCGCATAGACTGCGAGGGATGTGAGCGCAAAATTAGGAGAGCACTAGAGGGAATGAAGGGTGTAAATCAGGTGGTTGTGGATAGGAAGGCAAGCAAGGTGACAGTCGTTGGATATGTGGAACCAGCAAAGGTGATTTCTCGCGTGGCGCTTCGGACAAGTAAGAAGGCAGAGTTGTGGCCATACGTGCCGTACGATACGGTGGCCCACCCCTACACGGCCGGAGTTTATGACAAAAAAGCACCTGCTGGGTACGTGAGAAATAACCAAGACCCACAGGTGGCCCAATTCGCACGTGCGAGCTCTTTTGAAGTTAGATACACTAATGCTTTCAGTGACGAGAACACTTCAGCTTGTGCTGTCATGTGATGATCCAGTTAGTTTACTTTACTCTCGTGCTTTGGTTTCAAGGCTTTTAGTTATGTTTTAAAAACATTATGAGCTTGCTAAATCAACTTGGTCATTGTTCAAGCTATCTGTAAAACTCCATGGAGTTCGTTTAACAAGTGTACTGGTGATAGATTTTTAATTTTTTTTTTTGTTGGGCAATGCATAAAAATATATTTTTTTCATCGTTTATAAATGATTTTTAATATAACATATAAAAACAGTATTAAAATACTAAAAACATGATTTTTAATAAACAGTCCTTAGTGGACTTGTTTAAGATACCAGGTTTAAACTTTTGTCAGGCACAAATAATTTAATTAATGGGATCGTTGGACTTGAACAAAACTTATAAATCAACCGCGGTGTTCTTGTAAGAACTTCATAAATTAATGGTGGTGTTCTTATAATTAATTGTGGTTTGTACACCCGGATTAGTCGGGTTTGATCCGGATACACGATGTTAATAATAATAATAATAATAATAATAATAATAATAAAAACTTATATGTTTAGCCTACTCCTGTTTTCATATTTTTAGCGGGAAATTAAAAGACGCTAAAACACCAAGAAACTGAACACACAAGAAGAAAACAAATCCGAGAAAGAAAACGAAAATGGCAGCAGTGGAGGATGATCAGGATGTGGGCCAAAGATCAACTTGATGAAGAATTCTCTGTATGGAAGAAGAACACGTCCTTTCTCTATGATTTCGTCATCGCTCACCCTCTCGAGTGGCCATCTCTAACCGTCCACTGGGTACCACTCGCAACTCAACTGCACAGCAGAAGAGGAAAAAAACAAGTTCTGGGTTGATGATTTTTCAACTTGATCCTTATTTGATCTGGTTTCTCCTTTCGACAGGAGACTTTTCGGTCGAGAAAACGTAAATTCTAAAATGTCTCCGTTTCTGTTCATGTCTCTGTCCAACATCTGCTAGTGTTGATCCTGAGTCCTTAAAATCAATTCTATTGCAGGATATGCTGTTGCAAAGAATAGGAAAAGATATATTATCTCATGTAAGAGATGAAAAAATCTCACTTGATTTCTTTAGCTAGTTCATTCACCGCCTCGTTCACTAAAACTCTCTGTTTTTATTCTTACTTTGAAGTACTTCTTTTCTAATTTTAATTTCAATTTTGATCCAAGGAAGACTGGATGGAAGAACAATGATTTTTGGTATAATTTCCAAAGAAAATGTTTTTTTAATGAAAAAACTATGGATATATAGTAATGGGGTGATCGGGAGTGTGATAACATTGCTTTTCAAAATGTTTTTTTCAGTAATAATAATTATTTTATGTTTTTTACGTTAGCACATCAAAACAATATAAAACACACAAAAATAATTTGAATAAATAAATAAAAACTCAAATTCAAGTGTTTTTCACTCAAAAACAAACAAGACAATATGATTTGATGAGATTGTACACCTTAGGAATTAGCATAAGAATATAAATTTACTGGTAAGCAAAGGTATGCCATCCATTCGCAAAAATAAAATAAAAAAATGGATGGCTTTCAAGTTTTTATCTAATGAAGTTGTATCTCTAACAGAATAGTCATATGGGATGCTAAAATCTCTTTTAAAATAATATTCATAACTTAAAATGCTAAATCATACTATTTAAAATACCCTAATGTCTTAGAAATTGCAAGCACTCTTGGCTATTGATATAACTATTACTTCACTTGCTAATGGCTTCGGAGATGCTTCTCTTAAATTTAGTTTATAGATTTGTTTTTTATAAATCCCATGTAAAAAAAAACTATGAAAAAAATATTAGCGGAACTAATCATGGGAAGGCCTTGGATTCAGGTTTTCTCTTTTAATAAATTGGGCCATAGAATAGAAAAAGAAAGGAGGGTAAAAAAGGCTTGCCGTTTTGAGCTTCTTAAGAACTAAAGGATACGACAAGACTATAATTTATAGAGAATAAATAAAAGTATCTTGGAAGACAACTACGCACGACAAATAAGTTGATTAAAAAATATTTATTATATTTGAATAAGAAATCACACATACAACCAGACATGGCCAGCCTGATATTTTACGGACCCAGCATAATAAATAAAAGCGTCAGCAAGCTCTCCACGCAGCTTTTGGAGGAGAGAAAAAAATAAAAAAACAGAAAGGGTGCTTCTACATGTGAGGGTGTAAGTAGCTCTGCTCAAATTGCGGGGCCAAGGAAGTGACATTGTGCAGCTATGATTTTTTTGCTTATAAAATCTGCTGTAGAGTAGTAGAGCTAAACATTCAAGCATGCGTAATAAAGATCTATAATTCTATATTCAAATAGTCATCCATCAAAATTGTTAGTTTTCTGATCCTCCAGTTTGTAACACACATCCTCACAGAAATAGTTACCCGATTGTTAACTGTTCGGCCTTAATTTCGTGTTCAAGGGTGAGCCAAGAACGAGACCAGTTGAATTCTAGGAATACTTTACACTTTGATAGTAACCAAAACGAATGGATGAGAAACTGGGGGCATCAGTTATTCGTAGAACTTTTATCAGATCTCTGTGTTTTACAAAAACACACAATTAATTCTGATTGTTTACTGCTGGTGATGCTAAACTTCATTCATCCAGAGACATGCACATCTAAATTCTAATTTCCTTCCTTCAATGACAATATATATATATATAAAAATCCAGTGAAGTGAAGCAATCTTGACATCCAGACGATAACAATTATCCTCCAATTAACATAATCTAGTTGGTCCAAAACTACTTTCAATACGTAACTTTTTTGTGCCTCTCTAGATTAAATGAGCATAAGAAACAAAGACCATACTAACTAGAGACGGAAGTTGAAAGGGGTAAATCCAACTACCCTTAAGGATCTCAATGCTCTACCCCCACCAATTCCTTACAAAAGGGTGCATAAATAAGAAGATAAGCAGCTTTCAACATTGAATTGACAGCCTTTTCACTCTTACATACTGTTTCTACTTGAACAACTCCCATTACACAGAATCCTCTTTTCCCTTGTTGCAAAGAAGTGCCAAGGTACGAAACAATACTGAATTTGGAAAGATGAATCTCACCATCCCTTGCTGTTCTTGTCTCAGTCCTGGCAAGCAGCCTGAGCGCAAATTTCACAATTCACAGGATGCTCGCATCGATTACAAACAGCAAATTGTTTGACTCACTAATGAAACGTCAAACAAGTTCCCACTTTACCAAATTCTGTAATTCAGCAATAAAGATATCATATTGCTTGAGAATGTAAAAATTCTTAAACAAACTGCCAAAACTTGTAAAAAGACAGAAGAAAGGGACCGTATCAACAATATCATCAAACAACGCTGCTCCTACTTGTTAAGGTCAAGCTTGGACATAAAGAATACGGTTGAATTAAAGCTTTGTAAATGTAAGTTGAGCTTCATAGAAAACCATAGGTCGGTCTCTGCTCATAAGTTCTACTAGCAAAAGACCCATCAAGTCTCCATTTTACAAGGGATTTTTTCAACCAATTTCATAAACTAACCAAACACAAGCTAGGCAACTTCAGCAGAGTAACCCAACACCTAGATGAAGAAATACACAAAATGAAAAGGGAAAAGAATTAAAAACTAACCAAACCCAACAAAGCATATTGATGAAGCTGATGCTGCCACTCAACAGAAGTACTTAGTGGAAGCACATGCATCGTCAGTGAAAAGGCTGACCTTAATTTGACAGTACTTCAACTTATTGTTGCTTCACAAGCCCCTCCTAACAGGATAAAAACACCAAAATTAGTCACAAAATTCAAATTTAGTTCATTGGCTACTCGTTCAATGCAACTACAAGAAGACATCAGCAGTGCAGCCCATGCCATTTAGCTGGTAACACACCATAACGTTATATAGCTGGCAAATACCATTTAATACACATGATCACACCTTTCTCCAGTTTGGAAGTGCCTTATGCAAACTTTCCATGGAAGGTCTTTCTTGTATCCTTTTAACATTCACTTCATTCTCTATATGCAATCAAAGTCTTTTTATCACAGGGATACATGCTTTCTAGTTGCACAGTAAGCAAAACACAGCAAGTGCTTGACCTAATTTCCAGAATTCATCCCACTACAGTTTATAATATCAAGGCAAACAACAAGTATAAGAACGAGTTCTTCTTAAAAAAAAAGATCAAACCAATTATAGTCAAGCTGATTGTTAATCAATCAGCTAATCCCCAATCCATAGTTCAATTAAAAACAAAATGTTATGAACAATGAGTTTCACCTTTCCTCTTGTTTGCACTGGAAGAATTGCCATTCATTTCTACATTTCCTGAATTCTGATGCTCTATACACTGAAGGTTCTCAAACTCACAAATGTTAAGCCCTTGTCCATTCAATGTTTCACCTTTGCCATCCAACCCAGGATGCTGGCAATAAACCTGATCATCGCAGCGTATGTTACATGGATTCATCACAAGAGCACCAGGAAAATTGGTCAAATTCACATTATTAGCTGATTTCTGATATGGAAAAGATCCAATCTCCCCCTCAATTCTCCCCCTGATGTCTACAAGTAAACACTTGAGCCTTGCAACCTCTGCCTCCAATGCAGCCTGTCCTTGCAGCCTCTTCAGTAACTGTTGGTTCAAAGCTCGCAAATGCTTAACTTCATCCTCCAAAGAGGCAGCCTTTGCCTTCTTCTTCTCTCTATACTTTCGGACAGCCTCCCTATTGCCCAGTGGACGTTTCTTTGACTTTTTCTCAATGGACTCTGCAGTGTCTTCGCTCTCAACCTTGTCCTCAGAAGAAGGCAAAAGTTTTGTATGTGCATGAAAGCAAACGTGTGTGTGAGGATTATCAGGACCAGGAGGATTGCATGTGTGAGTGTGAGTACAAGCATGAGGAGTATCCTTCAGTAGCTCATCCAAGAAACCATAAGAGCAACTGCTTGGAAGATCATCCATATTCGGACTCATAAAAAATTCTTGGTTTGAATAATCTAACTCTCCATCGTCCATTGTAGCACAGATTTGCCAAACAAAAGAAAGGCAAATCCAAAATTCGATGAAGCAAGTACAAATTCGAAATTTTGATGCTGACCCAGATGACAATTTCACTCGAATCCTATCTTTAACCAGAATTTAGTAGCACCCAGATGAGAAATATGTGAGCGCAAAAATGCACTCATAAGCTGCAAAAGATGGATTTTAAATTATTAACCCGGCAAATCAAACAAAACCCAAACACAAAATGCTAAAATATCATAGAATCAACTAATTCAATCAAAACCCCGATAGCAATAAAAAAAACTCGATCAATGGAAATAATTATTAAAAAAGAACAAAGATTTACCAGAAAGAGAGAGCTGGATGTATATAAAGAACAGTCAAGACAGAAACCATGAAAAATCATAATCATAAAAAATCCCTAAACACCAAGTGGCAGTTCCTAAAAGATAACAATAAAGAAAACTAAAAAGAGACTAATAAAGCTAAATAAAGTTAAAATGAGCGTACCAGAGAAGATGAATTTGATTCTTATTCCATAAAAGACAGAAAGAGAACAAACGCAAAGGTCTCTCTTTTAATTAGAGTTAGAAAAATAATAGATCTCCTTAGCTGTCAATTTATAGGTACTTGAGGACTAGTACGTAAAATTACAGAAATATCGAGATATTGGATGTGAGACTTTTCTTTTATCTTAATCGTGACCACAAGGACTTCAATCACGGAGCCCGCTATTATTAATTAATTAATTGATATATGGTTTATAAAAAACATATTCCCCAAGTCAATTTTGTTAATTAAAAATATTTTTATTATTAATTTGTCATGCATAATTCATGAAAATTCCAAAATAATAAAGTTGTTGAATTAAAATCTAAATAAACAATAATCACGAGCCTCTTTTTTTACTCTAAAAATGTTTTTTTAATTTATTTATTTCTCTAGATTATGCTAATATCAAAAATATATTTAATATATATATATATATATATATATTAGTTCTCGGTTTGGCTTTATCCCATGTCGACCCTAACTTGAATTTCATAACTATGATTACAACCTGAGAATGAAGTCTTCATTATTTTAATTATTTACCATTTCATTATTAGCGATTTGATTTATCGTCAGCAAAGATTACAATTCTCTTATGGATAATTTAAAAAAAAACGCACCCCTCGTCAGCTTAGCATCTTCAAATGAATTTAATAATTATATCGAACATTAGCTTTAAATTTTAAACCCATAAAATAAAATAAAAGAATTTTAACCACCAAATCAACTTTGAAATTAATATACTCAAGCTGGGAAAAACTGAAGAGGCTGGATTGAGTAGATAAGTGTGTGTTTAAGATTTTAAAAATATTTTTTGTTTAAAAATATATTAAAATGATATTTTTTTGAAAAAATATTATCATTATATTAGAACATGAAAATGATATAAAAACACTATTTTTTAATTTAAAATAAAAAAATAAAAATAAAATTTTAGATTTTTTTTTAAAAACATTTTTAAAACAAATGTCAAACACCCCCAATAATAGAGCCAAGACTCCATACGCTTGCAATCTCAAGATCACTAGCTAAAATAAAAAATTAAACTTTTTTTTCCAAGAACATGACCTAATTAATGAAAACAATTAGACCAAGTGGCAGAAAAAAATAATTAAACACTTGAAAACTATTTTTTCAAGTATATAACCTAATTAATGAAAATAATTAGTTTCCTTTGATTGGCACAAACATGTAAAGGAGAATTAAATTGTGTTAAAGTAAAATATAATCATTAAATCAGTGAGTTCCTACCAATATCATGATCAAGCAATTAGTTTCTTCAATAAAAGGTCTTAATATTTTTTCATTGACCAAGTTATTATCAACAAATAAATTCATAAGAAAATAGGCTTGAAGCTTGCACACAACTTCACACTATCTTGTGCTTGTTTTTATCAAATAAGACGAGAGTGGTGAGATTCGAACTCGTGACCGCTGGGTCAACAAAGCTCTAATACCACATCAATAAATCATATCATCTAAAAGCTTAATATGTTCAGTGTACATGCTTTTTGTGTTTGTTAATAAAGGGAGCCCTTTTTTGGATTGATATTCGATTGCAAGGGCATGAGGATCAAGAACTGGTGTTTGGTAAACCAGTGGGCTCTATTACAGCAATGGATTTCTTGTCCAAGAGAAATCTGAATTTCCCAAAAGCTGCGCCAGAGAGCAGTTCTTTTCTACCTGCAGTGAGTCCAAAAGTTTGAATCGGACAGACCTGGTGCTGAGTTGTGCCATTCATGCTCTCAAACTGAGCTCGTAAGAGATAGGAAGGCTAGAAGTGAATTGCAGGATACAGAATTAAACTTGAGGGAGTTAGTTGTAAATTGGATTCCCTTCCCATGAAGAGTGAGAACCCAGAATTTGATAACCTAGGCTGGCTCTACGAGACGAAGCCCTAGAGGCTTCCTAGAAATGATCACACTGAAATCTATAGAGCTGGAACTGATAGGTTGTCTCATCCAATTTCTTCTCTATTCCCAACACCTCAGTATCTGTCCCAGGCTGAGATATATGCCTTACCATTTACAATACCATTCTAAAACTGTCAGCTAAATCTGTGCATCTTTATCGTCTGTGTAAATAAAATTTGTGTTAGTAAGCCTCTCGTATTTCTATAACTAGCTTTCCTATGATCAGAATGTGATCATCTGTTTTTCTATTCGCTAATGTTTTCAGCAGGATCCCCGTTTCTTGATAGTTCATCATAACACAAGCTTCTGTAGGTTGAAGCCATTTTCAGATAGAGCAAATGCCCTTGTCTGTTGGAAAAAATGCCATCTCCCTGTGTTTTTCCTGCAGTCTCAAAGATTCAGAAAACAAGTTCTTGATTGGCTTGAACCTTAATCCTCTCTCATTATCATTTTAAACAGGAATTTTACAAGTCTACATCTACAAAACACCTCGCTGCAGGGCGTAACACTTTTTTTCCCCCTCAACTTTACAGACACAAGGTTACAGGCTCCATGTACAGAATCATGTGACAACCTAGGCTCTGACACAGGTAGTCAAGATGATTGAATAGAGGGCAAAGTACACTAATTGAGGCTTGACGATCGGCTCCACCTATCTTTAAAATACTCCTCAATAGAAGGATTATTTCCATGCTCCCAACTACTAAATGACGTGGAATGGTAATCCACATCAAGCAATGCAAGACTTAAATGTGACTCTGCACTAGAGTTTGGATAAACTTCATCGTCATTATCCTGGTTTTCTGGATCCTGAAGATCATTGTTTTGAGGCTTCACCCACTTTTCCAGTTCTTTATCTCCTCTTAGGAGCTTAAGTATCTGGAAGAAAAAGAATATTAAGAAAATCTACTATGACAACCAGGTTAAATTTTCTGAGAATCCAGCCGCGGGTTTAAATTAGTACCTCACTCATTTTTGGACGTAGTCTAGCTGCTCGTGTAATGCAGTGTGTTGCTGCAAGAACCATTCGTTGCATTTGAACCTCATCAAAATTTCCATTCAAGTTTGGATCCACCAAGCCTATTGCATCCCCACTCTCTATTATTGGTTTTGCCTGAAACTCACACAATTTACTGTTATTGATACTCTTGATTGATAGAGATGTAGTATTTCGTAGTTGTGGTGACTTGAGAGATCTCTTACCCACAAGACCAAACTCTCTTGGATCTTGGTGTTATCAGAACTAATTGGTTTTCTTCCTGATAGCAATTCAAGTAGAACTACACCAAAAGCATAGACATCAATTTTGTCGCTGATTTTCCCATACATGAAATATTCAGGAGCAAGATATCCGAATGTTCCAACAACATCCCCCTGAGTCACAAACGATGTAGTTGCCGGTCCCCATATTGCCAGCCCGAAATCGGATAGCTGTCGAGTAGAATAAGAAGAAGTCATGTCAGAATTTTGTGATAGTTTTCATTTTTGGCTACAGATAACTGCACGAGTCTCAGCGGAATACCTGTGGTTCAAATCCATCTGAGAGAAGAATGTTTGCAGACTTGACATCTCTGTGAATAACAGGCCGAGAACATTCGTTGTGCAGGTAGTGTAGGGCTTCTGCAATTTTAACGGCTATATCGAATCTCAGCTCCCATGACAATGGAGATTTGTCTTTGCTCTTTCCTAACATAGTTTGCCATCAGAATTGTTTCTGTAAAGCTTCACTGGTGAAGAAAAACATTTGCAGGTCGATAAAGACTTACCATATAAGTTTTCCTCTAAGCTTCCTTTAGATAAAAAATCATATACTTGAATGAGATCAGCATCTTTGAAGCAGACATCAACAAGAGGTGTGATGTGCTTGTGGTTCAATGAGGAGATGATTTCAACTTCAAGAGCAAAATCCTTCATTGCTTTCTGGGACGATTTCTGAACCTTCACTGCCACTGGCTTGCCATCTGGAAGAATCCCCTTGTATACACTGCTACATCCACCTTTCCCTATCAGATTTTCTGTCAGAAAGATAAGATTGTTTTTGTCAGGCAAGAGAGGAAATTCAATTAGTCTAATCTCATGCGATTAATTCAGGGTAAGAACCTGAGTGAAAATTCGAAGTTGCGCCTTTCAGAACCTTGTAGGATATGCCTGACAGAAAACTAGGCGAGCTTGCTTTCAGCAGAATATCCGAGCCATTTTCTAGCTCACCAAATGCAGAAGATCTTCTCCTATTGCTCTCTTCCAAGATGTTCCTTATCTCTCTTTCTTCTTCTGTTGAAACTCGAGGGGCTTGTTGAGAGGAGCGATCCGGTAAGCTCATTGCCCACTGGACTACAGACAGTTTCCTGGAATGCAAATTCTGGGGAATGGCTGAATTTGCTCCCCGGAGGAGGGGCCAACCGGGTCTCTGATCCAAAATATCACCGGAAAAAAGAGAATTTGATCTCTTCTTACGTACACTTACAATGCTGCAAACTTCATCCTTTGATTCTCCAACCCCATCTCTTGATAGAAGTTCAAAACTAGATATTTCAGTATATGCTTCAGAATCGCCGAATTCAGATTGGGTTTCTCTGAAACTTATTTTGTCATTTATATTTGGTTTTGGATCTCCACCGAGGCCTGAGATACGAAAGCAACATCAGTTATTATCTTCTCAGGGTCTGCTAAATGGATTCTTATTTTAGGACACAAGTACCAAACCTGGTAGATGATTGTTCTTGCACCTTCTAAACACAATTTTTCCATTGTAGATGGCCAGAACATCTGTGGTTGGACGCAGTCGCTTGGCGCAATACCTAGCAGTAGAAGCCCAGACCCTGAAAACGAAATCTGTTTAGACTAAGCAGGAAAAAAGCATTAAACTATGTTTGATGCAGAACTTGCGTTTCTACCTTAGAGCACCCTGGCTACTGATCCCCACAATTACGCCTACAGCAGAATAGTTCTTCGCCTCTCTAACCAGAGTTCTTCTAACCGAAATCCCTTTGGCTATCAGACCAGAGAGGCCTACCTGAAGCAAAAATAAAATAAAATCATTTTCATCTGCAACTTTTACTTTCCCACCGAAGGGCCAGGATAAAGCTCTGTAAGGTTTTTGATTTCTGACCTTCTTCATGGAACACAGACCATCATATACTTCTAAATAACTATCCAACAAGGGCTTGTCTCTCAAAGCATGGCCTGCATCAACAGCTCATGTTTCATCAAAATCATTAAAAATCACGCAAAACTTTTTTTTTATTTAAAAAAAAAACAATGAACTGTTGAAAGCATTACCAGAACTTGCACAAACATGAACAGCAACAACACAGTCACCAGGTTCAGCAACCTTTACAATAGCCCAGCTAAGTAGTTCTCTGCTATGACTATCTATTCTTATCCCAACTAACACATTCCTCCTTTCAGTAGCCTTAGCTTCCAGCTCCTCAACGGTCATTTTTTTTTTGTTCTTGATTACTTACTTCCAAAACTTCAGAGCATCCATGTATATTTTCTTCCTCCTGGAGTCTCCAGAAATTCTGCAAATTTATTCTCTTTAACACGTTTTCCACGCCTTGAAACAATCGTTTTAGTCCATGCAAGAATTTACATGGCCATGCCCCACCACCATATTAGGCACTCACAGCTACCACAAGAGAAATATAAATACAACCCAATATATAGATTCCACTTGAATAATCCAAACTCGAAAAAAAAAAAAACTTTCTCATTACATTAATCCACATGCTAGCTCACCATGAGATAAAACTAGAAACATGAATACTCCAACAAGATCTTGAGAATACATATAAAAACAAAAGGTGAGTCATACATCAGATAAACAAGAGAAGACAGCAAAATCTTCCTGTACCTAAATATTTCTGTACCCTTTCTTATTGTTCAAGACCATTTTTTTTTTTGAAATTGCCGCCTAAAATCATCACCCACTCAACTGATGAAACTTAAAAAATAACACACCCGTATATTTTTCATAAACTAAACATGAGTGCTTTGGCGAAGATCAGTTATGCAAATGGGCTAATCTGAAAAGGGAACAGGAAAAGGCAGCGAAGAACAAAAATGTAAACAAGTGAAATTTGGAGAAGAAAGTGCTGGCAAGTATAGGGAAAAGTACTGGTCAAGAAAATGCATGTGTGCTAAAAGGAGAATTAAGAAAAATTATGGGAAGTGGTGTTATTTAAAAAAAAAAACTATTTATAATTCCTTTATTACTAATAATTTAATTTTAGGTCGTTGGAAAATTGGCAAATTTCGCGGGAAACGCATGATATTGTAAAGTCTTCACCACCGGCTGTCTCGGGTCGCAAGGTGGTGAGTAGAATTATCATTAATTCATCAAAATATTTTTAATCCAACTCGGCACCATTTGTTTTTAAAATATATAAAATTAACTCTCTTTTTTACTTTCCAATAATTTTTATTATCTAAATATATTTTCAAATAAAAAAATATTTTTGAAACATACTTGCTCCGTAATTTAACCACGCACAAAGCTCAATGGTGCATAAAAATAAAAAACTAGCTCAAGGGGCAATTTCTTCTTATTTTTTCCCCTCGAAATGATGGATCTGGTCTCCAGTCAACAACCATTGGGGTTGATAATTCACAAAACAGGCATGGTCGCTCGAGGAGATTGTCAAAGCATCTATTAAATTATTAATATCACATGTATTAAAGTGATTTACAGTTTTACATGTAAGTAATTAACGTGGTCCATTTGCCATTTCATGTTCCACGTGACAACGGAATGAATGGTTTAAACAAATCTAGCTCACAAAAATTACCAGCTTTTTAGGGTAAATTTCGTATCCAAGTCTTGACTTTGGTATTATTATTTGTATACTATATATGGCATATGATGATTTTGTTGTTAGCTAGGTCCATATATTTTTTTTTTTTTGTATTATAAGACATGGTCCGGCCTATAAATGAATCCTCTAATCCAAAAAATAATCAAAATTAACATGTTGATGTGTATGATTATTTTTTTTATTAGATGAAATCCTATTTTTTATAAAATAATAAACAAGTAAAATCTTACTTATCTTAAACTCATAAAAAAATATACTTAATAACTCAAAACATTAAACACGCCATGCAGAGAACATGATGTAACATGTAACATTGCCAAGATTTGTGCTTATCTAATCGTAACAACTAAAGCTAGTGCATTTCCTTGGACTGGCTCGCCTTTTCTCGTTGAATTTTGTAGTGGGTAATGACGCAACAAGTGAGATAATTCGTTTTTGAGGATTATAAGTTACTACTTTACTGTATAGTTTATAGTCATCTAATTAACGTTCTAACTACGACAAACAAAAATAAATAAAGAAGAAGAAGATGACTTGATCATTGACCCAAGATTGATTAATTTTCAATTTTTCAAAGTCTTGTAAGCTTAGCTCATGATTTTGGCCCTGTGCTTGTTTATAGACTACTTGCTTTAATTTTCTTGAAAGACACAAATATTAGTGTCTTGTACGTCTAAGTATATTTATATTTAGCTTAATTAAAAGACAATACATTAAAACCAGCATTGTTATATGCGTGTTCCAGGTGTTAAACGAATTTTAAACTGCACACAAATAATTTGTATTAGAAAATAATATAAATTATATTTTGGATCTTGTTTAATGATTTTAATTTTTAGGTGAGATATTTTTTTAACATTATATTAAACCTAATTGATCCAGCGATCACGAGTTTATATATCACCACCCTCACTCTGTTTAATAAAAATTAAACATAAAATAATGAATTTATACAACTTTCAAGTCAAAATAACTACTGGAAATTTAAATTTTCATGTGACTCAACTTCGACTTCTTTTTTTTTAACGATAAACAAGCATGTGTATGAGATACTGCTGGCCCGCAGTCGACTATAAGAAGTAAAGAAGAAAAACAACCTGGGATGGTACTTAAGAACTCCTCTAAAAAAATGATGATCGACTTGAAGAACCAAAGATGGTCCCAGGTTTCGAGAGTCAAGCGCTAACAACTTGGCATAAGTTATTTAGCAGCCATGGTTTTTTGAGGAGTGGTTGGGTTTAATTCCCCGATGCTCATTGATTTTCCAAGGCACAGTGTGCCATTTTGGTTGGTCAAGTGTCTTTTTTGTAATTGTGTATATGGACAGCAGCAAATCTACAGACGAGTCAACGTCAATGGGGTGCACGCAAATTACAAAAAACGTCGATGGGGAATTTGATGCAGCAAAAACGTTGGCAACTCTACTGTTCTTTGACTAGCCAGCTGACAATTACATTCATACCCTTCATTGATTAGCAAAAACGTTTTGAACCTGCACACATGATCACAACAACATTAAGGCAACAAGTAAGAAATTGATTGAATAAAATAGATTTTCTTAGAGGAAAATAATGGGATCATAATGTTGATTTCTTCGGGAAAGTGGTAATAAATAAGTAGAATCTCTCAAGGACGGTGGGTTTTTTGGTTTCTAACATGTATAGGGTTCGAGTAGTTCTGGTTTGGAGCCACGTAAAGAGACAACATGTTAGCAGAATCTCAATGGGGGTGATCAAGTGTGTGGCTGGCCTACGTTCTTCCTTTTCCAGAAGAAGATTGTTAATTATCATACACAAATCATCAGCTTTTGTGTAATTATTTACATGTTTGAGTGCACTTTCCATCAACTCTTCATGTGCTTCAGTATTACACGGTGTTGATGCCATGATCATCACCTGATCAGTGCTATTCTATTTAACTATCTGTTCATCATGGAAGCCTGTAAAGCTGCACGTAATAGTAGCATATGATGGATCAACTACCATGGTTTGGTAGGTATACGTGACAAGTAAAGTAGTTCTGTATACAATATAATAGCGTTTCATTGCTAGGAGATGGTGAAGAAAAAGACAAGTAAATATATATATTTCAGGATGATTTTTGAAAAAGATAGTGGAGAAATATATCATTTATCCCTACTGCCCCGTCTTTTTCTGTTTAAAATGGCATCCAAACACTACCTAACAACGAATATAATTAATATATTTATATTGCTATTGCGTAGCAAAAATGTCTCCACTTTGGACCAGGCTGCTAGATCTGCAGTGTTGTTTGGCCATTGACAAGAAACAGTTAATTACAAGGAAAATGAAAGCTGTAAGAGGGAAGGGGGTTGGTTGCAAGAAATCAAAATTTGGCAGCTTCAGAGTGATATCCTTAGTCTAATCAAAATCAGCCAAACGTGGAGTAAAGGATTTGACTTGTGTCACCCCATCCCTACCGTTAAGAAGATAGATCCTACTGCTTAAAGACTTGCATGCTGATGGGGTGAGATCGTGTCAAATTGTAATTGGTTAGATTAGTTTTCCAGCGACATGGATTTATGCTTTGATTATTTGAGTTTGTTATGATGTGATGCTAGCCTGCAGCGAATTATTGGGATTAATTACTCAAGAAGTAAGTGTTTTGTGGGCCAATCATGTATTCTTCTTTTTTCTTAAGCCAGTTTCCATCTGTTTTATTTTTTTTTAGATGTATTTATTATGTTATAAATTAACAAAAACATTTTTAAAACATAAAATTTAAATGTACTGTGAAAAGTATTTTTAATTGTGCATGATTGGGATCTTTCTTGATTGTGCATTTATTTCTAAAAGGGTTTCTGGGTTGCAACCTTTCCTCGTATTCAAAAGATTATACGAAGAATAAAATTATCCACTAATAAATTAATCAACAACTCCATTAATTATCAAGAACATAACATGGACTTCAGGGCCTATCCCATGACATACTTTTGAGTCCAGCTCTAGCAGTAGACTCGTACTTGATTTTGTCGGCCTAGCACATATGGGCTATTTCAGGAGCAAGAGGGTTATCAGGGTCTGGATCTCTGAGCAGTGAACCTTGCGTGTACCCCCACAAAAATAATTCTGAATTATTTTAAGGATTAATATTTTAAGCAATCGGAAGGTTTTCTTGGTTTGAGCGCCTGGAAAACTGGATAGTTCATGTCTCCTTGATGTAACAGAATAGGAAACATTCAGGGTCTGATAAGTTGATTCTTTGAAACGTTGCAATCCTGATGTCTAGCTGATTCACAGAACTGATATCTTGATTTCAGCTTCTGAAAAAAGCTTTGAAGCAGATTGGTGTAAAGGGAACACAGAATTTGATTCCCAAAATCCATTCAAAAGAAAAATGGATACCATATCCCTTCTTTCTTGTTCTCCTGATTTTGATCGGAGGTTTTGAAATGTTGTTTGTCACCATTTAAAAGGCACATACAGCAGGAACAAGAGCTGTTAAATGTCGATGAGAATCAAATATATTAACACAAAACGATAACTATATTGAGATTCTCTCTCTAAGTGCACTAAACGGACCACGGATCATGATACAAGAGAAAAAAAGTTTCTTTATTTCACAAGGAAATTCTGCTTAGTCTACTCTACAATATGTAGATAGGCCTAGAGATATAAATGTATTGAGTTAACAAAGCAGCGTGAACCATCAATATACAAAGCAACAAACACATAATTTGATTCCTATTTTTGTCAGCATAGACTACGGACCACATCCTTTCTGTTCCTCGAGGTAAGTAATAGAGATAGCAAATGCTCGCCTAATTGGTAATGTTTTCCTCTAGAATTTTGTTGCGCGATCACAATATGGAGCAGGCCTTATGTGCCTGTCTCTTCTTTTTCTTCTTCTGCTTCAGAGGCTGGAGGACGACCCTAATGGCTGCATCAAAGACCGCTTTGACATTCTGTGTTTAATAAGAGCAGATGAAACAAGTAATGAGGTAAGCAGCAACCTTCTCTTATGATTTCACATCAAGAATTTAATTGGCGTACCTGCTGCGTTTTTGAACTGCACTCGATGTAAACAGGAGCCCCGATTAGCTTTCTCAGTTCCTCTCCCTTCCAAAAGAAAAATCAAATACAATGTTTTATTCACTTTATACGGGCTGTCATGATAGCATCCGCAGTCGAAACAAGAAGGCAACGTGAAAGCACAGTGATAGTAATGATGTGATGCTGCAGCAATACCTGGGCCGTGGTAATGGGAACTGCACCAGGGTGATCTATAAGGAATTGCTTGTCATCTCGGAGATCTACAGGAAGCAAATTTAGTTGTCATGAAACTCAATGCTTCTCCACAGGTTAAGAGAAGATACAAGACATTCTGCACCGAGGCAACACCTAGCTAAAAACAACTTGAAAATCAATTGAAAGAGCAGTGCCATTTTTTTCGCGGCAGTCAATTATCTCCAAGTTAATCACTGCAAGAGTATACTTAAGACCAACAACCGCCTGAACTAACACATAGTTGCGAAATTCAGCCAGAAATAATAAGTTAATCTTTGAAGAAACATTCAATTAAGCACTCATGAAGAACATTGTGTCATCTTAACTATCCCAAGATGGCTTCAAGAAGCATCACCTTCACTGACTATTAATCATCATGTCACTCAGAAGAAAATTAAGTGAGCAGGGGAACTGCAATAGCTGAAGGTATCACATGAAACCCATGTTCATACAAGGGATCTTGAAAACCAACTTCAGGATTCAAAACTATTAGCCAGATAGCAGAAAAGGCTAGTCTTAGTTCCTAGCAAAGAGTTGCAGAGTAGGACTTACCGAGCTTTGTCCCAACAAGAATAATTGGAACACCAGGAGCATAATGCCTCAATTCAGGAATCCACTATAAAAGAGACAAAAAAAATAGAATATTTGTTAGCACGTTATACATAATCAGGAATTATAACACTCGAAGAATACATGATCTTCTAAAGAAAATGCTGAAATGCTGGTCTTACTTTCTTCGCAACATTTTCATAGCTGGCCTTGCTAATGAGGGAGAAGGCAAGCAGGAAAACACCTGCCCCCCTATAGCTCAAAGGCCTCAGTCTATTGTAATCTTCTTGGCCTGTACCATGAAGTCAACACATGAAGTGATTATAACAAACATTCAAAGACAGGAAGGAAAAAATAATGAATATGAATCTTACCAGCAGTATCCCACAACCCTAAATTGACAATGCTCCCATCCACAACCACATTTGCACTGAAATTGTCAAACACGGTTGGCACGTAATCCTGTATCCCATTTATAGAAAATACAAGTAGAATCCTTGATGTTAAAACCATTCTTTCCGTATTTCATATTTGAATGTTATCAAAATTACATGGAAAATAAAGGCATGAATGCTGAATCACCATGACAACATTCATATAACAGGGCTTTCCCAAAGCTTAATCTTGAGAGGGAATATTCAATCTTTGAAAACATAAGATTTCAGTTAGTTAAAAGCAGCATTGCAATTTTGGTGAAAACCAAAACCCAAGAGAGAATCCAGAAAAAAACTATTTTCTTCTAGTTCTGCTCAACTCAAAAGAATCAAAGTAAGCATTTTTTAGGAATATTACAATGAAACACAGTGACCCTCCAAAATAACCGCAAAAGTAAAACTGTTAGTGGTCTCCAAGTAGAAAAAACCCACCAAAACTAAACCTGTTAACTTGTGTGAGGCTAACATCAGTTGTTTAACCTATTACAAATTACAAATATAAGCCTTACTTTGTTCCCATATTCTGTAACCCACTTAACGAAACCCCCAATTTAACACTTTGATTAGCTTGTAAAAGGCATGGTCAGTTGACTGGTTCTCCACATCAGTCCTTACAAGATGCCAAATTTACCATAAACAGACTAAAAGAAAATGTTCAATTTTCTCTCAGTTTCCACGTTCTCAGGTTGCTAAAACCTAATCAGATGTCAAAAACCCTGAACCTTGACCTTCCAGTATAGAAGTTTTTAAGCAAAGGAGAAAAAAAATCTTGATAGCTCCAATTACTTAAAAAATAAGACTTCGTTAAACTGACAAATTTCAACCTATAATTATCTATACGTTTCTAGATTTTCCAGGGAACAAACAGAAACCAAAAAAAGACCTGAACTTGATACCCGGTAACAGGTTTTCGCCGAGAAGCAACACTCCATCAGCTAAAACCAATTAGTTTTATCAACCCCGGTTGACTTAACAGGTATTTTCCATATTCCTGGCTTCTAAAAGATAAACACACCGAAAAACCTTAAGCTAACCTTTCAATCCGGAAGTTGTGAAGACAAGGAAAAAAAAGTCTTGACTAACTCAATTACTTAAAAATCATTATAGATTTGCTTGACGTGATAATTTTCAATCTACAATACTCTTTAAGTTTCCCGCATTCTCGAGGGAAACAAACAGGAAAAAAAATAGAAGAAAAAGAACAAACCAATGGACTCCGATTTTAGGTTTTGAACCAAAAAAAGCAGCACCCCATCAAATAATCCCCCAAGTACTTCATCAACCCCCCCACCCTCCAGTTTCAGGGAAAAAACAGCCAGCCAAAACATAGAACTAGCCATTACAATCCAATTGAAGGTTTCAAACCAGAAAAACCAACACCCCCATCAACTAAGCTGATTACTTTGATCAGCCGCAGTTGACTTAACAAACATCATTTCTACTTTCCCTCGTGTTTTCTTTTCTTAAGAACCAAGCAGAAAGAAACTGATCAAAGAAAAAGAAACAACAAAAGGAAAGTAAAAGATTGCAACTTTACTTACCGTAGGGAAAGTGTTGCTAGTGTAGGAAATGAGCATGCAAGTCTTGCCGACAGCACCATCACCAACCGTGACACACTTTATGAATCTTGAAGCACTCATTTTCCTCCTTCCTTTCTTTCTTCCAATTACAAAACCCTAATGGTCAATTCTTGAACATACATAGAGAAACTGTAAGAGAGATTAATGCGAGTCTCTTAAGTTACAAGAAAGAAATAAAGAAGTGTAGTAACCAAGCAAGTAAAACAAGAAAGAAAATTTAGGGAGCTGGGCCTAGAGAAAGAGAGAAGAGACAGCTCTATCTTGCCAGCTACACCATACCTATATTTCATGTCCCCCTATTCTACTCCTAACAATGAATCCACCCGCACCTGTCACTTTCTATATTTATTTTCTTAAGATTTCCGTAGCCATCTTAATTATAATCCAAACACCTTAGTATTTTGTCCTTTTCCTTGTTTTCATGTTAACATATGGATTAGAGTGGTTAATGGGTTTTAAATTATTATTTTCCTCGTGAATATCCTATAGAAATGAAACTTGAGTTAATGTACAGCCTTTAATAATAATTTCTGTATAAACCAAATTGGTCCAAGAACGTTGGAAAATTCACTTAAAAGTATTTCAAATTAAGACATGGAAATTTAGATTTGACGATGATTTTATGAGCTACAAACTCATCTTGTATTGAACTGGTATTATCCCCTTGTTCTAATTATCTCATTATATTAGTTGAGCTTTATTGTATCCGTTTCACTCTATAATAATAATAATAATAATAATAATAATAACCCTCTTAATTTCGTTCCATTCCGTATCATTCAAAAACTGAGACGAAACGGTATTGTTTTTGTCTTAGTTTTAATTCCGGTCCGTTCTGAATATTCCGGCTAGAAAAGTTCGGTACCAATTCGGTCGTGCCGTTCCGGCTCATGATTATAATATTTCTTTTATTTTAGAACATTTTACTATCATAATATTTTGAAATTTTAGAGATATTTTTAATTTTGAAATTATATTTGTTTAACTTTGTATTTGTATTGTATAATTTAAAGTTAATTTATCTTGAATTTTAATTATACTTGTTAAATTAATATTTTAATTATATATATATAATTATATGTGAACAGTACAATACCGAAACGGCACGCCGAAACAATTCAAAACTAAAACGTTCCGTTCTAATAAAAAAATCAGTACGACAACGGGAACGAAATTAACAAGCTATCCTCCGTGAGGGAGTAATGCCAGATTGAAAAGAGTAAAATAATTAGGCAACATGCATTTGAATAATAAAAAAATATTCTAAAATTAGTTTTTTAATATAGTTATCAGATTTGTGCCACGACTCATGTGAAAAGCGCTTGCTTATAACTATTTTTATTTAAACGATGTTGTTGTTCTTAAAACAAATACTAAAAAATTAATTGGGTTTAACAAATATGCTTTTGATTTCAATTTTGATTAAAGGTGACTAATTAGAGGTGAATGAAAATTATGGCTTGGTTAAAACAACACAAAGAAGGTTTCTTTGTAATTTTATATTTTAGATGAGCGATTAAAATTCAAGTTTTTTCAGATTTTTTACAAGAAATGTCCATCCTACTTGAATTTAAAATTTACTGTATATATCACAAAAGGTGCCTAACTAGAGGTGAATGAAAATTATGATTTGGTTAAAATAACACAAAGAAGATTTCTTTGTAATTTTATAACCTAGCTGAGTGGGTAAAATTCAAGTTTTTTTAGGTTTTTTACAAGAAATACGTATCTTACTTGAACTTGAAATTTACTATATATATTACAAGTTATTTATCATCATCATGAGTATTTTTTTTCGTAACGTGTTCATGCATGATGCATATAATAATAAAAGGTTGTTTTTAATAAATCGAGACAAAAGTCATAAAATATTAATTAGTTTGTTTCGTTGTACAATGTCCCCCATAGAGTTTCAATTTCCCCAATTAACAGGTAAATAGATGCTTTTAAAAAATAAATAAATCATGTAGTTGCATGGGAGCTAATAATAAAGCTTGAGATGCATTAAAAAAAAGAAATTAAAGAGTTAATATTGACTATTCTTGTATTAGTTAATTATTATTAATAATAAATTTTTATATCAATATTATATATTAAAATAGAATTTACTTTTCCATATAGTTTTTTTTTCTATCGGAGTGGATATATAAAAAAGGTTATATTTATATTATTTAAAAAATCATATTACTGGCTTCTCTAAATAGGTTTTTTATTTGGAGATACTCTTGTTGTGGTATGACGATGATTTATATCTTCATGATTTTATTTTTAATTTTTAATTTTGGCATGGTTTGTTTTGAAATATTCTAAAAAATAGTAGATATAGTTTTAATGGTGCAAGAATACTGCATGACCATCACACCATGGAAAGAAATACAATGACTACTTTACTGTTTAGTTGTGTGTGGTTAAAATTATTTTTTAAAGTATGTTTTTATTTAAAAATATATTAAAATAATATTTTTTTAATTCAATTTTGATATCATCATATAAAAATGATTTAAAAACATAAAAAAATCATTTAAAATAAAAAAATATTTGTTTTAAATAATATTTTTAAAATACAATATCAAATAGAACAATGTGAAAAAAAGATGGAGTTGACCAAAGTTTCTTCTAGAGATGGGTGGGTTGGAAAGATTGCCTTCAATTTGAAGCAATTGGACACTTTGAAGTAGTTGTTATGCTGTAGTAGTAGTTGTTATTTTTTAAAATATATTAAAATAATATTTTTTTGTTTTTAAAATTTGTTTTTGAATATTATCACTTTAAAATAATTTGAAAAACTAAAAAATATTTGTAAAATACAAAAACAAACTAGATTTAAAGATTCATTGAGCTCTAAAAATTGTAATAAGTTTTTACATTAGCTGTGCAGTTGTTATTTTAGTATATTTCAAAAGTATTTATTTTAAAAAACATTAGAAATTCTTTTTAATGATTATACTAACTTTAAAAATATAATTATTTTAATATATTAAAAAAATACCTTTTTAAACAAATAAGTACCGGGATCTGGCAACTGTGTTGAGGCCCCATTTATGTAGTCGTCTGCCAGCAGTTAGTATAACAAAAGAAAGAAGCCCTTTGACTTGTATGCATAGAAAAACCAGCCGGAACGTGACTGATGAGCCAATTTTATGAAAATCTACGAGGAAATGAAGTGTAAACAACTCAAAATTTCATCTGCCAGAGCAAGAAACCTCCATTTTCTCAGGCTTACAGATGCAGGAACCACCCCCACCTTGTCAATCAATCTGTTTCCATTGCTTTCATGAGTCATGATTGATCATCATGACCTAACAATTTTGTCCACTCCGAGGTAATGTATTATTTGCCTAATAATGTTAGCTAGACATTGACCAGCTAAAGTTCTGCAGCTCAAACATAGGTTCTGATTACAATCCTCCATAGCTATTGTTTTTAAGTGTACAAATGTCGTCATTTCAATTATCCCAACAATAAACTCCTTATTAGGCAAACCAAATATACTACTTAATGGCAAAAGTTAGGACACCACATGGGGTGGTTAGCAGCAAGTCCCTGTGCATGAATGCTGTTTTTGATATTAAAATAAATTATCAGTAGATATCCGTTGAACTTCCCAAAGACAAATAACATCTACTTGCCTGAATGCTGTCGTAAAGAAACCGCATTGCCATGATCGATGCTTTCAGTTCTTTGTTTGCTAATTGCTAGGGCAGAAATTGAGAAGATAAACATCAACTTGTAATAATAATCTTACAAGATTTTATCACATTATAGAGCCAAGAGGTTCCGAACTGTGCTTGCTCATTTGCCTCACTGCTTCAAAGCAGCAACCGTGACTTTTACCTTCAACTATTTCAGATAATAGATTGCTCCTTCTGAAGTCCTCTGAAAACTTGAAGCAGAAGCTGGACCACCAAGGTTGCACCTCCCACAATGTGTTTCAATATAGCCGTGGCTCTCAAGCTTAAAAATGTAATTTATTGTGCGAGGTGTAATTTTCCCCATGATGAAGTGGAAAAGGTGTTCCACGGTGAGCAGAAATGCAAGGCTCATGGTTCTTCGTCTGAATCATATATATCTAATTCAATCATCTTTGTCGCCCCCTGCTTGACTTTGTCTACTGAAGCTTGCCCCTGCACGGTTTTCTTTCTTTTTAAATCTGGCTGTTTTTTTGTGACCATGGATTGATCCAGTTTCTTAGCAGATGATTTCCTGTAGAATGACGGATGAATGTTCAATGGCATAGAAAGGCAAACTCAAGTGTCTTGATCAGAAATGTGTGATTAATGGCATCATATAAATTATTCACCTTTTCTCTGAACTATTTACTTGTCTGTTAAGTGTGGCAGATACTTCATCGGAATTTTTTGAACTCGGTTTTCCTGCAAATACCAAATAATGAGAATTCAGGCGATGATATAAAGTCAGCATTAGCAGGAAGGCCAATGATCTTAAACCTGTGATCGCATTAAGGAACCTTATCCCCTGTGAGTGTGAATTTGTTGTCACTTTATCTGCATTGCTGTTGTTCAAGTACAATAATGAACGAATTAACAGCAATTAAAAAGATTGCAGTTTTAACACGGATTATGAGCATTAAGCATGCGATCTATGACAAACCTCAATGCTCTTTTGAGTGCCTCCACAGACAATAATTTCACTGGCTGTGCGGGTTTTTTTAAGTTTGTTTTGTCTCCTAGAGGGTCGACCAAGTAAATGCCTCGTGACTTGAGAGGATCCCTGAAAGCTGTTTTCAAGTTCCTGACAAATGAAAATTACAACTTGTTATAAGAACTCTTCTTTCTTCTTTTTTGTTGGGATGGGGGGGTGAAGAGAAGTCAAATTTAAAACAAAGTTTGCTGACAAGTTTCGTTGGATATGAAAATGTTAAAACAGTAGAAGCTACTTGATCACATACCCTCCCTTAAGCTCTGTTCGCACTGTGGAAAACCTCTCTGATGCTTTCTGTAGCAGCAAAACATGTATAATTAAATCCATTTTAAAGACATGTTGATCAAATTAGATAGCAGCACTGGAGAGTCAGACTTACTGAGTTATGATACCCGCAATACATCCCTTGACGTCTGAAACAGTAAAGTGACCAGAGTCAGACTATCAAGAATCAGAATTGCATGGGTTTTTACTTAGAAACTTTGATACAAGAACATGAAACCTTACAATTCTCAAATAGAAACTAAGTGTTGCTATAGAAGACAAAGGACTGTGTCAAACTTTATTGAGATTGCAGATTAAATTTTCTTGACTGTTGTTCAGGAAAGTTGTATAGTCCTTATATTCAGGTAGAGATAATAGAGATAACTTGTATGAAATTTCATCTTGCCATAGAAAGTTACATGATTTTAAAGATGCTGAAACATACTTATTTATGACTAGTGTACAAGGTAATCCATCCTTCCTTTTTCCCTTGCAAACTCCATAATCAGTTGAAGTACCCATCTTTAACATTTGATCTGCAGAGAACACGCTCAAAGAAAAACCGGTTCCCTGCAAAGTAAGAAAATTAAAGATTTTTTTTTCAGGAAAAAGACAAGTAACCTCGCAAGACCGAGAGAATATGACGTACCACATTGTCCTTGCGAACAGTGCAATTGAATAGTGCAAAAACTGTTCCAGCTTGCTCTTTACAGTTCTGGTGATAAGCATCGCCAAACAAGAAAAGAGATATACTGCTTTCATCTAAAGAACCAAATTTCCATATGCAATAGCTCTTCCCAACAGAACTAGTCTTTGGACTTCCCTTCTCAGTCAACACCCCAACAGTTGCCCAACATCCCATGAGAGTGTCTCCCATCAATAAATTTCTACAAAACCATATGATAGAAATCATAAGCCATGGTGCAATTTGAAATCCAATTAAGCCATTCAACAGACTCACTGTAAGGAGCTAAATGACTTCAAGAATCACAATTTTGTAACACAAATATAATGATTTGAGGACAATAAAATTACTTGATAGTTGGTAACCGAACAAAGCGAATGTCTGAGAAACGCTCGCTGAGCTCCGCAGCAGTGACCACTTGATTCCTGAAACAGAAATTAATACATTAAACACAACATAATTAGCCAGCTTCTAAGGTTTTCTCGACTCAATTTTAGCTTCCATTTGGTCACTTTGAAGGGATTAGAAGTACATTAGTGTCAACTCTTCTCTCTGGCAACGGAATGGTATAAAATATATAAGTAAATAATTAAATTTATCTCATAACACAAATAGATTAATAAACAATCAACTTTAACTACCCAGATTGTTTATTAAAGGCACATTCGGGTAACAAATTTAACAGCATTAGTATCTCAGACGGTAAACTAAGTATCAATTAGCATTTTTCATTTGTAGTTGGATAAAGATACCTTATTCTTAAACCTGAATACTTCTCCACACTAGCCTCGGTGGAGTTCTTCAAAGCATTCAATTTTTTCCCAGCTTTCATCACTGGTTTTGGCTCATAATCAAGACAATCTTGAACAGCATCTCTAAACACTGACAAATCAGCCTGCCCTTTTCTCCGAGGTGACCCATCATCCGATAAATACCCTTCACAACCAAGTCAAATCGATAGATAACCCACAATAAGTTCTCAAAAAATATAACACTGTCAGACAACCATTACCAACCCCGTAAGCAAGACGAGTGATATACGAAGCGAAATTTAGTAAGCAAGGTCAAGACCAGAACACCCTAGTTAATTTTTATCAGAAAGTAACCACCCCATTAGAAAATTTAAAATTCATATCAGCCCAACAAACAATGACAGACCAGTACATACAAAAATCTGCAAATTTCGAAAAAAGAAGAGATGCCCACATCAAGATTCTACCAAACAAGCCCAAAATCAATGAACCTTGAAAAAAAATGAATTTTATTAGTTAAGACTTAGTTTTAGCAATACTAATCAATACTAACCAGTGTATGCACAAAACAAATATAGAAATCCTGTAAATTAGGCTAAACTAAGAGAAAACCCACAACGAATTTAAAAATAAACAAGCGAAAAAGAAACGAAAGAGTCTATCTTTCTAAAAATGAATTTAACAGCACCAAATGAATCCAAATAAAATATAGTACCTGGTGAAAGGGAATGGTGATTTGAAGGGGAACCAGGAGGGGTTTCAAGAACTCTGTCATGAAGAGAGAGGAGAAGGTCAAGATCTTCTTGGTGGCTACTTGACATCATTGAGGATTTTCTCTTGTCCAGAGTGATTTTTGGTGGTTTTGTTTCTCTAATTTTTGTTGGAGGGAAAGTTTATTTTGGGAGGGAAAGGAACTGAAAACAAAAATGATAATCCGGTGCCGTTTTTACATGACCATTTAAGTCATGACTTGGATCATATATTATTCTTTTGTTTTAATAAAATTTATACTTGTACTCATGAGTAAAAATATATTTTTGATATGACATAAAAAATAAAAAATAAAATATTCTTTTCTATAATTTAAGAATCTTAAAATATATGATTCAAATAAAAAATAATATATAATTTAAAAAATTTAAAAAAATAATACAACTATTTATGTTTTTTTATCAACCAACAATTAACAAATAATTTGTTGAAATGTTATTATGTAAATTAAAATTATTTTCTTTGTCTTCATCTTTATCAGTATTCATATTATCAATTCAAACATGGTTATCATAAACAAATCATAATCAATTCAAATATTAAATAATCCTGATTATTTTCTATCAATTCAAATGCTCATGTTTATCCATAAATGTTTTGGTAACATTACTAGAATCCATTCAATATTTAGGATAACAAAGTTTCTAATAAAACAAGAAAATAAATCAAGTCAAGTCATGATTTTAATAATATTTAGTAATAAGGGTGAAAATAAATATAAAAATAAAATAAAAGTAGTTTTTTTATTTAAATCTAAAATAATTACATGGAGAATTATCATAATAATAAACTGTTTTAATTAAAATCAATTTCGAGCGTGCTCCATGCTATAAAAAGTCGTGAAACGTGTTTTTGTAATGTATCGTAAATTTAGCGGTCAAACCTTCACCTTCGAAATTGCATGAGCCATGAGGTGTCACTAACCAATTCAAACAACCATCAAAACAATAGCAGACACGAACATGAAAGTCTCAACGCAAGCCAGTCACGACCAGTACTTTAAAACAGCAACCTATAAAAATACCCTTGTCCGAATTTTCCTCTGTGACCATCTTTTAACCTTTCGTTTCTCTCTGCACCATCGCCATCATCAAATACCTGCATCTTCAGCTGCTGGGCACCTCCTCCTTCGAAACCGAAGAGGAGCATGTACCCTAGTATTGCCTCTTGAAGCAGGAAAAAACAGCATAGCTTCCTCATTTTATCTCTCTGAGTCTTGGTTATCTAAGAGAGGTAAGCATGGCAGGAAAAAAACATGTTTTTTTAATCGCTACGCTTCTCTCCTTGTTGGTTTCTTCAGTCGTTGCTCATGGGGGTAAGCAAGTGGGTGTGACTTATGATGAAAGGTCCTTGATTGTCAATGGCAAAAGGGAGCTTCTCTTCTCTGGCTCCATTCACTATCCTCGCAGTACTCCTGATGTAATGATAATGTTCTTCACTACCAAGCTTATTCTGCATTCTTTTGTTTTTCATTTCTAAGAGGATACGACTGATTGTTGTGTTGAATCTGGCTTCAGATGTGGCCAGAGTTGATCCTGAAGGCGAAGGCTGGAGGTTTGAATGTGATCCAAACCTATGTCTTTTGGAACATTCACGAGCCGGAGCAAGGCAAGGTAAAAGACCAGTCTTGTGATCAATATCGTGGACCGGCTGTTTTTCTGTCTGCAATTAGCATCTGTTGGACTAATTCTGATTTATGTTTGCCATTGTAGTTTAACTTTGAAGGACCATATGACTTGGTGAAGTTCCTCAAGACGATTGGGGAGAATGGCATGTTCGCAACCCTCAGGCTTGGACCGTTCATCCAAGCTGAATGGAACCATGGGTATGATTCAGCTCCTCTCGTCTTCTCTCTTCTGATCATTTCATATTTTATTCGGCCACATCAGTTTATCTTTATCTCTCTTACACATTGTTTTCAATCTGGTCTCTTAGAGGACTTCCATATTGGTTGAGAGAGATTCCAGACATCATATTCCGTTCCGACAACGAACCCTTCAAGGTACTAGCATCTCCCCATTTGCTTAAAAATAAGTCTCTGAAACAACTGACCCGATCGTTTGACAAGTAGTTTCAAATTCTGCAGCATCACATGGAGAAATTCGTTACAAAAATCGTCGACATGATGAAAGAAGAGAAATTATTTGCATCACAAGGAGGCCCCATCATCTTGTCTCAGGTTTGATTCCACTCTAACAATCACAACCTACGTATCTTTTATTTTACCATTGAACACCAACCAATTTTCTTCTTCTTATTGTAATGCAGATTGAGAATGAGTACAACACTGTCCAGCTTGCATATAGGAACCTGGGAGTTAGCTATGTTCAGTGGGCAGGGAATATGGCTCTGGGGCTGAACACCGGAGTCCCATGGGTCATGTGCAAGCAGAAGGACGCCCCTGGTCCCGTGGTAAGCTAACAAGGTTTTCCATGAATCAACCTTCATAATTAAGAGGACTGATCTGCAAATTACAATGAAACACCCGTGCCTTATTGTGCAGATCAATACATGCAACGGAAGGCAGTGCGGAGATACATTCACCGGCCCCAATAAACCCAACAAGCCATCTCTATGGACCGAGAACTGGACTGCTCAGTGAGTACAGACTTTGAAGATTATCACCGCGTCATTCACAAGCATTAAAAAACCATGAAAAAACAATCTGTAAATCCTAGATATGAAAAAAGTAATTGAAAGAACAGGATAGAGAAGCAAATGAAGCTATGATGTTAACGCAACTCCAATGAATTGATGCTTACAGGTTTAGAGTTTTTGGAGATCCCCCGTCCCAAAGATCAGCAGAAGACACTGCATTTTCTGTTGCTCGCTGGTTTTCAAAGAATGGTAGTCTAGTCAACTACTACATGGTGAGGAGAACGGTTATATCTCTGTAACATCTTCCAACAAGAGAAATTTTCTTCTGTGAAACATTGTAATTACTGTGTTTGCAGTATCATGGTGGGACAAACTTTGACAGAACTGCTGCCTCATTTGTAACAACCCGCTACTACGATGAAGCTCCTCTTGATGAATATGGTAAGGTTTAACATCTTTAAATCGATGATATATTCAGAAGAAAAGATCCTTCAAATAACTAATAGGCCTTTCATTCCATGACTTGCAGGTTTGCAGAGGGAGCCAAAATGGGGTCACCTCAAGGACCTGCACAGGGCTCTAAATCTATGCAAGAAGGCTCTTCTATGGGGAAGCCCCAATGTTCAAAAGTTGTCTGCTGATGTCGAGGTAAGCAACTAAGCATCTACGAGAGATTTTAACTCCATTCCAGAGCTCCCCTTGCAATCACGTGAGAAATAAGATGGTTCAGCTCCAAAAATAAATGAATATAGTTCCTTAATCTGTTTTCCTTTACAGGTTAGGTTTTTTGAGCAACCAGGAACAAAGGTTTGCGCCGCTTTCTTGGCCAACAACAACTCAAAAGAAGCAGAAACTGTTCAATTCAGGGGTCAGGAGTATTACCTGCCTGTTCGTTCCATTAGCATCCTCCCAGATTGCAAGACTGTCGTTTATAATACCATGACGGTAGTTCCTAATCTCTTACTTGTCTATATCGATAATTTCTTGAGACTAAGTATAGGAGTGGCCCCCAAACAGGTATGACAGCCGCTAAGTAATCCCTTCTTTTTCTTTCATGTCGAGCAGGTTGTGTCGCAGCATAACTCAAGAAGCTTTGTGAAATCAAGAAAAACAAAGAAGCTGGAATGGAATATGTACTCAGAAACAATTCCAGCTCAACTTGTAGTAGATTCCATCTCGCCAAAAGAGCTTTATAACTTAACTAAAGATAAAACTGACTACACCTGGTTCACCACAACGTGAGTATATAAGCTTATTTTTCGCCTATCCATCAGCAAATAGATGAATGCTAACAGGAGTTACCTAGTGCTTCTACTGAAACCAAAATCTGACATGTCTCTGTAAACTCTAATCCCAGCATAAATGTGGATCGCCGTGATTTGAACGAGCGAAAACGTATTAATCCAGTTTTAAGAGTTGCAAGTCTTGGCCATGCGATGGTTGCTTTTGTAAATGGGGAATTCGTAGGTAATTAGAACAAGCATATGTACTATAATTTTCACCATGCTTTAG
Source organism: Salix exigua (assembly GCA_032356905.1). Classification (NCBI taxonomy): domain Eukaryota; kingdom Viridiplantae; phylum Streptophyta; class Magnoliopsida; order Malpighiales; family Salicaceae; genus Salix; species Salix exigua. The sequence goes on along the minus strand of CM063596.1, from coordinate 11,110,185 downwards.
TAACAAGATTTTACTGAGGTAATCGTGGATAATGTTTTCAGGTTCTGCGCATGGGAGCCAAATCGAGAAGAGCTTTGTCCTCCAGCATTCTGTGCATTTAAAGCCTGGGATTAATTTTGTTACACTCTTAGGAACACTAGTTGGACTCCCAGTAAGTAGCCATCGTAGCTAACGGATGTTCAGAATTTGGAAATGAATTTATATTTGAAACTGACGCGAGTTTCTCCTTATCGATGAAGGATAGCGGAGCCTACATGGAACATAGGTATGCTGGACCTCGCGGTGTATCAATCCTAGGTTTGAACACTGGAACACTTGATCTGACATCCAATGGCTGGGGACACCAGGTATGATTTGTCAACTAACTATCTCATCTGAAAATATAAATTATTGAATAGAGTGTTAAGATATAATTTATATTATTCTTTAACATTCTTTCAAATGATTGTTTGATAAATAAGATTCTAATGAGATCTCAAGATATTATTTATATTATTTTGTAACAGGGTATGCCTTGTATAAATAGGGAATACTCAATCAAGTTCATCAAAAAATAACTTCACAATGATAGCAAATTAGGGCTAATGTGCGTTGCATGATCCCACCTTGTAGGTTGGCTTGTCAGGAGAGACGGCTAAATTGTTCACAGAGGAAGGTGGGGAAAAGGTAGCGTGGACAAAAGTCCAGAAGGCAGGACCTCCAGTTACATGGTACAAGGTAATGTTGGGATATCATTTGTCCTAGCGATCAATCTTCAAATTTAACAGCTCAGGTATCACTTGGCAACGAGCTGGTTTCTTGGCATTCAAATTTAACATCATATTTTCTTGTTGCAGACACACTTTGATGCTCCTGAAGGAAAATCCCCTGTTGCTGTCCGGATGACTGGCATGAACAAGGGCATGATTTGGATCAATGGTAAGAGCATTGGTCGATACTGGATGACTTACGTCTCCCCGCTTGGAGAGCCTACTCAATCAGAGTAAGTAAAACAATATTTCTTGAGTGTTCTTCAAATAAAAAGAGAAGGACTATATTATCAATCTCTGCTTGTAAATCAGGTACCACATCCCAAGATCTTACTTAAAACCAACAGACAACCTGATGGTTATATTTGAGGAAGAGGGAGCAAACCCTGAAAAGATTGAGATCTTAACTGTCAATAGAGATACTATCTGTAGCTATGTGACTGAATATCACCCACCAAGTGTGAAATCATGGGAAAGGAAGAATAACAAATTCACCCCTGTTGTGGATAATGCAAAACCAGCAGCTCACTTAAAGTGTCCAAACCAGAAGAAGATTATCGCCGTGCAGTTTGCAAGCTTTGGTGATCCTCTGGGTACCTGTGGAGAATATGCTGTTGGAACTTGTCATTCACCGGTTTCCAAGCAAGTAGTTGAAGAGGTAATTCTTTGATTATTATTTTTCCATCTCATCTATCAGGGCTAAATTTACCTAAATGGCAAGAGACTGATGGGATTTCTACTCGAATCTGAGCAGCATTGCTTGGGGAAAACTAGCTGTGATATCCCCGTTGACAAGGGACTTTTTGTTGGCAAGAAAGATGATTGTCCAGATACCAGCAGGACACTGGCAGTTCAGGTGAAGTGCAGCAACAAGGATCCCAAGCGTTCTGCTAACTAGGCTTCAGTGTTTTTTGTGATCCCGTGCCTGGCAATTTTATTGCGGTTTCAAACACATGCAGACTCGAGTATTTTCGTTCTCGAAATTTTCCCTTTCGTAAGTTAGATTGGGCGACCAGAGAAGGCTGCAGAAAATCATGGTTGATGGGTTTAAATTTTCAATAGCTGCAGAAAATTATACTGTGTTTGAATAAACATTATACAACAAACATTGAACATGGCCACCATTGTCACTCTTAGATAATGCCAAGGACTAATACAAGATGAGCAGCTTTACTTTTCAAGGGCATCCAAAATTCAACCCGCCGCAATTGGAATATCCACAGCAGATTGGAAATCTGAACTAACAAACCTCAATGTATTAGCCATTTCTCAATTGACATTTTGCTTTTACAAGCAGAATTATTTATTTGATCTTTCTAGATCACGTTTTATTTTCAATACACAGTTGCGGATGAAGATCAGGAGTTGTTTGTAAATTCAGGTGCAAAGTCTATTTTTTAAAAAAATAATTAACAAAAGTTATGGTGGATTTGATAATTTTGAAGCTCGGAGCTAGAATGTGGTTAGATTTTATTTTAAGTAAATAAAAGCAGCAATTGGTACAAGTTTTTAGCCATGTATGTGCCTGTCAAACAACTTATATACAGTAAGGATATTTTAAAAATATTTGTTAGCATATACCTTAATTTCATTAAAAATCTAAATTGCTAGTTAAATAGGTTAATAATCCTAGTTAATCTAAATCAATCAAAACAATATTATTATTTTTTTTAAATCATAGCACATTTAATTATTAAATAAATCTAATTGATCATGTTAAATCAGAACAATTTTGGAGATCAAAATACCCGAGATTTTGCAGGTGATTCACACATTTAAGTGTAAAAGCAGCAAGTAAACTCAATGCAAGACAACCAGCGATTGGAAGCTGTAACTCAAAGGTCATTAAATGTCCTTCAAAAGCTCCCCCTGAATGTAAGAAAATTCATTTGAAAGCAGATTCAAAAGGGACCGTTGATTTCTTCTTGTGAGTATAGTAGTCAAATGAATGGCTCGTTAAAATCTAGTTTACAAAGAAATTGAATCTCTCCATATGAAAATTGGACTGAAAATACTGTTACCTGTCAGGAAAAGAAATTAACAGGAAACTTGAGTTCTCTGACGATAACTTTCTCTATTGTCACTTAGATCCTCAAATCTAATTATTTAAATTTAAGGCTTTAAAACCATGACTTTTAGAAATGAAAACGATTGGATGTGTTTATTTATTTTGGAAAAAAATGGCCAACACGGCGGGCTGGAGTGCCATTCTCGAAATTGAAGCATGAAATGGCTAACATTAGATGAAAGTTACTCGTCAGTAAGATGTCGGGAGCTACTTTCTGAGGATTTTATATTCAAATTCAACCAACCAAGACTGACTAGAATGATATCGGGATTCAGAATTTCGTACTCACGCGGTTGCGCGATCCAACCGGTTTTTAGCTATTTAAAAAATATTTTTTTTATTTTTTTTTAAATAAATATATTTTTATATATTTTAGACATTTCAAAAATAATTTTTTAAAAATAAAAAAATATCACGATAAACACTTTAAAAATACTATATTATTAAACTCAGCTAGGGATGGAAACTATTCCCTATACATAAGCGGACAGAGAATAGATAAACACTTTAAAAATACTATATTATTAAACTCAGCTAGGGATGGAAACTGTTCCCTATACATAAGCGGACAGAGAATAGACAGCGAACAATACGGTCAGAATGGAAGGGGTACTTGGACTACAATGAAAGATGAGACCACAATGAGAGACCACAGAAGCCTAAATTGTACACTGTTATTAGCTTCGTTTGATTTTACCTCTTGTTTCTTGCATGACAAAAAAAAAAGTTAAAAAAATTGATAATATAACCTACAAAATACATTTCAAAACCTAAAATGCAAGTAATAAAATAAAACAACAAAATCACGTAAAATAAGGGAGGGGGATAGCAATATTTCAGTGTTTATTTTGCCATTTCCAACATTACTTGAAATACATTTACATTCATTCTATCGGACAGCAAAGTTTGGTAGAAAAAATTGAAAATTTCCTATTTATTTACAAGAATTAGCAACTGAACACGCCTCCATATGTTCCTTCTTTACAGCATGAAAATGCAGCAGCATCCAACCTGAAAAATTTAACCCGCAAAATTTAAGGAACCAGTGACATCCTGCCAATGAAGTACCAATTAAATAACTTCAATTTGTAAAAATCAGAAGACGTCTTCGATGAGCTGCATGTACACAGTTTAGAGAACAAATGGGCGAGCTATCCCGGCAAATATTCTATCCAGCTTCAGTAACAAAATATGCCAAGAGCCTCCACAAAATAATATGAGCTGACCTTGATGACATAGCTTAAAGAAGCACCAAAAAGAAGCCTTGGAATCTCAAATGCATCCCGGGAAAAAGTCTGGGATTCTTGTGATGTAATATACAGAGATTCAATCACCTAGTCAAAAAAACTCATGACAAATCAAAAGATCCCTGCCCTTCACTGATTGCATACAGCAATTTCTTGTACATGACTTCCTGTTTAAAGCACAGCTATAGTAAGCACCAGATGATGTAAAAATTCCCAGACAACTAAGCCAGCATTAATCAAGATACCACTGAGAAACACGGCATAGTTAACATGATAAGAAAAAAAAAATTAGTTCTATTTTGATAACCGAATACAGTACCTTGGTAGAGTAAGGAGGAAGCTTTAGGTAATTTGCACAAGTCATGACACTAGGCAAGTCATCATCAGCTGATTCAGCTGAAGGTCCAGTTCCATTCGGCATTGCATTCCCTGCAGATGAAGAATGCTGCATCCAGAAATGCTATTGTTATAGGCAACTACAGAAAATTTAAGATGCCTTTGAAAGCGACAACACAGAGATGACAATCTTGCTCAAATCAAAGCCAACAGACTTCACCATAAAATTTACAGGAAGATGCCATAAAAATACATGACACACTACCATGAGTTGCTGCCTCAGGAAAAAATACGTGTGCATCATCACCACCCCAAAACAAAACCAAATCCAAACTGCCCATCAGCTATTCCACATACTTATGCAGGTAGTGAGGAAAACATTAGGATTTCATTTATGCCACAGCTCAAGTTTATAAAATACACATGAAATGGGAATTTGTTATGACTCAATGTAACACCAGACAATTCAAAGCACCAAAAAGACCACAGCCAGGCATGATCATCTGATATATCTTACCCAAATTTGAAGTTTGCAAATTTTTTCTTCAGTGATCAAGCATTATATTTTTGCAATTTATGGTATCAACTACCAATTGTAAAGGGCCATGTTACTATTTTCTGCGTGCAAGGAGCATGCATAATTCCACTTCATGGGAAAAGGGGGGGGGGGGGGGGGGACAAACAAGCACCTCCAGTCAATAACAGTACCCTTTTTTTTTCTTGGGCAAACAAGAAGAACCTCAAATCAATTACAGTACCATCTGCATGATTTAATGCATTTTTTTCTTTCTCAGGCCACCACGTTCACTATTGCAAAGTACATCGTAGTATAAGATTTCACATCTGTGCACTTAATTGACCACTATAAACTTAATTTATTTTCACACATGATTTTACTATCCATCTTGTTATTGTATTTTATGGAAATCCTAGTTGAAAACACATTTTAACGAACTTGCCACGACAGCCTATAGAAGCGCATATATGACTAGTGACATGCAAGTGCTATTAAAATGTTATGCACATTCAGCATAGCATGCCCCAAACAGAACATTAGATTGAAACAGATACACGGCTTCAAGGCATACCTTTCTCACAATGGTTAGTTTTGGGTTTAAGACAGCCAGACCTCCAGGTGGCAGCCTGGGTGCCCCAGTAACAAACTGGCAGAATGCACGCTGCTGCTCCGGTGTGAACTCTCCCATAATCTCAAGCAGCTATAAACATTGCAACCCCAGCAGCAAAACCATCCGATGAGATGAAAAACATGGAAGCATATTATCCAAAACATGATCCTCAAAAAATGAAGTAAAAGACATACATTGACAATGGCTGGACTCTTAGCAGTGTATCCATGATCAAATTTTATATGATCAACAAGTGTATCGGGCTGCATCAGTCAAACCATCCAATAAATAATACAGAAAACAAGTTCCAGTCTCATAATGCTTAAATGGCTGAAAGAGAGAGAGTTACCTCCCACAACTCTCTGCGACCACAAAGCAAATAATCCAATTCTTGTGGAGTGAATATTTGCAATGAGGAGATGTCAAATACCTAATTGATAAGCAGAACAGGGATTATTAGAACTTGAAACACAAGAAAAAAAGTGTGATCGCAAAAAATCAAGGCAATTGTAATAGATTTAGGTAACATTGCTACATAAACAGCAGATAAATGAAGTATAGATACCAGGTGTTAATCAAATAAATAATGCATGAAACACCATCGAACTTCAAATTTACACAAGTTAATTTAAAATCTAAGGCACAAAATTTTCTTTTGATAATTACTGGATTCATAAAAGACAGATGAAACTGAACCTGATTGAACCCAGCTCTAAATGCTTCCATTTGTCGAATAATCCCAGTCTTGACTGTTGCATCAACTACCAAGGATATGAATTCCTCCAAATTATTGATATCAACCTGAAGATCATAACAAATTTCGAAGAATAATAAATCATCAAAATGGAGGGCAGTTTATGGTAGAAATATTACATTCAAATTCAAAAGGATATTGAGGTTAGGATAGGTTCTCTACAGTTTCATCTCCTGGCTTCAAAATGTAGTCTGGATAGCCTGGAAGAGTAAAATCAAAGCAGAGATCTTCTATCGTGGTCCCATGAAAATGTAAATCAGCAATGGCTTCATGATTATCACTCCCTGTTGATTCTAAATAATGTTTCCGACAAACAAGGGCATGCAATTCTTGTAAGGTCTTCCCCAATTCAGCATCAAACAAAAGAATATCATACAAGTCAAGTTCCTGCAATTGATAAGAGGATAAATATTTCAACCAACAGACATCAGTGAGAGGATAAAATTTAGACAACGTGCAGTAAAATGAACTGGTTCAATAGCCTACTTGACCAAGCAAAAGCTTATAAAATGCCATTGAAAGCGGCAGGTCCAAAAGTCGTCCATCTTGAAGAGCTTTGGCCATCACACGTCCAACCAACCGGAAATACTCAATGGTTTTATATATCTGGCTCCCCTCAGAAGCACTAGCAGTTGGTGGCCAAGGACGAGGGAACAAACCAAGTGGAGCTTGGACAAGATCTGCAGAAACTGCAGTACCAGATTCAATATTGGATTTTTCATTTTTGTTGTCATCTCCATCAATTTCCATTGAAGGTTTGTCTGCAGCAGAATTTGACCTCCACATTCCAAGAGTGATTTTCTGAAGATCATGACTCAAAAGTGTGTAGAACTCTAAGGTAGGACCCAACCCTGTGCCAACCTCACCAAAATATTCTACTTCAAGCACAGCCTTCTGACTAGAATACATCTCCATTACTTTTGCAGCAGAATCCAAAATACGGTTTCGGGAAACACGAACTTTCTGGCGCTGTAATCTTGCCACCCTCACCTCTCTTTCATTTGTTGATCCATGACCATCAGCCCCCTGCTGCTGCTGAAGACGATACAAAGCACGAGATAATCCAAAAGCAGTTGAATAGAAGTACTGTCGCCGGGTCTCAAAAGGGAACAGAAATGGACACGCTTTTGTTAACTGATAACACCATGACGGAAGGCTCCCACTGCACAGAGCAAGGGCATCTTGAATTTGTCGAGCTAATTTAGGTGTGAGCTTGCTATTTATGAATTCTTCAGCAGGAACCCTGACACTAGTAGCAATCAACTCATCCAAGCTTGATATTTTCCCCTCAGAAAAGTTGTCAGAAATTAGCTGAACCCTCAAACGCGGTGCAAGCTGGTTCAAACCCTCAAGTATACGTAATAGGGCCAATATATTATATGTAGGGTTAGATTTTTCCAAATCACAAGGAAGTTCCGCTTGCAAGATGCTATCTAAAAGGGACACGCAGTGCATTTGGGCATCTGAGTTTGAATTGGACGAGCCACCTTTGATGGACTTTGTTGCACTAGAACTTGGGCCTCCAACAGAAGCCCTATCAGCTTGTTCATCTGCTCTTTGATATGTAATGGTATATATATCACTCCAAAGTCTACTCCCATCACTAGAGATGAAATCCCTGCCACCATACCTGTCTTCATCATCCTCTTCCAGAACAAGTTGTCGCTGGATGGCCTGATAGATTGTCAAATGCCTATTTAGTTGCTTCCCACCGGCAGTAAATATCAACTTTGGAGGGTCACTAGAGCTACCAAACAAGGGACGTCCTTGTCGATCTCTTCCTCCTCTGATGCCTCTACCATTAGCAGATCCAAGCCCAGCCATTGCAGCAGCAGCAAATGACATAGCTCCCCTAGATCCATAAGAGGCACCGCTTCTAAAATCAGTGGAATCTGAGCCCCGAACAGCAACAGCCCTGCTACTTGAACCAGAAGCAGGGTTGCTTTGGCTGTCACTTGCTGGTGGTGCAACATTGCTATCCTCTGATGCAGCACCCAATTTCACATCATGTACCTTTTCAGGCATGCACACAGGAAGAGAATCATCTCTTAACACCTGGGAGAGAGAGGTATTAATGAAATCTTGAAAGTGGTGAAACTTAACAGTGGGCCTTTTTGCAAATTAACTCCGTCATGAACCAAAAAAATAAATTAAGGTTGTTAGACAGCAAGTGACAGATTGAGTTTTCAAAAAGCAGTGTTTGAGGCAAAAACAAACTGATTTGCTTTAGTTCTGTAGCCTTTATAAATCAATGTTTTGAAGACTCAAAACTACACTTTTCGTTGCTTTTCCAAGTTTATGAAAACAAAAACCAAAAGGAGCAGAAATAAGACAAACGCTAAGCATACAGAACGAATTTATAATATATAAATTTCATAATTAACAAAGGAGAGAAAGCAATCATAGGACATACATCTTCATGGTCGTCATCGTCATCGTCATCATCGGAGATGTCATCATCTTCAATCACCAATGCATCATCAATCTCAACAGGGGATATATCCAACTCCTCATCCTACAAAAAAACATTCAAAGAGTTGCATGAAAATCAAGATTTTCAAGATACTAAATATATGAAGTGTCTTGCATGGACTAGTTTCAATAGATTAGCGGGTTAAGAAATGAGGCTGCACTCAAATAAGTCCAGGTTTCTTCAGAAAAGGCAAGCATAGACTTCTCGCAAGACTTTGATTGATGTGTACAGCAATCCACATACAAATGCACAGAGTTCCATACCGAGGATTGACCCTCTAAAGACTCCTGAAGTCCTGTACTTTCATTACCAGAACTTAATGTAAGGAAAAAGTTGAGCTGATTTTAAACTAGTTTTAGTCATTTGGGAAGTTCATTGAACTAGTTTATTCAAATATAAGATGAGTAGCTACTATATAGCAGTGGGAAGAAGTTTGCTGACATCATAGTATCCTGAGTTAAGACCACATAAAAAAGAATTTTAAAATTCTAACAGTTTTGATATTGTGAGTTAAGACCTCCGAATAATTTAATCATTGTATCCTTGAATAATTTAATCATTGTATCCTTGAATAATTTAATCATTGTATCCTTGAATAATTTAATCATTGTATCCTTGAACTACACCATACCTCAGAACTAGAATCCCCATTCAATGGTTGCATTTGTGCATCTTTATCAATGGCTGCTCTTCTACGAGCAGCGTTTCTAGTTTGAGGTCCTTTTGTCTCCTCCTGGGCTGGTTTCAATACCGCTTTGCCCTTTCCCTTTGATGTGCTTGTGCTTTTCTCTGGTATTGGTTCCTTTGTAGCTGAATCTCCTATATTAACAGTTGATCTGGATCTTGCAGATTGACGGCGGGTAGCAGAAGCAGGAATAGAGGCAGACGGGGATGATGCACCAGCTCCAGGCTGAGTAGCCCCTGATTCAGAGTTTCCTGCTGATGCCAAAGCCTTGTGACCAGTTTCACTTCGCTGCACTCGCGGCCAAAGAAATTCTTCTACGGCAGCTAAACTTGCTAATGGATCAATAAGTACAACATTGGAAGAGTAATCACGGAGAGCCTTTTCCCCTTGGGCTCGACAGAGACGCAACTTAAAAGGTTGAGATAGCGCACTTAGTCCAGAAGACAGGCGTGCACCTCCGCTAGATGACCTAGAAGAATGGCTCAGAACAACAGGAAAACGCTCCAAGGATGACAAAGCATTTTGAAGCTTCTGAACTAAGACAGCCATGGGTGCTGCACCCCCTTCATCAATACTGGAAGGAAGGGCTAGAATTACAAATGACTTGAATCTTCTAAGTGCTTGTTGCCGAAGCTTCGGTAGGTTAGCTTCTGAAATTCTCTCCTTGGTACAATAGCCACAAGAAAAATAATTCAGCAAGGTTGCCACAGCACCACTGCCAATAAACTCAAAAGTGGATACACCATCCCCTTTTCCAAGCTCTGATAGCATCTCGGATATCACCCCAATCAAGTAATCTTCCTTGTTTGTGGAACTGTCAATAGGATGGGATCCGGAAGCCTTTGATTTTCCCTTTGCTTTGGTCTTTTGGTCATCAACACCAGCATTCAACTTTGTGCAGAGATTCTTCAAGTGTAAAAGGTCATCAGTAACCCCATCTTCAGCAGCACCAGGATCTGATGGGAAGTGCTTATCTCTGAAAGCTTTAGCACATGCACTGACTGCCAATCGCAAATTTGAATTGACCATTGGGATTTCTATAGAACTTGGAGGTGAGCCAGCATTTGCAAAAATAGGGTTTTTGGATTCTTCAGAATTTGCGTCAGGATTTGAGCTCCCACTGCGACGTTTGTAACGCCTGGAACGTGACGATGTTCCAGGAACAGACTCATTATCCTTTTCAGCAGAAGAAGCCTGGGTAGGAGCCGTATTAGGATTTCCAGCTAAGATAAGTTGATCTACAGCATAAACCACACCTTCTCTAACGAACATCTTGGAGAAAATTGCAGGAAGTTTTTCCATAAGAATCTCAGCTACTTGTAAAGCAGGAATCAAGACATGTGGATCTTTCCATGCTAACACCCCAGCTAGGAAACTAGAGGAATAAATAACACGGATAAATACTCATGTGACTGAACATGATAAGTGTATATCAAACGAACAAGCATGAATTAAAATTGCTTTACCTTGATATGTTTGTCATGCCAAGTAGAGACTGAATCATCTCTGCATTGCTGAAGTGCATCAACTTCCCAATAACTGAGAGACATTTGTGGCGAACAGGACTGTTGACACTGGAACCATAAATCTGCTTATCAAGGCAGATGATGCCATTATTACCAACTTCAGTGAACAAAAAACAGAATCCAGATATTTAGACACTGCAAAGTCCACTTAAAAACTGACCTGTATCAGAACAGGAAGAAGGTCCATTCCAAATTGCTGCAGAAGTTCAGGTTGATCATTTAATAACTTCTCACGAGCTGACACCTCAGGAACATTTCCATTGATGTCATCTTGTTTCCCAGAACTACTGGAAGGAGACTTCTTTACAGCAGATCCTTTGACCAACATACTGGAGCTGGTTGGGAGAGAGATAGTTCCTTGTGGAAGCGGAGGAAGAAGCTCATTTGCCAGATTGACAATCTCGAAAATCTAGACAGCAGAGTTAAAGAAAATTTTGCAACTTGTCAAATGAAGCTGCAACTTGGTTATGAGACTGTTGAATAGACCATTAGCATGGTTAAACATCTATTTTCAAATCCCAAGAGAACTTCAACATGAAAAAAAAGGACCACGGAACAGAATAAGTAGGTACCTGATCTGATGGTCGACTTAGAGCAGGAGGAACAGAGGAGTTAGCAGAAACCCCAGAACCCGATAGTATCTCTTTAAGAATGCCACTGACACCAAGAAGAAGTAATGTTTTGGCTCCTAAAGGAGACCCACTTGCACAAGTGGATAGCAGTCGAATTAAACCCTGAATGCCTCACATCAGAAAACAGCCTCCAAATACATGGCACAAACTAAATGGGCAGCATAAGAAATTCTTTTACCGTATATGTTGGAGTGCTGACAGAAGGCTGTCCACCTCCAGAACTGCTAGTGGAAATGAGAGAGGCAGCTTGTGCAACAAGTCCATGATTACACAGTTCATCTAATTTGTCAGGAGATGAGGCAAAGGCTTCAGCAATCCTTGTCAAACAAACTGAAGCGTGCTCCAAAACCTAAAAACATTGGAAATTGCATTAGATGCAAAAGAAAGTGGAAGGTGGTGAATTAGCTATATCTTGGATATTAAGCAGCAAGACTACCTTGGCATCATGGTACTGGAGAAGATTGGTCAGCAGAGGAACTGCTTCCATCACAAAGTCAGCTGCATCTGAAGGAAGTTTCTTGCACATATTTGCAGCAGTAGATAATGCTACTCGCTGAAAACATAACAATGATCAAAAGAGCCTCAATAGGAATGTGAACTAGTCCACAATGTCACAGCATCTTAGCATGCCTGGTTAGCTATGAAAGAAATAGCAAATTGAATACCTGGACTCCAGTCGAAAAAAAATCAAGATAAGAAAGCACTGCCATAAGAGCACCGGCACGCAGACATGCAGTTGGGTGCTCTTGAGATATCTTCTTTAAAGCTTGCAGGGACTGTAATATGAAAGCAGAAGAAGCAGTAAATTTCAGTCATAAACAGCAAAAACCAGTTGATTGCAGTCCATCTGAATAGTATCACAATGCATACAGAAAGAATGCAACTTTAATACTCACAAAAAGCAAGATACTGGTGTAGCTAATCATACATAAAATCCCAAATGATTTAATCCATTTAATACACTCATAAGCCATCAATGCTGTGTGCTATATACGAGAAAAAAATATCATGAATTCCAGATAAATAGCCCACTTAATGCATGCATGGACAATCCATTTACTAACAGGTGTAAGAAAAATCAAACTGGGGCATTGAAAAACTAACCTGTTCAGCAAGGTCCATGTACTCAATAGTAATCAGCCTTGCAACAAAACACGAAACAGCCCCATAATGAACAACAGCAGCACAAGACGAGGGCAGGACATCACATAAATGCGTAATAGCCCTTGCAGCAAGCAACATAATATCAGGATTACTCTCATTATTCAACAACCCAACAAGAACCGGAACAAAGGAATCCACAGAAAAAGTACTCAGACTCTCTTCAGTCCCGATAGAAAGCATTTCACAAAGCTGCGTTAAAGCTTCCACTTGTTTCCCTTCTTCTCCATCCGCCCTTAACCCAGACAAGATCTTCTTCAATCTCCCTGATTGATGCGAGCTTGAACCTGAGCCCATCCCTGGGGAAGGCAACAAATCATCAAGACCGGCACCCAACTTTCTCAATAAACCCTGTAAAGCACTACTAGCTGAAGTCAAATTCTGATGGAAAGCACCGATTCCACCGCCTTCACTGTCATCGTCGTCGTCGTCGTCGTCGTCGTCATCAACATTAGGGTTATTGTTGTCATTTCCAGAATCCAAATTATTACTGATTTCCCTATTTTCACGCGAAACCCTAACCTCATGTTCTTTCTCTTTGCCTTTCTCCGATTCACTATTGCTATTACTGTTCCTATTCCGACGTGAACGAGAAGAAGAAGACGATTCAACAGGTTTGGAGTCCATGGGGAGAGGGTGAGCACGTGTGGAGCGAGAGCGGGTAGCGGTTGTTGTCGTTGTTGCGGTGGCAGCGTTGGTGCGGGATCGTTTGTTGGAGCGAGTAGTGGCACCGGCGGTGTTGGTGGCGGCAGATGAGGAGGCCTCCGCCCGTTTCCGGCTACGAGTTTCCATACAAGAACTAAACCCCCAGAGTTACACCCGTCATCGCGCAATCACGCGCCACCGGATCGCGTAGTAATGATAAGAACTAGATGCATCAGATTGAAAACCCAGGAAATTTAGGGAATTTGGGAAATTTTGATAGAGAGATAGAGGAAAGGGAGAATTGGAATGGAGAGAAACCCTAAAAACAGAACGAATAAAGAAGAGAGGAGGAGTGAGGTGGACCAGTTTTTTATGTGTTTGTTGGAGGAAAAAAAAAAACTATGCTGATTATATTTGTTCTCTCATCCGTAAAGGATTTTTTTTGTTTTTTTTATGTAATGTGGTTTTTATTTTGTATTTTAAATTTAAAAAAAATATTTTTTATTGTAATTTTAAAATATTCTTTTATATATTAATATCAAAAATAATATTTTTTAAAATTATTAATCTAAATATATTTTGAAATAAAAACAATTATTACTCTACTTGAGCAATGTTTTCATAATATCAATGGATTGAGTTAATATAATTCAAGATAAATTTTCATAAAATAATGAAAAACAATCTCTTTTTATTTTCATCAAATACATTTTTTATTTTTTTCTTATCAATCTCAGGATACATGGCTACATTGTTTTTTATAATCAATTTTCATTAAATAAAATATATTACATGTACCAAATAAAGCTAATTAAAATAATATTAATAAACAAACTATATATGTGTGTGTGTGTGTTGAAAATTGGAAATTAAATACATTATATGTTTGTTAGTTATGATGCAATTGTGAAATATTTTATGTTTTTAGTTTGTTTAGCCATCGTTTTGGTGGTTGTTTTAATATATGTACAGAGCACACAAATTCAAGCTCAAAATTCCAATAAATTGGAAGTGATATTGTCGGCGGAGGTATTCCAATTTTTTAACCAAAAATCCAAGTACTTGTTCCCGGCACAGTTATTATTTTTATAATCAGTGAATACGGTAAACTTACACGTATTATAACTAGTTTTTAAATTATATGAACATCTTATAAATTCAGTAAACATGTAAAGCACGTGAAATGACAAGCATACATGTAACTTGCACAGTTATTATTTTTCTTGGTTTTACTTGTTATGGATTATTTTTTATTTTATTTATCAATATATCACGATAATTTAAAAATACACTAATAAATAATTTCAAAAGGTAATTTTATATAAAAACATTTTCTAAACATGTAAACAAATATAGACAGTAGCTATAGTAGTTATTTGACATGGCATCAGGGTAGTGTGAAACCTTTTGGGCGTAGCAAGCAGGTGCTGTCTGGAGCCGCTGGCTCTTTCCTGGAAGCAATGTTGCATACAATGACCAGGCTCTTGAGCTGCTTAAGGATGAGCCTACTTTTATGAACCCGTTTCATGATTCAATGCAGGGCATGCCCTGGCCCAGTATTTACCCGTCAGGCAAATAAGTTGGTCTCGCCGTCGTGGTAGAGTTTGTGATCACGAGGCTAGTTTGATTTGGGTCCAAAAGGTGGTGGAGTAGTTAAATATTTTGAAATTGTTTTTAAAAGTATTTTTTAAAATATATATTAAAATAATATTTTTTTATTTTTAAAAAAATTATTTTTGATATAGAACCTAAAAAATAATCTAAAAACATTAAAAAAAATCGGTTGCTAAGGATGAGCCTACTTTCTAATATGTTCCAGGTTTGCTATTATCCACCTCATACATGGATTTAAGTTATTAAAAAGATTTTAGAAAGGTCTTCAGATCTTCTATGGTACATGAACTTAGCATATTAGATATACTGAACAAACAAATTAATAATTATAATGTTAATTGTATAATTATATTATATACAAAATAATTGTACTATATATTAAAATGATATACAAAAATTCAGCTCTTCTAAATGATTTTTATCACTGGAATATAAATAAAAAACTATATATTTATACTATTCAAAAAACTATTTTATTAATTTAGCTCTCTAAAATGATTTTTACCATTGGAGTTGCTCTTAATGTTTACTTGAGAATTGAGAGTATGATTGAGGTTGTTTTTTAAAATATTTTTTGTTTAAAAATACATTAAAATATTTTTTAGATTATTTTTAACATTAGCGTATCGGAATAATTCAAAATCATCAAAAAATATATTTTAAAATAAAAAATAATATAAATTTTAGTTTATTCAGAAATATTTTTAAAACCAATAGAAAACACGCTCTTGAAATTACTAAGCATTACGGAATGCAACTTATCGGTTCCTCTCAAGAGTTGAAGGCATGCTGACGAGTCATTGCAGTAGATTGACCTCCCATTGATCTCTTGGAGAGCATCTAACCTATTTTTATGATGGATTATTTGAGTTTGTTATTTTTATTTATAAATATATTAAAACAAAAAAAAAATATTTTTTAATAAAAAATATTTAAATATTTAAAAAATAAACTATAATACCATGGTGGATAAAATAAGGGAATGGTTATTTGGATATGATGTTATTGGGTTTGAAAAACAATTTAGAAAACTATTGAATCAATATTTTTAAAATAATTCTTGATACAATAATATTGGAAAATAAAAAAAATATTATTTTCATATATTTTAAAATAATCTAATAAATCATAAAGATATTATACACCGTGCTGTCAATATTTTAATCTATTAATTTATATTTTTTAAATACGATGGTGTTAAAAATAACTATATAAAATATTTTATTTTATTTTATTTTTAATGCAAAGGTAAATCACACCCCCACAACGATTACGATTATAAAAAAACTAGTCTAAGACTCTAAAGCCACTGGTTGCTCAAATTACTAGCACTCTATACTTAATTCTCACTGTATTTTAAAAATATTTTTGAAAAAAAAATAATTTTTCACATTCAGTTGATTTTTTATATTTAGTTGTATCTTTTGATATTTTTAAATAATTTTCATGAATTGATATCAAAAATATATTTTAAAAAACATTATTTGATATATTTTTAAATAAAAAATACTCTTAATCACTTTTTCAAAAGGAACTGACAAAAAAAGTTCAGTGGACCTATTTTCACCAGCTAAATCTCAACCCCTCGTCGTGATTGAAAGTGTTAATAAATATTGATTTTTAATGAAGATTTATAGAAAAAATTAAAATAATATTTTTCACTTTAAAAAATTTATTTTTGATGTCACACGCATCGAAATAATTTACAAAAATACTAAAAAAATAATTTAAAATGTTTTGTTTTAAAAAAAAAACGTTTCTAAACCATACTCCGAACATCCATCTCCATATGAATGGCAATCTTCCATCTAAATATCCAATGCATGTGTTTGTTTGTTTTTTTCAAAGAGAAAAAAAAAAAGAAAACATTGTTTGGTATATCGGAAATCCCGCAACAAAAATATAACAATATTTATAGCAGCAGCAAACGTTATATTTCTTATTTTTAATAAAAATAATTAGTTTCTCGAAGCATGTATCAAAAGTCCATAGTTTTTCATACAATTCCATTTCATATCAATTAAAAAAACAAGATAAAACAATGTTATTTTTATCTCAATTTAAATTTTTGTTTGTTACGGTATTTTTGATCAAATACCGGCTGAAATATTCTAAAAACATTTCGGCTGTTTCGTTTTGGTCAAATAGTATTTTTCAAAAATAATAAATGATTTTATAATATCAATAATATTTTTTAATCCGACCGTTAATTGAAATGAAATTTTACGAGTAGTCTTTTGACATATTTATATATATTATGTTAAAAATTTAAAGCAATCAGAGAATATAATGACCTTGCAAGATTGATAATGATATTCTCGTAATATTATACATGCTAATAATTTTGTTTAGAAATATCATTTTTATTAATTTATGGTGTTTTTTTTAGATTAAATTGCATATTTCTAGATAATTTTAATTCTGGATCTTAACTTAATTTTTTTGAATTGATATATTCGATTACACACGTACAAAGTACAATATTTTATTATTTATATAAATTACAATATCAGTATATATATATATATATTAAATTATCTTGAATTTGGATTATGTTTATTAAATTAATATTTTTAATTTTTTTATGTATATAGCTAATTAACTATATATGAAAACTTTGATTTCACCAACCTTGTCCAGGTAAGTAATCTACAATGTTATTTTTCTGCTTTATATTTATATACACATCATTTTATCTCGTATCTTATTTATCCAACGTGGGATTGTGTTTTGATGACAAAATGCTTTATAAAGTGACAAACCAAACTATTCACCCATGGACACAAATGAATCGCGTGTTTGTGCACACACACATGTAATCAAAACAATAAAAAAATATATACTATAAAAAATAAAATTGGTGTCAACTTTGATTTTAAAATTTTATATATATTTAATTAATTATACATAAACAATGAAACCTTGAAACTATGTACCGAAATCGAAACATTTTGTACCAATAAAAAAAACAAAATTTCAACCAAAACGATATCAAAACAGCCCCTACGATTAATATGGATCAATCAAAGACATTTGATGATCATTAAATCCTAATTCACAAGTATTCCCTTCAAAAACTTGTCTAGTCAATATTACGATGATATGGCTAGACTACGCCAATCACCATGCACTCGGATTCATTATAACTTTTTAAAAATAAAACAAGTGTGATCTCGAGTATGTTTATTTTCATGTTTTAAAAAAAAATATTTCTGAAAGAAAATGTTTTTAATTAATTATTTCAATATTGTTTTGAAAGAAAATGTTTTTAATTAATTATTTTAATATTGTTTTGACGAGTTGATATTAAAAATATATTTTTTTTAAATAAATATTTTAATATTTAATTAAAAAAACAATGACTACTTTTAAATAAAAGTAAACAATAAAGATGCTTCAATTTGTAAGGGAAAGAGACGCCACAGGGATGGATTTGTAACTCAAAAAAGGGAAAGGATGACGACGACACAATCGAATAAAGAAAACGAGGACAAAGTCTCTGACTAAACTGTGATCTTTCTCTTTTGCTTGATGACAAAAATGTTGACTTTTTGCTAGTACTTGACATAGAAGCCAGGACAAGTGGACAAAACCACCCCCAATCGAGAGGAAAACACACGCGCCAATTGTCCGTAATTTATTTAAATGGAATACATAATTCTCGTACTTTGCAATTGATGTCGGAATCCTATTTCGAAGTGTAATTAAAATTATCTTATATTTTATTTATAAATATAATATAATATAATAAAATAATATTTTTATTGTTTTAAAATATTATTTTTGACGACATTAAAACAGATTTAAAAACATAATAAAATAATTTTAAATATTTTTAAAAAGGTTTTTAATAGCAAACATACATTTAGCAGCAATGATCAGATGTGGCCGTTTCTACTTCGCCGCACACTTGTCACGTGGCTGTTAATTTTTCCTGCCTGGCGTCATCCAAAGTCCAAACACAAGAAACCTTCCAAGTTTCACATCCCATGGACCGTTCAAACATTTCGTATTTTTATTACGTGTACAATGAGTTTCAATTTTATATTACAACCACAATTATTATTTTTATTCTTTGAAATCCTGATGGAATTGAAGGAAAACTATTTATTGGTTCATAATTTTATATTTTTAAAACATTGCTAGTCACGAAAATCTTTTTTGCTTAGACCACTTCATTAATTCCCACTAGCTGTTCATCAGGAAATAATCGCACGAGAACGTTTGGAAAAGTATAGGATCATCAGTTTGAAAATCCAAACTGGAAGCATTCAAATCGAATACCTTTTAATCTACAAAGACTAAAAAGATATAATTCCCCCCCTCTTGATTCTGTAACCATGCTAGCTCTCTCCGATACCTCCACACAGTATTCTTCACCTTCAAATCTTCCCCCCGAGGGTCTAGTAGAAACCAATCATGGACAAATCAGTTATTTGATTGATAGTCATTATCATAGGTAGTAATTAGTGTCTGATCCGAGAAATCGAGAAGATACTGGGGTCTGTTCGTTTGCTTGGAAATAAATGGGTTTTTTCAGAACAATATCTGGGTTTTGTGGATTTGGTGTTGGAGTTCCCACCGGTCTCACCATCGGTTACTTCCTCTTTATCTACTTCCAACCCACCGATGTTAAGGTAAAACGAGTTTTTACCATCTCTTAATCATTTTGCATTTATCGAGGTTGTTGAAATTTAATTTGCTTAATTTAAGGTTGTTTTTCTTAGATTTTGATTTTTGATTTCCTTTAAGGATCCTGAGGTTCGGCCTTTGGTAGAGCAAGACTCCGAAACTTTGCAACGGATGCTTCCAGAAATACCGCTATGGGTGAAAAATCCAGACTATGATCGCGTAAGTGACTGGCATTTGTGGATTCAACTTACAAGAACAAACTGCATTTTGTTTTTTTACTAAAGTTGTTTTTGTGTTTGTAGATTGATTGGCTAAACAGGTTTATTCAACTTATGTGGCCTTACCTTGACAAGGTTTGATTTCTATGTCTGATTCTTGTTTTATTTATAGCTACTTGATGATTGTCTTTTTAACTATTTTGGTTCTGTTTTTGACCGTTCTTTGTGCAGGCCATTTGTAACACTGTGAAGAATATTGCGCCGCCGATAATTGCTGAGCAGATTCCGAAATACAAAATTAATGCGGTTGAGTTTGAAACTCTTACACTTGGAACCCTACCGCCAACTTTTCACGGTTAGTAGGGAGCTGTTTTTGTAGTTGACAGGACATTGAAGATGCATTTATATGGTTTTATGCTTTGAGTTAGAATAGAAGTTATCTTGTCGTGTCATTTTGGGGTGAATCTTTAAGATCATGTAAAGGGAAAAGAGAGTTTGTTTTGAAAATTACTCTGGACTGAATAGACAGGGGGATTTCTGTCTAATAGGTTTAGACATCTCGGCAGTCGATGTTTGAGACTCTAAATTGTTTTCTAGCTTCTAGGAGAATTCAGTTGTTAAGTTTTTGCTTCTTGCAACGGGCAGCTATCTTTTTTCTTCATAAACTTTCATTTCACAATCTCTTCAAATTTTGAAGATTCATTCACATGCTTCCACATTTCATATTAACATAGTAGTATATTCTCATGCCATTTTGTGACGAATCTTTAAAATTTTGCAAAGCAGTAGGAAACTGAGCTTTAGAAATGGCTTTAGAATACTTAATTAGGGGTTCTGTCCAATTTCTTTGACATTCTTATCATAAACTCTTCAAAGACTGTTCTCATCAGGAATGAAAGTTTATGTCACTGATGAGAAGGAGTTGATAATGGAACCATGCATCAAATGGGCTGGAAATCCCAATGTCACTGTTGCTGTTAAAGCATTTGGGTTGAAAGCAACTGCTCAGGTAATTAAATTCCTATTCAGAAGGAGACTGTTCTGTTGTTGACTTGGATTTAAGAAATTATGTCTTCTTACTCTTTGGATAATTCCAGGTGGTTGATTTGCAACTTTTTGCTTCACCACGCATAACTTTGAAGCCCTTGGTTCCTAGTTTTCCTTGCTTTGCCAACATCTACGTGTCACTCATGGAGAAGGTTGGTGTTCATTTTTTATGCTCTCTTGGTCAAACTTATACATTTGATCTTGTGTGTATAAATGATCAAATTGAAAAGGTTGGTGTTAGGCATTAGCCTCTGATTTTTCATGGATACTTATTACTGTGCCCTTTTTAAGTTTCACCAGTGACATATGATCTCTAGGACTAACCTGGCCAACATTTATCCTTGTTTACAGAGTGGAATCCAGAAGATATAGGTTGGTACAAATGACGGAGTGCAGATAATGTCTTAGGAAAAATGATTCTGTGAATTCTCATACATGAACTACCATGTCCCATCATTATTCTTGTTTCTTACAGCTCTTTTAAGATTTCATATTTCTGTTAGATTACAGGAATTGACCGGTTAATGCAATTGCAGTTGACACAGTTTTATCTTAAGGCTGGCCAAAATTTCTGAGTAAAATTCCTATGCTGATATTTGTTTTGTTATATGATTCCTTTACTAAATTATGAGGGATGGTCTATTGTAAGAGAACTTCAAGCTTGGGTCAATTCTCATTCATATACCACCACTTCGAGAATACATGTTTATCAGTGCTTTTAAATATGATTATTTTTTGTCTCTTTCATGTCTTATTTTGCAGCCACATGTTGACTTTGGGCTCAAGCTCTTGGGGGCTGATATAATGTCAATACCTGGGCTTTACAGGGTAGTCCAGGTACAGTATAAGATGTTTCTATCTTGATTTACTCCCTTTATGTCTTTTTTTCACATCGCCCTGGTTGGCACAAAACATTGTTGATTCAGAATATTATTTTCAGGGCTGGATTGGCCACTGGTTAGTTGAGTATTGAACCTGTCTTGTTACTTCCCCAAGAGTGTTCTAGACTACCAGTTGTTGAATATGTTGCATTATTGTGTACCTCACTGAACTCTGATATTGAGAATACATTGATCTAATTCAGTGTCTGTCTTCACCTCCCCTGTGATTTCCTTTTGTGGAATGCCTCATTGCTGCTTTTTTTTTTTTGCGTTGTTTGACTTCAACTTTTCCCTGCTTGTTCAAGGAGGAAAACTCAAATTTTTCCATAAGTGGTTTCTATGAAAAGTGGCGCAGGAAGTTATTTCAAAATATTTGGAAGTTTTAGTTGCTAAAATTTTGAAAGCAATGAGTTTTGATGTTGCATATTATCTGTTTAATGTTTTTATGGTCCATGATTTTAATTGTAGCAAATTGGTTTATGCTGCAGGAGAATATTAAAGATCAGGCTGCAAACATGTATCTATGGCCTAAAAAACTGGAAATACCCATCTTGGATCCTTCAAAGCAAGTTTTTGCCATATTCTGAAAATATGTTAGTTATGACGACTTAAAGTTTGCTGCAAATCGTGACAATTTTAATGCTAACTCTCATGTTTTGGCCTCCCAATTTGAATAAAAAACTCAGAGCCATGAAGAGGCCCGTGGGAATTCTCAACGCGAAGGTTCTGAAGGCAATGAAGCTGAAGAAGAAAGATCTGCTGGGAGCATCAGACCCTTATGTGAAAATAAAGCTAACTGAAGATAAGCTTCCAGCCAAAAAGAGTACTGTGAAGCACAAGAACTTGAACCCTGAATGGAACGAGGAATTCAATTTGGTTGTTAAAGAGCCAGAGTCTCAGGCTTTAGAGCTTCGTGTTTATGACTGGGAGCAGGTAAAAAAATCTCCATTTGCTTCTAAGAAGCTTTCTGTTTTCTGTTCTATGTCTCAATCTACTCTATTCCCTTTCCTTAGGTTGGCAAACATGACAGGATCGGTATGAATGTAGTGCCACTGAAAGATCTTACACCAGAGGAACCAAAAGTCTTGACTCTTGACCTCCTTAAAAATATGGACTTGAATGATGCTCAGAATGAAAACTCACGGGGGCAGCTTATGGTGGAATTGACATATAAACCCTTCAAAGAGGACGATTTAAACATAAGCTTTAAAGATCAGGTGGAACAAATAGCTCCTGAAGGCACCCCTGCTGGTGGAGGTCTGCTTGTGGTAACGATTCATGAAGCTCAGGATGTTGAAGGAAAGCATCACACTAATCCACATGCACGACTTCTTTTTAGAGGAGAGGAGATGAAGACCAAGGTATATAATTTAAACATGTAAACTTGTATTAGAATATAGTGTATCTGTGTTCCGTGGTCTGCCCACACACTCACACACATGTCTGAATGGTTTTGTGTTGTGGCCTCTGTTTTTTGAATTTTTATTTGTACATGATTCATCTGAAGTGCTCTTCCTGATAACTTTACTTCTAGTTTGTAATTTGCTTACTTCAAGTGGCACTGGTTGATCATGTGGAATGAACAGTTATCTTGCCTGTCGATGGAATTCATTCTTTCTTTCCTTTCAGCATTGTCCATTTCTTCATGCAAATTAGTGTTCAGAAATATCTACTGTTGTTGATGGGGTGGGATATCATTCTGTTCTGAAATGAAAACTCGGGCAAGTAGATAATCAATGAAATTAATTTGAAGCCAACATTTACAGGCCTATGATTAACAGTTTCATATTTTCTTCATACAGCGTGTAAAGAACAGAGATCCTAGATGGGAGGAGGAATTCCATTTTACTTTGGAGGAGCCCCCCACTAATAAGAAGCTACATGTGGAAGTTGTTAGCACCTCATCTGGGATTGACCTGCTGCATCCAAAGGTAAAAATTAATAATTTCTTTTTAATTCACCCTGTATAATAAAGATAATAAAATATGAATACGATGCTTATGACTGTTTGAGAAAATAATCCCAAGGAAACAAAAAAGGAAGTTATAGTGCTTTATTCTCATGCTTGGCAGTTGGAAGGTTGTTTTCTGGAAAGTTTTTCCTGAAGCACTTTCTCCATCACAGTTGTGGTTGAATAAAATATGAAAGCTTAACTAAGCAGACGATCCAGCTCAGCTATGAACTGGAATCCAAAAACCATTCCCTGAATGTTATTTTTCTGGTTATTAATCAGCGCTAGCTTTTAGAGTGTCTATCATCCAGAAGAGGGTTGAAGAATCTCATGTTGTTTGCGTGTTCTTTAACCAGGAATCACTTGGTTATGTGGAGATCAATCTCTCAGATGTTGTTAGCAACAGAAGAATCAACGAAAAGTATCACCTTATAGACTCAAAGAATGGGAGAATTCAGATTGAGCTGCAGTGGAGGCCAGCTTCATAAGCCTATCCATTGTTCTCTCTTTTGTTTATTCTTTGCTCTCAAGCCTCAAAATCGAAACTCTGCTCCGAGTATAGGACGTGTGTGAAAGGAAAGTATTTATTGTTTCAGCAAAATTCTATGGTATACGCAGGCCATCTGATGGATCATGTCAAATGTCAGGGTGCTCGACAAATTTCTGACAGACTATTCAGGAGTTGAAAACTCTGGCAGGCAAGTAGGCTTTTGCGGTTTTGTAATGATTTAAAGATATGATTGGTCAAGCACGAGATTGGTATAGCCCAGTATTTAAGGTTGGTGAAAAATTGAACTATTGTCCGATTCAGAGATCACGAGGCTTCTCGTTCAGGTGCACGCTGCCGCTGGTGCATTGAAAACAGATGAAGATCCAAATATTGATCCTTGTTATCACACCACCGTTTAGAAACTTACCCTAGTCAGGTTAATTTTTCAATCAATTTGAATGTAGAGTTACTTGGCAAATTAACTCGTATTAATTTAGTATGAAGTAAGATTTTTTTTTAATTTTTTTCAAAATAATATATATATATATATATACATATTTTAAAAACTTAATCGATGCTAAAGGAGGTGTTTAGGAATCACCTTTAAATTGCTTTAAGAAAAATATTTTTTTTTTCTTTTAAAAAAAGTTTTTTAATTGTTGAATTAATATCAAAAATAATTTTTTTTAAATAAAAAAATCATTTCAAAATATTTATATTTATAATTAAAAAATTACCCCGCTTCCAAAAATCCTAAAGAATTACCCCCGCCCCACCAACTCAGGTTTTGGAGCGGCTTTCAAAAAGCATAGAAAACATTAACAGTCAAATTATATGCCACGTAGCAATCTCAACAAGACTATCACTTATCCCAACCCACGCCATATCAGTACTTGCCGGTCTATCCAAAATTCGAAGCTCTTATTCATTTTGTTGGTCAGTCCTCTCAATTTCAATCTTTCCTCCATCTTCTTCTTCAAGTTTGTTAAGGTCAGAGAGAGAGAGAGAGAGTTTCGATGGCGTTACCGGTAGTTGACACAGAGTACATGAAAGAGATCGACAAAGCACGTCGCGACCTCCGTGCTCTCATCGCTTACAAAAACTGCGCACCTATCATGCTTCGCTTAGCGTAACCAACTAACCAACGCATTAACTACTCACTGTCTTTGTTTGAATAGTTCTGTTTCGAATGGTTTTTTATTTTATTTTGCGGTTATGGTTTCTTTGAAGGTGGCATGATGCAGGAACGTATGATAAGAACTCGAAAACAGGAGGAGCTAATGGATCGATAAGGAATGAAGAAGAGTACTCTCATGGTTCTAATAGTGGCTTGAAAATCGCTATCGATTTTTGCGGTTAGTTAGTTCCACTGGGATTTCACTCACTTGATTTGTTTTTTTTTTAATGTTTGATTTAGATTTTTAAATTTTTCCAGAGGGAGTGAAGGCGAAACATCAGAAGATTACTTATGCGGATTTATACCAGGTGATTTTCTTTGATCAATTAATTGATGAATCGTTTTAATTAAATTACTGTTTAATTAATAGTATTATTTTCCATTTTTATTTCCATTTAATATGTTGTTTCACAGATTTGGTAGTTAATAATTAACAATTATCCTGATTTTCTTGTCAAAAAATGGCATATGTGGAGATTGAAAAACATGTGACTATAATGTAAATGAAGTAGCGATTATTCGTGTGGGTGAGTGGAGAGTTGAAACATTTATGGAATATTCCAAGGATCATACACCACGTGTCCAGGAACGCACGCTCATTTTTTATGGGGAATGGAAAAACTAACTATATAGTTTGCCCTCTTTGTGATGTAAGTTCTAAGGACGTTACAACCACTTACAGGACTAAATAACAAGGCTCGAAGTTTTAAAATTTGTCTGCCTGACATGTCTAGTTAATCTTCTTAAATAATTGTAACTTAATTGCAATGAAATGACGAGTTCTATTAATCTAAGTATAGTGTTCCTGTCTTATTGTCATCCATGTTGGTATTGAGTGCTCACGAATATTGATACCACCGGTGTCCTTTTACTTGATGAATAGGCTTCTAAGTTTTGCAGGGAGGAATTTGGAGAGATTTTCGTCTAGTATGTTATCCTATGTTGAATGATATTGGGAGGTGGACACTTTCAGATGTTCTATCATGGATTAATGGTTGCAGCTCTGATCCTTAGCATGATACACAACTATATTTGCCAAACTATGAACACACCAGAAAACCTTAAATTCCATGATTGTTACATCCTTCAGTACATTCAGTTCAACATGAGAGTAGTTGTTGATATATAATGAGTGGTGGTTTGAAGATTTAATTTTTGAATATTCTGAGTATAATTGTTGGGTTTCCAAACACAATGAGCAATTTAATTCATAGACAACAACTTTCATGTTCAGCTTGCAGGTGTTGTTGCAGTGGAGGTCACTGGGGGTCCAACCATTGATTTTGTTCCTGGTAGAAGGGTATGTGATTGTGGCTTTTCTCGGCAATATAAGTGATTATGAGTTCATAACATTGCTGACTATATGTCCGATCTCTTAGGATTCAGATATTTGTCCCAAGGAAGGGCGACTTCCAAATGCCAAACTAGGTATTTTCAGTATTTTAATTACTGTGGATTTTTTTAAATTAATTCAGGGGTTGGAAATTCTCAAATCATTGTTTGCTCTCTTCTAATGTCATAAACTTAGCTAAACCTGATTCAAAGGGAAGGTGTATTTGTGTGTTTTGTTGTATCTCTGTCATTCTGTAAATAAATCATCCATTGCATGTTTACAGTATAAAGAGAGGTAATAGTTAAGGGGTTTGCGCTGCACAGGACTGATGCGCAGCAGACTAGTTTCGCTGGCTATAATTATCCATTGAATTAAGCTGTCTTCAAGTAGTCTTCTCGGTCTACTGAATTTCTATTTCAACAATCTAGTTTTCCGATTTCCGAGAACTTATGCTTCATGTGGACTTGAAAGTTCTTTCCTCAACATGGCTATTTTGCTTAACACGAGTTGAAGTTACACAAAATGTGAAGCAAGTTCATTCTGGGGACCCAATGCATTTGTTTATTTCTAAGCATTGCATGGAGATACATGCTAGATTTTCAGGCAAGATTATTTGTAGGTATCACTTCTAATTGCTTGTTTGTTGGTTCAGAGCCTTTGTATGTTAATTTTTCCACCTTTTCCGCACCCGCACCCTGTATTTTCTGTCTTATTCATTGCATTACATGAGAGCCCTGTCTCCTAAAATTACTCCGAAAGCCATAGAGTTCTACTTTTAGTAGGTGGTTTAACATGGAAGGAGAGTCAGGTTCTCGCATCTCAATTCATGTGATGATCTTTACTTGCATTGGTTCTGCTGATAGAGCAGCCATACCAATCTGTTCTTTCATGTCACAGCATGTGTAGATTTGTGCTGGTTTCTGTGTAAGAAATTTGTATGTAAGTTGTAATTTGCAGCTTTTCTATGACTAAAAAAATGATGTTTTGTTTGATCTTCATATGACCTATTTATTCAGACTCTCAGCTCAGGAAGGGGCGATACTACAAATCAGGGAAGGGGGAAATTGCACCCCTGAATTTGTCATAATTATCACCTTAGTCCTTATATTTTATTTTATTTTCATGATAATTTTAAATAAAAATACATTAGCCGCCCAACATAATTTTCCTAATTATGAAACCCCTGTCATTATTATACTTCCCACTTTAATCCTTACACTTTTCATTTGTTCATGATAATTTTAAATAAAAATACTTTAGTTGCCCCCATAATTTTCTTAATTCTTACCTATGAAAAAAAATTCCCCACCTTAATAAATATATCTAGCTTCGCCACTGAGCTTAGGGGAAGCAAATCAAAGATGAAAATTTATGCAGAACTGAAGTTTCATGGGGGGCATTTCACATTTTAGACAGCTACATGTCAATGATTTTTGTTTATTCTTTGGAATCTGCTCCCATGGATCCTTAGAAGAGAGTGCCTGTGGGTTGGCTATGCATACTTGTTGAAAGTTCATATGTTTAATTAAGGTGATTTGAAAGGACTTGTATTTTCACTTTTCATTTCTGAACTATGGCAGGTTCACCACATTTGAGGGACATCTTTTATCGGATGGGTCTGTCTGATAAAGATATTGTGGCACTTTCTGGAGGTCATACTCTGGTAATTCTGTAGAGCTGTTTCTGATGTTCTACGTAAGCTGCATATGCACAAATATGTAATTCTTTTGGTGGATATTGTTCTGTTTAGGGAAGGGCACATCCAGAGAGATCTGGTTTTGAAGGGCCCTGGACTCAGGAACCTCTAAAGTTTGATAACTCGTACTTCGTGTAAGTTTTAAAGCAAGCTCAGCACACTACCATTTCTCTTTGTAGATATTATGAATTTAACTAATCTGTCACTCACTGTTGGTGCTAGGGAAATGTTGAAGGGGGAGACAGATGGGTTATTGAAACTTCCAACAGACACTGCTTTGTTGGATGACCCAGTGTTCCGGCCTTATGTTGAGCTGTATGCTAAGGTAATGTAGACTTGTATTCTTACCAAATGACTTGTTGCATGAATGGCTCGTCAAACTTTTCTGATCCCCTCTCAACCTGCTTTGATTTTTCAATGCAGGTTGGGTCTGGATAAAACTATTGGCTTGACCAACTTGAAGCCTGGTTTTATGCATTTTCTTTTCCTTTTGATGGTTCTTTTTTTAGTGACGGTTAACAGTTCGAAAGTGGTTTTTTGAACAACAATGATTGCATTGCCCAGGGTTAGTTTGGAACCTAATCTAATCTTACCCTGAATTGGGCTTTCTGTGGCCTTTTTCAAGTTTTTATTCACAAACTAGCATCCTTAGGGTTCTCTGGCCACCTTAGGATTGGGAATCGCAAGGGTAAATCGATACCTTGATTTGCACCACGAACTAGAATCATTACTAAATTATACCCAAAGATTCAGATTGGTGTCATGGGTAGATTCATGGAGTGTGGGGTAACTTCAATGTGCTTGCTTAACCCTGGGGATATACTATGATACGTGATTTCTTTTTTCAATTTTTCTGTTTCTCAGGATGAAGACGCATTCTTTAGAGACTATGCTGCTTCGCATAAAAAACTTTCAGAACTGGGGTTCGCTCAAAGGTCTTCTGGATATAAGGTAAAGGATACCACTGTACTTGCACAAAGTGCAGCTGGAGTTGTAGTTGCTGCGGCTGTTGTGATCCTTAGCTATTTCTATGAAGTTCGCAAGAAAATGAAGTAGACGCTGCCTAACTTTCTCATGTACTGCTATTTTCTCTAATAAATCAGTGTCATTTGCTTAATTTTTACAGCCCACGAGCTGAATACTCAAAATATGTATCCAATAATAGCCAAAACACATACTTCACTCAATACAAGCAATCCCTTTTCATTGCAAAGTAAATATCAAAATACATGTATGACAAATGAATCTCTTTGATCAATTTGCTAACTTATTGTTCTAGAAAGTAACATCTTATTAACAGGAATGCAAAATTCCGGCGATGTCTCTTGCATTAAAGACTTTGGTACACACGGTTAGGTGCGTGCCCAAACTTCTTTTGATGCTTTCTTTCTTTATCTTTATTATTAAGTCCACCTTTTTCAATGATATTGATTTGAATGCTCATTTCAAACGAAGAGCAATAGATTGGAAGAGCTGGGTTCATGGCTATGGTGTCTTCACTTGTCGTTGTTCATATTTTCTAACCTTGGACATTTTAATGCTTTCATGAATTGGATAATCTCTTCACAATCCACTGTAGATCCAGGAAACAACAAATCAAAATTCTTTGAATCTGAAAATTATCATGATTGGATAACAAAGACCTGATTTATTGGGTCGCTTGAGACGTCTAACGGCCTGAGACGAAACTTGGTCACTAAACAGTAAACAGTATGTTTACTAAACACATGGAAGTGGGGTTGTTTTCAACCTTTTTCATGTTGGATTCAAACTCAATAGGAAGTCACGAGAAAAAAAGTCTCTTGATGCACCAGCTTCTGGTCTGTCAAAGATCCAATCGAGGAAATAGATTAACTTTCTAGGCTGGGTTTGTTTCCTGGAATTCATTTTTCCAGGAAATTACTTTCCAAACTTTTCTGTGTTTGTTTGTTTTCTGGAAAGTTGGTCAACGGAAAACACTTTCTAGTCAAAGAAAAAATTGGTTTGGTTTTCAGAAAAGTGTTTTCCGGAAAATTTGTGCGGAAAACACTTTCCGGAAGTTGTGAAAAATTTAGAAATGTCATTATTTGCTGATTATATCAAATTTGATCCTCAAACTTTTGATTGCTATATATAATTTGTTTTGAATATTTATTTTTCAATTCCATCTCTTAAAATTTAGTTTTTATATTAATTTTGGTCTTTATTTTTATAATTACTATTTGTTTTTTTCTTATCATATTTTTATTGAAATTTTTTATCTATCAAATTTGGTCCTCATTTTTTTTATTGTTACTTATTTTATTTGAAATAATTTATGAAATGTTAATTATTATTATTTTAATTTATTCACCTTTCATTTTTTTTAATTTTTTAGATTTGATCTCTATTATTTTGATTATTATTTATTTTATTTGAGATAATTTATGAAATTATATTTTTTTTTCAATTTCATTCTCATTCAACTTTTTAATTTGTAAGATTTGTTCCTCATTATTTTAATAAACTTGAAAAAAAAATTAATTTATTAATAAAGTATTTTCCAGTTCATTTTCCATAACACAAATAAATACTGGAAAGTGTTTTTCCAATTCATTTTTTATAACACTGTTAAACATCATAATTCACTTTTAAATAATTTATTTTTTCTAAAATTCACTTTACCAAGGAGAAACTTTAAGTTTTTTAATAACTAAAGAGGCCCATTTCGGGTGAAAGCTGGGTACTTGTCTGTGCAGAAAACAGGCACGGTTTTGATTCGATGACATTGAACAGAGGATTAGGAAAAGGAACTGTGCTGTTACCAATAGATCTCCTTTTGTTCTCCATTGCAGTCCTTTTCCTATTAAATCTGTGTTTTCTTTAATACCCTTTCCCCGTTTTATTGGTTCACACGAAACAGTATTCCCCTTAAAATAAAAAAGTGGGATTTGGTTAGGATGGTTGGAGAGGACCTGATTGGTTCCTCTCTCCACCAAACAATGTAACCAAAAAATTAAAGTGCATTAATTTGGTTTGGAGAAATCATTGTTTAAAGCTATATATATATAACGCTGGGGGTCATAGAACGCTGACCTTTGTGCTTAGGTTAAGGAGTCCCACATGGGAAGGGCTGCCAAAGAGGCAGGTAAGAGTTTTTAAGGGCTCTGCCACAAGCCTGTTCAGTACCTAAGCACCTGACTTTCACGTGTTTGCTTAGCTGGCTATCACCACTTAGTGCATCTCCGGTATTGAAGTTGAAAGTGTTTTTAAATGCATAAGTATTTTTTTATTTTTTAAATATTATTTTTTATATTAGCACATGAAAAATATTTTAAAATATTATTTTTTTTAATTTAAAATAAATGCAGAGCAACAATTTTTTTTAACGAATATTTCTGAGACGCGGTATCTAGCAATTTCATATTATTGAAAGCTGGCAATCCTAAGAAAGCCTGTCGTGCCAAATTAGAAGTTTGATTAATTTTTTCCTCTCGTTTTGGGCAGTCATTTGAAGTAGGGAAAGAGACGACATTGGTGGTGTCAACCAACAGTTTTCAATAACCTAATTCCTTCTATTTCTCTCTCGTTTTGGCAGTCGTCTGCGTGCAAAAACAGTAGACTAGAGGGGAAAGAGACAATTTGGGCCAACCAACAGTGTACGATAACCTAACTAACAGGGGTGATGAGATTTGTCGGATTGAAACAACATGGAGACATGAATGTTTAATGTATCTAGTTACTGCACCAAAAATAAAAAATGCATCTAATTTATACGACGCAAGAAAAAAAAAATTGGCGAGTATATCCCTGTTTATTTGTTTAGCGCTCGAAGCGAGGCCAGAGTGGGACTGGGTGTGAGATGGTCAGAATGGGTGAAAAGGTAGGTGAAATACACACACATAATTTACACAAGTGGATATCTATCCCTCTCTCACTTCACTTGACAGCAACTTCTGCCCATGATCCTTGACCCTTGCCATCCACTTGGATTTCATGATGAGGCACAGAGAGAGAGAGAGACTGTGTGGTGGTGGGTAACAAAAATATGCAAATCGGGGAGGAGGAGATAATAGCAACAAAAAGGTGAGCCAACCTTCTAGTCCCTTAGCCGACCCTTATTGCCTGAGCTTGCACCACAAGGTTTGGAAAAAAAAAAGAAAAAAAAAAGAGTGGATGGTGAACCAAAGCCCACACACAACCACAACCACACTTATCTTTTTTCCTATTCCTCCCTTTTCTTTCGTCATCTTCCCTTGAACTCAACCTCCAACTCTTCTAGAAACCCTCTCTCTCTCTCTCTCTCTCTCTCTCATGCATACCAATAGAATAATGAGCCGCACCTAACTACCATCTGGACACTTGAAACAAAAGAATAGCTAAACCACTTGAGCATTTCTTTTCCATTACCCATCACAACTAACTTACTAATTAGCTAGATATGATGCAAATCCTCTGAAACCCATGAACCTAACTTGATTCATTAAGCCTAAAATAGTCTCAAGATTTGATTGCAATGAGCTAAAATTAATACCAACCCATTCAAATAGAGGGGTTTTTTATTGAAATTTTATAAAGCCTCGTCATCAAGTATTGGAAGCAGTCCAAATCAAAATTTTCAAATTCCAACCTCGTTTGTTCACTCATATATGAATAGAGATGGATTCCTTATTGAGTCAATATAAAGGGCAATTAAGAATCGTGGAAGCATGGTGATTGGTCAAGAAATAAAAATAAAAAACGTGAGCGGACCTTGCTACAGACCCACCCTCATTGGTGTTAGTTCCAACAACAATAAGGGGATATATTATAAGGGTGTGCATGAATTCTAGTACATGTTGTCTAGTGAGCCAGGGAAGATTTGAGCGGCAACTAAAGCAATTAATCAAAAGTTGTCCGGAGTTGAAGACATGGAAAAATGAAGAAATAAGGGATGGGCATGAACACACCTTGTCCTGCCTGCAATATAATATAATCTTACTTTACACCTACCTAAGGTTAGCTATATTTAATGTCCTTTTTTTTTTGTTTCGTTTGATGCTAATATCATCTAGAGAGACACCACCAGCCACTCCCTCGACCCTGTCTCACCAACTCACATCTAGAAGCAATTAGGGTCCCTTCTCCCCACCCCTCTCTTTCTCTCTAAAAGAGTCAAAAGCCTATAAAATCACTTCTCAAGTACTACCAAGGGCCGGCCTTAATGTTCTAGCAGCGAGAAAAAGAGAACCCTCCGTCTCTAATTCCACCGCAGCACTCCACACCCTTCAAGAAAACAAAAAAAAACCTCCAATCACATCACCAGTCCTAGCTGAAAACCCTACTGAAATGGGAAGGTCTCCTTGCTGTGAAAAAGCTCACACAAACAAAGGTGCGTGGACCAAGGAAGAAGATGATCGCCTCGTTGCTTACATTAGAGCTCATGGTGAGGGCTGCTGGCGTTCACTTCCTAAAGCTGCTGGTCTTCTCAGATGTGGCAAGAGTTGCAGACTTCGTTGGATCAACTACTTGAGACCTGACCTTAAACGTGGCAATTTCACTGAAGCAGAAGATGAGCTCATTATCAAACTCCATAGCCTCCTTGGAAACAAGTAAGCCTAGCTAGCTAACAGCAGAAAAAGATTATCAACCCTTTAATGCTAATGATGCTTGTTATTTTTTCCGTAGATGGTCACTTATAGCTGGAAGATTGCCGGGGAGAACAGATAATGAGATAAAGAATTACTGGAACACGCATATAAGAAGGAAGCTTTTAAATAGAGGTATAGATCCCGCAACTCACAGGCCGCTCAATGAACCTGCGCAGGAAGCTACAACAACTACAATATCTTTCACTACGACGACGACTACTTCCGTTAAAGAAGAATCGATGAGTTCTATAGTTAAAGAGGAGAATAAAGAGAAGATAATTAGGTCGACTGCTTTTGTGTGCAGAGAAGAGAAAACCCCAGTTCAAGAAAGGTGTCCAGACTTGAATCTTGAACTTGGAATCAGCCTTCCTTCTCAAAACCAGCCTGATCTTGAACAGCCATTCAAAACTGGAGGAAGCAGAAGTCTTTGTTTTGGTTGCAGCTTGGGGCTACAAAACAGCAAAGATTGCAGCTGCGGTGTTATTTTGAGTTCTGTAGGAAGCAGTAGTGGCGCCAGCACAAAAACTGGCTATGACTTCTTGGGCATGAAGAGTGATGTTTTGGATTATAGAAGTTTAGAGATGAAATAAAGATATTTGAAGCTAATCAATGTTGATGTTGTAGTTGAAAAACAATGGAGAGAAATGAGAAAGGGATTAATTGCTATTAAACTGGAAGTTAATTTCTCCATTTTCTTTCTTATGAATACATGATTCGTGCACATACACCGTTAGTGCAGCTTAGTGATCATACTAGTTCACGACTCTTCTCCACTCATTGAGATTTGATTTTTCTTTTGACTTGATATGTTCATGTTTTCTTCTTCTTTTTTTCCCGGTACCGCAAGCTATTTGTTGCCAGCAGGTAGAGATAAACACGAGTTACTTAATTAGTAGCGCTTAATTATTATTATTCTAGTTTTTTTAAAAATAAATAAATAAATTATCCCCCTTTATAATGTTTTAAGAACATTTGAATTCAAGATGTGCTCCCTCTCTCTTTCTTTTTTTTTTTGGATAAAATCGATTCTCTTTTGTGGAAAATGGATAAGCCGTGAGAGGAGGAGAAACGATGAGGATGGGAGTGGTGGGTAACCCATCCTTTATGTTGTAATAAAAGCATTTTCGAAGCTCTGGTTTATAAAAATTAAATAAAAATGTGGAGAAACTAACGATTGTATGTGGTGCCACTCTCTACCAACCTCTTATTGATTGTCTAAGGCCCCATGATCCAGCCAACCAATTTTATAAAACCCTGTCAGACTGATCATAGTCTGAACTAGTTCGGATCTAAATTGAATTAAAAATAAATAAAAATAAAAGAAACCATTTTTATCAAGGTTTGTTTATAAACATTAGTGGCGTAATTAAATAAGTTACACCATAAGTGTCAATCAAGCTGAAGAATTCTAACTATTTTCATGGGATCGATTGATTTTATTGACCATGTAAATATTTATAGGGAGGAGCCAGAGATTACTGTTGACTTTACATGCCTTCACTGCTACTAGCATATGATAGAACAGCAGTTAAGAGTTCATTCTTTAAACTTTATCAGGTAAAAATAATCGGCCAAGCTAAACTAACCCTACAGAGAACTCTCAGAATTCTACTACCATTTTTATTATTATGATAATTAATAAAACAACAGGCTAATGTGGCAGGTAGACAAGTGATTGAATAAAAAATAGAGAAATAGAATAAACATATAATTAACAAGAAATAAAGAGATGAACCCTAATGAGATCTAGTTGGAGGATGAAGGTGAGGGAGGACCCATTACTGCTTCGAAACAAGATCCTTGCCCAGAGAAATGCGAGGAAGAAAAGACAATGGCCATCCCCATGTAGAAAAGGTGACCACTTTTCAAGTATTTTTATTTTTATTTTTATTTTTATTTTATTTCTCAAAGGTGTTAGGTAGAGGCAATGGAAGCTTCCATGGGATATTTCCTAGGCCCTCCATGGCTTCTCCCTCTCTTACTCTAAGAAGAAAAATTAAACGACAAGGCTTCAGTTTATAATCACGACTAACTCATCGCTTCTCTCACTATCGATCGTGTAATTATTGCCTTCATTGCTAAACACTTCAACTTCTACCAGCATCACATGCACGGCTTTTTCCGACGGGCCCCTCCAAGTTTTCTCCTGGATCCTTCCCCTTCCCAAAATGACCCTCAAACGCTCGTTTATTAGAGACATTGCCCTCGTCATCTCGTATGAAAAACATGTTCTGTGAATAAGACTTTCATGTATATATAGAAATAGAATTCACGGGAACTCTGTATCTAATCACGATCTGATTCGAGGTTTGGGTTTCGGTGATAAAGGAGAAATTATATCTTTTTAATTGTTAAATCAAATAGATCTTTTAGTATCATGATTTATATATATATATATATAGATCTTTTAGTATCATGATATATATATATATATATATATATATATATATATATATATATATATATCCACTTAACCTAGTAAGAAAATTATTAACGTAACCACTGGAAATTACCTTCATTTATTTACTATTTTGTTCCATTCAGCTGAAACAACTAAAATATTTTGTATCATTTAAAAAAATAAGATAAAACAACATCATTTTATCTCAGTTTAAATTCTGGACGGTTCTGGATTTTTCGGTCAAATATTGTTTTTTTAAATAATAAATAATTTTATAATATTAATTATATCTCTTAATCTAACCGTTAGATTTAGATGAAATTTTACGATGAATCTCTTGATATATATATATATTATGTTAAATTTCAGATCAATCAGAGAATGTAATGACCTCTTACGAGATTGATAATGATATTCTCGTAATATTATACATACTCATAATTTTATTTAGAAAAATTATTTTATTATGTTTTTTAGATTAAATTGTATAATTTTAAATAATTTTATTTGTTGATTTGAATTAATATATTTATAATTATTATATATATATAATTACACACACACGACAACTGTGGTTTCAAGAGACCGGGTTAATAAGAAAAGGTTTGTGATTGAATAATGGCAGGAATGTAAATAGTAGACAGATTAGGGGGTAATGTAATAGAGGTCAGAAACGTCTGCATCCCTCACATTACCAACTCCTCTATTTTTGGGTGGTAGTTGGAAGCCGTCCGACGTAAGATCATGTGCTTGGTAGTGACAGTGGGCCCCATACCTTTGTCCCCTTCACTGCACAGCTTTGCCACGTGTTATCCCACGAGCTAAACTTATAAACTCAAGTTTTGAATGTAATGGTTACTTCAATGGTATTATAGTATTATTTACCGGTGTTTATGAGTTTATATTCTATTATTTTAATTCTATATACAGTTTTGAAATATAAAGGGTCTAAATTTAAAAAATATATAATAAAAAATAATATAAATCATATATTCTGATACTTTATTTATAAACTTGGGATATTTTTATGAAACACTTTGCACCCATTTTTTTCTTTTTTCCTTTTTTAGAATAACATTTTTAATACCTTCAATGCTTTTTATTTTTATTTCAGAGATAATATATTTGTTGATTTTCACATCCACGCCATTATTTAATTCAAGTGCGTGCATGTGTTATACTTTATATTGATAATGATATTCGAAGAAGTGTCCCCGAAAGCCTTCTAGTCAGTGTCCTCGAGGGAACTAACAAATGCGTGTCCAAATTTATCATATCAAATAGATTAATAATAGTTAGTGTAGAACAGTGGAGTTTACTCTTTATTTAATTGTTAACATAATGATTATTAATAATTTATATAATTATTAATTTTAAAATTTATATAATTAGTCAAGATATACATAAATACACGTATTTATCAAACAATAATAGAGGTATTTATTGATATTTTCAAGATGAAGTAAACTTCTTTCTTTTGCCTGCTCATGCAAAGCGTAAAGACGCTCAAACATAATAATCTAGACGGTCTCGAACACTGTGTCGCCGAAGTCAATCACGTGGCAGTGGGGTTTTTCTTTTGTGGTTCCACCACAAAAATCGGATTCAAGTTTTCAATCTCGTCGTACCATTAAGAGTTGGTGGTCGATGAGTAAAGTCCACGAGGGAGTTGAGAACAGCATGTTGCAGTGCAAACAATCTAAGAACCCGTTTTTTTTTATTTTTTTATTGTAAGAGTATTTTTTAAGAAAATATTAACTATTTTTTAATACTGTTTTGATGGGTTGATGTTAAAAATATAAATAAATAATATATATTATTTCAATATATCATGGAGTGAAAAAACATTTTCACGCTATCAATCAAGTTTTTAATTTTTATTTGATACTACAAAACGAAGCCTTGCTCTATTTACTTGTTTAAATTTTATTAAAAAATTATTCCATTTAAAAACTTATACTTACATGTGAGGTTTTATATTGTTCTCTAACACACCCCTTGAGTGAAAGCTCTTTGGGTTTGGAACTTACACACATGACAATTCTATTTTGTGCTTAATTTTTATCAAATAGAATGAGAATTTAGATATTTAAACTCGTGACCGTTAGGTCAACAAGACTTTGATATTATATTAAAAAACAATTTATATTAAAAAACAATCTAATCTAAAAACAAAAATTCATAGGTGAAGTTCTAGAATATAATTTATATTATTATCTAATAATATTATTATATGATTGAAAAAAAAATGCTGGGTATATATGGGTATATATGGGAGAGAAAAATGGCAAATAGATGTCAGAGTGGTAGGGTAAGGGGAAGGTGAGCACACTGGCGCAAGCTAGCAAAAGGCTGGTTGGTAGGAAAAGTTAACACGGGCTGGTGAGATATACGGGTGAGTAATTATGAGGGCGGGAGAGATGTGAATATTAATCATAAACTTTACCATAAACAATAAAGCATGGCAACCTAGATAATAGGTGTGTTTTAATGTATAGCTGAGCCGTGATAGATATTATTTATTTTAACAATTACATTAAATAAATGTAGGAATAAAATAATATTTAATTGAGCATAGCGTACGAGTGGCTAGCATGTATACAAGAAGCTTATAATAGTGGTTAGGTGACCGTCTGTGAGGTTGATGTGACCGATCCCAATGTCTTTCCACAGTGTCAGTCAACTACCTTGTCTCTTTCGTTAAAATTTCTTCCCTCCCATTTCCTTACAAGTTCATAAGAGAACCTTTCATTGTCCAGCCAATCCAAATGGCGCTCCGCAAAGCAGTTGGTACAGTAGGATTAAGATTTTTTGTTGTTGGTCCGATTTTCGAGTTAATGTTAATATGATTATTATAGAATATTTTATATAATTATTAATTTCAAATCTAGTAAAATTAATCAAGATATATATAAGTTCACCTGAATATTTATATTAATAAAAAAATATTAGAGATGGTAAATACATGGCATTTCAAAAAACTAATTTAAAAGTTTTTATAATTGATGTTGTTTTTAAAGTGTTATTTATTTACAAATATATTAAAATAATATTTATAAAAATCATTCTTAACATTAGCATATTAAAATACTATATATATATATATATAAATAATTTTCAGCGAAAAAAACAATAAAAATCAATGGAAAACATGCAACATGAAACCAAGATTTTAATCTTGACGGACTCATTATAATTCGTTGAATTTAGTCTGAAATTAGTTAAAAAGCCACGAGAGGATTAGGTCAATGAAAGGTGACGTGTCATGTCACATTGCTTGAAATTGTTTTCTTGCTATAGGAAACGCGGGCATCAAGGATGACCATGGAATAAATTACGGGGTCAAGTGTTTTTCCAAGTATAAATCACGCTCAAAATGGACCGTTTCAATTGATGCTTTTGTGGACTCTGTTCACATACCACCTTGATGTCTAAATTTCTGTTTTTCATTCCATTCTAAAAATATTTTTAATAAATTTGATTTATTTTTATTTTTTATATTAAATTGTTATTTTTTCTTGGTGTTTTTAGATATTTTATATAATAATATCAAAAATAATTTTTAAAAAATAAAAAATATTATTTTAATATATTTCTAAATAAAAAACAATTTCAATACCAAGAGCTAAATCATATAGTCTTTGGCTGCCAACATATGATCCTGCAAATTAGGACAAACGGGTACCAGTATCACACAGTATACATTGGATGTCTTCTCTTAGAATCACTGCAGGTCACAGTACATTTACCATCGAAAGACTGTTTTCCCATTATATTCTCTTATTAACGAGAATATCCAAACAGACAGTTTATACTTATCTCTCGACTATTTTTCTATGCTTAACAATGGATACATTAGCTAACCGCTTGCCATGTTAATTAAAACTTCATTTTAATAGGAGCTTCGAGCTCCGTGGTAGCTTGGCTCCAGCTGACCATTCTGCGAGTTCAAACAAATTTGCTTATTATTTATTCATATAAGCTTTTAACCTTCTCACCGGTCACTAAAATCTTATAGTGGCCATCTCCTAGGCTGTCAGCCTGATGATGGCAAGTGTCACAGGATCGTCGAGATCCTCGCAGAAATTTCAGACCTCGCTTGGAGGTCTGGTCAAACTCAGCTTTTTTCCCTCGCCAGTTCATCTCACTCGGGTTTACCTACACCTAGTTTGTTCAACAATCTCATAATCTTCCCATACTCTTTCATGGCTGTAAACAGGTGGGTACATAAATGAAATGAATATGAACAGAAAAATGCACAAACTCGAACACAGCATATCAGAGGGAAAACTTGCAACCTTTTCATAATTACTTTCAGCAAAAAGAATATGCAATGTCCATCTATATTGTGTGCTAGCACGTTATGCACAGACAGGAACATGTCTGCGCAGTTTTTTTCCCAGAATTAGCAGCTGCCCTTAATGTCTTCGTCAGAGTATCTCGTGATGAAATCTAACCCCATCACAGCAAGCATATTCTTGAGAGACTTATTATTAAATGTACTGGGAATTCTGTTTTCTTACTCGCAAACATATAGGTTTAATGAACTGTTTTTATTATGGATTTTATGTTACTGTTTATGTTTAATTATTTCTTTTCTTAAAAATGGGGCCACGGATGCATTGTTTTAGTTTTATATTTGACAATGATTGATATTTTCAGATTAATCCGCATATTAAGTGAAATAAAATTCCTTTTTTTGGTGAGTTTCAGGATATATTCCCCGTATCATCTCTAGCGCATTCAAGCTTCAACGGAGGCTAGTGGAGCCTGAGGTTTGATATCCCATCCGACCACCGTCGCCTATAAATATTCATTCTCAAAGAAAAGAAAATAAAAAAAATTAGGGCTTGTATTAGTTAAGAGTCCTGCAAAGAAGAATCAAACATGAATCATAAATCTGAGAAGAAAATAAGAATAAACGAAGCAATCAATACCTACTCGATTGTCATTTGATCTTGGAAGGCCTAAAGTCGTGATAGCCATCTCCAAGACATGTTTACAAAGGTTGAATTTGATAGCCCCTTTAGACAAAAGTCAAATTTCCAGTAAAATAGTCGACCACGTGTGAGATTAGGTTTACTGGGATTAAAATGTATTTACTTTCAAGTAAAATTTCAACTGAATTTTCTTCTTGTGGATAATGTGATGGAGATTGAGTTGAATCTTGGTGGGCTTCTATGGTCTCTACGAGGAAAAAAAAAAGGCAGCTTCTTTAGAAGCTCTAGCGGTCCGGCCAGCATCACCTCTCTTCTTCTATGCAGCCACTAGTCAGCGTCGGTGCAGTTTTCCTTGTAACTTTCAAGAGCATATTCCTACTAGATTTTTTCATGGCATTTCAATTCTCAAATCTACAGCTACGTCATTTAAATCCATGCATATTATAGCAGGCAGGCATGGATCTGTAAAGAGAAGTGGAGTAAAAATCACCATGGCTCTATTTTGATCGCATCCTGTGCTTGAATTAATAGGGTTTTGCGATTGTAGTCTTGGCCTAAACCCAAACGAAATCGACAGGGGTCCGATATGTATATATATATATATATATATATATATAATGAAGTTATGTTGACGAGGCTCTAAAAGAATGGCAGAAGAAAGTAAAAGGACAACGTCTGCAAGGAAGATAAACTAAGGAAGAGGTTTTACTGTTAGAATTTGTAATTTGTTTCTACTTAATAAGTTAATCGGGCTAGCTTGATTTATTTTTTATTTCATTTTTAATTGAATTTTCTTATAAATCTATTGTTAAATATTGGATTTGACATAAACAATCATGGATTGAGTTTTATAATTTATTTTGGCTCACTATTTATAGGGTTATCTTAATTTCATGATCAAAGTTATAGGCATGGTAGACTAGCTCGAGTAAAATTGTATTTTTTTTCTTCTACGAGTCATCCCAATCTTGTTATTTAGGTCACAAATTTAACAAAATGAAAAGTTATTTTTTGTACTTGATATCTTTTTTTGAACCTCATCCTTCGTTGATGGATTGATTAAGGATTAAAATTCATAATTTGCTTTCAATTGGATTATTTTGGTCT
Organism: Salix exigua; assembly: GCA_032356905.1. Taxonomy (NCBI): domain Eukaryota; kingdom Viridiplantae; phylum Streptophyta; class Magnoliopsida; order Malpighiales; family Salicaceae; genus Salix; species Salix exigua. The sequence goes on along the minus strand of CM063596.1, from coordinate 11,067,707 downwards.
TGTAATACGGGTCATAAGTTGTATAGGTTAACTCAAATCACTTTTTAATTATTTTATATCAATTGATATCAAGTTAATTGAAGATTAGATTTTATAATTTTTTATATTTTATTTTTATGTTAACCTGATTGATTCAAATCAATCCGTTGTTTTAATATTAAAAAAATATTACTTTGTTTTTTTAATCAAATTTTGTTTTTACCATTAATACGGCTTATTTTTAAACTTATAAAGTCAATCGTAATACATCATGTCAGGTACTTTTTCTATTTGACATGCAATGTAGTGCGAGTTAATTATCTAGTACACCTTCAAGCTTGAATTTTTATATATTTCATGTCAAGTCTCAATCACTTCAACTAATCCTTGCAAGTTGATGTAATTTATTGACCGATAATCCATAACAAAACTAGTTATTAGATTTTCTAAATGATTGGACTAATAACCATAGTTGTTACATATCATCAACTCGGCAAGTTTGATGAGAAAAAATGATGATTCAGAGCTTCACATAAACCCAAGTTGAACCAACATTGTTATAATAAAATAATTTTCACCTAAAAAGACTCGATGATCGTTAAAAAACTTTGTATATCCAATATTTCTCTCTAATACGTACTCCACCTTATGATTATACATTGACACTGAATTCATTTGCATATGTTATGGCCATACACGATTAAAAAAATAACAAAGCAATATCCACATTATGCTTGTATTTAAAGAATATTACTAATAAAAATATATAAAAAAAATCTAATTTTATGTAATTGGTTCGGGTGCTTACACCGCCCACCACTCCATCTCGTAATTTTTTTGCCGAACGTTATATGATTAGATGTAGCTGTGTACAGCAATGTCAATGATTTGATTAGACACGATTCGGGTGATTGCGTATGGATTTTATCGTGATAAAGAAAAGAAAGTGATTTCAAAGGCTTTATGATTCCATTGAAGAAAAAAATAAACAAAAGAAGAAATAGAAAAGCACTGAACCAGTGAACCTCACTTCCCTTGATTCTAATCTCCGGACAAGGGTTATCCGTTTCACTTGAAATGTCCAAAATATGCTCTGCTAATTTAAAAAAACGAGATAAAATATGCTATTTTAATCTTGATTTAAATTTGATTTATCAAATACCAGCCGTAATGTTTCGGTCTTATTCCGCCCGTTTCATTTCAGCTAAATAGTATTTTTATAAATAATATATAATTTTACTATATCAATCATATTTCTTGATCCGATCATTAGATTGAAATGAAATTTTATGGGGAGTCTCTTGACATATACTTATTTTATGTTAAAATTAGAATAATTAGAGAGTGTAATAACCTTACGAGATTGATGATGACATTCTCGTAATATTATACATGTTCATAATTTTATTCAAAAAAAATATTTTATTGTATTTTTTAGATTAATTTGCATAATTCTAATAGTTTTATTTTTGATTCTGAACTATTTTTTTAATTAATCTATTCAATTACACACACACACACATAAACAATATAATCCCCGGACGACTCACTGAAATGCTCTGAAACCAAAAAATTTCGTTCCAATTGAAAGAACGAAGCATCAAGCAAAATAGAATTGACAACCTTGCTCCAAACAAAAATGTTCTTAATTAAAATTAAACTTAGTATTTGCAAGAACTCGTCTTATTCCTGGTTGCACACCAAAATCCTTGAGCTGCTTGTATAACTCGGTGCTAAATTTTTTAAAGAAACAAGAGCAGTCTTGTTATCCATGGCAAAAACGGATCCCAGCCCTTGCCAATTGGGACATGAAAACAATTTCTTCCATTGTCTGTAGGGTTTATAAATGTAGCAGCAGCCAGGGAATGATATGAGTGAGTTTTGTTTTAGGTTCCATCTCCAACCCTTTTAAATTCAAAGAATTCCCTCATAAAATCAAAGCCTGGACCGTGGCCCAAGATTGATTTACTGTGCTGGAGATCAAGTGATTCTGGGCATGGAGTATTCTGGAGAAAAAAGAAGTTAAATGATGAACAATGAAAAACTATTAATTATAAATAACCTCCAGCAAAGAGGGAAGTTACAATAGCAGAGAATTATTATAGATTGTATATAAGGCAAGATTAAATAATAGTAGTAATGGAATGTGAGTCTGAAAAGACGACGAGGGGATCCTGGAAATTTGCTAACAGCTGCGACCACAGACGTTGTCATAAACGAAACCAGTGAAACAAAAAAAAAATCAAAACTTCATTACAGAGTACTTTAAATGTTAAGAGCCTGTTTACTTTTGTATTTTAGAAATATTTAAACAAAAACAAAATTGATTTTTTATTATTATTATTTTAGGAAGATTGATTTCCCTCCTTTTTCTTTGCTTTCCTCAGTTCTTAATAGCTGATAAGAGTCGCTAAACTGTGGACAGGTAACTCAACTGAAGAGCATTTAACAGTCGGGAACCCGATTGAAAATTTTATATTTTGGGTTTTACGAGAAAGTTTATATATCAATTACCGAATCCAGCAGCCTTTTGAAAATAGCATGTTCGATATTACTATTAAACAGAAATCACCGTGTCGAATGAGAGGCTATAAGAGGAGAAACGCAACAGGAAGGAGTCTTGAAATCAGGTGCCGTTTGACAAAAGAAAATAACAAATGTGATATAGCAATGACGAAACGAAATCAGATGGAAAGTACGAGGTGCTGTGTGAGAACTACAGTAGGACTAGGAATCTTTTGGTGGACCTTTCTTCGCGGCTTCTGCTGCTGCTTTCTCCGCTTCAATCTCAGCAACAATCGCATCGATCTCAGATTCTTCAAGCTGCCGCAGCCCTTGGTCTTTTGTCATCACAGCAACTTCTATGTTCTTCCCCCCACTCTCAACAACCTGATTCCAAGGAACGCACGACAAAAGTAAATATAGGTAAGAAACAGGCAAGTATAATGATTTCTCGGTGACTGTTGAAAAATTGTGCACAAACTTGAAAATTGGAAAACTAACAGAGATCACATGTGGAATGACACAGTTTTAAGTTGCTAGCATACTTCGTTTAAATTCCACATAGAGGCACATAGAGGAGTGTTTCAACTACTGATGTTTGAGCTAAGAAACTTCTTAACAACAAGAGAAGGAAAGCACCAACATAGCTTATCCATTGATGAGAAAGGATTTCAGCTAGAGGAGATTGTCAGGTTTCTCAGTTTCATGACCCTTTTTTGTTCTTATTACTCTTTTCTTTTCCATGTTGGTTATCTAAGAATGCCAGTCAACTGAAACAATGCATAATCATGCAAAACAGGTTAAATTTCAAGAAAAGAAACATAAAAGGGCTTCTGTATTAGATGGTTAGACCAGAAACTTGACTGCAAAGGATTGCAATAACTTAGATTTTTGAAAGAGTCACAGCCATTTGGAGAATGTGATATACAGAATATTGAATGTCCTTATATGGTCATTTTTCATGTTAGCCACAGTTCCAAATACCCAATGATATTGTATGTGTTATGGAAGTAACACACAATCCATACATGCATGGCAGCTCTAGAGATCAAGAAATTCGGAAACTAAATACAGATAATGTTTACAGAAAAACAAACTGCACTTCATTGTGGGGTAGATAAAAGAGAACCTTCAGCAGCATAGACTTTTAAGCTCTCAAAATAAAATTGACAATGGGGCAGGAAGTAAATGCAATGGCTTACAATACATATATTTCATTAAACAAGCATACATGTCAGTGTCACAAATGCAAGATCAGAAATTCACACAGAGGTTGAACCAAAACCGCAATATTATAAGCTGCACACCTAGTGGCTCTATAGCAAAGGCTTGTTAGCAATACTTTCTACGAGACTTGGTAATGCACCAACTATATTTGCATGATGTTAGGAGCAATTCAACTAGCATGATAGCAATCTTATGAAGTGGCAAAAGAAATAACTTACATTCAAATCAAATGATTATCAGACATTAATGCCAGCTGCTATATGCTCTAAAAAGAACTACTCCCTAAGGCATAAGTTAATGCAGCATCAAAAAACAAGTTCAATTCTAAGGAAGATCATGCATGCTCAGGCAATTTGTAATATATAAATTCAAATGAACACCCAGATAAAAGGATGTAACTTACTTCAAGTAGAGCACGGATTGCCAACTTCACAGTTTCTTGCCCAGAAGTTTCCTTATAGTTTTTCTCCAAAAACTCACGCATTGAGTTTGAGTTTCTCCCAGTAGCATTGGCTTTCCATGCTGAAAACGCCCCTGAAGGATCTGTTTGGTAAAGAGCTGGGGCACCCAAGTGTGGGTCAAAACCAACGATCAAGGTCGAAAGACCAAATGGCCTCACACCACCGCTCTGTGTATACTTCTGTTGCAAACCAGCAATGTAACGTGTTATATATTCAACAGTTACAGGATCCTCAACAGTGAGTCTATAGCTTTGACACTCAATCCGTGCTTTGTTAACCAAGACACGCGCATCAGCCTTCAACCCAGCACATACTAGTGCTACATGATCATCCAAAGATACAATCTTTTTCACTGATCTGCAAGCATAGCCAGCAAAAGCATTACATAACATTTACTTGGATAATCAGATTGAACACAGAACGAGACACTAGATATTATTACAAAGACATTACAAATCAGTCTAACATCATGAATAAGCTCTACACACCAATATAAACCAGAACATGACAGGACTGATCAAAACCAGACCAAGTTCTACGGCACTGCTAAAGAAAATAAAATATTTGAAGTAAAAAGACTTGCACATGTTCATTAACTAGAAATCCACAGTTATTTCAAAATATTTATGAAACCGGATTCAAACACATCAACGGTGAAGAAAAATAACTTCTTTTGACAATCCCCATTCAATACATATATGAACTAATGAGGTAATTTTCAGTTCAAACACCACATAAACAAGCCAAATCACAGTATATACATGTAGCAACGCCATTTAAAATACGTTCAAGTTCAATAATCACAATTAAACCAGAAATCAATCAATAATCAAACCCAATTAAACCCTAAACCTCAGTTTTCCCCTAAAAAAAAATTAAAAATCTCTCCTTTTCACCACAAACGTAAGAAAAAACGCAAAATCAAGAATATCCAGAATTTAAAAATAAAGAAACGAGCACATTTACCTGGAATCTTGAAGTTTAGCGGTGGATTTCTTTTCAACACCAAGAACGACAATATCAGTACCACGGACACCAACCGCAGCATTTCCTTTACGGACAGCTTCAAGAGCGTATTCCACTTGAAATAAATGCCCATCCGGTGAAAACACTGTGATTGCACGATCGTATCGGGCCATGGCTAAACTTCAGTTTTGCTTTGCCTTGCTTTTCAGTGTGGGTTTTGCTTTGCCTTGCTTTTCAGTGTGGGATCTGCGCGGTGTCTTTTAATAGAGGAAGCTAAAATTCGGACAAGCGAACATTATTCTAATGATCGCTTAAAACGATGTTGTTTTTACAACTTTATTCTACTCTAGGGCTTCAAGCCCACTTGCTTTTTTATGTTTATGGACCATTTTTTTTATTTATTGCTGATTGCTTAAAACGATGTTGTTTTTACAACTTTATTCCATTCCAGGGCTTCAAGCCCGATTGCTTTCTTATGTTTATGGACAATTTTTTATTGCTGGGTCCAAGTCTTTGTACTGTGTTGGGCTTTGTTATTTTATTGATTTATTTATACAACTTTATATGTGATTAATTATTCTTAAAAACGGGGTTTATTAATAGTTTTTGTTATGTAGGTGTCCGGGTTAATTTGGGTGTATTTTTAATAATTTTATGAACTTTGAAATAAATGACTAATTTAGCAGTCTCTAATGACCCTAAGAATTATGAGACTTAAATTAATGATCTCTAAAAAGCAAATTTAGGGTTTGACTTGGGATTATCTATTGATATTGATGTGTTATTTATTAATAGTTGCTAACTTGTCATGATGAGCTCCTGGAAAAATTCAAAACTGGGCACTATTCAATTGAGAATGTTTAATCAGAAAACAAAAAACTGTATTTTCTCTTTTCTTTTAATAAATTTTGTCACCTGCAGTCAAATTAACTAACTATAGATCTCTCTAAAGATTTATTTGACAACATGATTGAAGTTTTTTTTATTAAAATAACAAATTTTATATTTTAAAAATTATTTTTAACATTCATACGATTAAAATAATTTGAGAATTTTGAACATTTTATTTTAAAGCAGACATAAAATATATTTTTTTCAAAAATATTCTTAAAATGACTGTCGAAAAGACTCCATAAATGAAATGTACTCCACAGGGAAATTGATTTAAAAACATTAAATACTGCTCGAATTAAAAGAAAAGGCTAAAAAACATGAGATTTAACGGTAAACATGTCTTTGTTTACCATGAATTACTCTTGAAAAACTCTCAAAATATTGATATTTAGAGGCAAAATGATATTTTTGAATCGGAGGTGACATCATAATTTACAATATTATTGTTGCTGTTTCGAAATCCATCTTTAAGCAAAATAGCTTCCCTCTTTCATCTCGTAATGTATTTTTTTCATGAGAATAATGATTGCTAGGGCGCCGGAGGTGTAGATCGTGGCAAGAGGGTCAGCAAGCACTGTCGGGGCAAGCGCCGATCAGACCTATAATATGGCTCCTTGGAGATGTCCAGTCGTTGACACGAAAGAAGACTCCACTTTCCATATGAAAAGTAAACTCATCAATGGCTTGACTCAAATGTCTCCGCCCTTGAAGGGAGCTAGGGTTACAAAAAGATCAGGACGATGCCATTGATGGATCGAAAACGGTGTCGCCGCTTCAATCAAGGAGGTGTGAAGCCTCATCCGCCATCCACCAGAGGAAAGAGACTACTCTTTTAGATGGTGTCGTGCTTCACATTCTGCCCGCTGCGAGGTGCGTGAAGGTTCTTCCAAATGATAAATTACATTATTTATTTAGTTTTTTTTATTAATATGAATAATTGAGTCAGTTTGTGTGTGCTTCAAATAATTGACGAGCCACAACCCTAAGTTAGTTAATTGTAATCATTTGAGACGGTATTTATTAAACCATGTCACTTTTTAATTAAATGTTTTAACTGTGTTGTTGTGCTTAGTGAATTTATTTATTAAAATTAATTTACAGTAGAAATTGATATATATATATATAATACCTATTGAATAAAATAATAAAAATAATTACGATTGCACATGTTATAAATATTATAAAAATAAATATTTTTAATTTATAAAAATAAATTTAATTTATATACAAGACATAAAAAAATATAGAAGGGGTATCAATTAAAAAAAATCTTAAAAATATTTATAAATATATTAATTAAAAACACAAAAAAACCTAAAAATAAAAAATAAAAAGTTCATCATGCGTAGTCATTCAATTTTTTTTTCTCCAAAAGGATGAATGATATATTGTATGGTCTGGGTTTTTTTGAGAGAAAAAAAAACATGCATATGACATGTCATTGCTAATCCAGCGTTTAACCGTCTGTCATCTCGCGGTGTCTTATATATTCACTATGCTTGCAAGATGTTCAGTGGGTCCGGAGAATAGTTGAGATGCTCGTAAGCTGGCTCAGACATCCCGGTTAACAAAAAAATCAAACCGCACAGGAATGGGTCCTCCACTCTTGTTCCTGGTCCATCACTGCACGATACGCCTGTCACCCCGTGGTGCCTTACATGCTTACTGAGCTTGCAGGATGTTCAATGAGTCCGGAGAATAATAAAGGTGCGCATAAGCTGACCCGAACACCCCGATCATAAAAAAAAATCAAACCTACAAGTTTTTTTACCCCAAAAATTATTTTTTTTCAAATTTCCTTACCTGGTGGAACCAATTGAACACTGATTTTAAATTGTTTGGTCATCATATTTTTTTTTCTCTTCGCTGAAATCAATGATTCTTCTCCTTTCTCCCTTAAAAAAATTCTAGAGAATAAAGTTTGATATTAAAAAATATATTTTTTTAAAATAAAAAAATAATCACCTTATAACAAAAAAGATGAGGGACTAAAATGTACTTGACAAATAAATTTGAAAAGTATCACCTATATTGCCTGCATTTTTATTTTTGGTCTCCTGTCATTTAATCCAACCCTATCTCCTAAAAACATGTCAATTTGGGTTTTAAAAAAACCTAATTATACAAAGAAAAACATTAAGGATCAAATTGAATTTCTTAAAAAAGCACTGCCCCACTATACAGTAAACTGTGAGATAGCAACCATATTTATGCATAATAAACACACACCCACACACACACTTAACATTTCTTATCATCAAATCCAACGTTTTAAGAGCAATATGTCCGAGACTGAATTATATTGCTGCCGTGAATAAATTAGGCTCCCTCTACAGTATGAAAGAAGAAGAAGGTAACAGCTGGCCATGCATCGCCTTAGAAATAATCCAAGAATTAGATCCAGAACTCAAAAGTTTAACCCTCAAGAACTCCGATTATCATTTGACGAGCTATTTTATTTATTTATTTTCAGAAAGTCATTTGACATCAAGTGTTGCACATGAAGAGTTTGAGACTAAAATATATATATTTTGCATCATATTCGAGGCTATATGATTGGTAATATAATTGTCACTAAAGACTTATATAATCGTTGATTTCAGAGCTCGTGCCAGGCCACGACAGCTTGACTGAAAAATTATAATCTTCATTCATCTACTTGTTTTAATCTCGTTTCAGTGTTCTGACCATTTTCCTCTATCTAGTAATGCAAGAACACACGCACGCGCCGCCCCATTTTAAGCCTGAGCTAGGAGGTGTATGCTTTACCCTTCAAGCCTCATGGAGTATTTTAAGTGAAATTCTTAAATTTAAGACCTGTTACTCATTTATATTTGATTTTTATAATTTAATTAGATTGAATACGGTGATGAGAGTATTTAGTCATTTGAATTTGGATAAAAGAATGATCCCAACTTAATAAATTAAGAAGCAGATGAAGTTTCAAGAATGGTTTTATATTACTTTCAAACAAGTTCTAAGTTTTTCTTTTTCTTTTTCTCTGTGGTGCATGATGCATAATCTAGCAGATGTGAAACAACTATTAAAACTGCTTTGCCACCTTTCCAATGCTTGAAATGGATTGGATAAGCTTCAACTTTTTATTGATGCTTAGAGATATTTTCTTTCTCCGTTTCTGTCTTGCTCTGCCTTCTCACGATGTCATACATAACTCAAAGTATGCTTGGAGGCAGCAGAGGTTGGTGTTTGATAAGGACCCAGAAGGCCAGGACTCGAGATTCATCAAGTTTGCACGTGTGATTATTGCAAAGTTGTAAGAGCAGAGGAAACTAGGAATCACTAATAGTGTATTTAAAGTAGTGTTTCCACTTTGATTCAAATTTGATAGGAGAAGGTGGGCGTGTTACACGATTCTTCAGGATGCGTGTGGCACCACTTTGATCCCAGTATAGTTTCTGTTCACGTCATTATTCTATTATATAAAGCCTAGCTCTCCGCGTATTTTGTGGCATCAATCACCCTCCGGCTCCATCCAGCTCTCCCTGACCATATCATTTTTATGCTTCATAAGAGTGTCCATCAATGTTTCAGGTAGATGGAAGGCATGATATCAGGCACTACTTAGAGGTGGAAGTCCAGCCTAAAGTCAGTGAGAGTGAAGTTATCGACCCTCAATCCAATTACTCAAAATGCTTTGATGATGATGGTCGCTTGAAAAGAACAGGTAAATTGTGTGTGAATTTGGATGGTTTTCTTACTCTTTGGGCACTTAGTTAATTTCATTTAGTAAGGGTTAAGAATTTGATGGTGCAGGAAATTTCTGGACTTCATCCTCCCATGTAATCACTGCTGTTATAGGGTCAGGAGTACTATCGTTGGCTTGGGCCATAGCGCAGCTCGGTTGGGTTGCAGGACCAGCTGCTCTGATCCTTTTTGCATTTGTAAATCTCTACACCTCGAATCTGCTAGCACAGTGCTACAGGTCTGGCGACCCTGTCACGGGACAAAGAAATTACACCTACATGGATGCTGTCAAATTTTACTTGGGTAAGAGTATACTCTTATCATTTTCAGCTGGCTAAATTGTCGTTAGAATCATGATCATGATGGTGAAAGTATCTCTGTGTTGGATGCAGGAGGACGGAAGGTGATGCTATGTGGATTGATTCAATACATGAATTTGTTTGGTGTTGCTATTGGTTATACTATTGCAGCATCAGTCAGCATGATGCGAGTTTCGTAATGTTTTCAACCTGTAAAGAACGTTTAATCACGTACACAATAACCATTGATATTTGAAATATTTTCCTGTTGATTTCAGGGCAATAAAGAGATCAAACTGTTTCCATAGCAGTGGAGGAAAAGATCCATGTCATATGTCAAGCAATGGGTTTATGATAGCATTTGGAATCATGGAGATCTTGTTTTCTCAGATACCAGACTTTGATCAAGTGTGGTGGCTTTCTATAGTTGCTGCTATCATGTCTTTCACATATTCTACAGTTGGTCTGGGTCTTGGTATAGGCGAAGTTGCAGGTATACAAAAATAATTAGATCATCGTGATTCTGATTATCTCAATATTCATTATTTACCGAAACAGAACAGATCTAGAAATTACTTCAGCAACAGGTATTAAATGGAAAAACTTAGCACAAGCATAGGAAGTTGAGTCGTGTGTATAATGAAGTTCAAAAAATAGCTCTGCGCTTTCATTTGCAGGAAATGGAACCTTCAAAGGAAGCCTGACTGGTATCAGTATAGGGATGGAAACACGTGCTGGACCAGTTAGTTCTACACAGAAACTATGGAGAAGTTTGCAAGCTCTTGGAGCCATTGCCTTTGCGTACTCGTTCTCCATTATCCTCATTGAAATTCAGGTGATACTTTGACGGCATTTCATGGAACAATCATTGAGGGTAAATTTAGCGGCCCAATAGTTAATACCTGTGCCTGCCTTTTCATTTACAGGATACAATAAGATCTCCACCTGCAGAACACAAAACTATGAAGAAAGCAACTTTATTTAGCATCATTATAACTACAGTTTTCTACTTGCTCTGTGGATGCATGGGCTATGCAGCTTTTGGTGATTTGGCCCCTGGAAATCTTTTGACTGGCTTTGGATTCTACAATCCCTACTGGCTATTAGATATCGCTAATGCTGCAATTGTTGTTCATCTTGTTGGTGCTTATCAGGTCTGGTATTTCAAGCAGTGATGACCTTCCAAGCTCTGAATTCATAAAAAGATTCGAGTTTCATGTTGATTTTTCCATCGGTGTTCTTGCAGGTCTTTTGCCAGCCTTTGTTTGCATTTGTAGAAAAATGTTGTGCTCGGAAGTGGCCCAAGAGTGATTTTGTTACAGCAGAATATGAGGTGCCCGTCCCCTTTTACGGTGTGTACCAGCTGAACTTCTTCCGGCTAGTATGGAGAACGATATTTGTTATGCTGACAACTTTAGTAGCCATGCTTATGCCCTTCTTCAATGATGTTGTTGGGCTCCTCGGTGCCATGGGATTCTGGCCATTGACAGTTTTCTTTCCCATTGAGATGTACATTTCTCAGAAGAAGATTGGGCGATGGACAAGCCGGTGGATAGGGCTCCAGATTCTCAGTATGAGTTGCCTCATGATCACCATAGCCGCAGCTGTTGGCTCTGTTGCCGGGGTTGTGTTGGATCTCAAAACTTACAAGCCATTTAAAACTAGTTACTGAGAGAGCTATGGATTGGCAGTACGCTTTTCAAGAAGGGAATTTAGTAGCAGCATATATTCGTCCAGCTGTGTCAATAAGAGTCTAAATTGAAGAACTTAAGTTTCCAGCATGGACTGAAATGTATCTTTTTCAATCTCCAAAAAATTCAAGTCAGATTTCCTCTTGTCAGCCACCAATACACATCTTATTCTGTGCAAGTGCTATGTCAGGTGCTTAACTGCAGATTCAAGGAACTCTTGTTCAGGGACTGCGTTTTTCAAAAGTATTTAAAAAAAAAAAACATTAACGAAGAAGACACAAACTCTATTCCTTGATTCATCCATTAGAAGATAAGTGGAATAGAATCAAACATACAACTACAGATATGCATTCCCTGACAAACTACCAAAGAACCCTAGCCCTTACAGATTCAACAGGCCAAAAGATTCCTCATGGGATTTCCTAGCCCTTGTTCTCATAAACAGATCAAAAAAAAAAAAGCTAAGAAGACCAGTTGACTTTAGTCTTTACTTGTTGTAATTACTAGCCTTCAGTTTAGCCGCATTTGCCTTTGCGGTAGCTTTTGCAAGAGTTGCTGGTTTGATGAAACTCTTTGGATTAAGAGCCTTTCTTATCTTAAACACAACCCAGGCAGTGCCAATAGCATGTCCTGCAGCACCAAGCCCTTCGTGTGTTACTTTTCCAGCATCTTCTCCATATCTGTGAAGGAAATATGCAATCATAACATCAAATTCATGCTCATGTAGAAGCACGGAAAGCACACTATTCGATTCAGATTATATCTCGTCTAAATCTACTCCAGCTTTATCCAGCCGAAGCACATTAAGGAACTGCGGTGTTCTAAGTTCTAACACTGTCAATCCAAGATGAAAAGTGGCAAAAGATTCGGATAAGATTCTGTATATGCCACTGACCGCCAGATACCTAGATGAGTGGATAAGGACCTATCTCTTAAGCAACTCGAGACCTTGTAAGAACATAAAGATTCCATTACAGAGGAACAGAATCGCCACATTTTTTAATTCCATCATGCCAGCAACACTATAATTATTTGAATGACAGCAATGGAAGGGAAGATAAAGTTGGTGATAAGGATGATTCAAGCGGAGCATCTATTTAAGAGTTAGATAAAGATATACCCGTGTGAGACAAGTTCGGTTGTGACAAGTGATGAGGTTGACATGACATTCTTTCCAGCAACTTCAACAGCATCACACACCTTGTCTGCACAAGAACACGAATGACACGGGGAGGAAACAGTATCGTGAGTCAGATTTCAGTTCAGCAACCACACAAATTGAGAATAAATAAACCAGACAATTGGGAATGAATCACTTACTAAATCCATCCAAGGAAGCAAGAATAATTTCTCCAGGCAATAGGCTAAAAAACTTCTGGCCCGCTTTAGAGTTCACAATTGGACTTGTAATAGATCCAGAGATTTTGACAGCTCCAGAAAGAACTCCAACAGCCACTTTCTCTGACATTTTTGTCAAGATTTTTACCCTGCAAATATCCCAAGATAAATTCATATTTCAGTACATACTGCTCAATATTGAATCGCCCAAACCAAAGAGAGGAAACGAACATACTACAAATTATTTTACAACTTTAAAGTGCAGAGATGAACACAGATATGCATAGCAAAGCAACTCCAAAATTCAAAGAAAATGCTTCTATTGTTTTAACCATACACCACTTCCACAAACAAAGAATAATAAGAACAGCCTATCTTGAAAATCATTTTTCTTAAATAAATAGCAAAACTAGATGGCTAAATGTGCAAAAATCAGAATTGAAACCTTAAAATCAGAAATTATATCATTAATCAATGTTGAATAACAAACCTTTTGATCCTTCTCAAAGTCCCGGGACTAATATCCGAATCCGAACTCTTACGAATCCTTTTCTTGAGGAAACCATTGCCCCACTTCAACCTATCCTCTGTCACATTTCCACACCAAAAAATCCCCTTGATCAGCTGCCCTGACCCGGCCGCAATCATCCTAGCAATACATGAACTATAATCCTCCACGTTAGGAGCCAACACTGTCCAATACGCAGCAGAACTCTTCTCCATCAATTTCTTCTTCCTCTTCAACTCATCCGGCGATATCTCCTTCGCTACATTCCGATCAATTGCCTCGGACTTCCCTCCACTCTTCTTCACTTCTTTCTCTGAAAAAAGACTATAACGTTCCAATATCTTATCGAACTCCTTCAATAAACCCTCTTGGCCTTTCGAAGCAAAAGTTACCCCATAATTCAACAACTCAACTTCTCCCTTGTTTAACTCGCCCCCATCCGATTCATTTTCAGGCACGCGAAGAGTAAAGAAGTAGTGTGATTCATCAAGCTTAACTGCTGCCTCGTCTTTAGCTAAAGGCCACTGAATATCATCATCTACACGAGCAAAAACAGCAACGGTGGTTTCACCTTGTTTAAGACTCGCTATAAGGAAGTCACCATAAGCCAATTCTACACTATTATCTCTCTCGATTAAATGAACGATTGATCCTGGGATTTTGATCAAGATTTCTTCATGGGCTTCAGAGTTTGAACCCAGTTCTGCCACGTTTTTCATGTCCATAGTAGGGTACAACGAGGACGTAGTCGAAGTAGAAATGGCTTCTGGGTTTGGGAGAATGACCCGTGGATAGAGAGAATTGCGCTTAGGAGATGACAAATGGTAAGAAAAATAGATTCTTTGTGGCTTGATTGATTTTTAAAAGGAGACAGGGAGTGAGATATTAGGAGGGCGGGGGGGAATTTAAAGCCTTCTGTGATCTTAAGATAGGAGGAGTTAGAAGCCGTGTCGACAGGGAGTTTCGAGGAACAAAACAAAACAAAACAGACACGTGGCTTACTTAGGAGCTGGCGGTGTGAAACCGTATCTTGCCAGTTGTCAGTTTTTTTTCAAGATGTCGGCCTGATAGCTTGACAGGTGCTTCGTATCTTATAGCATATTTAGTATTGTGATAATATGCTTTTTAAGATATTTTTTTTAGAAATATAATAAAATAATCAATTTAAAAAAAAAACTATTTTTTATATTGATTCAAAATATATATAAAAAATAATTTAGTTTTTTAAATAATAAAATATCCTTAAAAATACAAAAATATCGGGGGATTGCACCGCCTTATGCAATTTTGTGTGATTAATTAAATTACACGTATGAGTTAGTAAATTATTCAAAAGTATAAGTGAATGATTGATAATTTAAAAAAAAAATTAATTAAAATATTATTTTGCATCAGTAAATTAAATTTATTAAAAAATATATCAAAAGTATAAGTGGATGATTGATAAAAAAAATTTAAAGTTTTTTTTTAATTAAAATATTCTCTTACATTAGTATATTAAAGTTTTTTTAAAAAAATAAAAAAAGTATAAGTGAGTGAGTGATAATTTTTAAAAAAAAACATTAATAAAAATATTCTTTTACATAGTATATTAATTTTTTTTAAATATCAAAAAAATATTTTTTGACAGTTTTTTAAAATTTTAAAAGCAAAAGCTATCATCATACTAGGCATATATTATATTATCAAGAATATCCATGAAAAATAACTTTAGATTTAAATACTTTTGATCATATATTTTTAAAAATAAATTGGTTTAGTTTAGTTTTAATTTCAAAAACTAATATAAAAAATCAACTCAAACCAAAATAAATCAAAACTAAGTTAAATGAGAATGAAAAAAAATCATTATGAATAGAAGGCTTATCAAATCAAAACCGGTAAAAACAAATATCTCGTATAAAAAGATAAAAAATTAAATTGAATGTATCTGTTCTTTTAAAATGTAAAATGAAATTGAACCGATCGATTTAATCTTTTTTATTAAATATAAATTAAATCACACACGTGTGTGATTTAATTGATTTTTTTTATTCTATTCAAGTCGAACCATTTAAAATTTTAAATCAATACTCACTTTTATTTGCTGAATTTCGTGTCCTCGATGAGATGCATTCGTGCCAGTTATTTTGTGAGGTGTCATCCGCAACAACGATAGTGACGTTCATCAACTATTTATGATTTGCATAATCGATTTTAATTTAGTGATTGTGCTTTAAATTTGCAAAAAAAAAAATCTTTTTAATTGTATAATTTTTTTATCAAAAATATTAAATGAATTCTCGTGATTTATTTATAGGAAAACAATAATTGAAGAATATAGAGCATTAGCATAGAAGACAGTAAATTATGCTATCCGGTCTAAAATTAGCAGAGAGAGTTCCCTTCACCTTTCATTTTTCTATCCTTTTTTTTTTTAGTTCCTGAGCGTTTCATTTCATTAAAAAGTTTATTTTATTTTAATTTTTTATATGAGAAAAAAGAGAGAGTTACTGAATGCAAAAGATAAAAAAAGATGGTGATTGGTTCACCACAATAAAATGATAAAAAAAAATCAATTCTAGTATTAATACGTTTCAATTCAGTAATTGTAGTTTTTTTTTCATGAAAATGATCTAAAAACACTAAAAACAATTAATTTTTAATTAAAAAAAATATTTTTAAAACACACTGTTAAACAACATATTAATCTTTTTATAATATTAGCAAACCATTTGTCTCAGATAAATATCTATATACCTGGCATCTGGACGGTAGCATACGAGTCTAAATACCCCAAAGTAAAGGTAGTTTTTTATTGCACTCATTGTATTTGTAACCTTGGGGTATTTAGACTCGAATACTACCGTCCAAATGCCAGGTACCGTAAACTGTCTATGGTTTATCAAAGAAGCTAGTTTTTTGGTTTCACATTATATTTTAAAAAGATTTTTTTTATAAAAAAGAAAATTTCTTATATTATATTTAATATTTTAATGTTTATAGATCGTTTTCATTGATATCAAAAATATTTTTTTTAAAAAATAAAATAAAATAATATTATTTTAATATATTTATATAAAAAAACAATTTTCAACCCCTCACCTACACTCCCAAACAATCATATATAAAGAGATGGACAAACAAACAAAATTCCTCCCCGTTTTCTCTTCTATGGGATTATGAACGGTGACATATGCTCGATCCTTTTCCTTAGTGTTTTAAATTAGATCACTACTAATGTTCATAGTTTCCGTGTGATTGCTAGAATAAATTTGAAGGATTTGTCGTGATGTAAATAAATTGTATTTTTTCTGACTTTTTAAATTTAAATTTTGAGAATTATCATTTAGTTAAATATATTAAATTCCTCTAGACATAGCGTGTTATCTTGAAAGGCGTCCTTCAAATATTATCATAAAGATGATAATTTCATCCAAAAAATAAAATAAAATAAAATAAAGTGGTTTTGGGTCATAAGGGAGTAAAACTCGAAAGCAAACGACCGGGTTGAGGTTGTGATTGGGTATTGATTTACCGTATCTAAATCCAATTTAAATTCCAACTCAAACTTAATCTGAAATAAATAAAGGTTTTCTATTTGTATTCTCTACATGAACACGCATTGATTTGCTATTTAATATTATGTCACATCTCTTGGGAACTATTTTTTATTGAATTTAAATCTGAAAAGGTCTTGGGATTTATTTTAAATACATCAATAATTATATATAAATAAATTCATGTAAAACTCGAACATGAAAGATCTTATCTTCTTACATATAAATTAACTGAGAAATATTCTCAAAATCAAAATCGAAAAAAAAAAAAGAAGTTTTGAATTTCGAGGCCTTCTCAGTGTTCTCACAGCAATCTCAGGGCATCACAATAAGAAAGAGTTGGTCTGGACTCTATCAACAACTACTGGGCTATTGTAGCCCAAATCCCAAGCAATCCATCCAATATTCCAATGCCTTTTATAAGCCCATCAAGACGATCACCAGAGAATTTTTTCAATAGAGTAACAGCAAAAACTGTCTAAAGCTCCAAACACCACCGCCTTGCAGTTGAAGCTAAGCGATTCTTAGAAGTTACATGGTTTGCAAGCAAATTCAGAGAAGATTTTCTATTTTTCATCTCAATACCTTCTCTAACCCATGCTAACGTCAATGCTCTAGCATTCCTTCATTAAACTATTCAAAATTCCTTATCAGTCTCTTCTGTTCATGTGGAATTTCATGGGGAACTGCTTGATTCAATGCCTCAATGAAAGACAATTTCGTGCTCTATTGCAATCCCTGGGTACGCGACAAATGGGTTTCTCCAAAATTCCATGAGTTCATTTTCCAAATGTGAAAAACGGGTATGGTTACCAATTCTATCTTTAGTTGGAGTGCTTGTTAGCACTGAAGGCTTTTATGACCGCGCGCGGCCAAAGTGTGTCGATGAATTGAAGAATCCAGGTTTTGCTTTTTTGGAATGCTATTATAAATGGTTACAGGATCAATTCCCACTGAGAGTTTTTGCTCTCTTCCATGAGATGTGGATCTGCTGGGAAGATCCTGATAGTGCATCATACTCGTGCATTCTGAGTGCTTATAATCATGCGGGGTTGGCTTAAGGATGCTATGGTGATATTTAGCCAGATAATGAAATATTATAAAATAAGGCCAAGACAAGATCCTTATGAGTGTGTCAATGGCATGCTAATGAGATCAGGCTATTTATCTGATACAGGTGGATTTAATGGAAATGTTTTAGAGGAGATGCGTCCAAATATTTGCACCTCCTGCCTGTCTGCCTGTCAATAAGCTAAGTAAACTTAACTTCCACTTCACTCGCAGAAAACAAACCAATCCGTTGGCCTAGTCGATCCATGAACTGCTGAGAATTTGAGATTAAGCACACAGAGTAGGGGGTTCATTAAGAATCCAGGATTTACTTCCTAAATGTGATTCCATATGACTGGTTGATAATCATTTGGTATTCTGTGAAGAATATTTTGGAAAGCTGTCTGTATATGACTCGGAGTTTGATAGCTCTGCAAATGGTGACGGGAAAACTTGACTGATAGGAATGCCTCGAGGTTGTCGGGGATGGATGTTTCAAATAAGTCGCAGACTTAAATATTGAGATGCCCGTATTTCTTGCGCTTGCACCCGTACCTAATGCCATTGAGCATTAAATATGGACTGATTTGAATGCCTCCAGATTATCCCTTGATGAACGGAATATTTAATGGAACAATTTGTTTCATGTCGATTCTGTTTCAAATCACTCCTTGCACAGACGCGGATGTTGCAAAGTCCACATCTCAGCCCTTTGAATTGGTAACTAGTGCCACCTTCCTCCGGATTTTCTGTCGATGCTATATGAAACATTTCCTTATGTTTGAAGATTTAACATGCTATATAATTGAGAGAAGTAGTCTTGTTTTCCTAGACTGACCTGTCTTGTGCATATCTGTACAGGTGTAGTAAAAGACGCAAAATATCATTCTGGTTAGTGGATTGAACCTTTGTATTGTACTTGACATTACTGTTTTGTGAGAGAGCCCTTTTATATCTCCCATTCAATAATGAAAACTATGTTTTATTTTCAGAAGTTTCTGTCCTTGCTGTTCTTTTTTGTTTCCCCCCCTTGTCAAGAGCACAATTGTATTCATAATGAGAAGAATGCAGCTTTAGTTTTTATCTTATCCTCTATGAGTGGACTTAGCACATGAAGCATATGATCAGGGGCGATGCATGAAAATATATTAAGGCACTTTGAGTTGTTGAATATTCTTTCTAAGATAATAAAACAAAAATCGCATCAGATGAGGTATCAATCAAATAATCCTATTTGTTTATGCCACATGTAATCTGAGCTGCAGGACCCTCACCCAGCCTTCACATCCCCAAAAGTCAATTTTTTTAGGCAGCTGAGATGATTCTATAGGATTGCTACAAACCACAAAAAGACGTAGTGGTTCCAAAAACATTTCATTAAACATTGCTTTCCCACTTAAAAGCCAAGAATGCAAGCTGCTATTAGCAGGTAAGACTTGTTGAAAGCTAGCTTCTCTTGGTGGTTTCAAGCTCACAGTGCCCACTCCAGTCCCAGGATCCATATAATTTAGTTGGAAAGAAGTATACAATTACAGCCTTACAGGTCATTTGCATGGATTCCTGGCTGGGTTTGCATAGACAAAGTGCACCACTCATATCTTCATTTATTGGTTTGATCTAAATAGGTGCATTTTATCTGATCAGGTGATGCTTAAGTTTCTGATTCTCTTGCAAAGCTTTGAAAATAAGTCACAATTGTCGGCATGGTTCATTTTTAAACTGGAACTATGGGGTGTATGGCTAGAAAATTGCTTACAATATTCAAAATAAAAGCTCTCTGACCAAGGTTTGAAGCAAAAAAATATACACAAAGCAAAGGTGACTTGCAAGCAAATCTTTCACTAGATCGATTTGCTTTGTTCAGCTCTTGGAGTTGAGGCCAAATTAGCATAAACTGTGCCTTTTGGAGCTGCAATTAGTTATCTATCCCCATCAAGCATGATGAACTTTATCCACACACATGCATGAAATAATTGAGTTCTTTCCGTGGTACAAATGGCCAGCCCATAATGTCTGCTACATGGCTAAATGGTAGGAACAGATTCGGTTAATGTGATCCACCATTGCTATACTATTGTTCCTTTTAGTGCTTATACAAGAGCCAGTTTTCATCACAGGAAACATCATCATATTCTTATAATCAATTCATAAAATGTAAAAAAGTAAAACGGGGCCTCTTTTTTGGACTTGTATAGGTGATATAAATTAGGTTAAAAGCATTGATGATTGATCTTTGGGAGGGTCTACTTTCTCAATCAATCAGCCAGTTTCCCTCTGATAAAACATTCAATTAAGGAGACCAAACAATTTTGACCACAAACATTTCCAAAAGATAAACTTTATGGACTCTTTTCTGTGTTCTTCCTTTGCCTCCTTTGTTATTTTCCTTTTGAATTAAGGGCTCAAGGGTCTCAAATTACTACAAAAAGGGAGAAATAAATGAGGATATAACACAATTATGGTCTTGGAATATGGTATTCAGTCTCAATCTTACGAATATTCTTAGGCAACAGATACAGGAATACCTTCCTCTGTTGCAGGGTTTTCAAAAGGCAGAAGAAATTCCATTATGGCATTATAAAACATATGATTCCAATAATTAACAACACAATACGATGCGGCTGTTAGGATTAATTGTATTATATGTGCATTATTGCATAACCCCAGATGATTAAATACATCACCAAAACATAGGATAAACAATACGCTAAAGGGTAGAAACAGGTTCTTCAAGAGACAAGACTAAAAACCTGCCAAGAGAACATGGGTAAAGCACTAAAGCTAAAGATTGTTGGAATCGCCTTCATCATCCACCGTTGAGAGAAAAACCTGGTGGGTGACAATTCCACTTTCAGGGCAGTGAAAACGAGTTGCAGCTACATTTTCCCCGTAAAGGTAGACCAGCAATATTTTCTATCAGATTTTTTTGTTTCACCAGAGCTAATAATTCAAGCATGCATGAGCTCACAGCAGTTTTGTCTGTTTGAAAAGGTCAAAGGCAGAAGTCAACAAAA
Source organism: Salix exigua (assembly GCA_032356905.1). Taxonomy (NCBI): domain Eukaryota; kingdom Viridiplantae; phylum Streptophyta; class Magnoliopsida; order Malpighiales; family Salicaceae; genus Salix; species Salix exigua. The sequence goes on along the minus strand of CM063596.1, from coordinate 11,046,534 downwards.
CTCTCAAGTCTCAAACAGATCATTTTTGTAGACAGATGTTTCCCTTACAGCCTCTTGACTTGTGTGGTTCCATAAAAAGCTTTGCCAAAAGCCAAAATCAGTGCCGCAATCTAATGAAGAATGTAGTTTTGCAAAAAAATCACTTTTTTTTCAAACGAATTTTTTTAATGAATTTACCTCTATGTAAAAACAAAATCCCTATAAAACCAGAAGATGGAGGAATATATTACTCTGTATATTCAATTTTAACAGGATATGAATTTATTTTAAAATATAAAGTAAATAGCATGACTCAATTTAGCTGAGGAAAAACAACAAAGAAGACCTTGCTTATATAAACTTGTCAAGTTCATACATACAACATTACATGAAAGAAAAGGATGGTAAAAGATATAATTTAACACAAAAAAAAGTGATATTTTTCTTAAAAATGAACTCACTAGCCACCCCTCAAAACCAGTTCTTGGCCTGAGCCCTAACATGGCAGCCACAGAAAGAAGGGTTGCAGCACTCTTATGCGTAGCAAATTCTACACTTACGCTGCCTTACACTCTCTATTGCTTGCTGCTTGCGCAAGCACGTGCTTGCCACCTACAAACAATAAGCAGCAAGCACGTGATTAACCAACTATCAACCAACCTTATCGATCAAGAAGACATGATCCAGGCTTACAAGAGATCTATCTAGGTCACCACCACAATGGGACTACGAACAAAATGCTTCCCATCTGACCACGAAATCGACCCGAATACAGCACCCGAATTACCCGTGATCAGATTCCGGGTGTTGGCCGTTACGGTTACAATGAAGCTCCGCTTCTTCACGGCCCTGCTGAACACCAATTTTTGTGGTTTCACCGTCACTGCAGCCCCTCTCGGAGCTTGGATTGTAGAACGATAAACGGTATCTGGTTGACCCACGTTGGTGACTGTTCTGATGAATGTCTTGCTTGATGCTCCCTTAGCTGAGTTTTGAAACAGTGCTGCAAGCGAAGGGTAATTGATGTGCTCCGGCAATGGTTTCTTCACTGGACAACTCACCGGTGATCGTGTGATCACCTGAATTACTCTCGGCTCATATCCAATTCCACACAAAAAGTTCACATAATCATTGTTTGTAATGTCATAAACAAGCCCTGGATCCATTGCTCGATCAAGATTGAGATGCCCTGCACCCGAATCATATGGAGTCGACACATTTCCAGTGGCCTCATCGGTCAGTGGCCGATTTAGATTATTGAATGTATTCGCGGTGGTCATCATTGCAGACCTAATCGCTGCTGGACTCCAATCTGGGTGGGCAGATTTAAGCAGGGCTGCCGCGCCACTTACATGAGGACATGCCATTGAAGTGCCAGAAAGGATGTTGAATTCAGTTTTTCGTAGATCTGATTCCAACCCAGTAGGACCTGCAGCATCAGTCCAAGCAGCAAGAATGTTCACACCAGGAGCAATCAAATCCGGCTTTAGAATCTCCGGGCTCAATCCATTCGGTCCTCTACCTGAAAACGAAGCAACGACAGGAGCTGGCTTGATTCCAATCACGGTGCCCTTGAAAGCAATAGTAGCTACCGGATTCGAAGTTGACGAAACATAGGCCTTAAGAGCATCGCCCTCGTCAGAACCAAGAGCACAGGCAGGAATCAAATGAGCATCACCAACTAGTCCTTCACCATTAGAAATTCCATTAGCAAGAATCATACCAACACCTCCAGCTTTCTTAACAACCAGCCCTTTGGCCACTCGTGGACTACTTCCGCGATCACAAACAACAATTTTCCCTCTCGCCATATTAGGATCCAACGAATTTTCCATACACAGTGACGAAGCCAGAACCCCTGATTTCCCTGGATAAACCAGAGAATACATTTTACCACTCAATGGCAAACCCGCATATAGCGAAACACCAGACAATCTCTTCCCATTACCAAGAACAACAACAGCAGGGAAACTCCTGTCAATTGTTCCAGCTCCAACAGTAGCAATCCAGGGAGCAAGATTCGTAACTGACATTGGATAAGGCCCATCATTCCCAGCCGAAGACGAAACAAAAACCCCTCTAGAAGCCGCACCATAAGCACCAATGGCAATCGGATCGAGATAATAAGGCGCCGAAATCCCATTACCACCACCAATGGAAATCGATATGACATCAACTCCATCTTTAACAGCAGCATCAAAAGCAGCTAAAATATCAGAATCTAAACATCCTGCATTCTTCCAGCAAACTTTATACACAGCCAAACGTGCTTTCGGAGCCACCCCTTTCGCAATCCCTGCTGCATAACCTTCCATGCTAGCACGAAATGCATGCCTTCCTGCCGCAGTTGATGCTGTGTGAGTCCCATGACCATCGGCATCGCGAGGAGATTTAAACTCCAGAGTGTCATTGATAGGACTAGTCGGTCCCAAACCCCCGCCTGCTGCCTCATGTCCTTTGATAAAAAACCGGGCACCGATCAGCTTCTTGTTGCAGTTTCTTGCTGTAAATCTTTCGCCAGCTTCACAGATTCCTTTCCACCGGGCAGGGACCGGCCCAAGATTGACATCCGAGAAGCTCCGTCTTTCAGGCCAGATCCCAGTATCCAAAACGCCAATGATAACATCAGAACCATAATTAGAATACGACCAGAGACCACGTTGGTTTCTGAGTCCAAGAAACTGAGGGGACCGCGTGGTGTGGAGTTGTTGCCGTTGGTCTTCAATCACGGCGAGGACTGATGGGTGCTGGCTGAGAGTGGCGGCGTGGTCTGGTGTCAGGACAGCGGAGAAGCCATGGAAAACGGTGTCGTAAGTGTGGAGGATTTGGGGGCTGTTAGTGAATTCAGTGGTGTACCAGTGGTAGTGAGTGGGGAAAATGGAGGGCTTCGATTGAGAGTCAATGCGAATGATGTAGGTTTTGTAGGGTTGATCAACAGTGGAGAAGGAGAGGGAGAAGAGAAGTAAAAAGGAAAGGATGAGGATGAAGGAAGAGGAGAGAAATGGAGCCATGGAAGAAGTTGAGAGTGAAGTGAAGTGCTTGTCTGTGAGCGAAGGACAGGGGTCATATAAGAGAGAATAAAGAGATTATTATTATTATTATTATTATTATTATTATTATTATTATTATTATTATTATTGTCTTAAATTAGAATAATCTTGGTTAGTAGTTTAATTAATTCTTGATTAACTAAATACTCTTGGAATTTGGAAACGTCTGCAGATATTATTTTCTTGAAAAGAGGATTGATGGCGCGTGACCTGAATATTTTTTAAGGAATTAATTCTCTCTGTCTAACGGTTCGATCATATTTATTTATTTTTTAAAAAAAAACACTGACACTAATCCATGCATGTTTTATTCTATATATTCGGTAATATTTAAATATTTCCTAATAAGACTGTTTAGCTCGTATAAGATTAAAATTAAATCCAGCTCCATTGTTTGATTTGGAGATTATTTTAGAGAACATTTTTTTTTCTAGCTATAACAGATGGAAGTTGTATTATTATCATTTAACTATTTATATATCGAGATATATTTTAATTTTTAAAATTAAAAATACATACAATAAGTGTAATTATTAAACCTGTTCCATTGTGAAATCAACTTAGAAAATACAAAATCTCCATTTAAAATTCTAAAATTTAAAGTTTTGAAAAGTGGGGGAGGATAAAAGAATTATAGTTTTATTTTAAAAAACTATAACAACCACGAGAAGAATTAGTTTTATGACATGATATATATATATATAATTTGAGTTTGTGTTATGACTATTTTTATCGATTAATATAATTGTCTGATCAGTTTGTATGTGACTTAATTAATCTGAGATTTGAAGAAATTGATAATTACATAAGTTTTTAATTACTATCATAATAAAAATTATAAAATAAGATTTTACGTATGGATAAAATCATCCGTGTATATAGCTTAAGAACACCGGGTACATGGTAATATAGCTTAAGAAAAATGAAGGTTCGATTTCATAATTTGTTATTTTTTCAATAATTCAATATCACGGATTTTAATTATATATTCTATGCATAGAAATTGAAAATACAAGCATGCATAATTTTTTTTTTTAATATTATCAATGATGGTAAAGATAAACAATAAAATCTTATAAATCTTCTCGTTTAAATGAGTGAAAATTAACATAAAACAGTAAGAAGGGATTCATACACGTGTATGAAATTTAAGGATCTAAATTAAATTAATAATTTTATAAAATATTGATTTAAAAGGGGTTGACATCCATGAAAGGTTAAGAATTTTAATTGACGAGATCTAGCAGCGCTACATGCCCTCTTCTTATTTTACAGCAACAAGAGGAGAGAGTTGTTTACGTGTAATTTAAAATTAAAAAATTAAAAAAGTCTTAAGAAAATAAAGTTCATGCTGTGTTTATCATCCACGGACGATCTAGATGGTATCCATGACTCCCTCGCATCACCAAGAATGTCTATTTTTTTTAATAAAAAAGAATAATCTATTTTATATCTATAATAGAATTATTGTCTTTCTATCAAAATGTACTATTATATTTCAAAAAAAAATAATTTATTTTAAATTTTATTTTAAATTAAAATATATTTTTATATTATATATATTAATATCAATAATAATTTTTAAAACTTAAAAAATTATTTTAATACATATAAATAAAAAATAATTTAAATCTCACTGTAAAACAATTAATTGACATCGGTGTCTAAAGATGGCCGTTCGATGAACGGGGCCCACGGGGTCTGTGCCTTGCTTGTTCATGTTGTTCAAAAGTCACTACAAATGCAGACAGGGTCCCAAGATATGAATTGAAATTGTTGATATCTGTGTTATTTGTAAATTGTTCTTAACAGTAATTTTGTCTTAAAAACATAGCTAATTCATATATTTTTTATTTTTTAAAATTTAATGTTGATATTAATACAATTTAAAAATACTAAAAATGAATAGGTTAACGAATAATTTTAAATTCTAACAAAAAACACAATAAAAATCATTATTCATTTATTTTTATAATATAATATTAAAATTTTATTGATCAAATAATCACGAATTTGAATTTTATCATCTTTATTCTATTTAATATAAATCAAATATAAAATAGTATAGGTCTATGTGAAATTTTCAATTCCAAAAAACTTTTATTTGATAGTGTATTCTAGAGAATACTAAGACATCACATCATAACTTGAATTTTTAGTTGAAATAGTTTTTCACACTTAATAACATTTTACATAATAAATTAGATTTTAATTAATATTTTTTTTAAAAAATGAGATTTAAATTTACAATATCTAAAACCACGTAAAATAATCAAAACAATTTAAGAACTTGTGTTTTTAGAGCGTATGAAAACACGATGGCGACTGGAAAGCCCGATTCCAAATCCTTAACCCCAGCAAAATCAACGAATTTCTTGGAAAAAAGTCTTCCTATTAATTTCTTGGACACTCATCCAACCCTACCAACAGGATTGTTACATGTGTGGATGCGGATTTCTCGCTGGTGGATTCTCAGCATATTGAACGGTATTGTTTTGACAGTGGATGCTGAGATTCAACGTGGTGGTGGCCGGATTCCTGTGGCGGTGGCGTTTTCAGGAAGTGGCGGATCTGGAAAATTGACAGTGAAAGTATTCCATGTAAAACCACCCTCTTCCAGTTTCTTCAGGCAAACCTCTGATACATGTAAAGATGCCCGTAACAAGATAAAAAATGATGTTTCAAGCTAACTACCAGATTGTTTCGGTATAAAACATAATCGAGTTGCTGCTGTAGTGGCCCACGCCAGCATCAACTGCCATTAGCGGAGGACCCATAGATTCCCTTTTCGGAAGCCCATAGAGCCCAATTGAAGAGTTATGAACCGGCCACGCTCATTTTTGTAAGCCCAGAGAGGAAATCCCAGAAATGTTGTATTTGTGGTTATGCTCAGCAGCGGATGGAGTTTCCCATGGTGGGAACGTGAAGAAGCTGCCAGGCCTGCTTTTTCTTTGCAAGAATGGGCTCCTGAGGGCCTGGAAAAGAAAGTTGCCAGGTCTGGTTTTTTTCGAATTTTTGTTTGAATGACCTTTCCTTTTATTAAATATTTTTTCTCAGGAGATGATCAAGTTTCACATGTGTTTTTCTTTCAGGGACTTTTTATTGAGTTTGATTGTAATTATTTTTTAAATTATTTATTATAAATATATAAAGATAATATAATTTATTTATTTATATATACTTTCTGATTGTTTATGCTCTAAGGAATTACAATCATCTCACACGATTAGCATAAATGATTACCATCTAAGATCACGTGTTCAAATCCTGACATAATTATTAGCTTGTGAATTTCTATCCCTCCCCGTGGATCATCAGACATGGATTAAATTAACAGTTTCTTGCATATTTAATCATAAAATCCTATTTTCTTCCAGCTGTAAAAAAAACTGAATTTAAACCTGGGTAGTGTTGTGATTTTGTCGGCAGAGAGCGAAGAAAGGGTGGTGTTCTGATTTTGTCGGCATGAAAAAAATAAATTTGAAGGACAGGAAACTACGACAACTTCGTGAGAGAGAACGAGATTTATAGGATTTCTAGATATTAAATTTTACACTGCGCCTACCTTTTAAAATATAACTCACACGCCTACCTTTTAAAAAAATAAAGATGAACATAACTCAAAAAGGAGCCATGCAGATATAGATGTGTTTGAGAACAGGGTAATGAAATTTGGTGTGGAAGTAGATTAAAAAAAAAAGAATCCATTGTTCGTAATGAAATAAATGTGAGGAAGTGGGTAATGAAATTTGGTGAGGAAGTGGACAAAGAAAGAGGTAATTACAAGTCATTCAATGATGGGCCCACCACTGTACTTATATCAGGCTTGTTCTTTTTTGTTTATTTTTCTAATAATGGTGATATCCGGGCAGTTACGCATAATATAATTTTTTTCATTAACAAAAACATTAAAACTCATCGTTGTTTCACTGTAAAATCACTGTAGCTCTGGACCCGTGTGCACTGTTTATTGACGGTTTAATCCGATGTGTCAAGCGAGTTCGTCTGTTTTTTTTATTCATGAACAGTGTATTATTGATATTACCACCCGAAAACGGAAAAAAAGACCGCCGGTTTCAGAGGCTCCTCGGTAATTGACCATTTCCAGTCCAGTCCGGCCCGATTCAATTGACAGGTTTTTTAATTTTTTAATATTTCATTGAACAATGCATTGACGATTTTGTCCCTCGAAAAAAACAAAAAAAAAAAACAACTCTGCGTGGGAGGGGCTTCACGGTAATTAGCCAATGTTTTATTATTTTTTCTTTGGATTATTGTTGGCACGTCGTTCAATGCGCCATTCATTTCCACGCTCGCGCATGATTCGGGAGGCACGTGCGACTTCATACGGCGTTCAAAAAAGCCCAATCGGCGTCTAGAATAGTTTTCTGGCATATTCACTTCCACCTGGTGCGGCACGCGTGTCACTACGGTTTCCCAACACGTGTCAATGATAGATTGAATTTTCCCACCACTTTCTCTCTCCTGGCTACGCAGGATGACATCTGCTAAACTGTTTTTTTTTGTCAAAATTCATATTTGTCCCTTATTTTTATAAGTTGTTCTTCTGGCCCTTATTGTTATTATATAGGTTTTGATTTGTTTTAATTTCATCCTTCAATTGAAATGCATTATATATTGAAGTTTCAATTCGGTCCTCATGCTTTTAATTTTTCGGGCTGAGCTGGAATTCTAAATATATTTGGTATCCAAGTTTTGATTGATTTCAATTTTATACTTCCATGCAAATTTATTATAAATCCTTAATATTTTCGGTATCAAATTTTGATTTTTTTAATCAATTTTATCCTTCTATGCAAGTTAATTATGGATTTTAGTTTAATTTTGATCCCAAGTATTTTAATTCCAAGTCTTGTTTTAAATGATTTAATTTTAATTTCTGGATTTACTTCAATTTTATCCTTTAAATTAAATATATTATTTAAAATATGTCAAATTAATTATATATTTTTATATTTATGTCAAATTAAAATATGTAAAATCAATTATATGTTTTAATATTTATTGAATATCATCGCCAAAAAAATTATAGAGAGAAAAATATGACCTAAGATTGTCCTTTGAATTAAATATATTACTGAAAGTATATCAAATTAATTATATATTTGTATATTTATGTCAAATTAAAGTATGTCACATTAATTATATATTTTAATATTTATTAAATATTATCGTCTAAAAATATATATATCGAGAGAGAGAGAGGGGTATGACCTAAATGTTTTTTCAAAAAAAAATAATATCAATATTCTTAAATACATTTAATATAATAATATGATTAATAAATATTATATATAAAAAATTGGCTTTGAATTTAAATTTGATACTCTTTTGTTTAAGTTTATTTGTTAAAAAAATATTTACAATATTTTAATTATTAATATTTGAAATTTAATATTGCTGGGAAAAAGAAACAACTCGAAAAAATATTACAAATTTACTTGGGTTATCTACTATTAAAAAATACGTGAGTAACTTCCTGTTTTGATTACACTATTCCTTTTATACGGCAAATAAGTCATTATAGCACGTAAAATTTTTTAGTATATTTCTCTAGAAATTTACAATATTTTTATTTTTACTGTATGAGATGTAATATTACTGGGAAAAAAAACAACTAATTTTTTTTCGAGAAATTCACCTTGATTATCTACAATTAAAAAATATACGAGTCACTTCCCGTTTCGATTACACTGTTCCTTTTATACGGCAAATAAGTCATTATAGCACGTATTCTTCATAAATTTACATTTTTTTTTTATTTTTAATGTGTCAGATGTAATATTAATGGGGAAAATTTTTTAAAAAAAAGTTGACAAATTTACCTAGGCTATCTGCAATTAAAAAAATATACGAACCCTTCCCATTTCGATCACACTATTCCTTTTAGATGGGGAAAAAATAATTTGTTACGTATTTTATCTATTATAACTTTACTAATTAAGTATTTAAATAACCAATTATAACATGTAAAAAATTAATTAGTTTTCTACATAGAAAAAAACCTAACGCAACGCGCGGACAAACATACCAATTACACCACGCAAAAACTCATCTCTAACATATTTGATCTATTAAAATTTTAATAATTAGACATTAAAATAATTAATTAAAGCATGTAAAAAAAATTAATTAACTGACCCTGATAACTAGTAAGGGCCAGAAGAACAAATTATATCGACTAGCCTAAGTCCAATAAAGCTAGGTCTTGTGGCCCAGCTTGGTGGGTTGACCATTTTAGTTGGGTCAAGCCACTCTGATTTATTATTATTATTATTCATTTTGAAATATATATATATATATATATATAAAATCATATATAAAATAAAATTATATTTGTCGTGTTTTGTGTATATGATCGAATTTCAATTTTTTTCTAAGCATATTTTTCATAAAAAAAATATAAGTGTTGCATATTTCTCATATTTTGAACTAAAATTAGATATCATAACTTGTTTATGATTATCTTTTGGAATTTGACCAAAATATCTACAAAAGTTAAAATTATTTTATTTTAGTTATTGGGGTGTTAATATATTGCAAAGTACACTCGCGGATAATAAAAAAATAATTTATGTAGTGTAAAATTTTTCAAACTTTAGAATGTGCAGGTTTTCAACTTCCAATGAAGTAAAATTTCACTCATGAAGAAAGATCTACTTCAAGCCTTAGAAAATACTGACAAATAAAAAATGATTTGAAATACCATACAATTTGTTTTTTTAGTATAAAAACAAATAGAAATTACAACGCCACGACGTGCAACTGTAGCCACCCATGCCAACTACCCATGTGTAATGGGGTTGTATTATAAAATCTGCTTTATTGCAAAGAAGTCCTTGCAACTCAACTATAAACAAGGTATTCCTCTCCTTTCACTGTCCATATCGTCCAAATAATAACAATAATAATAAAATAAATGATTACGGTCTAAGATAATGTGTTCAATATGTATTTTAACCATCATTAAAATTTGTAGTTAGGTGGTGACTCATAATTAAAATTTTATTTCTCTGATATTGTGGTAGTTTTTGTATTATAAATTATTAAAAAATAATTGTAGTTTTTAAAAAAATATATATCTTGTTAAAATTATAGTGAGATATAATATTTTACATATAAAATAAATTTAAAACAGATAAAAAAATGTTATTTTAACTTATCTAAAGTAAATTAAAAAATACAATTACCTATAATAAAAATTCTACATATATTTATTATTTTGTTCAATTTTATATTATAATACAAAAAATTTCATATAATTATATTGAAAAAAATATAATTTCGACCGCGCCGAAGCGCTGGAAAATAGCTAGTTATATGTAAAACTGATACGAAAGGCAAAAATGATTTGAAATACCGTACAATTTGTTTTATAGTATAAAAACAAATAGAAATTACAACGCCACGACGTGCAACTGTAGCCACCCATGCCAACCACCCGTATGTAATGGGGTTGTATTATAAAATCTGCTTTATTGCAAAGAAGTCCTTGCAACTCAACTATAAACAAGGTATTCCTCTCCTTTCACTGTCCATATCGTCCAAATAATAATAATAATAATAATAAAATAAATGATAACGGTCAAAGATAATGTGCTGGTCGTATAAAATTTGCTTCATTGCAAAGAAGAAAATAGAAATTACCACGCCACGACGTGGAATGGTAGCTAGCAACAACCCTACTGAAGGCAGCAATTACTTGTCATCTACCCATATTTAATGGGCTGGTCGTATAAAATTTGCTTCATTGCAGAGAAGTCCCTGCAACTCTACTTTAAATAAGGTATTCATCTGTTGCCTATTGCATCGAGTTTCAAAGTCAAGAATAGAGAGAAAAACGACGTCGGTGAGCTCTTGTATATTTTCAGGCGTAAGAAAAGAAGTCCCTTGCCCATTTCTTCTTAGTTTGTCTACTGTACGTGTTTCTTCTCGTGAATCAACGTGATCCAATGTCAAGCTGCGCAGCACCACTCAAAAACGGAGTAAAAAAAAAGATGCATGTTGCCGTCCTTTCATTCCCATTTGGATCTCATGCTCTTTCTCTCGGTAATCTAATGCTGAAATTAGCGAGGGCTGCCCAGGAAACGAGATTTTCCTTTCTTACTACCGAAAAATCCATCTCGACCTTCTTGGCGGGGAAAACCAGCCTGCCTGATAACATTAAAACCTACAGTGTAGCGGATGGCGTGCCGCTGAATCATGTTTTCTCTGGTGATCCGATAGAAAGACTCGAGCTATTCATAAAGGAAGCGCCGGAGAATTTTAAGACGGCATTGGAAATGGCAGAGGCAGAAACTGGCTGGAAAATAAGTTGCTTGATAACAGATGCGCTCATGTCCTTTTCTGGATCAATCGCTGAGAATTTGAGCGTTCCTTGGATTCCTATTTGGAACCCGTTGCCTTATTCCTTCTATGCACATGTTTACACTGAAACGCTACGCCAACGCTACGCCAGTTCTCTTTCTCATGATGGCAGCAACAGGGTAGAGCTTGAGGACCAAACTTTGGACGTTCCAGGATTATCCAAATTTCGCATTGCAGACCTGCCAGCTGAAGTGTTACCACCAAGAGAAGCAAAAGAAACTCTCTTTTCTTGCATGTTAGGTCAAATTAGACACACGATGCCAAAAGTAGATACTCTGGTTCTGAAATTTTACCAAGAGCTCTACCCTGAACCCCTCTTAAACGATCTCAAATCCAAGTTTTCGAACGTGCTTAATATCGGCTTTATTAGCCTAACCCTTCCACCACCATCGTTGCCACCTTCAACTGAAGATGTCACAGGCTGTCTATCATGGCTGGATGGTCAAAAAGCTAAGTCTGTGGCGTTTATCAGCTTTGGAACTGTAGTGAATATTCCACAGAGTGAGATAGAAGAACTAGCAGAGGCTCTTGAAACTAGTAGAACTCCATTCCTCTGGGCACTGAGGGACAGCATGAGTTCTTGCTTGCCGAGTGGGTTCCTGGACAGGGCTAGCACTCATGGAAAGGTGGTTCCATGGGCACCTCAGATTCAGGTACTGACACATAGCTCAATTAGCGTGTTAATTACACATTGCGGGGGTAATACTGTGCATGAGAGCATCGCAAATGGGGTCCCAATGATCTGTAGACCATTCTTTGCCGATCAGAAGATTAATGCAAGATTAATAGCGGACGAGTGGAGAGTTGGTGTGATAATTGATGGGGGTATTTTCACAAGGACTGGAGTTCTCAAGAGCCTGAACCTCATCTCGGAACATGATGAACTGGGGGGAGGAATTCGAAGTAGAGCCCAGGATCTTAAAGAGCTTGTATGGAAGGCATCTGCACCTGGTGGCCGTGCTTCACAAGATCTCAAAACTTTGGTGGAAAAGATCACATCGGTGTAACGCATCTTGTGTGGTAAATTTAAAATAAAAATAAAATATGCATGCACCCAAATAAATGATATAACCACGTGTGCTTTTCATCTCGTGAAATGAGTATCAGTTACTAGATAGAATTTTATTATCAGGAATATAAACTTATTTCAGTATTTAATTACTGAAAAATCAGAAAACATTATTATCCTGTTTCTAGTGATTGTTTGTTTACATTCTAGCAGTTGCAGGTGGTATGAAGAAAATTAATGGAAAAAACGAAAATGAACTTCATTTGTGCGAGGGAATCTCAGATAGTCTTTTAACTAGAAATTTAGTCTCCAGGAAAAATAAAGACAAATTAACTATCTATAATTTCATAGGCATCAGTTTAAATAATCAAAGATTAATGATGTCATCTCCAAATAAAGCATACACTTACCTTAACCAAACATGAATCATAAATCCAAGTAGGCACAGCACTTGAGATTCGGGTTCCTGGCCATGTTGACTTGGGTGAGAGCTATGATAGCGGTGGTTATGTGTGATTTTCCTCGTCCATCACAGCCTGGTTAGTTTAGCCAATCTTTGACGTTATCATAGGCTAAAGATAGAGGTAATTGCAAGGATAAAAACTCCTCCACATGGTGGATATGATATGGAGTTGGGTGGCAGAAAATGATTCGAGTTTGTTGTGGCTGTGGCCCAGCCCCGGCTTCCATTTTCCTGAACCTTTATGGCGGTGGTTGCTGAGACTTGGGTCTGTCTGTGGTTATGCCTGTACTCTCGGGAACCCAGAATTCAATGCCTTACAGGGTCATGGAAGAGGCTTACCATTGAGACTGTGCAGCTTTTTTACTTAGTTCTTACAAAGATAAAAATAAAAGTAAATGTCTCATCTTCATCAAATCATGATGATGACTAATTGTTTCAAAAAAGTGTTATTTCGCGACTCGCTGGAGTGTCGTTTGTCTTCGTCAAGGCGGTGGTGTCACGTCTTCATTAAACTCTCCACAGCTTGGTTCTTATTATCACCCTCTAAACGTTTTTATCTGCGTGTTTTTGTTTCCATCGCGGCTTTTGCCCCTTTTCTTGTGGCACCTTCAAAAAGAGTTCATGCTACGTGTTATATCGGACGGGCACCATCTACCAACAAAATCCTACGGATTCGGGGAGTCTTGCGATGGGTTGGCGTCTTCATCATCTATTAGCTTGTGAATTTCTATCCATCCTCGTGGATCATCAGACATGGATTAAATTAACTGTTGCTTGAATATTTAATCATAAAATCCTATTTTCTTGCAACTGTTAAAAAACTGAATTTAAACCTGGGTAGTGTTGTGATTTTGTCGGCAAGCAAAATCAACTTTGAAGGACAGGAAACTACGACACCTTCGTGAGAGAGAAGGAGATTTATAGGATTTCTAGATATTTTGTTTGTTATCATGTATTTTTTTAAGTGTATTTTCACATAAAAAATAAATTTTAAACATGTTTTTATAAATAAAAATATTTTATTTTAACTTAAATAAACTAAAATAAAAAATACAACTATATATAAAACTAATACAAAAGGAAAAAATTGTTTGAAATACCATATAAGTTTTTTATTTTAGTATAAGAAAATAGAAATTACCACGCCACGACGTGGAATGGTAGCTAGCCCCCGCACACGCACGTGTCAACAACCCTACTGAAGGCAGCAATTACTTGTCTTCCACCCATATTTAATGGGCTGGTCGTATAAAATTTGCTTCATCGCAAAGCAGTCCCTGCAACTCTACTATAAATAAGGTATTCATCTCTTGCCTATTGCATCGAGTTTCAAAGTCAAGAATAGAGAGAAAAACGACGTCGGTGAACTCTTGTATATTTTCAGGCGTAAGAAAAGAAGTCCCTTGCCCATTTCTTCTTAGTTTGTCTACTGTACGTGTTTCTTCTCGTAAATCAACGTGATCCAATGTCAATCATCACAGCACCACTCAAAAATGCAGGAAAGAAAAAGGTGCACGTTGCCGTCCTTGCATTCCCATTTGGTTCTCATGCTCTTTCTCTCGCTGATCTAATGCTGAAATTAGCGAGGGCTGCCCAGGAAACGAGATTTTCCTTTCTTACTACCGAAAAATCCAACAGCTCGATCTTCTTGGCGGCGAGAACCAGCCTACAAGATAACATTAAAGCCTACAATGTAGCGGATGGCGTGCCGCTGAATCATGTTTTCTCTGGTGATCCGATAGAAAGACTCGAGCTATTCATAAAGGAAGCGCCGGAGAATTTTAAGACGGCACTGGACATGGCAGAGGCAGAAACTGGCTGGAAAATAAGTTGCTTGATAACAGATGCGTTCTTGTCCTTTGCTGGATCAATCGCTGAGAATCTGAGCATTCCATGGATTCCTGTTTGGTCCCCGGTGCCTCATTCCCTCTCTGCACATATTTACACTGATATGATTCGCCAACGCTACGCCAGTTCTCTTACTCATGATGGCAGCAACAGTGTAGAGCTTGAGGACCAAACTTTGGACGTTCCAGGATTATCCAAATTTCGCATTGCAGACCTGCCAGCTGAAGTGTTACCACCAAGAGAAGCAAAAGAAACTATTATGGAATATATTAAGATTGTAATATTTTCTATTATGGAATGTGAATAACTTAGGCATGTAATTAGATATTTAGCATTTATTATGGGACCAAATTGTATACTGTGATAGGATATAAAACCCTATTAAAACCCTAATGAAAGGGACGGCAGACCCAAAGGTTTTTGGCTGCTACATTCCTTCTCTACTGTTCCATTGTTTTATCATGGTATCAGAGCAAGAAAACAATTGAAACAAAACACACAATCAAGCAGCATCCATGGCAGAATCCTTGTCCGGGAACAAGAATGTCTCTGGTGAGAATCGAAAAACAATCTCACCATACGACATTACATCTCTTGATAATCCTGGATTGACAATTACTCAAGTCCAATTGAAGGGGGACAATTATGAAGAGTGGGCACGTTCGTTCCGAACAGCCCTGAGAGCCCGAAAGAAATTCGGGTTCATCGACGGGTCAATTGAACAACCCAGTGAAGAATCAGAAGATTGTGAAGACTGGTGGACAATCAACTCACTGTTGGTGTCCTGGATTCGAAACACTATCGAATCCACACTCCGATCAACCATCTCCCATGTAGAGATTGCACGGGATTTATGGTTGGACATCAAGGACCGATTCAGCATCACCAATGGACCGCGAATTCAACAATTAAGGTCTCAATTGGCTGATTGCAAACAAAAGGGAATGTCTATTATGGATTACTATGGGAAATTGAAGAAATTGTGGGATGAGCTGGGCAATTTTGAGCAATTGCCTGCGTGCAAATGTGGAAAGTGCACGTGTAATCTAGGTTCAATACTGGAAAAGAGAAGAGAGGAAGAGAAAGTGCACCTGTTCCTCATGGGTCTCGATGAGCAGCGGTTCGGGACAACTCGATCGAACATCTTGGCACAAGACCCATTGCCGGGGTTGCACAAAGTGTACTCCATCCTCACTCAAGAAGAACAGGTGAAATGGATGACTCGGGGCAGAGATGATTCGGGTGATTTTGTGGCTTTTATGGGTCGAACCCATGGTCGACAGCAAGGTTCCATAACTCGGGTGACAGGGATGACCGACGGGAGAGAAAAGGGTGTGTGTTCATACTGTCACAAATCTGGACATGGGGAAGACACTTGTTTTGCTCTTAAAGGCTATCCCGAGTGGTGGGGTGACAGACCCAGGGGAGAGGAGAGAAGAGAAGGTGGCCGTGGAAGAGGGTACTCCGGTGGCAGAGGAGGAGGCCGGGGTCACAAGGGAAACCATCGTGCCAACGCTGCACAGACCACCGGAGGTTCAAGCTCTGTCGCAGCCGAAGGAGGTGGCTCGTCGCTGGCAGGCTTGACCAACGAGCAATGGGCGAAATTGAGAGTGATTTTGGGTGAGCCGAAGGAGATAATAGATAAAATGACCGGTAAGTTTAAAAATTTGATTGGGACCAATACTGGTTCGGTTTGGATATTAGACACCGGGGCTTCAAACCACATGACCGGGTCAATTGGTGAACTGACTGATTTAAAAACAATTGATCAGTGTCCGGTTGGATTACCAGATGGAAGTAGTGCTTTGGCGGTCAAAGAGGGAACGACGGTTGTTGACGGATATTTGTGCCTTGAAAATGTCCTTTATGTGCCAGGACTTACTTGCAATTTAATTTCTGTGACGCAATTAATTGATCAGTATGATTGTTTTGTACTTTTCACTAAAAAATTGTGTGTTATACAGGGCCACACTTCGAGGATGCTGATTGGTGCGGGTGAGAGACGAGATGGACTCTACTATTTCAAAGGGATACCGCGGATTAATGCAATGAAGATCAGTAATAAAGCGTCTCTGGATCTCTGGCATCAGCGATTGGGGCATCCTTCACTGCGAATAACAAAGTTAGTTCCCGAGGTTAATTCTAGCAACCAGGAAAACAGTTTGAATAAAAATTGTGATGTTTGTCAAAGAGCAAAACAGCGGAGAGATAAATTTTCTGTTAGTGAAAATAAGACTTTGGATATTTTTGAACTGGTTCATTGTGATTTATGGGGACCATATAGAACAGTTTCTTCATGTGGTGCTTCGTATTTTTTAACTATTGTTGATGATTTTTCCCGTGCTTTATGGATTTATTTGCTTGTTGACAAGAAAGAAGTGTCTAGTATGCTTAAAAGATTTTTTGCCATGGTGGAGAGGCAATTTGCTCGGAAAGTCAAAATTTTCTGGAGTGATAACGGAACAAAATTTACATGTCTGAAATCGTATTTCTTTGATCAAGGAATTATTTTTCAAACTTCTTGTACAGGCACTCCACAGCAAAATGGGCGTGTGGAGAGAAAACATCAACATATTTTCAATATAGCTCGCGCTTTGCGATTTCAAGGTTCTCTTCCAATTAAATTTTGGGGAGAGTGTGTATTGACCGCTGGGTACTTGATCAATAAGACCCCTTCCTTGGTATTGGATGGAAAAACACCATATCACGTCTTACATGGGGAGGAACCATCCTATAATCACTTGCGAGTTTTGGGTTCTTTATGTTATGCGCATGAGAAGACGGGGTGAAAAGGTAAGGATAACTAATGCAACAACAAAGTTCACTTTGGAACCTCTACCAAGGCTCCATGACGGGCATCGTCTTCGCTTCATAGAAGATATGCTTCTGGAAACCAGTGAACAATGGAACAAATCAATGGTGGGTTTCTTCCCTGGGCTGCGCATGCCTCATCATGCCCTGCAAACTATTGCCATGAGAGTTTGGAAGCAGCATGGTCTGCAAAAAGTTATCTCTATGGCTAACGGTTTCTCCATATTTCAGTTTAGTTTAGAAGAATAGGTGCAACCAGTTATTGAAATGGGCCCATGGCTTTTTGGTGGGAAAAACATCATCCTCCAGAAGTGGCACCCTCGTTTCATTTTTGATAAGAATCGCATATTAACTTTACCTGTGTGGGTTCGTCTGCATGGACTGCCCTTCCCCCTATGGTCTAAGTATGGTGGGTACGCCACTCTCCTGCGATGAGCAAACTTTCAAAGGGACCAAATTGGAATATGAAAGGATTTGCGTTGAGATTGATGCATCATTGCCATATGTTCACAAATTTGAAATCGATACCCCCTTATCTCCGGTGTCGGCCACTATGGAAGTCACCTACGAATGGAAGCCCAGTTGATGCGCCACCTGCAAAGTCTTTGGACACGCGTGTCCAAATCCTGCTCCAACAGGTCTTATTTTGGGTAATGACCCAATCCCCACTTCTACTACTGTCCAGACCATTCACATTCAACAAGAACACCACGCCCTGTCCACACCAGACAAAACATATGTCATATCCCCACCACCAACAGTCACCTAGTCACATCTCCCACAAACCATCAAACAAATAACCCGGTCACCCATCACTCCCAAACAAATTCCCCACTGCTTACTTTTCAAAATAGTAACCCAGGTACCCAAAAGGCCACATCCCCACCTGCCACCTTAGTCCCATCACAACACGCTCCTTCAACCCAACTCACCATCTGTACTCTAAACACAAGTGATACTCCGAATCCCACACCACTTCAAGCCATGCAAACCCTCGCTCCCGACATGCTTCTCCTTTGCCAAACAGAGGACCATATCAATGATGTGGACATGCACCTTCCTTTCTATCAAATTATTGGAAGAGCTGAGGACATGCATCTTCCTCTCTGTCTTGAAAGTAGAATGGCGCGGCTTCATAGTAGCCCTCCTGCATCTCCCATTCCCCCACCTCCCAATATTCCAAACACAACCATACACATTCAGTCTCCTCTATGCAACTCAACGAATGTAACCAAACAAGGCCGGTTCTAGTAGCTCCCTCAAGTGAAGAAGAAGAGGCGGCGAGGAAGCGTAGGGAGGGATCTAATCCCCTCCCTTTCTCAATAAATCCCCATTTTATGATTAGTTTGGGAGGATGGAATACTCGGGGCCTCAATGGCTTCCAGAAGAAAAATTCAGTCCTACAGTGGACTACCAAAAATAATCTAGATATCATCGGCATCCTTGAAACGAAGCTCCAGGCTTCTAACTTACCTCACATCGGTACTCTCTTGAAAATGCCTCACTAGCATTTTCTTTCCAATTCTCAGGGGTCCAATACCTGCCGCATTATTGTGGGATGGAATCCCTGCAAAGTTCACGTGACCATGGTCAGCTACCTTCATCAATGGCTCACGGTAGAAGTAAGCTCTATAGCTTGTGCATCAAGGCTTCGGGTAACTTTTGTTTATGCTCTTAATTCTCCAACGGATCGAAGGCCCCTTTGGAACTACTTGGAAGCTGAAGCCCAAGCTTGCACGTCTACCCCTTGGCTTGTGTTGGGTGATTTTAATGCCATCATGGTCCCTCATGACAGGGTGGGAGGAGACGTTACTTGGCCAAAGCACAGAAATGATTTTCCAAATTGCATTCATAATGCTAGTTTGATTCAAGTCCCGTATGATGGCATGCGTTTCACTTGGCACAATGGGCGTCAAGGGGATGGAACCATTCAGAAGAAGCTTGATTGGGTGTTCATGAATCAATTAGCTTTGCAACAGTGGCCAAGAATTAAGACTACGTTCCAGCCCAGAACATCTTCTGATCATAGTGCCATGATCACGTCTCTCTCCATGGCGCCCAATCGTCGTTTTAGTGGGTTCAAATTTTTAAAGCTGTGGATTGATAGGCTTGATTTTTTGGATCGGGTCAAAAGGGCTTGGCAAACACCTGTGCGTGGGGATCCTTGGTTTTAGCTTACTACAAAACTGAGGGTCTTAAAAGCCAATCTTCAAGCCATGCCCTTCGCCACTTCGCAACATCGGTGACGAGTTCGTCAGGCAAAAGAGACGGGATATCGCTCGAGGCTAATCGGGATGGCGATCCCTTAAATCCTCATCTTCGTAATATAGAGAGATAAGGCTCGAGGTTTATGCTTGGCCTTCTAAGAGACGAAGAGTCTTTCTTCAAGCGACGATCTCGCATCCAATGGCTCCAAATGGGTGGCAGGAACACTAGTTTCTTTCACAAATCTCTCCTTCACGCAGACAGTAGAAATAGCATCCACACGATTAAGACCTCCTCCGGTGATACCATTTCGATCACCAGGCCATGGGAAATTATTTGGTGGATTTCTACCGTAATCTGCTAGCCCCTTCCCTTCCGGAGTCCATGCACGGAATCTCGGCCTCTCTCTTTGAAAAGGAAATGGAGGAGTCCACCGTCTCCTTGCTTGCCCGCAATGTCACTCCGGAAGAAATTCGAGCGACCTTATTCTCGATTTCGGATGATAAGGCTCGGGTCCCGATGGCTTCTCGGCATCTTTCTTCAAGCATTGTTGGGACATAGTGGGCCATGATATCATCCGAGCTTGTTTGTTTTTCTTCAGCAGTAATGAGCTTCCAAAATGCATCAACGCAACTAAGATTGTGCTTATTCAGAAGGTTGAAAATCCAACGAGAATCGGTGATTACAGGCCCATTTCTGTTGTACCGTGCTCTATAAGTGTGTTTCTAAGGTAATAGCTAACGAGGTTGAAGATTGGCTTGAAAGAAGTTATTGATCGAGGCCAGACAGCTTTTATCCGAGGAGACATATCTCGATGCTATTATGCTAAGCCAAGAATTGGTTAAATCTTACCATCTCAACAGAGGCACCCCTAGGTGCACAATGAAAGTGGACACGAAGCGGGCTTTTGACACGAGTTCGATGGGATTTTATTGCGGAAGGGCTTAGGGCTATTGGAACTCCTTACGTCATGATTGGCTGGATTACAAAGTGCATATCCACCCCTTATTTTTCCATTAGTCTTAATGGAGATTTACAGGGTTTTTTTTGCAGCCACTAGAGGTTTGCGGCAGGGAGACCCTCTTTCTCCCTACTTATTCGTTTTGGCAATGGAAGGTTTGAGTGGTATTCTGAGGCAGTCTTCCAAACTACCATTATTTCGGTTCCATTGGAGATGTAAGCCCACCAATCTAACCCACCTTTGCTTTGCCAATGATCTAATGCTTTTTTGCAAAGCAGACCACTCTTCGGTCAGGATTCTCAAGTCAGCCCTTGACAGGTTCTCCAACTTCTCAGGGTTAGTGGTCAACCACTCCAAGAGTGCTATCTTCTTATCGGGCGTTTCAGGGGAAACGACCACCAGCATTTGTGATAGTACTGGGTTTAGCAGACAATCTCTTCCCCTTAAGTATTTGGGCCTGCCACTTATTTCTTCGAGATTGACCCATACAGACTGTCTTCCCCTTATTAGCAGGATCACCAATCGAATTAAGCTTTGGACAACCAATTCCTTATCCTATGTAGGGCGGCTCCAGCTCATCAAGTCAGTCTTATTTTCCTTGTAGGTGTACTGGAGTTCCACCTTCATCCTCCCTTGCTCTATCCTTAACAAGATTGAAAGCATCATGGGAGCCTTCCTTTGGCGAGGGTGTTCTCTAGAGCCCACTGGAGCTAAAGTGGCTTGGAGAAATCTTTGTTTCCCTCATTCAGAAGATGGCCTTGGTATTAAGAGTCTTAGGATGTGGAATAAAGCGGCTGTCATGAAGCATATTTGGAACCTCATGGTTAGTAAGGACTCCATTTGGGTGCATTGGGTTCGAACGGTTCTTCTCAAATGGCGTCCCTTTTGGTCTATCCCGATCCCTCTAAACCAACATGGTCTTGGAGGAAGATTTTGCAGGTCGAGATTATTGTCGAGGTCTTTTCGAGTATATTATTGGTAATGGTGAGCTTACCTCGCTTTGGTACGACTACTGGTTACCAAACGGCAAGCGTATTTGTGATTTAGCCCCTTCGAGCGAGATCAGTCAATCTATCCTTCATAAAGGGGCCAAAGTCGCAGACATCATCCAAGGTTCTCAATGGGTTTTTCCTCAGAGTTCTCAGAGTCTTCATGCAATTTGGAATTCAATCTCTTTCTTTCCCAATCCCTCGGTCCAGGATGTCTGTGTCTGGGGAGATAAAACGAATGGTAATTTCACGTTGGCTAAAGCATGGCGTCTCCTTCGCCACTCCAGACCTACCTCGACCTCAATGCATCTCTGTTGGTTTAAACACTGCATTCCTAGGCATGCCTTCATTCTTTGGTTAGCTATCAAAGGTCGTCTGCGTACTATGGATAGATTGCACGATCGAGAGGGGCCTAGGAGTTGTAATCTTTGCAATTTAGAAGATGAAACGCACGAGCATCTTTTTTTCACTTGCAGATTTTCTCATGAAGTGTGGGTCTGGCTCACCACCAAACACAAGACTCCATGGCCCAACTACAGGTGGCCTGCCTTAATCCAATGGGGAGCTGCTACTCATAAAAGTAACAGCCTATTCTCCAGCCTTGTTGCAAGACTCACTTTAGCAACAACGGTCTATTTCATTTGGGGGGAGCGGAACCAAAGGGTTTTCAAAGACACTTACCGTTCAGCTCGTCAAACGGCAGAGGAGGCACATGAGCTACTAAGAACTTATCTCCTTGGACTAAATCTCCCAGATGCCATCCAGGATAATTGGTTTGTGCCTTAGTTTAGGGCCACCAGGTTGGGGAATGGCTCTTGGGTTTTTAGTTCTCAGTTTCTTTTTTGGGGTCTTTCTTCCCCTTGTTTTTGTTTTCGTTTGGTTCTTTTAGCCTCTTTCGGGCCGTGGTCCTTCCTCTGCATGCTTAGAGCTTTTGAGGGAGTCTGTTCCTAATTTCGCTCGGCAGGCGTGGAGTTTTTTTCCTTTGTATAGTCTCTCTCTTTTTTAATATATTGCATCAGTTCAAAAAAAAAAAAAAAAAAAATGAGAAGACGGGGATAAAATGGCCAGTAGAAGTCGTCGGTGTATTTTTGTGGGTTATCCCTATGGGAAGAAGGGATGGCGCCTATATGATTTGGAAAGACAGAATTTTTTGTCTCCGGGATGTCGTGGTTTTCGGAAGATGTCTTTCCCTTTGCTCAACCTACTAATGGGACTTTCACTCATCGATATGACCCTCGCTACTTCTGACGAGGTCCATGATCTTATACCTGAGGATATATCTTCCAATGAGAGGGGTGAACCGGTCGACCACTTGGAAGACAACACGTCACCGGTCAACCGCTTGGAAACATCTGCCACTTATCCTGGTGAGCCGGTCGACCGCTTGGAAGACAACACTGAACCGGTCGACCGCTTGGGAACATCTGCCACTTATCCTGATATGGGAAGAGGACATCATCAGCGGTATCCCTCCATCCGACTACATGATTATGTCACCAACACTATTCAAAAGAGTCCATCTCTCTCACCACCTGTCCCACTGCATCCTCCAGGTACACCCTATCCTTTAGCACATTATGTGAATTGTGACAAATTTTCTGTGCGCCATAGACATTTTCTTGCAGCTATCACAGCTGAGCGGGAACCCGTGTCATATTCGGAGGCGGTAAGACACGAAGGTTGGAGAGATGCCATGCAGCGTGAAATTTCCGCACTTGAAAATTATGCGACCTGGGTTGTTCAGAGCCTCCCAATGGGGAAGAAAGCTTTGGGATGCAAGTGGGTGTACAAGATCAAATATAATTCTGATGGTACTATTGAGCGATTGAAGGCTCGTCTAGTCATTCTGGGCAATCATCAGACTGAAGGTCTTGATTACAAGGAAACTTTTGCGCTTGTCGCAAAAATGGTTACCGTACGGGTATTTCTTGCGGTGGCCGCAGCGAAGAATTGGGCGGTGCATCAGATGGATGTTCATAATGCATTTTTGCATGGTGATCTTCAGGAGGAAGTTTACATGAAATTTCCGCCTGGCTTTCGCGTTGGAACAACTGGGGCAGTTTGCAAACTTCGAAAGTCGCTTTATGGGTTGAAACAGGCTCCTCGGTGCTGGTTTGCTAAACTTTCACAAGCCTTGACGAACTATGGTTTCCAGCAGTCTTATTCCGACTATTCATTATTCACATATCTGCAAGGGGAAGTACAACTCAGTGTTCTTGTGTATGTTGATGATCTCATCATTGCTGGCAATCGTCCGGGTGATATCCAGACTTTCAAAGACTATCTTAGTGCTTGCTTTCACATGAAAGATCTTGGCTGCCTAAAATATTTTTTGGGAATTGAAGTGGCGCGCAATCCTGCTGGGTTTGTACTTTGTCAACGCAAATATGCACTTGACATCATTTCCGAAGCCGGGTTGCTAGGGGCTCGACCAGCAGTCTGTTAACAAAATCATCGTCTTGCTTTGTCCACCAGTACAGCGTTGACCGATCCGGAAAAATATCGTCGCTTGGTAGGACGATTGATTTATCTTTGCTTCACTCGACCCGAACTCTCATATAGTGTGCATATTTTATCCCAATTCATGCAGTGTCCACGGGAGGAACACTGGGAAGCTGCTTTGCGGGTAGTCCGGTACCTTAAGGGTAATCCGGGTCAAGGTGTATTTCTTAGTAGTGAAAGTGATCTGCGGCTACACGGGTGGTGTGATGCCGATTGGGCCGGTTGCCCCCTTACTCGGCGATCACTTACTGGATGGATAGTGTTTCTTGGTGATTCCCCAGTATCTTGGAAAACCAAGAAACAACACATTGTCTCTCGCTCTTCCGCCGAAGCAGAATACCGATCTATGGCCATGACGACCTGTGAATTGACTTGGCTTAAAGCTTTACTGGAAAGTCTTGGCGTGTCTCATCCGACCCCTATGTCTCTTCATTGTGATAGTCAATCGGCTCTTCATATGTCGCAGAATCCTGTGTTTCACGAGCGCACTAAGCATATTGAGGTTGATTGTCACTTTATACGTGATGCCATTGTGGCTGGGAGTATTACGACTAAATTCGTTACGTCATCTTTACAGCTTGCCGATAT
Organism: Salix exigua; assembly: GCA_032356905.1. NCBI lineage: Eukaryota > Viridiplantae > Streptophyta > Magnoliopsida > Malpighiales > Salicaceae > Salix > Salix exigua. Next base: position 11,021,741 of record CM063596.1, on the reverse strand, counting down.
ATTCACCAAAGCCTTGGGAAAGCAACAATATGAATTTTTACTGCGCAAGTTGGGCATCCGGGACCTTCATGCTCCAACTTGAGGGGGGGTATTATGGAATATATTAAGATTGTAATATTTTCTATTATGGAATGTGAATAACTTAGACATGTAATTAGATATTTAACATTTATTATGGGACCAAATTGTATACTTGTGATAGGATATAAAACCCTATTAAAACCCTAATGAAAGGGACGGCAGACTCGAAGGTTTTGGCTGCTACATTCCTTCTCTACTGTTCCATTGTTATGAACTTTTCTTGCATGTTAGGTCAAATTAGACACACGATGCCAAAAGTAGATACTCTGGTTATGAACTTTTACCAAGAGCTCTACCCTGAACCCCTCTTAAACGATCTCAAATCCAAGTTTCCGAACGTGCTTAATGTCGGCTTTCTTAGCATATCCATTCCAACACCATCGTTGCCACCTTCAACTGAAGATGTCACGGGATGTCTATCATGGCTGGATGGTCAAAAAGCTACGTCTGTGGCGTTTATCAGCTTCGGAACTGTAGTGAATATTCCACAGAGCGAGATAGAAGAACTAGCAGAGGCTCTTGAAACTCGTAGAACTCCATTCCTCTGGGCACTGAGGGACAGCATGAGTTCTTGCTTGCCGAGTGGGTTCCTAGACAGGGCTAGCGCGCATGGAAAGGTGGTTCCATGGGCACCTCAGATTCAGGTACTGGCACATAGCTCAATTAGCGTGTTTATTACACATTGCGGGGCTAATTCTGTGTATGAGAGTATAGCATATGGGGTCCCAATGATCTGTAGACCATTCTTTGCCGATCATAAGCTTAATGCAAGATTAATAGCGGACGAGTGGAGAGTTGGTGTGAGAATTGATGGGGGTATTTTCACAACGACTGGAGTTCTCAAGAGCTTGGACATCATCTTGGAACGTGAACAGGGGAGAGGAATTCGAAGCAGAGCCCAGGATCTTAAAGAGCTTGTATTGAAGGCATCAGCTCCTGGTGGCCGTGCTTCACAAGATTTCAAAACTTTGGTGGAAAAGATCACATCGGTGTAACGCATCTTGTGTGGTAAATTTAAAATAAAAATAAAATATGTATGCACCCAAATAAATGATATAACCACGTGTGCTTTTCATCTCGTGAAATGAGTATCAGTTACTAGACAGAATTTTATTATCAGGAATATAAACTTATTTCAGTATTTAATTACTGAAAAATCAGAAAATATTATTATTCTGTTTCTAGTGATTGTTTGTTTACATTCTAGCAGTTGCAGGTGGTATGAAGAAAATTAATGGAAAAAACGACAGTGAACTTCATTTGTGCGAGGGAATCTCAGATAGTCTTTTAACTAGAAATTTAGTCTGATCCAGGAAAAATAAAGACAAATTAACTATCTATAATTTCACAGGCATCAGTTTAAATAATCAAAGATTAATGATGTCATCTCCAAATAAAGCATACAGTACTTGCTTTAACCAAACATGAATCATAAATCCAAGTAGGCACAGCACTTGAGATTCGGGTTCCTGGCCATGTTGACGTGGGTGAGAGCTATGATAGCGGTGGTTATGGGTGATTTTCCTCGTCCATCAAAGCTTGGATACTTTAGCCAATCTTTGACGTTATCATAGGCTAAAGATAGAGGTAATTGCAAGGATAAAAACTCCTCCACATGGTAGAAATGATATGGAGCTGGGTGGCAGAAAATGATTCGAGTTTGTTGTGGCTGTGGCCCAGCCCTGGGTTCCATTTTCCTGAACCTTTATGGCGGTGGTTGCTGAGACTTGGGTCTGTCTGTGGTTATGCCTGTATTCTCGACAACCCAGAATTCAATGCCTTACAGGATCATGGAAGAGGCTGATCATTGAGACTGTGCAGCTTTTTTATTTAGTTCTTACAAAGATAAAAAAAAAAGAAAAAGTAAATGTCTCATCCTCATCAAAGTATGACGATGACTAATTGTTTCAAAACAGTGTTATTTAGCAAATACGTAGCATGCGAGTCGCTGGAGTGTCATTTGTCTTCGTCAAGGCGGTGGTGTCACGTCTTCATTAAACTCCCCACAGCTTGCTTCTTAATTATCACCTCTATACGTACGTTTTTATCTGCGTGTTTTTGTTTCCATGGTGGCTTTTGCCCTTTTTCTTTTGGCACCTTCAAAAAGAGTGCATGCTTCGTGTTATATCGGGCAGGCGCTGTCTACCACCAAAATCCTACGAGATACGGGGAGTTCTTTGCGATGGGCTGGCGTCTTCAACATCTATTAGTGTGTGTGTGTACATGTAGAAATTAACGTAATATCTAAATTGTACCGAGATTCAAATTCATAGGGACATTACTTTTTAATTAACTATTTAATTTGTTAAGTTAAATAAACAAAATAATATGATTATTTATTCGAGCGAGTGAGTATGTTCCATAATATTACAAACAATACCTTGCTTCACAACTTGAGGTCAAATTTTTTATTGAATTAGTTTTTTTTGTTGATAAAAACAAATCTAATAATATAAACGAACGAATGTCTTCTTGAGAAAAAAAATAGTAAAATTATATTTTTATATGTCATCGGGGTTGCTTTCGAACTCGCAAAATCAATTGGGTTACTTCGAGTCAACCACTATGGTTTAATTTGTATATATTCGATTACAAAAATATTAGAAATATCTAAATATATTTTTTATTTTCAAGAAAAAAATTGATGAAACCCCAACCCAGCGCGGGTCAATGATTTATTATATTATGAGCCACTTACGGAATTTTATTATAGCAATTAGCATGAAAATGTTAATCTAGTATAAGAACAGATAACTAGTAGCAATTTTGATCAATAAAATCCGGTTGCAAGACAGTGAAATCCCAAACAAGCTAACTTGCTAGGCCAAGCAGATCTAACTCAGAGTTGACTCATAACCAGTATAGTGGATTCGATCCAAATTAAAATATATTAAATTAATGATGAACTCACAACTGTCGCAGCACTGCTTCAGTGGAAGTAAAAGTGCAAGGCATGTTATAACCACACACTAATTGATGCCTTCTTGACCTGTCCATGTTAAGAGAGATTGGATCCAAAGGTTCTTGTCGTCAAATTTATAAGCACCCATATGACACGTAAGCGTTATTACAATTTAGAGCATCAACTTACATCGGTGCCAAAAATCTGATACATGAAGGCAGGAAAGTTACAGCAAGAAAGCACCTGGTTGGAGTTATTAAATAAGGTAAGATAACAGTGCATAATTTATATAATCCTAATCATGTTTATTTGGCTCGGTCCCTAATCAAATCAAACCCCATCTCAGTCGGGTCGGTTGCTTGGAGTTCATAGTGGATCCCTTCGAGCACTCTGCTTAACCCAGCTTTGGAGGTCGCATAGAGCATTTTTGCTCTGATTCTTGATGCTGCTGGAGCCCTGAAATTAATCCAGATTAACTAGATTCGTTAGCAACCCGATAATAGTTCTGTTAGTGAAGAGAAATACTCGTGGTGGGATATCTTTTATCATTATTTATAATCATTTTATGCTTCCAGGATGGCCAGCCCTCTTGTCTACATGTGAGGCTCAAGTAACCCACTTGCTTGAAAAACCCTGCAAGTTCCTGTTGATTAATCAAAATCAAAATCATTGCATGCGCCCCTCCCTCGCTAGCTAGTATGATTATTGCCAGCATTGACTTGCCACTTTTTTTTACTTTCAGATTCGAGAATAACCATGCATATATCCACGTTGTTCATTGTGAATGATTTCTTAACATGGTAAGGCAGCCATTCAGATGCAAACCCTGTTCTTCTCTTCTGACATAAAATCGGGACCTCTTGTTACTTGATTAATTTGTGCGCGAGAAGGAAGTGAGACTCTAAAAATACCCAGTAATTGTCTGTGATGATAGTTCATAAGAAAAGAAAAAGGAAAAAAGAGCCTACGAAAGAAGAAGGGGACGGACCATGCAATGAAGAAGATCTTGCTCTTCCGGCAATTATCAACAGTGACAAAATCGAAGTCAAACACAGCATATCTGCAGTCATCGCCCGGCAAGGAAGCAGCAAGATCATCGTAGCTCTCACCTGGGCCACCAACCTTGTCGACGGTGACCAACCTGGACTTCTCATCAATCTTGAACACTATGTACCTAAGAACTTTCTTCCATTTCATCTGATGGAATGAATTCTTGCATTCATCAGTCACCCACATCCCTGTTGTTGCCTGTCATATATAATTACCATGTACAAATCAAGGACACAGATACATGTTAGGAACATTGACATCTTATGGTAAGGAACGTAAGAAAGAGAAGACGTTGCTATACCATCTTGAAAGCCATTGCCATCGTTGCTGAATTGGAGGGGAACTGCGACTGTGTTTTCTTTAGCGAGATTAACCGGTGGTGGTATGGGTTTGTGGGCACTGGTCTTTATATAAAGATGTTGCCATTTAATTGCCACCACTGTTACTAAATATTACAACTCGTTCCGAATACTAGATCTATATGTTCGATGACCGAATTAGCCTCAATTTTCCTTTTGTAACGTGGATGCTTAGGTTGCGTGTATTTCAAAATGGTCAATTACCACTTAGGATCCAATCACTGAGTTTGAGTTTCACCTTTCTGATTGCCTCAATTTATTTCTTATGAATATTTTTTTAATGAGTCATTATACTAAATTCAAGCATTTTTGCTTCATTTTATAGCTTAGAGTATGGAATTAGAATGATCTGAGAAAATGTATACACACACACCCACTCTTTTTTTTTAAATAAAGTAATAAGACAACTTAACAAATACTTGCAAGTCATAGTATCATTCTACATATAAAGATTTTATTATTATATATTAAAAAAGAAAATAATGGTAAACATACTTTCTTGTAATTCCCTTCAAGAAACGAACAATAAGATCCACGAGCAGTTCAATTTCCAAGTTTATCCAAGTGTTTAGGGCACACTTTGCTCTTAATCGACCCGATATGGTATTTCCAACATAATATTTGAAAACAATGGCATAATTATTTTTATCTCCTGGTTTTTGGATATCTATCGTAGACAACTCAGTATACTATTTGAAATGATTTGGAATTTTCAGAAAAATCCCTTGTTCGTTAACCAAAACTTACCCTACTTTTTGTATTTTAGACAAGTTTAGTTATTCTCTTGAGATACTTAGGCACTGTTCTGAACAACCTCGTAAACTAAGCATGTACTTCTACTGTCTTTTACTACGTATGAACATATCCTGTGCAAATAATACGGTGGTCCCAATCTCGGATCACACACCCACATTCCCATCTCCCAATCTTCGAGTCCCTCAAAATCTAGTCTTTGCGTGAAAGCAAAGGAACGAAGAGGATGGAGGAAAAGAATTACAGAAAAGACCGTCAAAACTGAAGAGTAAAAGCTTCTTGGTGCAAATGAAAGCGTGAATCCATTGACCCTCGGAGGTTTTTCTAACTCGTCTGGCAAATAATTTTATTTTCAAGCTATCATCGATCCACGTTGCAATTTAATCTAACAGGTTTTTGTTGTATGCAAATTCCGATGTGTGCAAGTTGAAGATCTCATCTCTCCAAGATTTCGAGTTTTTCCACGAACTTGTCTAACAGAAGTATGGTAGATATGATCGACATTCCAACAAACCATCCCATAAATTAGTATAGCGCATGCTTATCCAATATCCCTGATAAAGATGGATGATCTGGTATTTGAGCCGGTACAAAGTACAAACACTAAAATCTTCCGAAGCCGCGAGAAAAAGAAGAAATGGACGTTCAAAGGGAGACATGCCCCTCATGGCGTGGACCTCTTTTGTGGAAATTAGTAACCGTACACGTCCCAAAACAGTGGCCATGAGTTATTTGTTCATAGTAGGTCTAGTCATCACAGCTTACATGTCTTGCCATGGCAAAATATGAGGAGGGCATGTGTGGTTATGAAATGGTTACTGGGTGAATCCCTCCCTTACTTCCTGGCATCTTCTTAATGGAGCTATTCTCTTTTGGAGGTGCAGCTTGATATTTTAGAGGGGTTATGGATTTGCGAATCTGGGGTAGCATGATCCGCTCTTGAGAAGGACGATGACCCGGCCAGGTGAGATAGAAATCCTTGGCATTCAGGAGGCATAGGACTCCTGCCCCAAGCAAGATTTTGACGTGTTTAATGTGATTGGCAAGGCCATTTAAACATCAATACCTGCTGGAAAGTATAGAGGTGGAAATGGGATTGAATGGTTGATATAGCTAAGGTAAATTAGCTAATCTGATATCTCAATCAATAAACTTCTAACCCTCACATCCAGGATAAACCTTTTGTCTATCTTTTTTGCATCTGGCAGTGAAATCACTGCTGGTTCATTTTTTTCATCTGGCAGTAAAATCCCCAAAAACACAAGTCATTTATTTCACACCATCAGGGTTGGGAAGGGAAACGAATAAAGGCAGAATAAAAGTCATTGTAACATCAATGAAAATGACATAAAGCAACTTCAATTTTAACATTGAGCCCTTGTTTCCTTCCCAATCAGCAACCATAAAGTGCGCCACAGTACAAGATACCGATTCCAATGCATAACGTTCGGAAGCATAATGACAGCAATCCTAACATCCTACCAATATTCAGCCTATTCAAGTGAAAATCATTAGAATTGGAAAACGAGTAGTAAATTCAACATGCGTTTCTATCTTGCTTTTCAATTCATTCTCCTAAGAGAAATGTGGTTTGTGTCACTGGCATAGAAGCTTTCTTTCATGAAGACTTGTCAAGAGCATTTCACTTGTCATCACTTGGTGGCTTATCTTCATCCTTCTTTTGTCCGGACTGGTAGTAACAATTAAAAATCAGTACACACGCGTTGCAAATGTTTGCATGGTGAACAAACCAAATAAAAAGCATTACTCAATTGAAATGCAGGTTATACTGTATGAATTTCATGAACACACCTCAGATTGGCTGGCTTGGCCTTGAAAAGATGCTAGCAGCTCCTTTACCGAGGGATCATTAGGGTCAACTCCTGGCAACTGTTAAGAGGAATAAAATGTCAGAATGAAAACATGATGTGCTGAATGTGCCCCATCAAGGAGTTTTTTATAGGCAGGTTCAAAGAATACTTACTGATGCAAGGACAGATGACACAAAAGACTGATCCTCCAGTGCCTTGCTCATGTCTGACTGACTTGATGAATCTTTTGCACTTTCCTGAATGGACATCTGAAGAGCTGCATGCAAGAGGCATTCAGTGGATAAATGCAGGCTCACCAATTAAATTAAAAAATCATGGCATCAGAACAAAGTTGACGAGTGTTTGAAGCTTTGGCACACAGCATGGCAAGGTTAAAGAAATGTTATGTCAATTTCACTGTAACTAGGGCAAAAATGGTGTTTACCTATAAATCCAGAACCTCAAAAAGAAAAATCAATGAACATTCATAAGAAAATCATAACTACACAAATACCAGGAGAGGATCCAGAAGAAATGGAACAGTTGAATGTTTTTTTTGGTGCATCAAAACAACTTGTTAGTTGACTCAACATTGAATTGAATGCAAATCACATAATTATTGGTTCTTTAATAACACATTACCCTTCCTGAATTCCCTTACCCGCAATACAAGTAAAAAAGAATCATGAAATACTGAAGTAAAAAACAATGTAAAGATATCATACAAGAATCAATTGAAATTCAAATTTAGCTCTACGCAACCACTCGAGTGTCCATTCAGCAACTAAAATATGGAGCCCTTTTGTATATATGAATTTAGAGAGGCCAAACCCAGAGAGAAATTTGAAGTATCAGAAGGCCTTTAAAATGGAAAAGAACGTACCCATCGCCAAATCTTGATCATCATTAGTTGCCTCTGCCATTTCAGAATCACGTGCAGAGGGATCAGATGCAGGGTTTTCCATTGATAGTGCAATAGCTTGCTGAAGCAATGCATTCACTTCATCCTATCACCACAACAGTTAATTGTCAAAGCTACATCAGGAAACCAGAAATATGCACCCAAACAGAAAGCATAGAGCAGGCTTTGTCCAACAGAAGTATTGACACATAAATACAAAAGGTATGCAGACCAACCATTGGATCAGCAGCACTGTTAGTTGCTTCAGCATCCTTGTCAACCATTGCTGTATCCTGCGAGTTGGATGGTGGTTCTTCTCCTTTTCCTTGTCTAGCAGCTTCATCGGCAGCCCTTTTTGCAGCAGCTTCTTGCCTAGCTCTCTCCTCTTCCATAGAAACTCTAAGGGCAAGAGCCAACTCTGGATCTAAATTAGGATCTACGCCAAAATCAAAGTCACCCCCACCAGCTGCAGCCGCTGCAGCTGCTGCAGCAAAGCCACTTCCTCCTTCCCCGTCTCCAGTGAATACAGGTGTGCTGCCAAAGTAAGAAGAAGAAAAATCATATCACTCGAAATACATTGTACATGAGGTAAAATGTTATTGATCAGTCCAATATCATGCATTTCATTATGAGATGAGAAATATCTGGTCTAATCATTTGAAATTCGGTTGCTTATTTTCACAAGCAAGCAAAATTTTGAGCAGCTCTTCAATTATATGAATTACTTCAGTTCTTCAAATCAAATCAACAGTCACAACACATCTCATATCTATTGTAACAGATCACTGGTTCAATTCAGTATTTCTAAGTAATAATAAATTTGCACACTTAAAACTGTAGCCTTGACTAGTAATGAAAGGAAGAGTATCATACTTCATCAGAGCATCAGAAATAGCAGTTCCACCAGGAGGGATGTGAACTATATGGCTACTGTCATTGCTATTGACAGCAGCAAAGAGAGCCTCCAACTTCTCTGGCTTCCCATCCTCTTCTTCGCCAAAATCAACAATATCTAGAGATACATTGTTCTTCTTTAACTTCTTCCCTATGGTCTCCAACATTTTCTTGTCATATTTAATAGGACTGGAAAAACATTTAGCAAATAAGACAAACTTGGATCATATAACATAAGAGAACAAGCTAATCGCAGCAAACCAACAAATAAGCTTACCTTCCAGCAAAAACTATTATTCTTTGTTGCTGGTTTTTGTTTTGACGATGCTTGAGAGCTAGTTGTGCAACCTGGATTCCTGCTGATAGATTCATCTCACCACCCACTTCAAGTCCTAAATAAAATAAAATTGAACAGAGAGACTTTAATATCAAATAATTGGTGAAAAATGCAAGAGAATGCTTGTGAATTCAACTGAAAAATTATCATCACCAACATTCCTAGGAGTTGGTTTAAGGTGTTTTTCATATTTAGAAAGAGCCTATTCTTTCTCTCTTATACACAGTTCTAAGTGGTGCAATCTATCACAACACAGAAAAATCAGAATAAATCACATTCGCTATAAACTTCTAAACTTTTATCATCACAACACAAATAAATCAGAATTAGATCATCTCCAATAACCATAAAAGACTCATAATTATCAGTACACATTTACGAAGTAGCGATTTTTTACATTCACGATGCATAAAAATTTCGAACTCGATAATACCCAACAACCACAAAAGGTTCTAAATTATCAAAACAAAGTAAAACCCACCAATAATTCAATCTCAAAAACAAATCTAAATCGACAAGAATCGAAAATAAAAATTGAAGGATAAAGGGTCATGGTATAAAATAAACGCACCGTGCATACAAGACAAAATCTTGCCCAGATCACTAGTAAGAGTGGTCAAAACCCGAACTTGTTTGCCTGCCATTGTTAATATCCCGACTGTATTCTCTGGATTCGACTTCAATTACCCAGAAAATCCCAGAAAAATCAATACCAGATTTATCAAAAAAAAAAAATGAAACCCAAAAAGAAAATCGTTAAATTACTTGGGTTTTAGCTCCACATAAGAGATTAACAGCATCAGCTTGAGCTTGAAAACGAGAAGGAGAGTAATCGCCGTTTCGCATCCATTCTGAATTGTCGATGCATATCATAGTCGCCTAATCATCGTAAAAAAAAAAAAACAATATTATTTGTAATGCTGAAAAAGATGATTGTCAGATTAACAGCTAATGGCTATTTTTTTAGGGTTTCAACCAATTTCTTACCTCGAGAACCATTGTTGTTGATACTGTCTGTGCTGTGCTTGCGCGAGAAGAAATAACAGAAGAAAAGACCTTTCCTTTTCTTTTCTTTTTTTCGTTTTTTATATTGCTCGAGAGGGCTTTAAAGAAGACAGAATGCAGGGTGGGCCCATGCCAAATGTTGCATTTGATAGGTCGAAACTCAAACTACTAGGTAGGCTGATAAGCCCATTCATAAAGGCCCAATATAGTAGATATAACATATCTAAGTATCTAACAGCTGGTTTAAGCACGTAAAGCACAGCTTCTAAACCCCTTGTCAAGTAACTTGACAGATCATTTGAAAAGCGTTTTAAGAAACAATTATTTTTAATATTTTTAGAATAATGTTATTTTTTTAAATAAAAGACAAATAAATATATTTTTAAATGAAAAGACAAATAAACCTGTAGATCGTCTTTATATAACACAAATAGATCGTCTACACACACACACACAACGCAATCAACCAGGCACCGGGTGCTCTGTGATTCTCAGAACAAACATAAGAATAGACAGAAGCAACAGACAAATACAAGATACAAGTCCACCGTTGAAACCATAGCTACTGACAGCTTTCAGAACCACAAGATCCATGCACAGTATGAAATCATTAGAAAGAATACAGCTAAAGAGTTTACACCCCTATACTATGCTTTAAGAAACCACATTAAGATCAGATCATAGGGCATATTAGCTTCTTTGCATGTTGACTGAAAAATCCTGCCCTTTATTAAACAAAGTTCATGTCAAATGGAAGTTATGCACAATCTGCCTGGTGGCAGTTATAAAATCATACAGAAGACCAGCAATGATGCAAGATTAGACAAGGATAGTTGTTATACAACAGGAGCAATGGGAACATTAGGCGACCTATGATTTCTACTGATAGGCAGGCGACTGTAAACCTCATGGACCTCTGTTCTGTAAACCTCTCCTCTATCCCTATCGATGGCATAACATACATAAACAGTCTCGATCACATTTTCCAGCACATGAGCAAAGAAACCCAGCACGATTATCAGTAGTGCCCATGCGAGTGCTGCCACAACGTATGCATAAACCCCGATACTACTTGCACCTTTCAGGATCGCGCAGACCTGTTTACAAATACAGAATTATGAAACACAATTGCGTTAGACCATTAGATCAAATCAATCATCTTGAAATAAAAGGCCAGCCAGCCTGCCTTTTCTTTCAGCACCAAAACATAGTAAATTACTAGTATATACATGTATGCAGAACCTAGTCACAGTAAATCACCACCAACTAGGAACTCTGGAATACAATAGGAGAAAAATGTTAAAATAACTACTCACCACAATTGCATATATTGCTGAGAGTACGAATGTAATTCCAGCCAACAAACGAGTGGAAACGGTTTCAACAAAAACAGCAGATAGCAGATTACGTTTTAATAGTTCATATGTCATCCTTGCAGAAGTGCAGTAGGCTTCACCGGTTATTGCCACGAAGTTGATTGTGAACTTGTTAAGAAAATCCACTGCTGAAAGTAATGCTCTGACACAACACCGCAAGACAAGGTTTACCATCCCAGGAACATTCTCTTGACTTGCACTGTCGACAGCGGCACGTACAAGGCGAACAAAACAAATAAGAAGCCCAGATAAACATACAGTGCCAGATGAGGGACCAAAGGCATTTCTGCGGAATTTTAAAACACAAAGGTCAAAACAATGGTCATGATAAAAAATCTCCAACAAACTTTCATCTTGAGCATGTTAGGTAATGTGCCCTAGATAATAGTATTGATGAAAGCAAGAGGATATTGCAAACAATTATAGAGATTAACTGGAATGCGAAATCATTATCTAGTTGGAGTTACAGACACAATTTAGGTGCATCTGAATTCTGCCCAACATGAGAAAAGCTACAAGCCGTCCTCCACTCATATTAGCTAGGTGCAGGATCAACTCTCAAGACGTTCAAGTTTTCAAAATCATTGACAACCACCACTAACAGGTGCCTGGCTCAGCAAGGACTCCAAAGAGAACTACTTGAAATGAGGATTATTCCAAAAAAAAAAATACAACCTATTAGCATATCCCTGAGTCCAAACATTCAAAATGAGAATCAAGAGAACCGTTTGAAATACAAATCACATTCCAAAAACACATGCAGTTTTCACGAAATAAGTGTAACAGAAGAATAAGTAGCAACAAACCACCTCAAAGAACTTCTTATACTTCTTCTAGGTTTCGCATCCTCCTTTGTGAAGTACCACTGTGCAATAGTTCCACTTATAACATAAACCTGAGCTTCAACCATGACAGTCAAGGACCACAACATTGTAAGAATTGCCAACGTGTAGTATGCTGGCACCCAACTATCCTGCTTCCAAACACACTTATATTCTTCTTTTGATTCCTTAGGCATAATTTTCCCATTCAGTCTTGCAAACACTAAAAATACCACTATTGGCGCATAATAAACCACTAATCCAAGCGTTAACAGCGGGATCACCACAAACAAACCCAAATTCTTAGACAAAGCATCAGAGGCAACCCCAATTATCTTCACTGTTAATTCAACTCTATGCCAATTGGCCACAAAAATCCACACGATGATCCCAATAATCAAGAACACGAAAATCAGGACCAAAATTCTATAAACTAAAGGGAATGCATCACTACAAGAAGAACTGACAGTACAAGCAACAAACCAGTACACGTTAAAGAAGAGAGGTATGACAACAAAGAAAGGAAGTGAGACATACACAATCTGCTTAGTGTAATGTTTAAGCGAAAGAAGCAAAAGAAAACAAACGGGCACACTCAAAATCAAAGTAACTACAAGGGTCCATATCAAAGACTTCAAAAAAACTGAACCTGGTGAACTCAAAGAATAAAAATCAAATCTTGGCTCGTGAAAACCATTGAAAGTCGAATTTTTTACACAAGAATTAGAATTCAAGTCATATTTATAAGAGGATAGATTAGAGTAATTGGAATTTTTGTGAAAAACAGAGAAGATACCGAACCCAAAAGTACAGAGAACAACAACAACAAAAAAGATTACAAAAGGAAGGTCTTTGAAAGGTCTAGGACCGTAATTGTAGGAGATCTGGAGGTACTGGGTCGGGTCAGGTTCAGGTTGGTCAGGTTGGTCTGGCTCTTCGATTGAAGGAGGTTTAAAGAGTAGAGGCTGTGATGGTGAAGACGAATCATGAAGTGAAGTCGCTTTGTTGGCTTCTTCGCTACCACCCATTAGAAAGAGGAGGAGGAGGTGGTGGTAGTAATGTTATTGCACGGTGGTTAAGGTGGTGGTGGCGATAAGGAAGAGAGCATCCTTCTTTTTGGGTTTGTTTGTCGTTGACTGTCTGGTTGCGTTGTGCGTGGGCCTGTTGGATTTTGTCTGTCCAGTCTCGAATGTGGATGATGACTTGTAGGTGGTGATGGCATTCGCAATGGCGAAATCCATGCAAGAGCGCTAAATTATTGTAGCATTTTAAATAATATAATATAATTTATTTATTTTTTCTTTCTTGTTATATATCAATATAAAAATGCATTTTAGTAACTTATTTTATTTTTTATATAGAAGGAGAAAAAATAGTTAAAATCTTCCTTTATTTTATACATTTCTTGAAAAATATTATTGAATAACTCCTCTACAAAGCAAAAAAAATAATAATTTATGAACACAAATCACTATTTTTATGGCCGGGTGCTTCCTAAATTAAATTAATTTTGTTCCTAACAATCCAAAAAAATATATTATAAACATTAATTTTTTTAACATGAGATTGGAAATTCATTGTACATATACTCCATGTTCACAATAAAAAAAATCATGTTTTTTTCAATATCAATTAAAAAGGTTCCTGATTTAAATATTTCAATTTAAAAGGTGAGGATAATATATATTTTTAATATGGAATGAAAAATCTTTTGAAATAATATTCTTATTTATAATATGTATAATTTACGTCCACATGAATGGTTTTTTATTTTTTGTATGCGAATTTAAGACATTTTTTTTATTTTTCCCGGGTTGACTCAAAACTTGTCTCTTAACTGGCTCAACTCTCAAAATAACAATAGAAGATATTTCTTACTGTACATTTTTTGGAATTATTCCGTGTCAACTGTCAGGAGGCAAGTTATTAAGTTACTGTTTGTTTGTGTGTTTTAAAATGTTTTGAAAAAAAAAAGATTTTTTTTTCTTATAAACTAAAAAAATTTAAAGATTTTAGATGATAATTTCAAAAATTATTTTAAAAAAATAAAAAAAATATTTTTAATATATTTCAAAACAAAAAACACTTTTTAAAATCACAATCATCAATTCTTTAACTTTCAGACAGTCATAGTCATTGGCCATATAGAAGAAGAAGAAGAAGAAAGTCAGTACATCACAAGCACAAAGTCGTGGACAAACACGAAATTCGAAAACAACAGCAATATCCATGAGATCTCTCATATAACCTTGAATATTTAACATGTCTACTTGTCAGTCGTGAAAATAAATGTTCCAGTCAAACCTTCATGCGAAGGAGGAACTTGCTGGCTCCATCCCTGTATATCTGATCTACTTTCCTAACGCTTTATGTAGCTGATGAGAATAGGAATAAATTTCCACTGTTCGAAAATGAAATACCAGGTTTCTGTTTCTCTTTGTTTATATTATCAGGGCCTAAACATTCAAATAAAGCATCAGTAAGAACCTTGAAGAAGTCAACACAACACGAGAACAACTCCCTACGGTTGCAAGATGGTAATCAATTGAAGTAAATTTAATAAACTGTAAGAGAAAAGGAGATGAAAACGTTATGGTTGCTAAGAAAATGAAATGATTCTATCAACAATAGTTATCGAATACAACAGAGAAAGGAAATATATCCAGTAAAGCATAAGACTTTCGATCTAAAACATGACAGGCGGGACCTCAATATATACATGTAACTAAACAATTAACTAATAATAGACTAGTAAATTCAAGGGTACAGAACTAGCTGGTGTTAACGGAGCTTCATCTTTCCTCGTCCCACTTGTCCTTAGGTATCTCTCCCGAGTCAGCAATAATTACTTTCTTTCTGGGTTTTCCACTGTAGGTTCCTGCTCCCCCTTCAATTGCATAAACAGTATCCATGCCTTGGATAACCTTTCCGAAAACAACATGCTCTCCATCCAACCTGCATAAGTTGACATGTGCATCCAGAGTCCAGTCTAGAATAAATTTAGTTTCAGGCATCATCATGCAAAATTTCTGCATAATTACTTAGTCAATGGAAAATCCTCGGAAACTAGCTAAACCAGATTGATAAAACAGCATTAGAGTGGAAGCAACTAGCTTCAATCAGAGACAGATTTTCTGTGGGTGGTAAAGAGAACTTATCCCATAGATTGAAATGCTTCACAACTAGATAATCTAAAACGGATAAGACATGTTCAGAAACAGGTCTTGCTATGTTGCCAGAAACTAGCAATTTTGACCAGGTCTGCACCTTATAGTATCTATATTTCTCAATAACTTACCAGCTAGTCTTGATGGTGGTGATGAAAAACTGAGAACCATTGGAATTTGGTCCTGCATTCACCATGGAAACGACTCCTGCAGAAATCATACAAACAAAGTGAGAGAAATGATGATTGTGAGGAGCAGCCTTTGAACTCACGAATAACTTGCTTTCAACTATTTAAATCCATGACTGGTGGCCATACATAGCAATCAGCATAATGATATGAATTGAATCACCTGCATGTGAATGTTTTATCTTGAAATTTTCATCAGGAAAAACACTGCCATAAATCGAATCACTTCCCCTCCCATCTCCGTAAACTACATCACCTCCTTGAATCATGAAGCCAGATATTATACGATGAAAAGGTATTCCTTTATAACGGAGGGCTTTTCCACTTGCACCCTTATTCTTTGTCCCTGCGAGGGAATATAAATAATTATATTATTACATAAACTATAGAAATTGATTGACAGTGGAAGCAAAAGGATTTAGAGCATGGGAAATTAATAAAAAGACGACAGTGGAGAATACCTGTGCATAAAGCCCTGAAATTTTCTGGAAAAGAAGAGAAAAACAATTAGTATACACATTTTTGCAATGGATATAACAATGTAAGGTCAGTTTCAGAGGCACAGTCTGGCTTTCCAAATAAATCGTGATAAAGTAAAATTTATACTTGTCTAGACTGGTTCAAGGGTAAACTCAGTTTCAGTATATACTTGTTTGAAAAGTGAACCAAGAATTTCAAATGCAACAGTCACAGAACAATCAAAATAGTGATCAGTGCTAGAAAATGTTAATCTTCAATTAAGATTACTTAATTCATAATGACAAGCACATAAAGAAAGAGTGAAAAAATGGAAATATAATATATCAAACAATATAAAGTACACGCGAAAGAGCCTCTAGAAAAGCAATACTGCGTGGATGATCTTATATACATGAACAAGAACTAGGAGATGTTAACTAAGTTATCACAACTTTTAAATAAGCAACTGCAACTACGACTTTGTTTTTTCCATTTTTCAAGCAAGCAAGAAAAGGAGAAACACGTTGGTTGTTTGTGGAGACTGAAGGAACTTTCACAAGAAGTTTAAAAGTTATATCAACTATTTAACCATCTAAAGTATATATGTACTAAACTAATATAGTTCATCATGGAAAAGCTGATTAAATCCCGAATTGGATTTCACAAATTGAAGGTAGATTGCCCATCGCTTGTACGGCTTATCAAAAAATACCTACAGTTTTTGGTACAACCTCGCCATATAATCCAATAACAATTCTACCTGCAGAAATCCAGACGTGTAATCAAAATTAATAAGTGATGAAAATGAAACCAACTTAAGGGACATCAATCTGATTCACAGCCACCAATACAATAAGCGTACTTCAGAAAATAGCTTTTTCTTTCTGATGCTTCTTAAGGAAAAAGAAGAGGGGAGATTTTCCAAAATATTAGTTCTTATTACAAGTTCTTCAATAGTGCAGATAAAAGAGCTGTACCCTGACGTTGCTCATCAATATCAATATCCAAGTATACTCTATGTGTTATCTCGTAGTCCTGTTCTTCTTCCTTCACTTCATCCTAAGAAACAAAATAAAAAAAGTAACTTGGCACTTCATAAACACAAAACAAGAAGCCATGCGGCATTGTTGAAACTGAAAGAAATATTAAACAAAGAAACCAGCACTGAACCAAAAGGGAGTGGAATATTTAGCATGACAAGTAACAATATTGATCCGGTTTGTCAAACTGCTAATTGGAGACTGGATATTTATAAAGATTCATGAAATACAGGGACACGCTTTGCCTAGTCTATCAATTTACATAAGAACTTGGCCACGGGAAACTGATGGCTCAAACAAGAAGCTACCATCTGAAAACATTTGAAACACAATGCAAAAGCAGAACCAATATAACACAGCTAAAATCCACTCAGTTTTCAAAGAATTCACAACAACCACTTACAAAACAATAAAAATCAAACTCGACAACGAAACCCAAATCACAAAATCCAAAATCAAGCAAAACCCACAAGTCTGGATCCAAATTATTCTGGGAAAAAATAAACTTAAGAAAAAGAACAAAACTTTAACGAAGAGAGGTACCTGCTCAGGATTGGTAAAAGCAAAGATGAGAAAAATAACCAGGACAATGAAGAGAAGGAGGCACTTAGGTTGAAACACCCATGCTGGGAAAACCCTAACCATTGTTTTGATTTTGCTTAATTTCTCATTGATTTACTTGTTTCTCCTTCATGGGTCACAGCAAGTTTTCAATCTTTTCCCTGTAAAAATAAAAAAAGAACCCGCCTCGATTGCCTGGGAGGGATTGTTTCGGGTCTAGAAGCTGAAGAGTGTCCCAAAAAAAAAAACTGTGATTGCTAGTAACTGATACTGTGATTTTTGCAATGATATTGTCCTTGCAAGAAATTTTTAACAACGAAAACAACGTTGTTGGTTCTTAGAGGATGGCGTCTTGGCATGGCTATGTGATGGGGGGATTAAGGTCAAGGCTGGCAATGTCACTTGACACTTGACAGGACATGACAGGCAACTAATTGCCAGTTTGTTAATCCCAATAAGACTAACCCCGGGAAAAAAACTTTCTTGAAAAGATTCGGGCTGTATAGTGCCGGTTTGAGTTGGGTTTTACAATGTTTTGACTGGGCTTACTCCCATGTAAACTTTCTTGAAATGATTGGGGCTGTAAGGGGCCGGTTTGAGTTAGGTTTTATAATGTTTTTACTGGGATTACTCTTGAAATGATTGGGGCTGTAAAGGGCCGGTTTGAGTTAGGTTTTATAATGTTTTGACTGGGCTCACTCCCATGTTTTGATGTTTACCTCCCTTCCTCCGGAGAAACACGAGCCCAGAATGTCGAAATCTTGGATATATATATAAACAAAAAAACTATTTTGCCCCTCCTCCGCTCCCCGTCGTAATTCTTAAGAAAATAATAAGTATGTAGGTTATTTTAATGTGTTTTTTTATTAAAAAAATGAAAAAAAATCTTATGCAACCATTCAATTAAATAAATCAACAATCATTTCAGTAAAAAGGGAAAATCATTGAAAATAAATAAATAAAAACTTAAAAAATCAAAAAGTAAATAGAAATAATAGAAATAGAAACACGCATGACATTGGCTGAAGATATTCAAGTAAATAAAAACTTAAAATCAATTAAAAAAAAAACAAATAGTAGAAATAGAAACGCGCATGACATTGATTGAAGAAAATAAAATGAAATAAACATTATACACGGTCAAATATATTATAAATATTATTTAAAATAGCTATTTTTATTTTTTTAAATAAATACCATGTGTATAAAACAAAAAATACAAATGAATCAAAATAAAAATAAAATATAGATAAAATAACTTAATTACAAAACCGTGAAACTTGTGCCCAGAGTCTCAAGATCGGCTAAGGTAGTAGAGGATAAATTGAAAAAAAAAATTCGATAAACATCGTCTCAAAAGTAATGTTATGTGTATAAGGCGGCCAGGTATCTCCCCGCTTGGATTTTACAATGTAGATATCGTTATCCGGAAAAACACAATCCATAGACCAGTCTGATCATGGGCTTCCAATTTAGATTACTGTTTCAACTCTAGTCGATAAGCAGCCGACCAAGAATCTGCCGGCTGCAGCTTGATTTCTATCATGGCTGCCTTGGCCCCTTCTACAGATATGGCTACCAAACTTTCCAATATTCTAAAAAACCGTCTTTAAACTAGTCTTGCGATGCAAAGAGAGGGACACGCAGTATTGAAGATAAGAGTTTTCAGAGCCTGGAGATTACAGTCCTTTTCACATTTCACTTCTGGAGCATATGGGCTGCAAGAATAGATCTTGGCAATTGGCATCCCATTCATTTTACATCAAACGGTCAAGATCTCGTGCAGGGGGAAATCTTGCAAAAATTTCAAGATGAGCTCTCTATCAGTGACCAGAACCATGTTTAAGATATATTATTCTGCGAACCTAACACAGCTGAGGTGTGATTTCATGACAGGAAAATAAAACCCAACAGTAACTTCAGGGATGGATGAATATGTTCCTTTCGAAAATATCCTGTACGTAGCTCCTCCACAGAACGGCGTGTCGGTTTAAATTTACGTTCCGTGTTCTCGTGGCGGATCCGTGTTCCTTTATTAATGGTCATCATTCTATCGATATTGAAAACCGGTCAGTTCAACCCAAGAGGTAATAGAATGAGTGGTGATGATATTCTTGTTTCTCAAGAGAGTTCAGTGGTTCAATCCTTCTTATTGTATGGAGTCGGTTATTTGGAGAACATTTTTACTCTTTCAGATCCATCCCGTATAAATGTGGATTAGTCTAGACCAGCATCTGGAACACCGCGTAGTTTATACAAAAAAACCCGGTAAGTTCTTGATGGTACCTTTTTTTTAGATTAATTATTTGCTTAATTAAATGGAGGAAAAAGACTTTTCCTCTTCGGGGACAAGAGTAGTGAGATCCCTCTAAGAGCTGATCGCCCCCGCCAGGACTATAAAATTGTTTATCCAGTTATAGAATGCGAAAAAAGGTCCCGGAAAATAAGCTTCAATTGATTATCCAGGACTATATTCAAACCCCACGGCTCCGTTTCACCTTCCCCTTGACTTTCACGGAAAATAAGCTTTTGAGACGCCCACTAGAATGATTTCTGATAGCAGCATTTAATAGATTATTCAAAGTTGGAAAGTAATGGGCTGTCGACAACATGGAAGAATCGAAACAAATAATAAAAATATCACTTAATATATTTTCAAACAACCATCAAAGACCCTCTAATCAGCCGCATGTACAAACCTGATCAGTCACTTTCTTATCTTCTTTTCCCCCCCGGACAATATCATGGCAGAACATTCGCTTGCAGCGAGTAAATATTGTCCGAGAATGTTCGCCTGAAATTCCAAGTAGTAACGGGGCTGAGTTTGTAATTGATTCGATAAAATTCCTGTTTTCACTCGAAAATTTTTAAAAAAGTTTATTTCTCAAATTATAATTTTGAATTTTATGAATAACCACGAATTAAATTTCTCATGATTGTTTTGTCGTTGTAATCTATCTAGAATCTGATGTTGTAAAGTTTGTTCCATGTGTTGATTCAAAATCTAGTTAGAATTGAAAAACCCTGTTTTTTTTTATATATGTATATAAACAACAATAATAATCGAAGAGTTTTCTAATATAAAAGAATGATGTCGATTCAAAATTTCAAAGTAGCCTATTCAATTCAACTTTGGATCGGATGGTCGACCATGACGAGTAATGTGAATCTAGAAGAAAGAAAAGATTGTAGGGTATTTGATAGTGCATTTCAAAAAAAAATTTGAAAAAAAAAATTATTTTTTATTTTTAATTAAAAAAAAATCATGTTTCCTGATATTTTCATTTGATAATGTTAAAAATAGTTTTTAAAAAATAATAAAAATATTATTTTAATATATTTTTGAAAAAAAAAACATTTTTAACAACTTCAACCATAATTAAAAAAAACACAAAAAGCTGAAAGCATGATATATAAATAACCGGACAAGGGATTTTTTTATTTTTTCTATTATATAAATATATAATCAGAATAAAAAAAATCAAATAAAAAAAATCCTTATCCCAGTTGCGGACCGTGAGAAGACGTCCAAGCCTCCAAGGGATAGAATTTTCTACCCACGCGTTTGAGACTTTGAGTAGATTATTACATTTGCAATATAACGCGCCCAAGACGAGCCGTCACTTGTGTGACCAGTCGGGGGAGGATTTTCACGCCAAAAGTGCTTTTATTGGAAGGAGTTTTGATTTTTCTTCTTTTATTTCCCAGAAAAATACTTGTCTTCCCCGGCTGAAAAATCTCCCTTCCTGGGAAACTTCTGCCAGATACCAATTCCGGTGGCCTGTTGACGTAATTTTGTTCCATTTTTATTTTTCTAATGAAATCACGGCATTTTGTATTTCATGAAAGGAATTTATCAGATACTTTTATTTTATTAAAATTATTATATAAATTCAGGATTGAAACCCAATTTCATTCTCGCAATTCCAAACTCGAGTGATGATGGCAATGGGTATAGAGGGCGGGTTTTTCTATACATATTTAATTTTTTTTATCCATGATTATCATATATGCTTTATCTAGTTTCTTATAAAAACAGGCCATAAAAGAAACTTATCTTTATCCCATTCGATATTCGGAGAGGAGTTGCATCAATTGGTGGAGAGGCTTGTTGCTGGAACAACCACTGGTTTGCAATGCCTACGCGTGCCATTGATAGAAAATAATCGGTAAAAAATAATTATCGGTGGTAAAAAATATGCCCTGCATTGAAAAATACGTGGGTAGAGTGGGAGCAACGTTTATGGATGGCAAGTTGTACAGGTGCTGGGCTAGCGTATAGCCACTCTGCTTATGAGAGCATATTGATACTGAAATTCGTATGTTTTTAAATTATTCTGTGTGCCGATTAACGTCCGGTTCGAGATGGACGTGCCAGACCGGGGGCGAAGTCCCCTTTGCGCTCGGCCTAGCCGGAGTGCAACTATTTTTTTATTCTTAAAATCGTCGAAAAGCCACCCCTGAGGAGAAAAGCCACCTCACCTCGCATAAAAATATAAAAAATCTAACCTTTGTCGACGATTATTGGTGGCACACCCTAAACATTGAAATTGAAAGAACAAGGATGTTTCCTTGCAAAGCTCCAAATTATAGGCGCCTCCATCCACTAACCAATAAAACAAAAAAAAAGTATACATAGTTGTATACACCCAAAAGTCACAGGCAGCACAAAAATTATCCAAAACTCGACCAGGGAAGAGACGAGATTAGACTATCTAAACGGTACATAGAACCACACAAAGCCTCTTACGGTATTCCCACCTACCATGAGACAGCCTTCCATGATGCCACATAAGAACAAGTTGCACCGTACATGTTCTTGTCAGAACTAGTCATCACTCCTGAAAAGAAGAAGAAGAAGAAGAAGTGTCTCTCTCTCTCTATATATACCCCCTTGTGTCCGAACTTGAAAGCAGAGCACACTTTTTTTTTCTCTCGGTGAAGAACGGTAGATAGATTAGATCGATGGGTTATCTGCGAACCTCTTCAACTTCTCTCGGACCTGCAAAATGGCTAGGCTTTGTAACTGCTGTTTGGGTCCAAGCTATTTCAGGCAACAATTACACCTTCTCAAACTATTCTGATGCACTTAAAACACTGATGAGTTTGACCCAACTTGAACTCAACAATTTGTCTGTTGCTAAGGATGTTGGCAAGGCCTTTGGTTTGCTTGCTGGTCTTGCTTCTGATCGTCTGCCCACTCCTGTTATCCTTCTTATTGGTTCAATTGAAGGTCTTATTGGTTATGGTGCCCAATGGCTTGTTGTCAGTAAGAGAATTCAACCCCTCTCTTACTGGAAGGTAAAATTCCACATCACCCTTAATCCCTATCTATCAAATAATAGTGGAATATAGAACCCTTTATCATATGATGGGGTTTGGTGCACTAGTTATGACATTAATTATATAATTACTTTCAGTTCTGATGGGATTTTGTGTGTTTCTGCTGTCGTGTAACTATTTCTCCAATGTGGAATGCAGATGTGCATATTCCTATGTCTAGGAGGCAACAGCACCACATGGATGAACACAGCGGTTTTAGTAACCTGCATCCGCAACTTCCGCAGCAACCGCGGCCCTGTCTCTGGAATCTTGAAGGGCTATGTAGGTCTAAGCACTGCCATATTCACCGACCTTTGTGCAGCACTATTTGGTGATGACCCTGCAAAGTTCCTCGCAATGCTTGCACTCATCCCCTTTGCTGTCTGCCTCACCGCCATCGTCTTCCTCCGCGAAACCCCACCTGCCGCCACTGTAGAGGAAGAAAAGGAAGAAAGCAAATACTTCAATTTATTCAATGTTGTTGCTGTTATCGTCGCAGTTTACTTGTTGGCATACAGTTTTATCCCAAATCCCAGCCACGTTCTTTCATCGGTGTTTTCAGTTATATTACTAGTTCTTTTAGCTTCTCCATTAGCAGTTCCAGTTTATGCTTTTATTAATAGCTGGAATTTGAACCGGTTCAAGAGCCATGCGGATGTTGAAAGACAAATCCAAGAGCCTTTATTGAGAGGAGATAAAACCCAGGAGGAGATTCAAGAAAAGCCTGCGGAGGAAGCTGCACCAGCAGTGGTGGAGCGAACACAAGTTGCAGAGGAGGAGAAGGCAGCGGTGGTGGTGAAGAGGAAACCGGTTATCGGAGAGGATCATACAATTCTTGAGGCAATGTCGACTGCTGATTTTTGGATTTTGTTCCTGTCTTTCCTTTGCGGGGTTGGCACAGGTTTGGCCGTGATGAATAATATGGGACAGATTGGTTTGGCTCTTGGATATGCTGATGTTTCTCTTTTTGTTTCCATGACAAGTATATGGGGATTCTTTGGAAGGATTATTTCTGGTACTGTGTCTGAGTACTACATCAAGTAAGTTTCTTGATTCTCTGTTGAATCTTGATTTATTTCCTTATTAACTTAATTAATTAGGATTTTCTGTTCCTATGTTTATTATTGATTTCTGTCCTTATTTTGGATCTGTGGGTCACCATTTCTTAACCTTCTAGGCCATATTGGGGTGAACTGTTTCTAAACTCGGTGGCTTTTCTTTTTCTTTTTCCCCTATATTTTAAAGGCAATGAGATGCCATCGCTTTTTTCTTTTTTGGGGAGTTTTGATTAATTGATCCAAAATCAACTCCCAATTTGAAACCACGTTGTGAAATTGAAACAAATTGAACTAAAACTCAGGCTACTCAATTCTTAATCTCACATGCCTGCTAGTTCGACCAGCCCCACTTGGCTAAGGTGCCTAACAAAATTTGCTTTATGCAAATGGCTTAAGCATCCCTTATCTTAAGGTTGGGTTCAATTCTTGACTTCTTGGATGATGTCGATGTCGCATTCGTCACAGTTGAGTTTGGATTTATATCTGGGGCTGTTTATCGTCCTATCGAATTAAGAGAGACCTTTGACTCTTTTGAATCTGTATCAAGAGAGAGAGAGAGAGTTAAATTTTACACCATCGAGTTGAGATTTCAGTGGTGCAGCTTTCAATAGAGAAAAGATATTTGAATGAATGAATGTTAGTCCCTGTCTAAATAAGGTCTTTTATGATTTAACAGGGACAGGCTGATCTTTTCTCATTTTCATTTTTGCAGGAAAGCGGGAACACCAAGGCCTCTTTGGAATGCAGCATCTCAGATTTTAATGGCTGCTGGCTACATCCTCATGGCCGTGGCTTTGCCTGGATCCTTGTACATTGGTTCGATTGTTGTTGGCGTCTGCTACGGAGTTCGTGTAGCTGTCTCAGTCCCGACTGCCTCCGAACTATTTGGTCTCAAGTACTTCGGACTAATTTACAACATCTTAATCCTCAACCTTCCTCTTGGTTCCTTCCTCTTTTCTGGTCTGCTTGCCGGATTTTTATACGACGCAGAAGCTACCCCAACACCAGGAGGTGGCAACACTTGTGTTGGTGCCCATTGTTACAGAAATGTGTTCATTATCATGGCCATTGCATGTGTCATAGGGTTTGGTTTGGATGTGCTATTGGGAATCAGAACCAAGAAGATTTATACCAAGATTTACATGAGCAGAAGATCAAAGAAATTGGCTTCAGCATCCAATCTACAATGATACGAAACTACTCGAGGAACTCCTAGAAAAAAAAGGGTGGGATTGAAGGGCTTCTGCCCAATGAATTCCCTAAACTTATCATTAGTGGATTTTTTTAATTAAAAAACAAAATTGGACCATCGAATATTACTACATGGTCTGATTTGCTGTCTGTCCATGCTGCTATTATTTGATTTTGTTGTATTCTTAGCAGACAAGTATGCAAGTAATTTTTTTTCGAAGATCATAATCTTTCTCTCCTGATTTACAAAGAGAGTTATGAGTTATGCAATAAAGTCGTCCATTTCCTGGACAATTATACTCCCTGGCAATGGCATAATGACACTGAAGGTTGCTTCATTAATAGATGATGAGTTGTAAGTTTACTCGGCAAGTAATCATCTAGGGTTCAATATCTGGCGAAGGCTATGAGAAAATTCTCGTGAATAGACTAATTAGGTGTAGACAGAAAATAATAACAATAGATTGTTTCAAATTTGGGCTCTGATGACTCCTGAAGGAATACTTATCGATTTCATGCTAGCTAAAAGGTAATCCAGACCCAGTTTGAAACAAGCACCATTTTCTCCCAGAGCTTCGAATTACTTTTTTTTTTGTCCTCTCAATAATTTAGATACTGGAGAAGGTGTAGTTGATATGTTTAAGATAGTGTTTGGTCACATCAGATTAAAATTGGAAAAGTTATTTTTATATTGATGGTCATTTAACAATTATACATGCGCCCAAATTCCTATCAAGGCAAAGGAGATATAGATTTAGGCAAGGATCAGGAAAGTCAGATGATAATGGAATCTTTAATATCCACCCTACGCACGCAATTAGAGACTTGATTCCAAGCCAGATAGTAAAGTGAACACTCAACAAAGATTAGTAATGGGGAAAGATCCAAAACAGATACAAAATCCACTATATAATGGAGGGATATTCAAAGATGAAGATCCACCAGCCCAGCACAGATATAGTGATTTTTCTGATGTTTCTTACACACCAGCTTAGGTATTGCTCAATCTCACTCAAGGCATCGATTGTTGTTTTTCCAGTTGAGTGATAATTTCTTGATTGCATTTTCCAAGTATTCTCATCAAAGGCCAAGCTTCACAGATCATGCCATTATGCAAACATTAATGCTGTGAACCGTCTATCAGGAAGCATTTTTCCTGCCATTGATTTTCCAGTACAAGCTCGATAAGCATCATTTTTTGAGTTCTATAATTGTGGGATGCTCCCTGAGGTGTGTGCAGTTCTGGTGCAAGATACATGGTTAAGATTTCAAGCCTAATGGCAGATAATAATTTCACATATGATTGTGTGGGGACTGTTTTGCCAAGAAAGGATGCTGGTCATTACTGAAGGGTGGATTCATTCTCGATGCATCTTCAAGTTTATCAATACTATACTTTCTTCTAAACTCAAACCCTTATTATATGAATAGTTATTTGTCTGGATTATTATTACTAATGCTGGGTTGTCCTGACACTAAACAATGATGTAAAATGTAGATACCTCTGTTACTTTATTAGAGACATTGTTTTCTTTTTTTGTATTGATTATGCAGGGCACTCCTGACAAAATATCAACAAGACAATTGCAAGTGCTTTGTCGCAATCATTTACTGAGCAGCAATGGAGAACAAATCAGCAAGACATAATTAACACTGTAAATACTGGTATCAACTGATGTTTTCATGGGCTAACAGATGAAAGATGAAAATTTGCAAGAAACATATCTCAAAAGATTTCCCATTTGGATCAGCAATAACAAGTAAGTTCAATCTCTTGCTAGTCTTACAGAAGATTGGAAATCGAATAAAATCGTAAAGAGTACTACTAAAAGAATCTGTTCTGCTTGTTTCAGAACTGGTTTGTTGAGAGATTCAATGCAGCAGTCTTTGAAAACGAACTCAAGTTCGCGAGCAAGGGAAGGTCAACTATACCATAGAAGACCAAATGCTGGAATTCTTTCGAGCCAGCCAAATAATTGCTAGAGGCCATAATATTTTTCTGGGAAGACCCCAGTACAATCCGGCATGGGTATCTTACAGGCCCAGCACTAAAATCAGCAGCAGACTCGCGGTTTCAAAGCTTAATGAGCAAATACAAAGAAGAAATCATACACTGGATGTTAGCAACGAAATGTTACACTTTGATTTTTATGAACAAGGGCCTGGTCCTGATACCACCTTAAATTTCTATCAGATAGCATACGAAGCAGACCCCTGAGCGACATTATTTTTGAATGAGTTTAAAGTGGCGGAAACCTGTATTGATGTGAATGCAGCAGTAGATACCTAAACAGCTCAGAAAAGAGAACCTGAAAGCGGAGGAGCATCAAATGAATGGAATTGGCCTGGAGAGTCACTTTTCTAAGATAAAGTTTCCTCTAATGAAAGCTATTGTAGACAAATTGGCTACAGTTAAACTTCCCATTAAGCTTACAGAAACAGATACCGGCTATAAATTCGATACAGAAACTCAGGTGCACCAGAGTATTCTTATTTATTCTCTATTAATGAAGGATTTAAAATGAAATTTTGAATTCTAACATTGTCAGCTCGT
This sequence comes from Salix exigua, assembly GCA_032356905.1. Taxonomy (NCBI): domain Eukaryota; kingdom Viridiplantae; phylum Streptophyta; class Magnoliopsida; order Malpighiales; family Salicaceae; genus Salix; species Salix exigua. The sequence goes on along the minus strand of CM063596.1, from coordinate 10,993,911 downwards.
GATTTCAACCTCGCAGGCTATTTATCTAGAACAAGCGTTAAGAGAAGGCTTCTCCCATCCTGCTGTGGATAGGATCATGCTATGGACTGCCCTCCATCCTTATGGGTTCTAACGTGCCTTAAAGATTATAACATTCAAAACCTTCTGGCTGGTGATGTGGTTGACAAGCTGCTAAAAGAATGGAAAAACGGGGAGATAATTGGTCTCACAGATGATCATGGATCATACAGCTTCTTCGGCTTCTTAGGTGAATATAAAGTAAGTGTGCAATATGACAACCGAACTGCAAATTCAACAGAGTCACTCTGTCTAAGTGATGAAACGAGACATGCAGATTTTTACAACACGACAACCACCAATTTACAACGTTAGGCTGTTCGTTCAGGTGGCAATAAATTTTTCATTAATTCATCACTTTTGGTGTGAATATCCCTCCTTAATCTGATTGAGATTGTCCCTCGATGCTAAAAGAAACCTGAAAAAATACCCAAATGGCTAAAGAAAACTTGAAGCAATGATTGATAACAAAAAAAAAGGATGAAATTATCTAAGCAGATTCAGGTTTCAAATTTGAATGCTTGGAGAACAATCGCTTTCTAGTTTCTTGTGGCCGTTTAACTGTTCAGGGATGCAAGTTGAAATTTTCTACTCTGACCGTTGAATTTATAATTTTGAACTCTTTAACGGCTACAAATAATTCAACGCTGTGTTGAAAAACTTCTCCAGGTAACATGAAATAGGATGGCAATCACTATGGTAGGACCCAGAGGAAAAATAAACAAGTCCCTTCAATGCACAGAATTCATTCTCAAGATTGGCGATTGCTTTCTGATAATTTAGCATTCAAAATGAGATCAACTTGTGGAATACTAACCTCCCATTATAAATTGGTCAAAGTTGTATGTTTTTAATGCACAATTAGTTTCTGCTAGTCCTTATATCGAATCCTCACTGTGACAATACAGTGAAGATACGTACATATCCATTATTTGCTAATCAGCAGCATCTGGTCCGTGGGTTGCAAGGTTCTATCTGTTGAAATTGCGGGGTTTAGTTACAATCACCAAAATGTTTCAATATTGAACGATATCTATGATGATGAATAACTCTTTGCATGCATAAGATGATCAAGTGATAGTGACACCCTACCTAAAAATGAAACCAAAACATTTCGGTCAGTATTTAACCAAAAATTATGAATGAACTGGAATTTAAATCAAGATAAAAACATCATTATTTATCTATATTTTTAACTAGTATAGAATATTTTATCCAAGAAAAAACTAAACTGAAAACCACTGCCTAGACAGGTTCAGATTTCCCTTGCCCGGTTAAGCGTGGGACGCGCTTGATTCAGAAAATTCAGGCAAAAAAGTCATGGGGCGGTAACAACACCTTTTAAAACAAGGTTCTATCAGTTGAAATTGTGGGTTTTGGTTGCAATCACCAAAATGTTTCTACATTGAACGATATCTATGATGATAAATAACCTCTTTGCATGCATCAGATGATCAAATCATATAGACACCCTAGCTAAAACTGTGCAGCTTCATTTCAGACTGAACCCCTTTTCACAAGTTCAGGTTTCCCTTGCTCGATTAGGCGTGGCACATGCTTGATTCAGAAAATTCTCAGGCAAAAAAGTCCTAGCGCGGTAACATCAACCTTTTAAAACCAGCTAGTGCTGAGCCTGCAGACAATATCAATTAAGAATCTCACTATGCCACACTTTATTCGCTCCATGAGTCAACAAAATGATGAGATCCGCTTTTGACTTTTGCCCCACCCGACAGTTTATACATCTTGACATCCTACTGCATCCAAAATGATTCCATGACGCCTTGCTCCTCAAGGAAATCCACTTCCATGACAAACAAATTCCTCTTAGACAACAGCCAACAACCTTATTCACGTTACACATCACTTTTTAATACAAAACCTAAATTCTTTCTTTCTTAAAAGCAAAACCAAAATTGCAAACCGAAATCGGTATCCTGTCCTTGATTTTAATCTGGTTGCTTTAACTCAGAAAAAATTAAACATGCGAAAATAAAAGAACCTAAAAAAACACTACAGAAAAAGCAACACTTTCTACTTATATAACATAAAAATCCTAAAGTAGAAGAAAACCGGGTGGTTTACAATCTGGATGAGAGAATCTGTCAGCTTTCCTGACAAAGGCAAAATCCTACACCCATCAAGGCTGCTGCAACTCTGAAAAGAATTTTCATTCAAGAGCAGGAGCCATAAAACAGAGAGAGAAAAGGCTAGGGCTACAAGAAAATGTAGGAAACAACAAGGACTAGAGATGTGGTAAAAGCCACCATTGTTGATTGGAGTACAGAAGGAAAAGCAGTCTTGTATGAGTCTCCCATGGCTAAACCAGCTAACCACGACCCATCTGCTAGCATGGCTGCTCCTCCAGATCCAGTTCCCGATCCAGCCCCATATCCAGTATCTGAACCGGTGGCCGAGTACCCCAGACCGGATCCTGTAACAGATCCCTGTGATGATCCTGTAACAGATCCCTGTGATGATGCTCCTTCTGTCGCTGGTGTTGAGTAGCTTGTAGATTTCTGGCTGCAACACCACGTGTCAAGGAAAACTATCAATAACCCTAACAGGAATTATTATTTTTGTCAGATTCTCCAGTATAAATTAAAAGCCACCATTGACTGCAACCCAGCAACCTCCATTAATCCTAGAAAACTAAATGAATTAAGAAACTAATCATTCAAAATAGATTTTTTCTCTGCCAGTATGCCTCCATCTACCTCCACCACCAATAGAAAGTGAAGGTGGACATGAACAATAAAAAAACCCCTTACACGCAACTAAAACCATAATTTTGCTTTCCACCAAATGGTTAACCAACAGAAAACGATTATATCCACTTTCCAGAACTCAGAAGCTACAACCAACAAAATGCTAAGAGCACCAAAACAACTAGCCCTGGAAAGATAATATTTCCACATTTGGATAATATCATTGTGACTTCACCCAAAATCATTGTCAAGGCAAACAAAGTGCTCACAAGGGATTTTGCCAAGGACAGCCGCAGCTGGATGCAGTAAAAAACCCTAAACTTGGGAGGCCTAGACTAAAACCTCTTCCCTTGGAACAAAATTACAAGTACAAACAAAAATCAAACATCGGTAAGCCAAAATAGTTAACCAAACAAAGCTAAACATAAAAAATGGTCCCAAGCGACTATACAAAATATGAAATTGCAATCGCAGCTATAGTTCTTGGATGAAAATACATTAACATCCTAATATATATGTATATATAGATATATACATATATGTATATATATATATATATGTATGTATTTTAGTTTTCGCATACATTTATAAAAAAAATGCAACCACAATCTAAGCCGAGAGAGAAACTTTTACCTTGGGGAGGAAGGGCAAAAGGTAACTGTATAATCAGCGCCACTACAAGTAAAAGTGCTGGTGGCATCATCATAAGCGTAACTGTAAGATTTAGGACAAACAGCCTTAAACATCTCTGAATAAACAGATGGTTTACAAGTGGCAGGCGTATTAAACGCGCCACTACAACAGTATTCGGGGCTCCCAAAAGCTTCACATGCGCTCTTACACGCATCACCTTCACCGCTTCTCAGTTCTTGTGGACACTGTCTATTAATATCCGAAACACAGCCAGTTGAAGCACACATGCCCGACCCGCCACTACCTTCAATAACCATTGGTAAATTGTACCCATCTACAAGACTAACATCGTAAAAGTCTTGCCCCCCCGATCCGAGTGTGAACTCTGCTAATGTAGCAGGCGGAGCAGCACCAAGTCCGTTACATTCAACTTGACCTGACCCGCAGTCACCAGTTGAGCACGACCCGACTCCTGACTCGACAAAATTACAGCCGGTCCGAGCCCAGAAACGACCAGACCACCCAGTTGGGGCTATAAAAGAACGAGATGAGTCTTTTGGGAGTTCAAATCCAGTGCTGTCAAGGCTAGGACTGCCTGCATTGGGGAGAATTCCAGGCCAAACTGTGTACTCACATTTGTTTACAAATGTGAATGTAGCAGCTAATACACCACCTGTATAAGCATGGTAAATCACGTCAGTTGCTAGCTATTAGCAGGAAATGCAAAACCCTTTAAGGAAAATAGAGACAACAGAGAGGTGGCTCCAAAAAAAGTGTTTCTTTAGGTAGTTCACAGAGATAGAGTGTGACTTGAAGAGAATGGGAACAAAATATTATTTAGTAAATAAATGTAAACATGAACCTATCCAAAATGCTGTTGAGAAGGGGTTTCTCAAGAGTAAAGATAGAGGTTTTCTTACAAGACTAAAACTAACAGAGAAAATGATTAACTTAACCACAAAATGCGCCTCGGAAAAATGGTGGTGTTGCTTTGTTTAAGTGAATAAAAATGTCAGAGAGACTGACAAGTGATAATGGAAAGAACATTCTTTGCCGGATCATTACCTTTGTAACTCGCAAGAAAAAGAAGAACGACGGTGAAAAAGCGGCAAGAGAAGTGATCCATGAGTGTTTTTTCTCTCTTTTATCCCTTTCGATCAGAGGTTTTGATGGAAATGGCAGCTCAGAGCTAGAGGCTGTGAAACTAACCAAGGAGATGGAGCATTGAGGTAATTGCAAGGGAGAAGACAATGCAGGGACTGATGATACACTGAAAGGAAGTAGCCGCAGTGTAAAGAAAGAGTGTATATTCAATATCCAGAAACAGACAAGGAGTTTACCAGAGAGGAAGAGAAAAAAACAGAGAGGGCAGTGATTGAGCTGTGAGAGAAAATCCAAATTAGCTGTACACATATAATACTCTCTCTCTCTCTCTCTCTCTCTCTCGCTCGCTCTCTCCCCGACAGACGGGACCTCTCTAAAGTCACAGTTACCCGAGACCTTGTAGAAAGTGATTGAAGCTCAGGTCTCAATTTTTTGTCATCGATTCAGAGAATTATTAAATGATCTTGTTTTCCTTTTCTAAGAGCCTAGTAAATATTTGCAAAGTCGACAGAGTGGTGTTGCACTCTTCTTCTACCATTTGTTTTTAATTACGGAAGTTTCCACTCGAGTTTGGGAAATTGCAGCGGAGTCGAACGGGAGGGGGGTTAAATGTATATATCAAAAGAAAGAGGAAATTGCATTGACTTGTGATGGAGATAAATTATCAAGATATATATGTTTTTTAACGTAAAATTAATTATATACTTACTCCTTGTATTTTCCATAATTTTTAGTGGAGCCCCTCTAGTACTTTTTATTTACTTGATTCCTCTATTCTAGCAAATTTCTTCATGTGGTTCATCGGTCTAATTTTCTCCAATTTACGATTGATTCTTGACAATATAGGAGAATGGCAGTAAACTGAAAGAAAATTAATAGAGGGAGTAGCCAAATAAATAGATTTAACAGGACTAAGACCACATATATAATTAATCCGATTTTGTCTAAATCATGTTTTAAGTCCTTTTAGATACCAAAATGTTCTGAATATACCCCTGAGATATTATGTAGAATTTCAACATCGTGCGAGAACATTCTTTCACCATGTCAGAAAATGAATTAATAAATAAATTCACAGTCCTGAGTGGATAGCTATCCAGTACGTGAATCCCCATACCCTAGAATGATGGTGCACCGTTCGATTCGAGTACAGAAAAAGAGGGGGGATAAAGCAATACTTTAAAATTAAAGAGGCCCTACCAATAACCTTTTGCCACCACTTATTCTGTCACATCAGATTATGAATAAAACTGGGAGGAAAATAGAGAGAGAGAGAGAGAGCTGATTCTGTTCCACGGAGCTCTGACAAGGCTGGGACGGAGACTATTCGGATGTGGGACCAACCAATTTATTAGCTCTTATAGTGCCACTTCCGAGTAAGATGACCGTTGATTTGTGCCACGTAGGAAGGCCGAGTTTGGGGTTCTTGCCTGCACCTGCAGTGTAGTGTAATTATTGCAATTGCATAGGATTCCCGCTCTTTCTCTTCTTTTAATGATTTACTGTAGATTATTTGGAGTCTGAAAATATTGACTTCAGTAATAAAAAAAATAAACAGAATATTAATTGAAATAATTTAAAACCACGGTCCATATGCGTCCATTGCCATATATATTTAAGCTAATTAATTTTGTTTTTCATTTTTTTTTCCAAATAAAGGGAAGAGGTGTAGGGATGGAGTAGAGATTGATAGGGTGGAGGCTGTGTTCTCTGCCTCTGTTTTTATGGATATCTTGTAATTTATATATTCAAATGCAATATTCAATTTTTTACTTACTATAAATGGACCTCCAATATAGGTTCCACGTGACAAAAAAAAAACTATTAAATAAATTATAAAAACTATTAATAAATAAATATTTTATTTTTACCAGACAGAAACAATGAAAACACTCCCAGAAGATTTATAAAAAGTATTATTGTATATACATATAGTATAATAGATTTTACTAGCGATATACCCGCGTGTTGTGCCGGTTTTTTTTATCTATATAGAAAATTGATTATTTTTATTTATATTATATTTTTATATTTAATTAGTAAAATTATAATTGATAACATATGTATAATCGAAATGCAAAGTGGGTCGTATATTTTTTAATCATAGATAATGTAAATAAATTTTTTTAATTAGTTGCATTTATTCCCCGATAATATTAGACCTGACATATTATAAATAAAAATATTGTATTATTTTCCAAAAATAAACTTATATTTTCTGTGCGCTATAATTAGTTATTTCAATGTTTAATTACTAAAATTGCAACAGATAAAAATATGTTAGAAATGAGTTTTTTGCATGGTATAATTAGTATGCTTGCCCGCGCATTGCGCTAGAGTTTTTTTCATGTAGAAAACTAATTGATTTTTTACATGTTGTAATTAGGTGTTTAGATATTTAATCAGTAACATTATAATAGATAAAATATGTAACAAATAATTTTTTTTCCCAGCGTAGAAGGAATAGTGTAATCAAAATGGGAAGTGGTTTGTATATTTTTTAATTGGAGATAAATTCGGTAAAAATTTAGTTGTCTTTTTTTCCCAATAATATTAGATTTGACACATTATAAATAAAATGGAGAGTGACTCGCATATTTTTTAATTGTAGATAATCGAGGTAAATTTGTCAAAAGAAAAACAATTGAGTTGATAATGTAGGTCAATCTGTGTACTTTTTTTTAGTTGTATTTTTTCTCCAATGATATCATATTTCAAATGTTAAAAATGGGAAAAATGGGATAAAAAATAAAAAATAAACCTAAAGAAAAGAGTATAAAATTTAAATTCAAAGAATTTTTTTTATAAGATTTATTAATCATATTATTATATTAAATATATTTAAGCATATTGATATAAAAAATTTGTTTTAAAATTCAAGGTCAAAATTTCGCTCTCTCTCTCTCTGTATATATGTATATATATATATATATCTATATATATATATAAGCGATGATATTCAATAAATATTAAAACATATAATTATTATCACATACTTTATAGAGTAATAAAAATGGGAAGTGGTTCGTATATGTTTAAATTCTAGATAACATCGGTAATTTTGTAATTTTATTCTTTGTTTGAGTTGAATTTTATTCCCACTAATATTAGATCTCACACATTATAAATCAAAATATTTTCATTTTTTTTCAAAATAAACTGAGTTTTTTTCATGCTATAATGACTTAAAAAAAGAGTGAAATCGAGATGGGAAGTGGTTCGTATATTTTTAAATTGCATATAATGGAGGTAGATTTCTCTGCCTTTTGTTTGTTTGAGTTGTATATTTTTCTTAATAATATGAGATATACAATATTTGAAATCAAAATACCGTAAATTTTTATCAAAAAATAAACTTGAACAAAAGAGCAAAAAATTAAAATTTAGAGCCAATTTATTTTAATTTTATAAAATTTATTCATCATATTATTATACTAAATGTATTTAAGAATATTAATATAATTTTTTTCCTTGAAAAAAGCAGCGGTATTTTTTTTCTTCTCTGTATATATATTTTTAGACGATAATATTAAATAAAAATTCAAACATATAAGCATTTTAACATACTTTAATTTGACATAAATATACAAATATATAATTAATTTCACACACTTTCAATAAAAAAATGATTATTATTAGGCGATAATATTCAATAAATATTCTAACAATAAAATTATTATTGTTAAAATTTTGATAATTATTATTATGATTCTTATTATTTTTATTATTATTGTTGTCATTGTTAGCATTTAAAAAATATTTATGATTTAAAAACAAAATGAATGTTCACATGATTACTACCAGGAATAAAATTTAAAGACTAAATAAAAAGAAACCCCAACAAAAGAAAAGATAAAAGAAATATTAAAAACCAAATTAAAGAAAAACATATGCATAAACTTGTACAATAATAGGGAATTATGCATAAATATACACATAATAACAAAGGAAATCAATCTAAATACAACAATTAAAAACATAGGCCCTAGATAAAAATAAAATATATGATTGATTTAAGGTGAAGGATTAATTTGACAACCATTTATACATTTGCACCAAAAATATTAAAATATTTAAGAAAAAAAATTAAAAGAAGAGGGACTGAAATTAGAGCGAAATAGATAATGCATTTGACACAAAAGACAAAATTGAAAACAATATAACCTGTTGCACTAAATAAATTAAAGGATCTAATAGAAAATCAAAAAATTCAAAGAAGAAAGACTTACATGCAGACTACATATATATCAATTTGAATTAAAGGACGAAATGGACAGAATTTGAAACTTCTATCATAGAAATCAAACAAAAGCCAAAGAACTGAAACGCATCAACAATCAATCAGGGGATTGAAGTTGAATCCGACGCTGAGGAGAGAGAAAAGAGCACATAAACGTTTTGCAACGGCAAAGGAAAAATTTTCACCGTCGTACGACGCCGCACACGCCGCCTGAATCGATGGAGGAGAGAAAACGCTCTGACGCACCTGTACGGATACCTGACAGTGTTGACGCAAGCACACGGTGACGTACAGGTAATTACGAAACCACCCCTGAGGCTAATTCATGGATCTTGTCTTATCGGGAGCTACATACGTAACAACACATTTTCGAAATATATTAAAAAAAGGTTCCGGCGGGCCGGACCAGACCGGTCCGTACACGTGTAATTACAACTGTAACCCTCAGCCGAAAACGTGTTTTGATCTTATTACCGGGGGTTGTTTCGCCATTAAACTGTTCACATCAGGAAAAAAACACAAAAATAAAATAGGGTGAACGAACTCGCGCGACGCATGTCAGATAAAAGACCAGTCCATAGTGTCACTGGGTCTGAAGGAACAGTGACAACCCCGAGCTCTTTTAGTTCTTTTGTTAATAAACAGAAAATTACATGATCAGGAAGAGTTTATTCTATCGATATAAATCATGATCAGGAAGAGTTTATTCTATCGATATAAATAAATCATGATCAGGAAGAGTTTATTCTATCGATATAAATCATGTATTTTCTGCTCGTGTTCAATAAATGTTTTTATTTTCTATACTTATAAATTATTATTTTTCATGAATTTGTATAATCTATTTTTAATATGCTGATGATATAATTTATTTTATTTAAAAAAAAGAATTGTTAAAATCTCAGAGACTGCATGTAAACCGATGATATGTCGTAGAATGTTTACATACACACGACACATGAACAGATTTCTTTACGCTCATGATCAATAATATCAAAATTTAAAATGTCTGTTAAATGATCATCTCTTCTATACTCGATGCAAGTTTTAAAAAACTCATTAATGATATCCCGCTGAAAACCTATTTGACATTTCTTTTTTTAAAAAATTATTTTTATATTTTAAATTAAATATTTTTAATATTTTTAGATCAAATTTAAAAAAAATAATTGTATTTTTAGATGAAATTAAAAAATAAAATAAAATAAAATAAAATATTTATAGAAGCAATAACAAATATATACTCAGCCCATGTTTGAGTCCAGCTTAGCAGCTCAGTGGATGACAGAGCCAGAGGTTGCACATTTTCGAAGTGCTCGAAAGAGAAACACCTAATTCTGGAGGGACACGGATCGAAAAGTAGTGGGTCCAGGCGTAACCATGATTCCACTTTCACTTTGAGCCCTGTGAAACGTTGTGAGAGTGGTAGTGCCTGAAAACTGGCGCCATGTAGAGGTCCACGCCACACGACTGTGAAGACCATTCAAAGTTCAAACAACTCTCGACCAGAGAAAAACAAAAGGGGACAGTTTTAGAGCTCCCCACACGAATAGTAATAAAAAAAGATGGAGTGATTTTTGCTTGTGTAGTCACATGTTCTTGTCCAAGTTTACCCCTCGAAGATAAAGTTTTAGCTTTTCAGGATCATGTCTTTGAATAGAATATTTGATCCCAGTTATTTTGGATGTACGGTTGCGATTTAGCTCTATTTGTTGCATGGTTAAAAAATTAAAAATTAAATTATTTTTTCTGCTCGCACGCGAGATTTTAGAGTTCTCTCTCCTGTGATACAAAAACTGTAACTGCTGGTATTTAATTAATAAAATATATATAAATAGTAGTTTTTTTTATTAATTAAAAATATTTTTATCATGTTTTAAAAAGCTCTATGTGATTTCTGTTTTATCTTCTTGTGACTGTCTCTGTTTTTATTAAATAAATATTAGTAATTATCGCACTTATAGTTTTGCATGTTGAAGGAATTGCTCGATCCTGCAAATAATTTGGATTCACCCCGGCTGCATGTTGGAGGAATTAGTCGTGAACTTTTTCTCTCAGGGTTATTCCAACATGAATCTCACATATTGTAGCAGATGACAAAGCCCATAACTTCCCGAAAAGGCATTGCTCAATCTTACAAGGACATCAAAATGTGCTGAAACGTTGCTTTCAATATAGAGTGAGGTCGTGCTTGGCTTCCTTTCACGTGGAGAAGCACACAACACCAGTATAATATAATTATATTATGTATTTCAACTATAAATTTGAGTTTTAGATAATATATTTTCTTAATATGGTATTAGAATCTTATTGACCCAGCGATTATAAATTTGAATCTAACCACTATCATTTTATTTGAAAAAAAATCAAACATAAAATAATATGGATATGTGTAATTTCAAACTCAAAATTTTTTCACTTGAGTAGAACATTAAAATATAATATAAATCAAACTATAAAGCTTCCAAGCCTACTGGTAATTTTTACTTGGAGAACATTAGATATGGTAAATGATCAGTTTAACCTGATGCTTCCAAGCCTACTGGTAATTTTTATGTTATTTATTATTTAATTTCAAAATTTATTATAAAAACACTAATTAAATATCTTGTTTTCTCAATACAGAATAAAAAGATTTAAATAAACTTTATGTTTATATAAAAAAAGGTATGCTAAACTTTTGAAACAGGAATCGTTTTTTATCATCAGGTAATGCTTTTCACAAGCTTTCCTCGAGATAAACGAAGCTTTTGATATCCTCCTTTCTTAGTTTTATTTATCAAAAGAAACCGGCAAAGGCATCGACTGCAGCGGTAAATCAATGTTTAAACCATTCCTCTTCTGACCCACCCATTGCTATCTCCACTCTTCCAAAAATAAAATAAAAAATACCGGGCATTCATCTTTTCTTTTGAGGGAGAAGAAACCCTATCGGGATAGTGGGGATCTTGCAGGTCAGAACAAAATCCAAATGAACTTGGCAGGCCGTGGTGCCCTCATTGATTGCAGCTGGAAAGAAATCTATCGGGATACTGGGGATCTTGCAGGCCAGGAGGACAACAGTCTGACATGAATGCTGTTTCAAAGCATGGGCAGCATATGGGCTGTGCCATTTCTAACAGATCATGGGACTCTGTAAGAAGAGGAAACGAACCGAGCGATTGTGCAAAGCTCGGTCCTCTGTTTCTTAATTTGTGCTAATAAATACGGTGACGTTTCGAGTGTTTTCGGTCCTCTTAAGACATGGGGACTATTTTCATCACATGTGAGGCCGAAGAAGTAAAAAAATGTTTATATGAAAAGGCATTTACATTGTGAGCCGGGTCGCATTTACAAAGCCCACTGGAAAACAGTTGGCAGAAGTTGGTCCATGAACATGTGTGAGGCCGAAGAAAACAGCTTTCTCCCGCATGCCCAATGGACTAGAAAGTGTGCGGCCCAAATGAGATTCTGATGAACATGTAATCACCTTCGAGTTCGAGATAATCATAACAGCTTTGTGCCATGCACAAGGAGACTGATCTCTGTATAGGAGAAAAACGATGATATGTCTATCCTCGGAGTCTCGTGAATTTAAATTTAGAATATCTTATCGAGAGATAACTATGGAGATTCGAAGGATAACTATATTATCAGTACATTGCATGTAGAATAAGAATTCTTTGGATGTAGAATTTAAAATTAAATCAAACACTTGATTCTTTTGGTTTCTGGGCTAAAAGCCGTGGGCAGGAAGGAGATCAAAGATAGCCGTGAAAAAACAGGAAACTTCCCCGCCATAAATACCCCACAGCTTCACCCAAATAATCCGGAACCTAAAAGGATCCTTACTGCAGGTACTTAAATCAGAGGGTGGGGGACCCGAAACACAAAGGAAAGAAGCAAAAATAATCCTGACGAGAGAGATGGTTACAGAAGGAAAAAGAAGAGGAGAGTTACCATCATCAACAGAAAAAACTCTGAATAATGTCGCTGTGAGGATGGATGATCTAACGGATGATCTACTGCTTGGAATTCTACTTCGTCTTCCAACCGCAAAATCTGTCATTCGTTGCATGTTGGTCTGCAAACGGTGGTGTTCTTTAATCCCTACTCGTTCTTTTATAACCCGATTTAAAACCCACCGTACCACTGAAAAGAAGAAATTTTGTGATTATGATGCTGCATACCAGTGCCCCCCCAGTGTCTTCATTAGGACTGAAATTGAAGATCCAGAAGTTGGTATTATTTTGCTTACTTCTAATGTTGAGTTCGAGGAGAATCTATACACATTAGAATTTCTTCCAGAGGAAGAAAAGTTCGTTGCTGTCAAGGCATCATGCGATGACTTGCTATTATGCCTGGCAACTGACGAGAATTACAATGCCACCAATCAATATATCTGCAATCCCTTTACAGCGAAGTGGCTTCTGCTCCCCCCGCCTCCCAAAAGAAGAAGCTATAAGCCACGTGACGACTCGGCTTTTTCCGGGCTGGTTTGTGAGCCGAATTCTCCGAGACGGGATGTTCAAGGACAAATATATGAGGTGCGGTTCAGGGTGCTGCAGTTTACTCCAATATCAGAGCTTGACGCTTACATGGATGTATATTTTTCTGAAACTGGACAATGGAATGAATTTATTCTGTCCGGTCGGCAGTACGATTCTTTCCTCAACGTTGTCGCATTTGATGGAAAGTTGCATTGGTACAACGGCAGTGATGTTGTCGCTTATGACCCCTTTAATGATGGTCAGACTATTTTCATCGATGGATCCGAAATTGTACTGTCACGATCTGACCCTTGGATCAATCGTAGCGAATGTCTTGGGACATGCCAGGGTATTTTGCGGTACATGCGTTTGCAATATGCAACTGTTGGAGATGACGATGATAATTTGAGTGTTTGGGAGCTCAGGGACTATGAGAGTAGAAGAATGACCCTGACAAGCAAAATCTTATTTGACAACATGATCTGCAAGGACCCTGACCTTCGCCATGTTAGCATGTCATCTCTGAGTATGTTCACGCCAAAGGCAGCAGCTTTCCACCCAAGCAATAAGGACGTGGTGTGCTTATTCTTATTTCCCCACTTGATCTTCTGTAATATACAAAGCGGAGAGTTCGAAATCATCGGGCTATCTCTATATGAAAAGGACGAATACTCCTTCAAAGTCTTGCCAATCGCGCTCCCTTGGTGGCCCACACCAGTTTCAACGATTCCATAAAATGCCTCTAGAAGTGATGCAGTAGCTTTAGTTTTATCTCCTCTCTTCTCTTAAGCAGTATCCAACAGGTGTATTAATTATTTTATCCTTTCTGATTCATGAATTGAGGTTTCGACTATGGTTCATGCTATTCTATACTCTTCTTTTAGTACCGAGTTTCAAGACTCTGGCAAAATATTTGCTTTCTTTTAATCGGTACATGGAACTCAGTTTGGTATCCATATTCGAATAGTTGTGAGATTGTAAATTTCCCTGCTGGTTTCTTGTATGATAATGTTTGCGAATCTTCATTTTTTAAGGTACCTATCTGAAGCCAACACCACCAATTGATATGCTGTTAGAGACTTCCTGTATCTGTTAGCATATATTTGCAGCTAGCTTATTCCCCTCGCTAGATTTTGCAGGCTTTACAATCTACTGTTAAATATATAAAACACTTTTTTTTTCCAGAGCCTATTAGCTGGATAATGTCACTTTGTCAGTACTTTCCTGGAACCTGACGTCTGCTGAATTACACGACGACAGGTTTTTGGAGTCTAATTAGACCTTGTGACATCCTCATTGTTAACTTAATTTCATCCAATTCCCACTCTATCAGCAACCAATTCATGATCCTAACTCTTTCAACTTCTTACAATGATGTGCTCTGCTAGAATCATGAACAAGAGGAGTAGAATCTGTTATATTTTGTATGGGATGAAATTCTGGCTACAAACCAAACATATATGCTAAGGTAATGAGAACATTTCAAGAACAATGTAATAATAAACAGAATTTACTTGCGCCTTACAAGTATATGTGATCATCTGGCAGTTCATCCACCAATGAAGACAAGGTGTGGTTTCGTTAGACATTTTGGAAATAACCAGAAATTTCAAGGTGGTACGAATAAGAGACGAGTATCACAATATAACCAATTATTATATCTCCAATCCCTTTACCATGCAATGGCTTCAGCTCCCTCCGACTCCTGTAAGGGAATGCTAAGATCGGTGGCATTTCTTGGGCTAGTTTGTACTTTGTAGGCTAAATTATGATAAATGAGGTGTTCGAGCACAATGTGAATCTCAGTTTAGGGTTTTATGCTCCACTCCCAGAACAGACCATGTTTCCTCCATGGATATATTGCTCTGAAACTGGACATTGGAATGAATGTCTTCTGTCAGGTTCTGAATACAACTGTGCGAGTATATGGTGGGAAGCTGCATTGAGTTAATGGCACTATATACCGCTGTTATCCTCGTTTTTTAAAAATAGATTTTGCACATTATATTCATATATAATAATTCATAAAGTAGTTGCTAGTATTATTATAAGAAAATATAATTTTATTTGAGAAATATGATAAAAATAGACGATATTTTTATTCACATTGAAATTAATTCCAAAAAAACAAAGAAATAATTGAAGAATAATATAAAAAGAGGCAAAGCACTGAGCCTCCGAGGATTTGCCTTCACACTCGCCCTAAAAAAAAGCACTAACATGACCTGTTTACTTTTAATTAAAAAAACAAACAATGTTTCTTATTGGGCTCAAACAATAACCACTAGACAAACAATTAATTGAAGATGCAGTCTGTGATTTTCTTTTCGAGTTCACCGTAAAATATGTGTTTTTGTAATTTTTCAACTAATTGGTTTGCTGTGTTGATTTTGATGGTATGTGTTCATGTTTATTTTCTGTGTTCATGTTTGTTTTTATTGGTAAAATGGCAACAATATAAAAATTGGCAACGGTCAGATTTTGGGTTTTGGCTCCCGGCCAAAACCTGTGGGAATGACTCCTGAAAATTGAAAATACATTTTGCCTCTTCATTTAGCTTTCCCTGACAAATTTAACAAAAATAGTTATTTTTTAAAAAATATAGCTTTGCCCGTCTGATGACTAGTCTCATTGTACTTGCCCTGGAAGTCAGGTTTTAGGCTTTCGGGAAGATAACTATTCTAAACCATCTCGATGGAATCGTTTTGTTTGGTCGAACACATTAGTACCAATATTTGTTTTTTTAAAGGTAATGGTTTAAATTGTTTATTTGATATTGTATTTCAAAAATATTTATAAAGCTATTTTTTTGTTTTAAATTAGTTTTTGATGTTTTTATATTATTTTAATATTAATTTGATATGTTAATGTCAAAAATATTTTAAAAAAATAATATTAGAATATTATTTTGATATATTTCTGAACTAAAAATATTTTGAAAAATAACTCCATTCACATTCTGAAAATCCAAATATTTTCTATCTTTTTTCATTTTTTTCTAACGACTTCCTCTCTTCATTTTTTTCTGACTTCCTCTCTCTCTTTTTTCTCGATATATATATATATATATAGACACACACACAATAAAGATGAAATATAAAGGAAGCAAACTGGGTTCGGAACTTTTTTTTCCCTGGTAACTGTAATGTTTGAATTATAATAGGCAAAGTATGATCAATGGTCGTGATCGTTCAAGGTTTTCATTTTTAGGCCCAACCAATCATAAGCCCACAAAGAATTTTCTTTATAAGGATTATAATCTGTCGGGGGATGTGGAAATATCTGGAAGGTAGGCGTGCAAGAGAGGAGGCAGGCGGGCCAGGCTGGAAAAATCGAAAACTTGGGCCTAAAGGAGAAGACTCACGCAGACAAGGCTGCGCTGACGGGGCAAATGGGCCTCCAAGAAACGGGACATACGGGACTGGCTGCAAATAAGAAGGAGTGGGCTGGGAAGGTGAGTGGGCCGAGAAGGGGGAAAACAGGAGGTTTGGCTGGGGAGCATCAGTCTAGGAACAAAGGCCCTATCATCATTAATTCAACAGAAACAAAAATGGTTGAGAAAGGGGAGAACAACAAGAAGGGAGGAAAAAATCAGGTTATGGAAAATGTTGTTAGTAATATTTTACAGGCATCTCAAGTGCAGGCTTTGTCGCAGGGTTGTAATGTGGGTAGCGATGAAAGGCCGGTGTCGGAAAATCCAATGGAGATAAATGGGGAGCCTAAACCACCGGATGACACAGAATGGATGGAAGAAGAAGATAAGGAGGATGCAGATGTACCAAATATTTTGCCGGCAAATAAATTGTCTATAATTATGGGAGATAATTTAATGGAGGAGGGAGCAGTCGAGGGACAAGCGATGGACATATGACCAGTACTTCTCCATGGTGTCTGGTACGTGACATAGAGAAAATAAAAATAAAAATAAAATAATAATTTATGAATTTTTTATTTTGGAATTCTAGAGGAGCTGGGAATAACGGATTTTGTACGATAGTACATGATATGAGGAGGGTTCATCAGTGTAATATTGTGGCGATTGCTGAACCTCGAGTCAGTGGTGCTAGGGCTGAGAAAATTATTGAAAAGTTAAGATTTGAAAATCATTTTAGAGTGGAAGCTCAGGGTATGTCAGGAGGTATTTGGTTGTTGTGGAATAAGTCAAGCGTTAATATAAGAATTCTGAGTTATTCCCATCATAATATAAATGGCATAGTGAATGAGGGGATGACTGAATCGTGGTTGTTTACAGTGGTATATGCGAATCCAAATGCTAATTTAAAAAAGCAATGTTTTGATGAAGTGAAGCAGTTGGCTAGAAATATTAGACGGCCGTGGATGGTTATTGGGGATTTTAATGAGATTTTGTCGGCCACAGAAAAGGTTGGGGGAGCTGCAGTAGATTATCAGAGGATCGACAGGTTTGCTAAATGGGTCCATGATTGTCAGTTGATAGACTTAGGGAGCAAAGGACCTCGGTTCACATGGAGAGGGGGAGTGCGCAATGGTTGTGGTAGAGTGTATGAGCGTCTGGATAGGTGTTTTGGAAATGTTGATTGGTGTCAGCTTTTTCAGAATGCCACGGTTCTCGTTCTTCCTCGAGTAAAATCGGATCACCATCCTATTTTGGTAGAATTAAAAGAACAGGGGGTCAGTGGTCGAAGAGAGAGCAAACCCTTCCGGTTTGAGGCTGCATGGATTCACCATGACGATTTTGCAGATTTCTTGAGGAAAGGTTGGGAGACAGGGGTTGAGGTTCCAAAAGCTTTGGATAAGTTGACAGCTGCATTAAAAGTTTGGAATAAAGATGTGTATGGCAACAAATTCCAACGTAAAAGAAGAGTCTTGGCTAGGTTGGGAGGCGTCCAGAAAGCTATAGCACGACATGGAAATCAGTTTTTGTACAATTTGGAGGATGAGTTATCAACAGAATATCGGCGGATTCTGCAGCAGGAGGAAATCCACTGGTATCAAAAATCACGGTGTCAATGGATTTCATTTGGAGATAGGAACACCTCCTATTTTCATACAAAAACTGTTATTCGCAGGCAAAGGAACAAAATTAAGGTTCTGAAAAATGAGCAAAATGTGTGGGTGTGGGAAGAGGACAATCTAAAGAAAATGGCTAGAGAGTATTTCCAGAATTTATTTAGGGAGGATCATGAGGTGAGTCACGAGGTGAATAGGCTGGAAGGTTGTTTTCCTAATATCGAGTCCAGCCAGTTACATCAGTTGGGTACTCCAGTTTTAGATGAGGAAATAAAGGCAGCCATTTTTGAGATGCAGCCATATAAGGCCCCGGGTCCTGATGGGTATCAACCTGTGTTTTATCAATCCCAGTGGAAGATAGTGGGTCAGTCTGTCTGCCAATATATTAAGGATGTATTTAAAGGTACGATGGATATTGCTCAAGTTAACCAGACGTATGTGGTTCTGATCCCAAAAATTCCAGAGCCAGAATACCTTCATCAGTTTAGGCCCATAAGTTTATGCAATGTGATTTTTAAAACAGTGAGCAAGGTGATAGTTGGGAGGTTGAAACATCTGATGCCGCATCTGATCAGCGAAGCCCAGAGCAGCTTTGTTCCGGGTCGTCATATCACAGATAATATTATTGTTGCCCAGGAAATTATTCATTCCATGCGGACAATGAAGGGGAAAAAAGGTTTTATGGCAATCAAAGTTGATCTGGAGAAGGCTTATGATCGACTAAGCTGGAGTTTTATTAGAGATACATTAATTGCAGCAAAGCTTCCTGGAGAGCTAATTCATCTCATCATGCGCTGTATTGAATCAGCTTCTCTGAGTGTTTTGTGGAATGGAATTGCAACTCAGGAATTCATCCCTAACAGAGGGATAAGACAGGGTGATCCTTTATCTCCGTATATTTTTGTTCTTTGTCTGGAACGGCTATCGCAGTTAATAAATAGAAGTGTGGAGGATCATAGATGGAAGCCTTTTACAGTGAGAAGAAATGGTATGAAGCTTTCTCATTTGTGTTTTGCGGATGACATGCTTTTATTTGCAGAGGCGAGCTTGCAGCAGATAGAGAATGTGAATCAATGTCTTGATATGTTCTGCTCCGCTTCCGGGCAGAGAGTCAGTGTTGCAAAGACAAGAATATTTTTCTCCAAGAATGTGTCAGCGGGTTTGGCACATGATGTTAGTAGGAGGAGTGGCTACCAAATAACTACAGATTTGGGGAAATATTTAGGGGTGCCTCTGCTGCATCAGAGAGTTACAAAGCAAACCTACGGTTACTTATTAGAAAATTTGCGAAGAAGATTGGCAGGATGGAAGTCTAGTACTCTATCTCTGGCAGGGAAGATCACATTGTGTAAATCTGTTCTTGCCACAATTCCTTTGTACCCGATGCAAGCTGCGGTAATTCCAAAACATACGTGTATTGAGATAGAGAAGATTTGTAGACGATTCATTTGGGGTCAGAAAGAGGGTAGAGACAAGATTCATCTGGTAAACTGGAAGAAACTGTGTCGACTAAAGGAGGAAGGGGGGATGGGTTTCAGGAGAATGGAGCTGATGAACAAAGCTTTTATTATGAAATTGGCTTGGGGTTTATTAAAGGATAACAGCTTGTGGGTCCGGTTCCTTAAGGATAAATACAAGTACTCGAATAGGGAAGAAGGGCGGTCGGTGGCCTCATCGAAAGATTCTATGCTATGGAAGAGCATATGCAGGGAATGGGAGGAAGTGCATAAAAATATAAGCTGGAACTTGGGTAATGGAAGACGAGTTTTGTTCTGGAAAGATAATTGGGTGGAAGGTTGTGGTCCCCTTATTAATCTTTTACAACAGGAGATGCAGTTAGAATCTCTTAATTGCTCTGTGGCGGACATGGTAGATAGTAGAGGTAACTGGAATTGGGAAGCTTTTGCTCATTTTCTTCCGGTGCAAGCAGTGATGGGAATTGCTGGATGTCCCCCACCTCGGAGAGATTCACCAGAAGATTTAGTGATATGGAACCGTTCCGCAAATGGATGTTTTAATGTTAAAACAGCTTATGGGGTTCGGGAGGAAGGGGTAGTTATGAATCATGACCCTATATGGCGTCTAGTGTGGCGATGGAATGGAATGGAACGGATCAAAGTGTTTTTATGGTCTGTAGCCCATAATGATATTCTGACTAATGAAGTGAGATGGAGAAGGCGGCTAACGGATAATAAATGTTGTAGTGTTTGTGAAAATGAAGTGGAATCCTTACTTCATGCACTTAGAGATTGCCCTACTGCTAGGAAAGTGTGGGAGGCATTTGTAAGGGTAGAGAGAAGGGAAATGTTTTTCAGTCAAAATTGGTATACCTGGTTGGTATCCAATTTATCTTCCCGTCATAACACTAATAGGTTTGGAGATTGGCCTCTAGTGTATGGAGTTGCATTATGGTTCATATGGAAGGAGAGATGTAACAGAACATTTGGAGGACATCAAGGTAACTGGTATGGGACTGTGCTTGCTATAAGGAGAATGGTGACAGATAATAAGTTGGTTCAGGGAAGGCTTATTGGGGAAACATCAAGAGTTCGAGAGACAAATTTTATAGGGTGGGAGTATCCAGCGGAGGGTTGGATCAAATTAAATGTTGATGGGTGCAGTAAAGGAAATCCGGGTTTGGCAGGTGCGGGAGGAGTGGTCAGAGATCATATGGGTACTTGGATGGGAGGTTTCGCGAGAAATATTGGAATTTGTTTGTCTTTAACTGCGGAGCTATGGGCTGTCCACGATGGATTACAGCTCACATGGAATAAAGGCTTTCGGAAAGTGGTTTTGGAGTCCGACTCCAAAGTTGTGGTGAATCTTATCAAGAATGGTAGAGTGGAAATGGATAGACACTATAATATTATTTCGCAGATTAAAAATATATTGGGCAGGGCATGGGATGTTGAAGTTGTACACGTGTATAGGGAAGCCAATTATGTGGCTGATTGGTTGGCTAATTTTGGTCTGGGTAGAACTCTGTTAGATAGGGGTTCAGATAGTCTATCCGATCCTCCGTCAGGCATTTATCCTTTGTTGTATTTTGACCTTATTAGGTCTATTTTTCCTCGTGATATTTAGTAGGGCATAACGCCCCAATCAGTACCAAAAAAAAAAAACATGGATTCTATCATAATCGTTGACCTTGTGGATCAATGCATAACACTCGAGTGTATAGCTCCGAGATTATAATGGTTTGAATCTTGGTGGGAGTCGAAGGAAGTAAGTCTTCCAAACTGGCCTACCTCATAGGCTTATAATACTACTTGAGGGAGGGGTTGGTGCCAGATATGTGGACGCATCAATTAGGTTTTAATGTTAAGTTCAACTTTAATAGATTTGAAGCGATTCGGATTATTCACTGGAAAAGCCGCTGGTGGTCATTTTATAACCTTAATACTCTCATGGAACCTTCCGTCTGCTGAATTCCTGGAGTCAAATCAGACCTTGTGCCGTACTCAAAGTTGAACTTAATTCTCTTTCCTTCAGCAACCATTCACTGCGAGAATTCAGGCATTCTAATTAACTCCTTACTGCTGTCGCAATGATGCGCTCCTTGAATCATGAACAAGAGGAGTAGAATCTATTGTATTTTGCATGGGATGAAATTATAGATGTAAACATCGTACCAGACATTTCGAGGATCATGGCCATGCATTTCGAGGATCAGTACATCTTTGGAAGAATTCTCAAACCTGAATCCCAAGCACACCTAACCTTCACAACACACGGCAGCTCACAAAAGTAACACAATACGACGCCCAAATAAAGGTCTGCGCACCTATTTACATATGGAATGTCTTTGTTTTGATGGGTGAAGCATTAATTACAATCCTAATCCTGCAAGTCCATATGAATTTTATTGTCTCTGTCCTTGATTAGGATTAGAATTTGCGACATGAGGTGTTAAAACTTGACATGGTTTCTGTCATACTCTAAGCATATTGTAGCAACCCGATTCCCAAGTTCCACTCTTTTTAGGCTGGCCGCTCACGGTGTGGATTCGGTGGCAACAGCTCCTAGATGATAATGATTTGAAGTTTAGTGCGAGTCGAAGGAAGTAAAATCTTCTAAACTCTCCAACCTCCTTGGCAATGATTCTGATGGGGTGAATAGTATCTTATTGATCTGCTCTGCTAAACAATTCAAATCTCGGGGCAATATGAACAGTTCAAAGTTTTAAACAACGTGCGAAAAAAAAAAGCCTCAATTCAGTGACGTGACTTAATAATGCCAACATCTGCTGTAAAATCGATAGCGTAACCGCCGCATTCTCCCAGACAGGCTCTTAGTCAGGTCAAAAGGCCAAAATCATTTGCCAAATTGGTATAGAACAGGCATTCCATATCACATGAACTATACAAAATGTATGCCGAATAAAGAGCTAAGTGCATAGAGAGGAAGAAATTTACAAGATTTCTTACAACAATTAATAAGCCAGACATGCGTCTATTATCAATCGATCATCACCTGTTCTGTATGAAATGCTGACGGAGAGCGGTGCAGCATTGAGAAACAGGACCCCTAGCCATCACGAGCTGGGATTTAAGGCAACTATCTGCCTGAAAGTGATCAGGCCAAAGTTAGTCACAGGGGCAATAAAGGTGGCCAAAAGAGCAAAAGTGCCGTAACAATAGAGGCTGCACCGGCAAAAAATTGGTGTTGAACCACACCTGGAGATGAAGAACCATGGCTTCGTAGGTACATCATCGTCTTGTTCACAAGTGGGAGCTCCACCCCATCTTTTCGCAGTGCCAGCAATTTCTGGCTGGAGTTTAAAAATGAAATACATTAAGTTTCCTGATACAAGGCTGCCTCTTTCAGCGCAAAATAATCAGCTGAAAGTGGTTTGGCCATTAATTGGAAGCCACAACATTCACATTTATATCTACAGTGTCGATCGCTGCTTCTAACGATCCAATCCAACTCTAGCCTGGCCATGAAATTATACCTAAAGTTACACTTTAGCAGACATTGACCAGACCCCGACTAACTGTTGTAGCCCATTTGACTATCCATATTCACAGACCATCATTTTTTGTTGTTGTTTTTTGTTAGTTAAATAGGTAAAATCCTTATTGGTTGCTAATAAATTGTCCCCTTTCAAACATTAATTTGGTCCATCATTCATCACTATCACTCCTCAATTATAATCTCCCTGTCTACTAATCATATCCACAAACACAATCCCGAAATTTCTTGAACTTTACAGCTGGTCACCCCCACTAGTAAAATTACTCAGCTACCCTCAAATAAACACAAGATCATCAAACAGAATAGGATCATTGAAAAAGTTAAATTAGTAAATTTACCTGGTATAAGGCAATGGACAGAATATGATATCGTAGTCTGTACCAGCACAGTTGTACGTGCTGGTCTTGTCATCATACGCGTAGCTATACGAACGTGGGCAAGCATGTTTAAAAAACAAGGAGTACACGGACGGTGCACACGTGTCGGGCGTAGCATAGCCCTCGCTACAACAAAACCTCGGATCGCCAAACGCTTCACAAGCACTTCTGCACGCCACCGCACCCTTCCCACCACCTGCCGCTGCGGAAAGCTTCAATTCCTTCGGACACGCGCCATTCAAGTCAATCAAGCACCCCGTCGCGCCACAACCTCCACGTGTCACTTTCTTAGGGATCACCAGCATGGGTAAATTATAACCGTCCACTAAGCTTACATCATAGAAATCTAACCCATCAGCACCGTTCAAGGTAAACTCCGCCAACGTGGCCGGTGGTTGGGCACCGCTACCCAAACACTCAACTTTACCAGACCCGCAATCACCAGTGACACATGAAAATTTTCCAGTCGAATCTTGGGAGCACAAGGTCCGACCCCAGACCCGACCCGACCAAGATATCGGAATCTTAACTGCTCTTGATTTGCCGCTGCTGAGGTAAAACCCTGTTGTAGGGAGCTGGGCTGTCCCTGCGCCAGATAGCAAACCAGGCCATATCGTGTGCCTACACTTGTTGATGAATTTGAAAGTAATCGGTTCTACTCCTGCAAGAACAACCAAGAAATGAAGAAACTGGGTCAGTTTTAAATTTGTAAGATTAAAAAAGAAGGTTCCTGAAGTTAACTAGAAAGTTACCAGAGAAAGAAGAGATGGAGATGAGAGTGAAAAGAGTGTAAGAAAGAAGGAGATGATCCATGAAAGATTGGGGAAGATCAAGAAGATTTGTGAAAGGAGAGGCTTTTGCGTTAGAGAGGGAGTAAAGAACTTCACTTTATTTCTTGTCAAGGGTGCGAGCTTGTGACTTTTTTTCTTTGTTTCATGTGGTCATGGAAGTTGACTGCTCACTGTTTTTTTTTATATATTTGGCGGTTTATTTTACAGTTTTCCTGGTGTCATTGGACTTGTGGAAACTGTCAGCAGGCTGCAATGCGGGGTGATCCCTACGATTTGGGCTGGATACGGGTTTCAAATACGAATATTCAAGGCCCACAATGAGGGTAGCAAGGAATTTGAAGATTCATGCTTCATTTTTCGGAGATATTGTTATTTATTTTCGGGGATTACACTAGCATTATTTTCATGAGATCATATGCTGCAGACTTGGGTCACACACAGATTCACCAGTAGAGATTTTAAGATCATTACATCAACATAGTATTGCCAAGGTAGTCAAAATCAAGATTTTGACACGAATCGGAAAGGTCTCCGAAAAATCGGGTCGTAAGATCGGATCGTAAAATCATAAGATCGTACCCGAATTTGTCCGTATAAAAATCGTAAAATCACAGCTAAAATCATGTGAGAAGAAAAATCGTAAAATTGTATGTAAAATATTTCTGAATACAAAATAGCATAATTATGGACATAAAACTTAATTAGTTTAGGTTCATACATGATGTAAACTAACTTCAAAACACGTTACAAAATAATTATGTCCCTAAAAGTTTATAAGTTAAAAACTAACAAATTTAAAACAAATCTTCAGCTAGCGTACAATGTAAACTAAAACCAGCTTCAGTTCACCCCCTCATTGTGTCCAAGAATTGCATCAATAGTATCACAATGAAAAAGATTACTAATACTCATAACACACTTATGATGGAAGCAGTGAAATCAAAGTTTCGAACAATTTTTATTTTACTTTTAAGTTTAAATTTTTATTTTTGTCTATTTAGTTTGGTGTGTTAATATAAAAAATAAAAAAATAAAATTATTTATAAAGTTTATAAATTCCAATACAAAAATTTCCAAAGGACACGTCAATGATGCAACGACACCTTGACTGGTACTTTCAGCTTTTATTTCAAGCGACTCGAAAAAGAAAAACCATTTTCTCCTCCTCTATTTCACTGGCTCCTCGATTTCTAGCTAGGGTTTAAAATTGATGGCAACGTTCGCAAAGATTAGCAATGGAGATCACGATGCGGTGGAGATGGTCGTGTGCGACGCTTTAGCATTAGATTTGGTTCCCGACGAAATCAGTGGTCCTAGCCTCAGAGGAGATAGTTCCTCTTTTGAAACCTAAGATCAACATCTTCTCCATATCTCACTCTCGCAGAAAACCTAGAGTATTTCTTCACTTTCTATTTTTCCGTTCTTTCAATTTGTAACCGTTTTTTTTTGTATGGGGAAGAAGAGAACGGTTTTATGTCTATGTGAAAATTGAAATGAACGAATGAAAGTTGAAATGAACGTAAGAGCCGAGCTAAGTCGTGAAAGTCGAATCGTTCTGAATCCGATTTCATGAGTCAATCCGATTTTGACCTAGTTTGACCGGTTTCGGTTTTTTTTCCGATCCAACCAGGTTTACTGCGCCAACTCGCAAACTCATACGAGTTTGCGAGTTGACTCGCGAGTTTGTACGAGTTGACTCGCGAGTTTAACTAACATGAGTATTGCTGCTATCCATGAATCTGATCTGTCCAAACGCCAGTAAACCTCATGCAGTGATCACGGTTGCTTTTATAAACAAAAACCAATATTAAATATTTCCCATTTTATATCAAAATCATGCATGGAGGCACCTAAGGTTCAGCGATCGGTTTTTACTTCCCTTCCAAACAATTCCTCAGCGCGCGCGCACCAGAAACAAAATTAAAATAATAATAATAATAATAATAATAATAATAATGTTAATTCTTGTGAACATTATATGGAAATAGAGACCGTCAAGGCACCCGTAATATCAATAATCTATCAGGGAGTACTGATCGGGGACTGTGGCTCCGGTCACCGGTAAATAGTGAACCGCTGTTATCTGATATGGTTTCAGTTTTAGGGGGCAGTTCAAAGCCTAGCTGAATAATGGTTCAAGCAAGGAGAGAATAGAGTTGGAGAAGAAAAAAAGTTGCCTTGATAATTTCATTTGTGGGCCCGTTAGAAATGGGGCCTTGTTTGAGGAGCCCGTTAAAGTAGCCCATTTTAATTTTGGGCAAGGCTATAGAGTTGGCGGTGGTCACTTCTCTTAACTTCTCAGGCTGCAAGACAGCAATTTCTTTTTAGGGTTACAGTCATGAAGGTGAGTCAAGTCCCTAATAGTAAACTTTAGGAATGAGGCCTGTTTTCACAATATTTTAAAAGTGTTTTTTTTTAAATAATTTTTTTATATTTTTACATCATTTTCACGTGTTAATATAAAAAAAATAAAAAATATATTTGTAGATGAAAAATAATTTCAGAAACAACCACAATCATACTCTTAAATACTAACAAAATGATAAACAAGTTTGCTTATCATGTTAAGAATATTTTTTTTAATAAAAAAAACCCGGTGAAGCTTGTAATAAGAAAAAAATACCTATAAAAAGCATACTATTCACAAAGTTGAGAATAGAAAATGTAAAAGAATATTTTTGAATAATTTGATGATTAAAGGAAAAAAGAAAAGGTCCTCAATCATGTTTCGTAATTCGTGACCATAAACATCATAATTGCATTTGAAGATGTAGCTGATTTATGTTTGGCAACAAAGTAGTAGTAATAACAATGGTCAAATCAAAAAACAGTATCATAAGTGAGATTACATTATAACATAAAGATGATAATTTAATATCAATTGTCTCGAACATTTTTAGATAATTATTTTATATAATAGATAATAAATAGAATATAAGCATTACTAAATCTAACTTAAAAGCTAACGTGTGTTTACTGTATAAATATATTTACGTAGAATTGTTTTGGAATTAGCACCGGGTATCCAGATCGCTGGGCTAATTAATCCCGGGGATGTACAAGACCTATGCAAACATGTCCTCCACAAGTATACCACGAGTAATTCATGGGGTTTAACCAGAATTAATTACACCAGAACGAATTTGATCCTAAATAGAATATTTGCATTCTTGTGAATTTAATATAATATATACATATTCTAGTATGGGCACAATACACACATTTATTTACAAAATTTATCATTGAACACACACACACTTCAAAAATATAAATTATTATTTAATATTAAATAGTATTCCAGCAGTGAATACCCATATAATTAAATAATCGAAACAAAACAGCGTGTCCTGAAACTATGTTTTTTCGGTCAATCAAGTTAAAACGTGGGTGAAACATTTCCTTGCACCAGAGGCCAAAGAATCTACATGATAACTAATCGGACAAGTAAGAAAGGGAGAGAAAACAGAAAAGGGAATGTAGAGTCATATCAGAGGCCAAGAAGCTGTAATAAGACACGGCGAAAAACTTTATTGTGCTCTGGACCAAAAATGCAGCTTTAATGGCGTAGCGATGGGGGCACAAAGTGAACATGGTCTTTCAGTATAGGATTCTTTGATTCTAAAATCTGCCACCAATATGGAGGCCAGAAAGGGAGGTTTGCATCATGGTGTTCGCTGCTAAATGGATTCGAAAAATCAATGTGGGCAGCTGATGCTCGAGTGATGGGGTTGACCACGATTCGAAATCATCAGATCAACAAGGGCAGCATCCAAAGTCAATGTAGTTTATGATCTAGTGCCTCTTTTTAGGATGCTTTTCTGATAAAAGAAAATCAAAACTCGTGAAAACTGTTCATATACTGTAGAAGGAGCTCAACGCCTGAAGTTTGACAAGCTGGGGACCTTAATCAATCATTGCTGGAGAGAAACTGTGTGCGAAATTCTTCGGAGCAAATCTCTCAGCATCTGGCCACCAAAATAAAATACCATCTCTTCGTCTAAGGTGGCATTCACATCATTGAGAGAGGATTAATGGTGGAAGTTAATTGATGATTATGATTAACTTTCCCTTGAGGAGAAACAAAGCCGTTATACCCAATATGTTTTGTATCCTTGCTGATCATCGCCATTAATTGTGATTCATCTACTTTTTGCAGGCATGGCGCGCTAAATTCCATAACATGTTGGTTCTAGATCATTAGTTCGCTTGTGTTTGTGTCCATTATAACGATGGTTTGAGCTTGAAGTGCATTTTGGAAAATTTGACTGTCTTGACCAGAATTATCACAGAAAATCCAATGATTCATCTCTTGTCTGGTGCCCCCCCGATTTGGCGACTGCAAAGCACATTTCTAAGGCACAGTTTTAGCATAATTAATCAGCATGCGATGTTGTCCTTACATAATGTTATATAGTTTCAATCATAAGAGATCAGGACCCTCCATCTTCCTATGTCTCGAGTGCTCAATCTATCAGTTTGAGAGAGCTGGCCCTGGACCAGCTTATGAGATGAAAACTATTTCACACTTGAAAACTTACAGTGCGCTGGCTATACGTGATTTGGTAGGTTCCACAATTTTTCCAAGAAAATGGATTCACAGGTCACAGCTGCTTGATGAATAAAGAAGAATCACTGCTGTAAGACTGTAAATGGTTAAAAACCCTCGGCGCCATTGCTCGGCCCATGGACAAATTCATTCGAACCAAAACTGATAGACAGGACAGGGATTAGAGTCTCTGTACATTCGAAATGCTTGGATGGTGTGATGGAGGACAAAGATTACGGTAAATGCAAACAAGCATGCAGCAGTGTAGGGTGGTCAAAGGAGACACAGTTCGCAGAGAATGTTTCTGGTCCCAGTGACTTGAAAGCATGACCTCGACTACGAATTGATAAATATGGAGCCCCGGCAAACCCCATGAATATGTTCCACAAAGCTTTTTTTTACACCTGGATCAGATGTCATGCTTTTCTCTTAATAATTTCAGCAATTGGTGTGGTGGGTGTTTTCTTTCTAATTAATATATAAAAAGACAAAATAATCAATGATGTGAAAGCTAATCAATGATCTCTCCAGGCGACTCCTCCTCCTTCATTTTCAAAAAGAAGGTGGGGGGGCTGGTGAAGAAAATACTCCTCCCATAATTATATCCCTCCCTCACTTTCAGTCAGTACTGAGGAATACTGGCAATTATCCACAGAATTATAAGAACAACAACAATAAATAAATAAATAAATAAATAAATAAATAAAAAGACATGATCTAGCAAGTCTCCACTGGTTGGTCTGTGTATCTGTTCTTAATGCTGATGATTATACAAGTAAACAAGTCCATGCATGTGAATAGGGAATTTTGGGGTTTGGGCTTGAGAGAGATAATCGTGGCTTCTCGAGTTCACAAAGCTCAGGCCATGTGATAAAAGCAGCTTTCTTCTTCTTGTAAAGCGACCACGCCCGTTTGGCTGCAATCATGCGGTCTACTTTCTTATAATTTCTCTTCACATTTTCCCTTGCTTATTTTCTTTTTTTCATCTTCTTTCTCCCCCCCATGCACCTTGTTCTTGTACAAATATTTTTGTTTAAGCCACACTTGCTTGTTATTTTACAAAGTTATCATCAGAAATTTGAATGCCAAGTTGAATACGGTTAACTCGAGATAACCCGGATAAATTTAAAATAATATCATTTATTTTTCTAAAAAATCTTATTTTAAATCTTTTTAAAAAAATATATTATTTTAATACATTTGTTAACAAAAAAAATTAGTTTTAAAAAACTAAATTAAAAGGCAAACGACGCAGAAAAGAGCTTTTCTATTTTATTTTTTTACTGTATGTGAAAAACTATGGAATACTATAAAATAATGGTACATCAATTAATGCACGGTACATGTGACGAATCTTGTACGCTGTGCACAGTCCATGTGAAAAACTATATTTTAAAATCCGATAACCGTTGAACAACATTAGCGCCAATGTGAGTAGAAAACAAATATATGGAGATTAAATTAACTATAGTCTAAATTAGGCATGTAGGAAACTACAGCAATAATCAACTCGGGAAGCGTGGAGACCCACTCGTGCGGAGAACCCACTCACGCTCTCCAAATAATTACGACGCTTTGGAGAAAAGCAATCGTGTTTACAGAGAACAGGGAGTTTTTTATACCTCCTCTACCGAGCGATGTTATCGGACCGGGTCGGGCTAACGAGCTGGTCCAATACCCGGTTGGTTTAGATCTAACATGAAACGGGTTGTAAAATATTGTATAGAAATTAATTTATTTGAACATAATAATACAGGTGGTGGAGTCAATCAAATCAACTTCGACAAGATTTCTTATAATATAATATAATATGATTTTGATTTTGATTTTGATTTTGATATACTTGAATCAACCCGTGATACCAATTTAATAACTCTAATGGTAAGATGACGTGTCATGTTTTTAGATGAGCTCATATGGATTGATGTATTATTGATACCGATACCATAAAAATTATGAAAAAATGTATTTTTACATTTTATATCATTTTAGAGCTTAGTTTTAGATAAATAGATCGTAATTGCTGATTTGCCAGCCTGAAACACAAAAACCAAAATATTTCTTCAAGAAACACAAAAACTTTAAAGCTCCAAAAAGTTGATTTTACTCTTTTCCCGAAACCCCGGTTACCTAAAATACCTTTCAGACACGGCCTTTCCCACCCTTCAAGAACTCCTCTACTGTCTTGTATATATAGAGCACTCCTGCAATATGCTTCTCTTCACTTCCATTTCCAATCTCAAGAACCCTTCTTCACTGTTTGCACCCTGGCTATCTGTGGTAGTGCTATAAAAGTCATCGCTTGAATTAATAATAAGTGAGAGTGAGAGTGAGAGAGAGAGAGGAGGAGGAGGAATGGCTACTGATAAGGTTGTGGAGACAGTGATAGTGGGTAATTATGTGGAGATGGAGACTGAAGGGAAGCCTAATGACATGAAAGCAAAGTTCTCTAAGTTCTTATGGCATGGTGGTTCTGCTTATGATGCTTGGTTTAGCTGTGCTTCAAATCAGGTTATCTTTTATTTCCTCCAACCTTCCTTTCATGGGTGCATCTAGGAAATCAATTCTTTTCTAATTAGTGATGAGTACTTTTCTAGCTTGCTAATTTCTTCCTCTATTTTTTCCAGGTGGCTCAAGTTTTGCTTACATTGCCCTACTCGTTTTCTCAGCTGGGGATGCTATCAGGCATCTGCTTCCAGCTCTTCTATGGGTTGCTGGGCAGCTGGACAGCTTATCTAATTAGCATACTATACGTAGAATACAGAACAAGAAAAGAAAGAGAGAAGGTTGAATTCAGGAACCATGTCATCCAGGTCAGTGATGATCAATTACTAAATTTCCTTATACCCCTACAGCATGTTGATCCATGGCTTAACATGGATTCAACCATGTACGTTTTTCTGTGTGTTTCAATTAATTTTATATCTCTCGATAAAACAGTGGTTTGAAGTTCTTGATGGGCTCCTTGGAAAATATTGGAGGAACGTGGGGCTGGCTTTTAACTGCACTTTTCTTCTGTTTGGATCTGTGATTCAACTCATAGCTTGTGCAAGGTGATTGAATCTGAATATAAAACCTGCCCTCTCTTTAACTCTTGCCTTAACTTTTCCTCCTTCAATTTCAATTAAATATGGAACTCTCTCCACAGTAAAGAATCGCCAGCCTGACCACTGGTTTTCTTTAATAATGCTGCAGCAATATATATTACATAAACGATAATCTGGACAAGAGAACCTGGACTTACATCTTCGGGGCTTGCTGTGCTACCACAGTGTTCATTCCTTCATTTCACAACTACAGAATGTGGTCGTTCCTTGGCCTCGTTATGACCACTTACACTGCTTGGTACCTCACCATTGCTTCCCTTCTTCACGGCCAGGTAAGTCATTAATTCTACACTCGCCCCATTTTAATTTATTCGTTTTTACTCTTTTTTTTCTTCAGCATGCTTGCTCTCCATTTTACATACCAAGGACGAAACAAAGAATGCATGAATTTTCCATGCAATAGAACTATGACACGTTTCCCATCACCTTAGGACAACCTGTCGCTCACATGCTCGTTGTCCTTGAACTCTGCATGACCAAATCCTCGTTGTCCTATTTATCGCCTAGAATTATAATAGTGTGTTTCGCTAAGCTCTCAATTAAATATTATGATGTGTTCATGATGGCCATTAATGGAGCGATTATGTGTAGGTGGAGGGTGTGAAGCATTCGGGCCCAGCCAAATTAGTGCTATATTTCACTGGGGCCACAAACATTCTCTACACATTTGGGGGACATGCCGTTACTGTGTAAGACAAACCTTGTTTTATAATTTGTGTCGTATGCGTTATTTATAAAATTAATGTTTCTACATTTATTTGAATTGTGTTTAATGATGTCTTTTCATTTGACCCTGGTCGTAAATGGAGAGGGAAATAAGAATGAAATGCACAATGGCTTAACGTCACTGTGAAAATGACCACTTAACCTCTGTGTGTGAGCTTTAATGGCTAGTTTTCTCGTCCCCAAATTGCCCTCCTTACGCGTGGGAGGCAAATTAAAGGTCTCTGTTTCATTGGGAAACCCTGCTGCATCCTTTTTAATGTAGAAAGCCAATCATCTTTTCTGTCTGTTGCTTTTGCTTTTATTATGAGAAGATGCCATGAGGGGGTCCAGTAGTTTTATCAGAGATTCCTCTGTGTTAGATTTTTGGTTGAGAGGTAAAAAGATACAGACAAATTTGTCCAACACCTCCTTTATTTCTCCATTAAAGCAAGAAGAACTTCGTTAGAATCCTGATTTTTCAATCTCAGATGCTATTGCTGTCCTAGAGCTTGTCCGATCAAACGCCTGCAAAAATGATTGCTGATGGGATCTAAGGGTTTTCACTAGTTTACAAGTTATGAAGAAAAAGGGATGTGGAAAAAAAACAAATAATTTTACCGTTTAATTAGGGAAAATCTAACATTACTCAGGCCTGAAGGAAATTTAGAGGCTTGAAGAAGAATCAAGGTGGTAAGAACGACAGCACAAGAAAATCTTCGTAGCCTGTGTCCCATAATAGAAATGATTCCCTTCCTTCATTACTCTGGTAGAAATGTTATCAGGAGTCCAGCAGATTTAACTAAAGAGATGGATTTTTGCGTGACAGGGAAATAATGCACGCTATGTGGAAGCCTCAGAAATTCAAGGCCATATACTTTCTGGCTACACTGTATGTTCTGACGCTGACACTTCCTTCAGCTGCGGCAGTATACTGGGCATTCGGTGACATGCTTCTCAATCACTCCAATGCCTTTGCTCTTCTCCCAAGATCTCCCAGCAGGGACATGGCTGTCATTTTGATGCTCATCCACCAGGCATGCGCATGCACTTTGCTTATACGTATATTCATACATACATACATACACTCATGGATAAATAAATAACAAGAGCTTGTGTTTGCAGTTTATAACATTTGGGTTTGCATGCACGCCGCTATACTTTGTGTGGGAGAAAGCAATAGGGATGCATGAATGCAAAAGCCTGTGCAAAAGGGCTGCAGCCAGATTGCCGGTGGTGATTCCCATCTGGTTTCTAGCGATCATCTTCCCGTTTTTCGGGCCCATCAATTCCACTGTTGGATCACTCCTGGTTAGCTTCACAGTCTATATCATCCCTGCCCTAGCCCACATGTTCACTTTCAAATCATCCGCTGCTAGAGAGGTACTCTCTACCTTCTTTGCATTCTGCCAAGTAGCTCTACTTTACTATCCATCTCGTCGATTCGTACTAAACCTAGACGTGGAGAATGCCCAGCTTTTGGCAGACACGATATCGTATAGTTTTGACTGAACAGCATCAGCGGAAGAATTTAAACTCATTAATTAATGTCGGCCAAAAAAACCATTAACCAGGGCTGATGGCGACGTGTAAACATCAAGAAAAATGCCAGATAATAGCGAGCGGTCACATTGTAGCAGACCAGACCCGGACCTTTCTCCTAGACAGATAATGATATAAAAGGGTCATACTGTACAAAGCCATTTCATATCATGATACTTTGCATTTAAGCCGTTCGATGATGATCCAACTGGCTTGCATGAATGAACGAGATATGCGCTGCCCCAACGAGGCAGAGTATCTAGTCGTACCTGGTTTTTCTTATCTATTAAATTGTCTTGTCTTGATGGACCTTTTATAGGCCGTACAGTAACAAGCAGTAACGTACATATAAAATATGTGGGACCCTGAGGGTCCAAGAACAGAATGTTTCTGTGCAAGCCCTTATGATACGAATCATTATTGATCCAGTATTGCAATTTGGCCGGCATTGTGTGACTTTGTGTTCTTGTGATTGCAGAATGCAGTGGAGCAGCCACCAAAGTTCATGGGGAGATGGGTAGGGACATACATGATGAATTCATTTGTGGTGGTGTGGGTTCTGATTGTTGGGTTTGGATTTGGTGGATGGGCTAGCGTTACAAATTTCGTACACCAAATTAATACTTTTGGGCTTTTCACAAAGTGTTACCAGTGCCCACCTACAATGCCGCCACCATTGCCACACCTGAACGCCACAGCAGTTCCTCCAACTCTCCACCACCCACTCAACCATACTCACAGCCCTTGATTTTAGCCACTTCGAAAAATGCTAACTCCAAAGCTCTCATGGCCATCTGAATTCCTCCCCTTGATCGAGGGCCTTTCCATCTTCATCAGCTTGCTTGGTAGACCATGGACAGAGATGGTAAAAAAAGTATCACAACGTGGTTGGCTAGTCAGAAATTGTCATGTACTCATAAACATACAAGCTCCATCCTATTTTTATCATAATTATCTGTCTTCATTCTGCTTTAGAGAGTTGTTATGTGTTCTAAGAGAGAGAGAATAGTTTGTATGAAATTCTTGAATGTGAACTTCTAGCTATGAGATGCCGAAATGTTTAGTCCAAGAATCTACTTTCAGCCTTCGTCGTTCTCCTTTTGCACGTCATTCTACAAGAGTCGATAAATAAATAAGTCTGTTGGATAAAAGGATAAAATAAAGTCACTTGTCGAGCCTCTGTTTTATGCTTTCTAATTAAAACCTCGACTGGTTTTCACACACCAGGTCCAAATATATGAAGTCGGAGACCACAACTATGGGTGGAAAAGTAATGTCGATGTCGAGAGATTGCTATTGATCTCATCCGTATTCTCTTTGAAAGACCCTTCTAAAATACAAATTCCATCCTTATATTTCAGGGTTTCTTCAGTAAGACCCTTCCTAGAGTTTACAGGTTATCTGCATTTTTCTATTTCACTCGAGCTCCACCTCTGTATACAGGAACTAAGCAAATCACTATGAGATATTGAAATCTTGATTAAAAACAAATCACTCAATCAGCCCATCAGATGAGAATTTAACAGAACATACTTCTTCAGTTTTTCATCTCATTGCCCCAAACCTCTGCTTATTCCCCCCCCCGGAACAAGACATGGGGGTGCTTCTATCGATCGAGAAAATGACATGTCGAGCAACAAAGTCACGACCTTGTTACTTTCTACGCCTGCTCATTCCACGATTATAGCAGGTGATAAAAGCCAGCCAGACAAGTCCCTGGTGATTAAAAAGAAGAGAAAGATGGATAAATGACGCCAGGATCGAAGGCTGCGGTTACTCGGTTTTCTGAGTGAATAAGGCTGATAGAACTGGCTAGATCCCCATGTAGTGTGTGGTGTGGGAATCTAATCATAATTTGCCGTCTATTTAAAAGTCAACAAGTTGCTCAAAGTTGCCTCTGGCGACAGACCTTGATCCCTTTATAAGAGCATGCGGCCCCCATGAAAGACAAAGCTTCATGTCTTCTCTGTAAAGATTGGTTTGGTTCTTACACGTTTACTCCTTTATTCGAATGACAAGAAGACAATAATGATCGAGAGGGAGACACGAGCTCTCTGGTTTAGTTTTTGCCTGTGAAGTGATTTGAAAATACCAGATCCAGACATATTTAGTTTAATTATCGATTTAAAATGTGTCTTTTGGCCCTCAAATTTAATTAAGAAAAAAGGATTTCATGTTTTGCATTAACAATATCCACCAAAACATCCTTTTCTTCATAACTTATGCCATAATATCTTTTACTTCTTAAGTTTTTTATTTAAATACTTGTCATGAACGTTAAAATATATTTCTTTTTCATAGTAAAACGTGGTTAATTAAATTATTGGCTGCTCCATCAACCTTCTTTCTTCATCCACTGCCCGAGGCAAGGAAAACAAGAAATTGTTTGGAACAGAAATTGATCGGTCATCAAGGGTTCTACAAAAAAGAAATCCACGCGGTCTTGTTGGGCTTATCGAAATTGCAAGCCCAGGCTTCATGGCCTAAAAGCCCTACTGTAGATTTTGAATGCCCAACTTGGGTTCGTTCGCAGTGACCGCCCGATCAAAATTATTGCAGCTGTCAACCACGAAAATTATTGGGTCGATATGTTTCGTGCGATCATATCCGGGTCAATTCAGACCTCGCCCTAATACGATGTCATTTTATATTTTGTTTTAAATAATGTAGTTTGAGCATTCGTGCATTTTAAATAAAAATTTAAAAATAAAATTGAGTAGATTAGTCAGGGTCTTTCCTCAAAATTCAATCAATTAGGAGTAAAGTTGTCAAAATTATGATTTTGACACAATACGACACGAAATTCACTTTTGAACTTGGAACATAAAATCGTACGTAAAATATTTCAATATAAAAATTATAAAATCATAGTTAAAATCATGTCGGTAGAAAAATCATAAAGTCATAAGTAAAATATATTCGAATACAATACAACATAATTATGATCATAAAACTTTATCAATTAATATTCATATATGATTTAAAATAATTTAAAAATAAATTATAAAATAATCATGTTCATAGAATTTTATGAGATAAATACTAACAAATTTATTATAAATATTTAGCTGACGTATAATATAAACTAAAATCAGCGTCGGGCATTTGACACTTCATGATGCGGCAAATGGTTACTAGTTCACAGGAGTTGCAACTTGCAAGTGCAGAGACCTCTCTACCTCATCCTTACTGCTTTGATATTATAAAATTAATCCTATACAAGTACAATTGCGATTCTTTTGTTCACCCCCCATCTCTGTCCAAAATTGTTCAACTTGTTCAAGCATAAAAGCAGAACAAACGACCTTCTTTACGAAGTTCTTCGCTCTCTCTCTCAAGAATGCAGATTCTCTAAACCACTAACTAGGTCACACACTCTTATCAACATCCAAAGATGAAAAAAATAGATGTGTTATGTGTCTCTCAAGCTTCGACAACCATACGCATGAGCATGGAACATCTCTGTTTTAAGGAGAGGATGATTTGGGGAAGAGAGGGATGAGTACTAAAGTAACTCGACTATTGGTCCAGTGACGATAGGAGAGGGATGAGAATTGAGAAGAATAGGGGGTTCAGGGAAAAGGAAGTAAAGCAATTAAGGGACAGACATACCGATTTTATGATTATGACTGATT
This sequence comes from Salix exigua, assembly GCA_032356905.1. NCBI lineage: Eukaryota > Viridiplantae > Streptophyta > Magnoliopsida > Malpighiales > Salicaceae > Salix > Salix exigua. The sequence continues at coordinate 10,956,034 of CM063596.1, read as the reverse complement.
TTAACGATTTTGTTTTAATTTTAATGAGACCCGATTTTTTTACAGTCAACTCATGATTTTAACAACAATGATTGTGGGTTTGTGTTTATTTTTGTATTTAAAAAAAATCAAAAGCAAGATTTTTTTCTTATTTTAAGTTAAAAAAATATATTTTTATATCATTTAATATATTGATATCAATAATAGTTTAAAAATAAAAAATATATATTATTGTAATATATTTTAATAAAAGTATACACTTTAAGAATTACTGCACTATTAAACGTGATTATATCTTGAGTAACCGACCGAGTCTTACAAAAACAGATGGAAGAAACCCAAGATTTTTTTGGTAATGGAGTAGAAATTTGAAAAGAGAATCTTCATCTTTGACTCCTTGTGTCGGTGTCTAAAGGAGGGAGGCCATCAAGAATAGTTTCAAAACCGAAACCAGTCAAGCAGTGAGGGCCTCCTTCTTTGAGGAACGGTTGTGATTGCATTCTGTGTTGATACCTTTGGGACGAAGAGGTTTTGCCAATTTAAGGAAATTGCATATATGCCAATTCATATATACTGAGGTGCATGCTGTATATCTGTCTTGGCGAAGAACAAAACACACCTCACGAATGTCCGAGCAAAGGAAACAGCCAGCCCACTTAACCCAGATGCTTCATCTCTCAAGGGAAGAATAGATCGGCGGTCTGGGAGGCAAATGCCATCATGGGACTTGTATTCTCCGTATGACATGCTGTAGGGCTCATGGAAACCCCGTTCTCAAGACCTAGAAGCCCGGTAGAGGATTTGAAGGAACAACTTGGGCCCTCCCAAAATCACAACATTGACTTGTTCCCAAATATCACCAGGCTCAAAAGAGAATTACTTGGGCCCACCTTGAAGCCCTCCCCCCCTAATTACAACAGTGGATCTTGACAAGATAACATTTTGAAGTGGGTGTTTGTTACAGTGGTAAGAGGTTCCTTTTTTAAGCATTTTTTGTTTCAAAATGTATGCCACTCAAGATTGGTCTACACATTAATTTCACGACCAAGAACCTGTGTATTTTGGACCCCATTCATCTGATTTTTCATCATTATAAGGAAAACGAAAATAGGAACAGCAGTTGATGAGCAAATGCCACCACCAACCTCTCTGAACTGATTCCCATTGTAATAAATACCATGCCAATCAAGGCAGTCGTTTTACGAATCCAAAGATGGCATGTGATTTGTGCAAATATTGCTTCACCGGCAGGGGAAAACCAGGTTGCCATTTCTCAGGTGGATTTGAAGGCCGGTTCGTTCTTCTCGCCATGAAACATCCATCCCTGTGGGCCATGGCAGCACTGGCGCTGCAACCCGTCGTCAATGCCACGAACATAATCTAATTAAGCATGTCATTATGTCTAGGATTAACTGCTAATCAAAGGAGTAAGTAGGTTCTTAAGACGAGTGGACCAGCATTGGAACTACAAAACAGGGAGCTCCGATAACTAGTGAGACTTTAAGCTTTGCATTATTCGAGAGCAGCTCTATGCACTGTGCTGTTCATCCTTTCCCGGAGAGAGAGGGAGTGGTCTAAAGTCTAAACAGCCCCCCCTTCAAATCTGCAAATTGCCCCCACATGACCAATTAAAGAGCCAATAAAAATCTAAGAACATTGAAAGGGGGTCATTAAAGAATGCATTTCCCTTTCATGGCGCTTGACTCTTGAGAATCGAAAAAGCAATTTCTCGAGCAAGATACAAAAATCAAGAAGCATCACATTCTGAAATAAAATAAAGAGAAAGATGGCTCGGAGGCATTGAATCAAACCAGCATGTATATTCATATATATTGTGTATAAACACTTTAGAAAAACAGTGAGAGATTACAGCTCAGAAAAAGATAATTATTTCCATCGCCGAGATCCAACCCCTCTCTACTGCCCCCTACTACTTAAGACCTATCACCATCATACCGATTTGAAACCTTCTAACACGACTTGAAACCAAACAGACAGACAATCACCACCGTTGAAAACCTTAAAACAACATCAAGACACTTGGATAGAGCAAGGAACCCATTAAGCCCGGACACTGGAATGAGTCACCGAGGAAAGACCACCTAAAAGACGACACCACTAAATGCAAAAGCGAAGGTAAAAGAGATGGGAACAAATCAGTAAAAAACAAAGACTTGATAAAAACCAAGTCTCCTTTTCACTATTCCCACTCCATACCCTAAAATCAACGTCCACTATTAGGACACTCCCTAGCAAAATGACCGGTCCCGCCACAGTTGTAACACCCTCCACCTCCTCCTCCGCTTCCACCACCGTACCTTCCACCTCCGCCGCCTCCACCTCCTTGTGGACAGTCCCTTGCCATATGCCCTGACTCCCCACAGCTATAACACCCACCGCCTCCGCCTCCTCCATACCCTCCGCCACCACTCCCTCCGTATCCCCCACCGCCGCCACCTCTACGACCGCCACCATACCCTCCGCCTCCACCTCCGTAGCCTCCACCTCCATAGCCTCCACCACCTCCGTAGCTTCCACCACCACCACGGCCTCCGCGTCCGCCGCCTCCACCTCCATACCCGCCACCACCATATCCACCGCTGGATCGGATACCTTGAACTGGGTTTCCCCCAGGAGCAGTGACATTAGCAGCCTTGGTACGCCCATCGTCAGAGTTTTCAATCTCAAACTCAACCTCTTCACCGTCTCCGAGGCTGCGATAACCTTCAGATTTGATGGAAGATTGGTGAACAAATAGATCATCACCGCCATCATCTGGGGTTATGAAACCAAACCCTTTTTGGTCACTGAACCATTTCACCTTCCCTGTTTGCCTCTGATCGCCCATGGTGTTTTCTTGAAAACGAAAACCCTAATCTTGAAAGAGAGAAACAAGAAAGGGTGTGTGGTTTTATTGGTGTAGGTTTAGGCTTATTTATACAAGCGGGGATGCGAGTGCCACGTCGGACTCTTGTTTGGGGAATAACAAAGAGACGGCTGGTAGAGGAGATCAAATGGTTAGGGATTTTTGCGCTGATGGATTTGTGGCCGCTTGATTAACAATGAGAAGAAGAGTTTGTAGGGCTAAGCTGTGAGTGATGAGATTATTTGTTAGGGTTTAGAGATCATGGCTTAAAAATTAGTTTTGTGTACCGAGGTTTTATTTAGAAAAGTACTTTGGTTACTAAATTATTGAGTTCACTAATAGGTGATCTAGTCAATTTAATCTAGTAATCCCATGAAAAATTATATCATTTTACTTTTTAATATTTTAAAAAATAAATCTTTGATTTTGATTGGGTTAAATATTGCAATATTAATCATATCCAGAGTTAATTTGTGGAGTAATTAATTTTTGGCATGATAATTATTTATTTTTAAAGTGGCGTGGACTATGAAACATGTTTGTTACGCTCCACTAGAGTTTGGCTTGGCGAGAAGGTTTAGTCCTCGTCCTTTTATTTTTTTTCATTTTATTTTTTATCCTTTCATGAATGTTTGTTTTTAACTTAGTCACTTGATTATAATTTCTCGCGTGTTGTTTTGTAATTCAATTCATATTTTTTGAATTTATATTTAATTATTGTCCCTTTCATATAAGTTTTTCTTTCCAATTTAATTATTCAATTATTTTTTTTCATTTTAACTATGTTGCATGGAACTTTTTTTGTTTTGCTTTACCTTACAATTTCATTATCTAATCAAAGTTCTTGTTGATTTGTTTTATTTTGTCCAATCCTCATTTTTTTTGTTTTCATCATGTTAAAGCTATTTACAAGTTTGAATATTTGACTCGACTCACAAATCCGATGAGTTTAACTTCTTTTTTTTTCATATTTTAATTGTTTTTTTTTACATCTCAATCCTAGGTCGATGCTTGATCCTAAAATTATTTATTTTGTTATTACATGGCTAAATAACATAAAACAATTCATTAACTGATTTATAAGTTTGATGTACCATCTCAAGTTACCCGATTCATTAATTTAACAAGTTCACTAGCTGATTGAATTGTGTTCTTGTCTTTTATTTTTTCTTCAAAACATAAAATTAAAAACTGACTCTTTAAACAGGTTTAGTAAACACAATTAATATATATATATATATATATCTTAAACATTTTCTTAAAAAATAACCTGACCCACGTGATAGCATGAGAATAAAGACATTCCCTTAACGATAGCTAGGAGAGGTGAAAATACTCGGTTTTCATCCCCTTCCCCTGAAAAGTTCCTCAACCGAAGACATTTAACAATTTAATGATATTTACCTCGCATGTTTATTATCGCTCAATATTCTAAAGATCTTGTTAATGGAATATAATTTGATGAACAAATCTATCTTTCTAGTCAAAGTGAGTTCAAATTATACATCCTAAGGAATGATATTAAGTTTACTTTTAGTAATAAAATGTCTGATGATGTTATAATTAGCATTTGAAGTTTAATATAAAATAAGAAAATAAAAACAAAAATAATTTCATGAAAAACACTTTTAGTCGTGGTTCATAATTAAAATTAAAGTATTTGATTAAAACTGTGGTTTAGTTTGAAGTTTAATATAAAATAAGAAAATAAAAACAAAAATTAATTCCCTTTAAATAAGAAATTAAAAATATAATATGAAAAATAAAAATAATAAAATCTATAAACAAAAAAAAATAGAAAAGGTAGATAATATAAAAAGTTTGATGAGAAAATAAAACATATTTAAATAAAAAATATTAAATTAAACATAATCAAAAGAGTAATCAATGAAATAAATTTTGAAACAAAAAAAAATATGTAATTTATTTAATAAAATTAAGAAAATAACTCATAATTTATCTGGTCAAACCTCCTAATTAACTATCAGAGAGAGCCAGCCGAGATTGTTGCCTTTAAAAATATATTAGATGGTACAATTGTTGATAGAAATTGAGGAGAAATTCTGAAATAAACTATAGTTTGGACCATACTGCTCGAGAAGAAGAAACGGTGAAAAACAGCCTATGGGGACCCACGAGAGTTTACAAATTCTTTCGAATTTGCAGGACCATGCAGTATATTTGCTTTTTAAATTTAACCAAAAACTAAAATTGAGTTTTTTTTACAAATTCTTTCGAATTTCCAGGACCATGCAGTATATTTGCCTTTTAAATTCTTTCGAATTTGCGGGACCATGTAGTATATTTGATTTTAAAATTTAACTAAACACTAAAATTGAGTTTTTTTAAGGGTTTGTTTAAGAGTGTGGTCACGGTAATTTTTTAAAATGTTTATCGTGCCGAAATACATTAAAATAATATATTTTTTATTTTTAAAAAATTATTTTTAAAATCAGTATATCAAAATAACATAAAACAAGTAAAACATATTTATTTATAATAAAAAAAATTCTTCAAATTTCATTCAAAAACCGATCAAATCGCAATGTGAGGTCCTTAACCTCAATTTACAAGACAATATCAAGCAGCCACGTAATCTTTAGAGAACAAACCTATAACCTTATCAATTTAGCTAAACATTCCCGTAATTAAAGCTAGGAATCCAATCATCAACGATCTCCCCTATAGAATTAAAGACGATACAGGTCATAGCCCTTCTTTTTTGCATTGTACCAACCCAATAATTTTTTTCTGCCTTTTTTGCCCTCGCAAATCCCCACTCATTCTCATCATGATAGCGATGAACAGGCACAGCAAAAATTAGAGGGCTAGATTTTGAAATACTGAGAGCCAGATATTTGGCTGTAAATTTCAAACCTTATCCAGGACCAGGAGCAGTAGCAGGAGCAGGACAGAGAGTGGTCAAGGTGTACTGTTTAAGGGAGCCAGCCTGGGTAGCAGAGCCACAGAGGAGCAAAAAGTTGTTAAAAACAACCTTTCCTTTACACTCAATATAAAGGGCTCTCCCGTTCCCAACCATGCATGTTCTTTCTAGAGAAGAGGAAGATTATGTTCTTTTTAAAGTGATTTTGTTTTTTTATTGTCATTTGTAATTGGAAATTATTTATGAAAAAATTTGAAATTTTTTATTTTTATTTTTAATTAAAAAAATAATATTTTAAAATTATTTTGATGTGCTGATATCAAAAATAATTTTTATAAAATAAAAAAAATATTATTTTGATGTATTTCTAAACAATAAATACTTTCAAAAATCACCGCAATCGCATTTTAAAATTATATATTTTTAAATATTATTTTTAACATCAAATCTCTATAAAAACATGCTAAAAAAATAATTAAAATAATTATATATTTTTTTTATAAATCTAAACGCAATTCAAAGCAGGCATGTGAGTGGTCGGGTACTGTCTGGCTCATGGTCCTTTGCAGTGAAAAAGATGGCACTTTGCAGTACAGGATAATAAAAGAGAAAAAAACTAGCCAATCATTTTATAACTAAGTTTTTTTTTTTGAGAAAATATAACCTTTTTGTTTTAAAAATCAAAATTTATATTCTTAAATTTTGGTGAATGCATAACAATTTACACTCTAAATCTTCTTTTATTTATTTATTTATTTTGGATACAAAAAATATATTTTATAATTACAAGTGAGTGAATAAAATTCTATTATTTTTTTAGATTTTTTTATATCAATGGACTTAACTTTTTTTTCCATTTTAATTGACAGGCGGCTATCGGATGGTGATTTTTTGGAATACATGTGTAACAAAACAATCCCAAGTCATGTTAAATAACATGTTATCCGGGTTCAAAAATTTGAGACTAGTAACCCATCTAGTTCGCGAGTAAGATTATGTTTGATATGATTTTTACAAATTAATTTAATTGTTTTTTTTTTTAATTTTTGACTGGAGAAAATTCATTAATATATGTTATTAAAGATAATGTTATATTTAAATTTTAAATGCTAGACTTTTAACTAGCGAGATCTAACTTGCATTGCATTATGTAGAGCATTTCTAAGGAAAAAAACTATTTAGAGAAAATTAATAGTATGGTTTTTAAAATAGTGTCACTATAATATTTTCTTATATCTGCACTTCAATGGAAAAAAGCTATTTAATTAATCAATTTTATTTTAATATACAGAATATTGATGTTACTATTTATTAATAATAAACAACTAATACAAGTACAATTAAAATTAAAACTATTTTTTGCATAAAAATATATTAAATATTTTTTAGTTTTTTTTATCAAGCATATAGGAATAACTCTTATAGTTGCTCTTATAGTTTCAAGTTTGTTATAGATTCTTTTTAGGAAAAATAATTTTAAATTTATAACTCGAAGTTAAGAGTTACTTTCCAGGTTATGCCAGAAATACTCTAAATGATTTACACGTGGTACATGGGATGTGATAGTTGTTATTTATCCAGATTCCTGGCTTGTTCTTTTTTTTAAAATAAAATAAAATAAATTTGTTCCATTAGATTGCCATTTCACGAGAGGCTGGCGTTTCCCACCGTGCTTGTAGTCGAAAGAATACGATACCGAGTTGCTTTGCCTCCAGTCGGTCGAAAGCGTTTTTCAAGTGTTATTCATTTAAAAATATATGAAAATAATTTAAAGCATATAAAAAATAATTCGAAGTTAGAAAAAAATATTTTTGAAATATAAAAATAAACAGGCTAGAAATTAATTATAAATATTTGCCATGAATGGTGAAACATTGGTATCTGGCGACATTGAATTATAAGGTTCCCAAATTAATTCACCAGCCCCACATCTAGCTTTGCTTCCACGCAGTCCAAGTCATAAAATATTTCAATCAATTGGAATGGTCTCGATTTGTCCTCTTATTGGCCACGCTCAGTTCCTTTTCTTCTTTTCCTTTGCCTTTTATTTTGTCTTAAATAAAGGTGTCAGCTAGGTTTGTCAATGGATCGGATCCTAATCGGAATCTGATCGGAATCTCATATAGTTGAATGGATATGGTATATAATTTGAACATGGTTACAGCCCGAATCCACTAACTCGTTTACTAAATTCGTCAGATTTTAATTCAATTCCATTCAAAAACCAATATGAAAATTATATTGATCTAATTTTTAGTGAATATAAATATTATAAAAACAAAAAAAGTAAATATATAAAAAAAGAAAGAAACATGGCATCTATTTGGAAAAAAAAGAGTTTAAATGATAAATCTAATAGATATTTAAATCCAGTCCGAACCTGTTGGATTCGAATTAAAAAATGAAAAACCCATTTTGAATTTACAAGATCGAATTCAATCCGTTTTGTTAAACAAATCAAATCCAAATCTACTGTCTTCCAATTTCAACATGACCCGTTGACAGCTATGGTTTTCAATAGTTGCTATGAACAATTATGTCGGTGTGGAAGAGTGATTAAAATTATTTTAAAAATATTTTTATTTAAAAATATATTAAAATAATATTTTTAAAAATAATTCTCAATATTAGCAAATCAAAATTATTTAAAAATAACAAAGAAAATCAATTTAAAACATGAAATAAAAATATATTTTTTTAAAAAAAACATTTTTATGACAAAACACCAAACGGACATTAATATCCCGGTTCGAATTACAAGACACCAAGTATAAAAAGATGCTGTAACGAAGGACTACCCGTACAATAAATGAGGTTGTAGTGTGAAACATTTTTAAAAAAGTTCTGTATTTGAAAATATATTAAATATTTTTTTTATTAATATATTAAAATATAGAAAAAATAATTTAAAAATAAAAAAATATTTTTTTATATCATAAACATCGACTCTAGAAGGAGAACAGGACTCCTGGCTATAATCATGCCATAAAACGATTTACGTGTTACAATTTTCTTAAGATTTTTTAAAATATCTCTTATACTAACCTCACATTAACTAGTAATACAAATTTGAAAGGTATGGTTAATAACATAATCATCATTAAAAATTTATACGATCGTTAATTTTATAATCAGTAGAACTAATTAAGATGAGCATAAACTTAACCCAGACAACCACGGTGATAAAAAAAAGGTATTAAAACTTGAAATAATTATACGGTGTTAATCATACGTGAATTAAAAACCACAGGTGCATGACCTTCTAGGAAAGCAATGTAAATTCTAATAACGGTTGCTGGAAAAGTTGTCATTTGACTTCGATATTAAAATAAATAAATACATAAAATAATGGACTTTGAAAAGCCAAAGGAAAAAAATAATTCTTTACTTGTGTCATGAGTGGCTTTTCCATGAACTGAAAATTACGATAATTCCAAGTGTATGCCAACCAATATTTTGCCGGTGGTTTTAGGTTCGGAGACTGTGCCTCGGAGTTGCCATCATTTCTGTCATTTTTTCTCTTCTCGCCTTCCATTTTTTTTTTTTGGTTCGGACTGAAAGGATCAAATCTTGAAGGCGGATTTTTAGAGAAAAATGGTTGGTAAACCTGTTTACCGGGCTTGTAAAATGTTCAATAAATTTAAAAATTAATTATAATACATGTAAACTGAATCGTACACTTTCATTAATTAGCGGGGTCTTACAAATGATGTATAGAAAAAGGGTTATGAACTACACTAGTTCATGGGCCGGCCTTTGAGCAATCATGCTACTACGTAATTATGTTATGAATCAAAACTCAAGCCTAGTCCAGCCCATGGGTAATATGACCCGTTAACCTTGTGGCTGCAAAAAAGTTTATTTTTTATTTTTTTTTTATTTTCATTTCTATTTTAAGGATGGGCATGTAGAGAAGGGTGGTCTTTGTCAATATTATCGTTAATAAGTGATAATTCTTGTATAATCACAAGTATTTGTATTTTTTTTAGTGAATGTCCATGAGTGTGATTGATTCTATTTTTTGTTGTATATTAAATTAATTTTTTTTTATGATTTTAACATACTAATATTAAGAAAGTTAATAAAAAAATTATTGTAATATATTTTCAAACAAAACCTATTTTTGAAAAATAGTTTTAATCTTAAGTGACAAATAGTATAGAAAAAAGTCAAATTTCTACATCAATATGCACTGATCAAATCCCTTACAACTCCATGCGATCATCCCTCCCAAGCTCAAGCTCTCAAGCTACAATCTATCTTCCGAAATTAACTCAAATGCTAAACAAATCAAAAGTAGAGTTGGTCCAGTCTCAGGGATTGTCCTCGGTAATCGCGGCAGTGGTGATGGTGACCAATAGTTGTTATCAGCTATGGTATCTCGGGGATCTACGGATTCTGACGCCTGATAAAAAACCGTAATGATTTGACATCAGAGTGTCATTCAAGTAAAGAAAAAAGAAATCATTCAAGTTCTTGCATACTAAAATCTGAAGAAGCATGAAATCTCAGCTTTCACAATTTATTCTGATTGTTCGATGCCAGGTTTCTTGACCTCAGGGATGAGTTCCTTTCTATGTATGGTGCTGCAGACAAGCCTCAGTCCACAGGTATACACAGAACAAAATGGGAAACAAGGTATTCGGTAGATGATAATAAGAAGATGTTGGTCAACGATTGGGATAAAATGCATTCCACAGGCATTTAATAAGGTACCTTCCCAAGTAATTTGTTACCACAGCCATAATGATAACAGGAATACTAATTTATGTACAACGTAAAAGAACGAAAACAAGAAAAAGATAAACAATTTCGTCATATTTCAAGTTCAATTAGGTGTTTGGCACCTCCTGCAGTAATAATATCTTTGGAGTGAGTCACACAGAGGAAATTATCTGACGACGCGAACTTGTTCAGGGCAATTGCTGCCTCCATAGTAACCTCAGGTTCCCTTTCATACAATATCTTCACCAATGGCCCAATCATCCTAGTTTCTATTTGCTCTAAAAGTCCTCGCCAAGTTGCCAATAGCTTGGACGCATGGTTTGAGGAGGTCCAAGTCCGCTTTCTCAACTACTTGGTCGACAACTGCTTTGGCCGCAGGGGATGTAGGTTTGAACGAAGAGCGTCTCAAACCAGGATTTTGTTCAGCTACCGCTGTGATTTCCACCAATGCCATTGCTGAATAGGATTGAACCTCTTCGTGACCTTTCATTAACAGAACTTGTCCTTGCTAGTAGCCAAAGTGCTCTCGCTGCCATTGCCTTCATCAGAGTTTTTGTAGCAGGATCTTCAAATTCCCTTCCTTCGATGCTAGTCCGCGGTACGAGAGTCAAGTAATGTAATGGAAGTTGGCCGTTAAACTTCATCCGTCACTCCCTAACCAAATACAAGAGCTCCAGATGAACTAGGATTCAATGGGGCACAGCTAGTGCACAAGCTAGCAGAGAGGTTCTAGCATAGGACATGCCCCTTAATTTTCTCTCTGAGACCTAGATCGTAGCAGGGTTTCGGCCACATACGTTGTTTTTCTTAACTGAGCCAGTGATCTGGCCCATAACTTTACTTGGCACTGTTTACCGACATGGAAGCATAGGCTCTAGCTAGAGTCTAGACTGATTCATTTAGCACGAGTTAACGATAAAATCATCTCGCCAACAATTCAAGGCAGCAATTAATATCAACGGATGCAAATGGGGCACTTTTGATAACTGGTCTGACATTGTCGAGCTTTCTATATCAGAAAGAAAAACCCTTAGAAAGTAAGTGACAGTAGAGTTGCAATTTCTTCTTTTTCAGGCAAAATGGTCTTGCAAGAGTGTAATGGCACTATGCATGTCAAGGAATCAAAACCTGGTTGTTCTTTTATGGACTGGAAATTAATACTCCAAGTTTCTTACATTGCCATCTTCAGGCCTGCGGACCTTTTCTCTGCTCGTTACCGTCAAGCATTCTCTGGAAACTGCAATGGAGATTCCAAAAAGTTTAAAGACAAACAATCATCAATGATGTATATCTCTTAAACGTGGATCACGGAGTGGTTAAAGACCATCTTCAGGCATGGATGGACTCGACGTGCACCAGCAAATCAGACTGGCCGGTGCATGAGCAATGAGAGTTTGATTTTTAGTTCATCAGGAGGTTTAAAAGACCGTGAGATCAAATTTAATTCATTGAGCAGGTAGGGTTCTTTCGGAACTAGCCGATCAATCCCACCCATCATTCCAACCTTTCTACTGATGCATTTCCGAGGAGATGAAATCATGGAACAGACCTTCAAATCTCTTGCAAACTCAGGTTTACAGCTCGCAGTGTGGATTGGGCCTTTGTATTAGGTTTGAAAGTACTATCTAATTAACCATTGCAGGCTTGGTAGTAATGGGCTTCTGTAACAAACCTTTTCTATATTGGCATACTAACATTTATTTAATTTTAACTGGTTTCTTCTCTACGATATAAAATATGCATGTATCCACGTTAATAAACAAATATAATAATAAAAAAATATGAATGATAACACACACGTACATATAGAAAAAAACTACGTGTCCTAAAAAATGGAGCAAAATACTTTTTAACTAATTGAAATTATGTTTTAACTAAATAAAAAAAAGGGTATCTCATCAGGAGTTGACAAATGTGTGAAATATTTAGATTTAATCCCACTTGTTTTATATAAAAATAAGGGAATATAATCAGGAGTTGACAAAAACATACTTTTATTGTATAAAAACCCAAAAAAGACTCAAATATTTCTAAACGATCAAATAATACCAACCAGTCTCATGAAAAAATAGAAAGAGCCCTTTAAGCCAGGACTTAAATTTTAACACGATGAGGGATAAAGTGGTAATTACAGTAATAAGTATTACAGTCTATAGTAATCTAGGTATATTGCTACAGTGAAAAACTCACACAATATAACTCTTTATTTAATATATGTGTGTGTATCATTTTAATTTATTTTCAAATACCTGGAATCGTAAAAATATACGTGGTTGTTGAATTGAGTGTTAAAGATTTTTTTTATGTTTTATATTTTGATTATTTTAATATACTAATGTTAAAAAATATATATTATTTTAATAAAAAACAATTTGAAAACAGTATATAACACTTCTAGAAATTAATATTGTAAGATGCAGTTGACAGAATTTTGTAATAAAAAACAATTTAAAAAACACTTTTAGACATTACTAATGTAGAATGTAGTTGACAAAATTTCCAAGAGCATCTCCAAGGAAAAAAGTTATTTAGAGAAGTTAAATTAATAATATGATTTTTTAAATAGTGTAAATAATATTTTTTTTTATATTTGCATCCCAATAAAAAAATCATTTAAAGAAGCCAATTTTATTTTAATATATATAATATCAATATAACTATTTACTAACAATAAATAACTAATACAAGTACAATCAAAATCAATTTTTTGCATAGAAATATATTAAATAATTTTTTAGCTCTTTTAATCAAACATTTAAAAATAGCTCTTCACCTTGAAAATGTTATTTTAGTTTTTCAATATAGTTATCCTCTGAAGTTATGAAATTAAAAAATAAAAGTTTTTTTTTTTGTTTTTTTCCTTAGCTATCAATTGGAGTTAATTACTCTTAAGAGCATCTCCAATGCCTCCAGCTATATGAGAAGACTATTTTTAACAATTATTTGTACTTTTTTCTTCTCCAACTCGGTAGCCAAAATGATATTTTATTTTTTAAAATGTTATTTCTACAGGTTCTGGTAAAAAAACCAAATTTTTTAAAAACTATATAATATTATTTGAGACTACAGGCGTGGAGTTCAGGTAACATGTTCTATGACCGCTTTTCTTTCTAATCAAGTTCTAGATAATTAAATCCATAAAACGTGTTAGGTTAAGAAAAAATCAAGTCATTAGTTCAAGTAGCATTTTAAATAATATAAAAAAACAATGAAAAAAAATAAAAATTACTTTATTACAATGAATAATACTCTTTTGTCGTGATGCACAGTAATTTTTGCACACATTTATTTTTTCTTGTTATTATTCATGCAAGTCTAATCCTTACTATTAAAAAATTATATAAATTATATCATACACTTAAAAGTGTATTTGCTTCTATAAAATTTGTTTAATATTAGTAATTGATACATATTAAAATATATTTGACTATGAAATTTTATATTATTGGTTGATATATATTAAAACATAGACTATTCTAAATAATTTTTATCATTAAAATACATATAAATAAAAAAAACTATATTTGCATTATTTAACAAATTATTTTATCGATTTAACTTCTAAAATAGAATATAAATAAACACATTGGAGTTGCACTTAAGTGTTTCGTATAATAGCTGCAAGTAGCAATTCACAGTGAGAAGAGCTACCGTCCTTTCCCCCACTCCATTTAGCTTTAGGTCAATACCGATCATGCATGGTTGATGATTAAAATAATTATTTTTCGCCCGGCAGATTTGCCAAGCAAAATGGTCTGTCCCGCCACAGTTGTAACACCCTCCACCTCCTCCTCCTCCGCTTCCACCACCATACCTTCCGCCTCCGTCGCCGCCTTGTGGACAGTCCCTGGCCATATGCCCTGACTCCCCACAACTACAACACCCCCCCCCCCGCCACTCTCTCCGTATCCTCCACCACCGCCAGCACCATATCCACCGCTGGATCAGATGCCCTGAACTGGGTTTCCACCGGGAGCAGTGACATCAGCAGCCTTGATACGGCCATCGTCAGAGCTTTGAATCTCAAACTCAACCTTTTCGCCGTCTCCGAGGATGCCTCCACCACCATATCCACCGCTGGATCGGATGCCTTGAACTGGGTTTCGACCAGGAGCAGTGACATCAGCGACTGAAGGAGTCTAAGAAAGAAGTCTGACGTAGTCATGCTGACGTGGACATTTAACTGAATTGTAGTTATCTGTTATCTGTTATAATTCTGTTTGTGAATTGATGAAATGATCACAATCTGTAGTAATCTGTTTTCAGTTAGTTTCCTTGGTTATCAGTTTCTTGTATCTTGAATCAAAGGCATTATATAAGCCAATTCTCAAGTATCAATAAGATAAGCTTCAAGAATACATTTTAGAATCCTGCACTCTTCTCTTTAATCTGAACAGTATAAGTTCACAAGTGGTATCAGAGCTCAAAGATCAAAACAACAATGGCAGACTCAAGCAACTACGCACAACCTTGCATACCAAGATTTGATGGAGATTACGAGCACTGGAGCATGCTCATGAACAATTTTTTACGATCAAAGGAGTATTGGTCTGTGGTGGAAATTGGATTTGTAGAACCTGGAGTGGGAGATACTCTGTCAATGGCAGAGAAGAAGACATTGGAAGAATTGAAATTAAAAGATCTCAAAGTCAAGAACTACCTGTTCCAGTCCATTGACAAAACAATACTAAAGACAATCACACAAAAGGACACAGCCAAGCAGTTGTGGGACTCTATGAAGACCAAATTCCAAGGGAATGCACGAGTACAACGTGCCCAATTGCAAATTCATCGCAGAAACTTTGAAGTATTGGAAATGAAATTGGGAGAGTCAGTAGTTGATTACTTTGCCAGGGTACTGGTTGTGGCAAATAATATGAGAAATCTGGGTGAAGATATGCCAGACATGAAAATTGTAGAGAAAATTCTTCGAACACTGACTGAGAACTTCAACTACATTGTATGCTCCATAGAAGAGTCGAAGGACATCAACAAACTCACAGTGGATGAGCTGCAAAGCTCACTGATTGTACACGAGCAGAAGTTCAGAAGGAACAGAGAAGAAGAGCAAGCCTTGCGTATCTATGATGACAGATATGGAAGAAGAGGCAGAGGAAGAGGGAGCTTTAGAGGAAGAATCAGTGGAAGAACATCACAAGCATTCAATAGAGCCACAATAGAATGCTTTAGATGCCACAGGCTTGGACACTTTCAGTATGAATGTCCAAGCTCAAATAAGGAAGTAAACTATGCAGAAATGCAAAATGAAGAAGACCTGGTGCTGATGACTCATGTTGAACCACACAAAGGCAAACGCAGACATAATTCAGAAGATATGGTGCTAATGATGCAAGATGTGGAGGAGCACAAAGATAGAAGGAACACATCTTGGTTCCTAGACTCTGGTTGTTCAAACCATATGTGTGGAGATCAAGGTTTGTTCACACACATTGACAAGAATTTTCATCATTCTGTCAAGCTGGGAAACAACAACAGAATGAGAGTGGTTGGGAAAGGAATCATAAAGTTGTTGATTAATGGATTAGGCTATGTAATCCAAGAAGTGTATTATGTACCCGAATTGAGCAACAACCTTCTGAGCTTGGGACAACTGCAAGAAAGTGGATTGGCTATACTAATTCATGGGGGAATATGCAAGATATACCATCCAATAAGAGGCCTGATTATACAGACCAAAATGAGTGCCAACCGCATGTTCATACTGCAGGCTCAACATCAAGAAAGAGGTGTTAACCTCGCATGCAATCTGACAATGGGTCAAGAACTCACACAGCTATGGCATAGGAGGTATGGCCACCTGAGTGAGAAAGGATTGCAGACATTGGTAGATAAGAAAATGGTTCATGGACTTCCCAAACTTCAACAAGGAATTCCAGTATGCACTGATTGCATTGAAGGCAAGCATCACAGAGACATAATACCAAAGGAATCCACCTGGAGAGCAACCCAACAACTGGAGCTGATACATGCAGATATCTGCGGCCCCATTTCACCTGTATCAATAGGGGGAAAGAGGTATGTGTTATGCTTAATTGATGATTTTAGTCGTAAAGCTTGGGCTTATCTGTTGGTTGAAAAAAGGGAGGCATTACAGTGCTTTAAGCAGTTCAAGACCTTGGTTGAAAAAGAGAAAGAACCCCTGTCCATTAAGTGTTTGAGGACAGATAGGGGAGGTGAATTCACCTCAAATGAATTCATTGATTTCTGCCTAAACAATGGAATCCGTAGACAATTAACAGCAGCATTTACACCCCAACAAAATGGGGTAGCTGAAAGGAAGAACCGAACTGTGATGAACATGGTCAGATGCATGTTGATTAATAAAAAGGTGCCAAAGGAGTTCTGGGCAGAAGCAGTAAACTGGACGTTCCACATTCTCAATAGGTGCCCAACAGTAGCAGTTGAGGGAGTAACACCCCAGGAAGCATGGAGTGGGATGAAACCTGCAGTAGATCACTTTCGCATATTTGGATGCATTGCTCACGCACACATCCCATATGCCAGGAGAGGAAAGCTGGACAGTAGAAGCACTATGTGTGTGCTGATGGGAGTTAGCAAGGAGACCAAAGGATACAGGTTATATGATCCAAAAACAAAAAGGATCATGGTCAGTAGAGACATAATATTTGAAGAAGATAAGGAGTGGGATTGGGATACACAATATCCCGAGAACAGTCATATGGATCTGGAGTGGGGAGAGAGTGAAAACAGGAGTGAAAGTGGAGTGAATGGAAGTGAGGCAACTGAAGGGAATGCAGTAGATGGGATGAATGAAGTGAGCAGAGGGAGTGATGATAATGTGAGTGAAGGAAGAGAAATGAATGAGCTGAGTGAGATACAAAGTGGAGAAGCAGGGGAACTTAACCCCAACATGAGTGTTCAACAGACTGAACATGACAGTGGAGAGATTGGTGTTGACACTGGGGACAGTAGCATGGGTGAAGTAAATGGAAGAAGAGCAGTTCACACCCCTGCATGGATGACAGACTACGTGCATGGGGATGAACTGAGTGAAGATGAGGTCTATATGACTCAATCAGTCACAGCAGAGGATCCATTCTCTTTTGAGGAAGCAGTAAAAGAAAAGAAATGGAGGCAAGCCATGAATGATGAGATTGCCTCCATTGAGAAAAATGGAACATGGACATTGACAGAACTCCCTGCAGAAGCAAAGAAGATTGGGGTTAAATGGTTGTATAAAACCAAATACAATGAGCATGGAGAGATTGACAAGCATAAGGCTCGGCTGGTCGCAAAGGGGTACACTCAGGAATATGGCATTGATTTTACAGAAGTATTCGCACCTGTGGCAAGACTAGATACAGTGCGAATGATCATAGCACTTGCAGCTCACAAAGGATGGAAAATTAAACAACTGGACGTCAAGTCAGCATTCCTACATGGTGAATTACAAGAGAATGTCTATGTTGAGCAACCTAAGGGCTATGAGAAGGCTGGGAAGGAGCACATGGTCTACAAATTGCACAAGGCCCTATATGGATTAAAACAAGCACCTAGGGCTTGGTTTAATCGCATTGAAACACACTTCCTTACTACTGGCTTCCAGAAGTGCGAGAGTGAACAAACCTTGTTCACCAAGAGAAGCAACAATGGAAAAATAATAATCGTGAGCATATACGTTGATGACCTGATCTTCACAGGGAATGATGATGAGATGCTGTCAGAATTCAAAAGGTCTATGCTCCAAGAGTTCGACATGTCTGATTTGGGACATATGCGATATTTTCTGGGTATAGAAGTAACGCAAGGAGACAATGGGGTATTCATATGCCAGCGTAAGTATGCATTGGAAATCCTAGGGAGGTTTGGGATGTTGGAGAGCAAAGAAGTAAGCAGTCCAGTTGCCCCAGGATCTAAAGTCAGCAAAGACATGGATGGAACACCTGTAGATGGCATGAGGTTCAAGCAACTGGTAGGCAGTCTTATATACCTCACTGCTACGAGGCCAGATATAATGTTTGCTACCAGTATTGTGAGTAGATACATGGCAAGACCCACAGAACTCCACTTACAAGCAGCAAAGAGGATCCTTAGATATCTGAGAGGAACCTCAAGCTATGGCATATATTACAGGAGAGGCACTGATGGTGATTTAATGGCCTACACTGACAGCGATTATGCTGGAGATACTGAAGATCGAAAGAGCACTAGTGGGTATGTGTTCTTGCTTAGCTCGGGTGCAATAGCATGGGGATCAAAGAAACAACCCATTGTTACTTTGTCATCCACAGAAGCAGAATTTGTGGCTGCAACAGTTTGTGCATGCCAAGCAATTTGGATGAGAAGAGTGTTAAAGGAGCTGGGGCAGAGTGATGAGAAGTGCATATTGATTCACTGTGATAATAGCTCAACTATTAAGCTCTCAAAGAACCCTGTGCTACATGGTAGAACTAAACACATTGATGTGAGGTATCATTTTTTACGTAATCTCTCTAATGCAGGATCTATTGCTTTGATCAAATGTGGAAGTGAAGACCAAACAGCAGACATTATGACAAAGGCCCTGAAAGCTGAATCTTTTCATAAACTTCGAAGGGCACTAGGAGTGTGTGACATTGCAGATGTAAGCTAATTGTTCTCAGAACATTCAGCTTAAGGGAGGGATTGAAGGAGTCTAAGAAAGAAGTCTGACGTAGTCATGCTGACGTGGACATTTAACTGAATTGTAGTTATCTGTTATCTGTTATAATTCTGTTTGTGAATTGATGAAATGATCACAATCTGTAGTAATCTGTTTTCAGTTAGTTTCCTTGGTTATCAGTTTCTTGTATCTTGAATCAAAGGCATTATATAAGCCAATTCTCAAGTATCAATAAGATAAGCTTCAAGAATACATTTTAGAATCCTGCACTCTTCTCTTTAATCTGAACAGTATAAGTTCACACAGCCTTGATACGGCCATCGTCAGAGCTTTGAATCTTAAACTCAACCTTTTTGTAGTCCCAAAGGTTTTCTCCACCACCATATCCAGCTCTGGATCTTTGGAATGGGTTTCCACCAGGAGCAGTGACATTAACAGCCCTGGTACGGCCATCGTCAGAGGTTTCAGTCTCAAACTCAACCTCTTCGCCTTCTCTAAGCATGCGAAACCCTTCAGATTGAATGGAAGTTTGGCTAACTAATAGATCATTACCGCCATCATCTGGGGTTATGAAACCAAAACCTTTTACGACTTTGAACATTTTCACCTTCCCTGTTTGCCTCTGATCGCTCATGGTGTTTTCTTGAAAACGAAAACCCTAATCTTGAAAGAGAGAAACAGGAAAAGGGGTGTAGTTTTTTAGGGTGTAGGTTTAGGCATATTTATACAAGCGGGGATGCGAGTGGCACGTCGGATTCTTGTCTGGGGAATAACAAGGAGACGGCTGGTGAAGGAGAGATCAAATGGCTAGATGGATTTGTGGCCGCTTGATTAAAAATAAGAAGAAGAATTTGTGGGCTAAGTTGGGAGTAGCGATGAGATAATTTATTAGAGGTATCTTTGTCAATTTGTGTCAAATGTATTTGTTTTATTCGGTATTTGAGGTAGGGTTTAGAGTTCGGGCTGATTTGGAGTCTAATTGCAGTTTTTTTTTTAAGTATTTTTCGTGTTTAAATATATTAAAATGATAATTTTTTATTTTTAAAAAATAATTTTTGATATCAGCACATTAAAATGATCTAAAGATACTAAAATATATTTGTTTAAAATACAAAAAAAATATATTCAAATTTGAGCGAAAAGCTGATGAGATCGCTAGCTAATTGTAAAGTACTTTTTAACTAATTGAAATATGTTTTAACTAATTAAAAAAAAAGGAATCTCATTAGGAGTTGACAAATGTGTGAATTGTTTATATTTAATCCCACTAGCTTTATATAAAAACTAGTCATATTGCTGCAGCGTTGCCATGGCATTTATCGTGTATACAATGTGACATAATAAAATCCATAACAATAAATTTATATTATATAATTAACATAAAGTTATACACCGGTAATATAATACGTACATTTTTAGGTGGATTTTGTTGCATAGCGCAAGTTACATATTTTGAATGTAGACACCTGCATTACAAAAGAGCACAAACTATATATACTTGTGGATCATTGCAAAATAGAGGGCTATTGATATGAAAAACAAAGCTAAAACCCTCGTCAAAATGAGAAATTTCATCCTCTTTGCTAATTCAAAGGTGATGGCAGGAAGAAGCCAAAACAGTGAAATTTCATCCTCTTCGATTGTAATAACCCATCAACAGTGAAATTTCATCCTCTTCGAGTGTAATAACCCATCAACAATCTGTTATAGTTTTATCTACTCTACCCACCAAGTAAGCTTTTGTTCACCTGGTATTTACAAATCTCGTAGCCATGCGCCCCGAGAGCTTCTCCTCTTCTCTGTCATTCTCACACACAAAACCTTACACTTTCCATTCAATTATTATTCACCACGACCACCAATAAGGTTGCAGATCGTTGATAAGCTGTCATCGCCATTATTACTAAATACTTAGCTCAGATTAGAACATCGAACTTAGCATCGAAATTTTCGATTAACAATGTTTGATCTACTTTTTTAATCTGTAATTTCCTTCAAACTTTTTAATCGTGGTTTTTTTCTTGTCCATTATACACAATTTTCTTGTACTTTCACTATACGTTAAACTCATATTTATACTTAGTATTGATGCTATTACATTACTAAACTAATCGTTATTATTTATTACCTACATGTCGAGTTCTTTCGAGTAAATTTATTTAAGCGCAACAGGAAGATACCCATTATGGAAAGAAGCCCAGATGTAGTAATAACAAATAGCAAGTTCAGAGCAAATGACCTCCTAAACCATTCATATTGGAAAACAAGCATGAGTCATCTTGAGACTATTATATGGAAAAAAATAACATAACAAAGCTTTCCCAATTCAAGTATCTTAATATATAAAACCTCTAGATGAAAAACAATTATGCAAAATAAAACTCGGACTGATGGCGGATTCCCTATTTGTTTTTTCTCAAATCCCAACTGCTTGAAATTCAGGTGTCATGGAAGCATCAAATCCCACTCCAAAACTCCCAAAGGTCGACTTGCACCTATCAGTCTCGGGACTCGAATATGTTGTGCTATGATTACATTCTGGTTTTCATGAATGTTTAGTTGTGGAAACTTGTCCTGTAAATTAGCTGCATCCAATTCCATGTCATTTGAAATTTCGAGTGGGAGGCGAACTGGATTTTGCAGTGTTCCAATCACTCAGTGGCTAGACGTTTGGCGTAATGCTTGGCCTCCTCGTACTGAAGCCCGAAGGGTGAGCTTCAGTGGTTAAGAGCATCACAGAAAGAAGAGTACCGATAAATGCTAAAAATATCCAATCTTTCACCCTAAAAAATCACCCTCAAATAAACCTTAATTCTCCCTAAAAACCCACTAAAATTCTTTCTCAAAATCCAAAATTGAACCAGACTCATTTCAATTCTCCCATCAAGAACCGTAAAAACAACAAAATCAAGAAAAAAATTACATACCTATTCTTTTTGTATAGTTGATGAGCCTCATCAAACCCTTCATCATCAATCCCGCTCAACACCTCACACCTTCTCCTTCGATTTTCTCTCCCTCTCTCTCCTGGCCCTCACCATATGAGAATAAGCTCATCAAACCCTTATTGAGCCTGTCCGCGCTCCAAAGAGAAGGAGTTAAAACAGAAGCAGAGAATAAAGTGCAAAACCGAAAAGAAAAGATGGAAAAGATATTAACGGGGCACAGAGAATGGAGGAAAAACCGAGCGACTCCTAAAAATACAATCAAACAGGCAAGCTCAATAAGGGTAGAAGCGCCCTTACATCTGCTCCGATCCACGGTGTTTACTTGAGGAGAGCTACAGGGAATCGGGCACGCGGTTTATTTGTCTGTGTAATACCCAAGGGAATATCATCAGGAGTTGACAAATGTGTGAATTGTTTAGATTTAATGCCACTAGTTTTGTTTTATATAAAAATACCGATCATCAATGGTTGATGATAAAAATAATTATTTTCCGCCCAGCAGTTTAGTCAAATTAATAAGATATTACAGTTTAAGGATCCGACAGTCATGCAAGCAACACGGAGGACCTAAGAAAAGCCAACTATTGAAGCTGTGTCATCAGTGACGTGGATTAATGATTTTCGTGCGAATTTTATTTAGAAAAAATAACCATAAACCTGCTATCCGCCGCTAGAATTAAATCTTTTTTTTTTATGTTTAGTTTTAAAATATATAATTTTTTGTTTTATATTTTGGTTTTTATTTTTTTAGTTTAGTTTTGATCTTTGATTTTTTTGGTATTTCTAAAATAGCTTTTAATTTTTTATTTGTATCTATACACCTTTACTATTAATTTAGATTTTTAATATTAATTTTAATTTGTGTTAAATACAACTTGCATTTAAAAATATAGTAAGTTTAGTTTGGCAGTGTAAAATGAGAATGAAATTCTCTATTATGCATGTATATTATAAAAAGCATGTGCAATATCCTCAATAGCTCTGTATTAAACTGTTGATTTTTGTCCTAGTAGAGGGTATTATAGTTATTTTACTGTATCCAGAAACATTAAAAATCTTAAATACCCCTGGATCCATGACTAAAATCACTGTTCAACGAGGGGTAAAATAACAATTTAACCATTACAGTCCACGGTTAATTCCGGAGATTAGTCGTGGTGTACTTAAGCTGATTCGGACACCCCGGTTATTAAAAATATATATATAAGTGAGAAAAAAACATAAAAAAATGGGTCTAGAAATTAGTTGTGGTGTGCGTAAGCTGGTCTGAACACCCGGATTAAAAAAAACATGTATAAATGGAAAAAAATGTGTAAAAATAGGTCTACAGATTAGTTATGGTCCGCTTAAGCTGGCAAAACAACCCAATTATCTATAAAAAATGTATAAGTGGGAAAAAAATGTAAAAAAAAAAAGATATGAAAATTATTCATGGTGCGCGTAAACTAGTCTAGATACTCTGGTTATCTAAAAATAAATAAATAAATAAATATATATATATATATATAAATGAAAAAAATAGGAAAAAAATGAATAAGTGGGAGAGCACTCTAGCAATCTACAATGTTATACGAGGGAGCTACAGTGCTTTCCCCACATCATTTCAAAAAAAAAAATGGATCCGAGGATAAGTCATGGTGAGCGGAAGCTGGCTTGGACACCTTAATTATAAAAAAAATATATAAGTAAAAAAAATATAAAAAGAAAGTGGGTCAAGAGATTAGTCGTGGTGTACTCAAATTAGCTATGATACCCTGATTATAAAAAAACAAAAAAAATATATAAGTGGGAAAAGAAAATGTAAAAAAAAAAATGGATTCAGAGAGTAGTCGTGACCCGCGTAAGCTGACTCGGATAATCCGGTTATAAAAAAACAAAAAAATATATAAATGGGGGAAAAAATAAACTAGGGAATTAGTCGTGATGCACATAAATTATCCAGATATTCTAATATATATATATATATATATATAAAAGTGAAAAAAATACTACCTGGAAAGCACTGTAGAGTGTCATGTGAGGAGAGATGAAGTGCTTTCCCCTGGACCTGTTTGGGAGAGCTGTTGTGGTAGCTTTTCAAAGTGCTTTTCATATTGAAATATATCAAATTGATATTTTTTTTTATTTTTTAAAAATTATTTTTAACATAAACATATTAAAATAATTTAAAAACACTAAAATATATTTATTTAAAATAAAAAAATTGATTTTTTTGAAAACTACATTTGAAACGCGGTTCGAAACGGGTATTTATATATATAACTAGCTGCTATGCCGCGGAATGAAGTGGGGGCTATTTCCTCTTTTTTTTTTGGGTGCTTATAGTTATATTTTATTAAATTTTTCTTCAGCTCATTTTAAAAAATAAAGATAAATAGAAATCAGATCACTATTTATGTTTTTTTTATGGACCTAAAACTCGTTGAAAGGTTGTTCTATCTTAGTTCATAGTGTCAGTACGAGAAGTTTCCAGCGTTTTCCTTTTCTGTTTTCTCATTTATTAAGTTGTAATATTGTTTTTTAAAAGATATATATTTTTTTGAAATATATTTATAAGTAGTCTATATTTTTGAAGTTTACTTGATCAAATTGAATAGAGAAGTGTATATATATATATATATATTTGCAACTTAGTTTTAACTTTCTTTTAGAATTCTGATATTTTATTTAATTTCACCTAATATAATTATTTGATTGTATGGTAATTGTCACCTCTTTACTAGTTAAGTTACAAATATCCCATTCAATTTCTCAAAGGAAAGGAAATTTAACTGGTAATATGAAGGTAGATTTGGCCATCGTCTTAAAAGCTAAAAGAGATCACGGTTTTGAACAGTGTTTTTGCATTGTTCACCTAGACTCAGATCATCGTGGACGATAACATTATCTTAAAAGCTAAAAGAGATCACGGTTTTGAACAGTGTTTTTCACTTGTTCACCTAGACTCAGATCATCGTGGACGGTAACATATAAATATATATTTATCATTTCAATAATAAGAAGGAACGTGTCGCCCGAGTGGTTAGAGCGCGCCTCCGCTGGCGGGCCCGGAGTTCGAACCTCTCTAGCTACAAAATTTTGGAATAATGAAATTATATAATAATATTATAATTATTTGTGTCCAACGATTAACCAAAGAAGTATTGCGGCCGAGTGGTTACGGAGGCTCTTTCCAAGCATAGGCGCGGGAGTTCGAAACTCTGTGATGGTGATTTTGTTCCATGAACAGTCAAATATTGTTCATAACTCTTACAAGTTTTTATATTTTCAGGTTTTTTTTTCATAACAAGGTCATCTATGCGCATCACAATAAATCTCTGAACTTATTTTTTTTTCAATTTTCATTGTTCATTACTGTTTGACAATGTGCTTTTCCTTTTTTTTTTTCGGGCTTCCTTCTTTTTTGAGATCGTGTTGTCCGGATCAATTTATACGCACCACAATTTTTTTTTATAACTGGAGTAACTTACACCCACCACGAATAATCCTTGGAACCATTTTTTTATATTTTTCTTCTCATTAATAATTTTTTTATAATTAAAATGTCCAGACCAGCTTACATGCACCATGACTATTATTTTATAGATAATAAAAGGAGATCGCAATTTCAAACATAAATTAACAATGATTTGAACTGTGGTTTTAGTTATTCATTACTATTTGAAAAAGGTAATTTGAACTATGGTTTTGGTGTGATATGGCAGTAAGGTTTGAGAACGCATTTGTTTTAAAATCTAATGATAGTTTTTTTGTTTTGTCATTTATTTTGTTTTTAGGTGCTTTTTTGTTAATATTTTTAGGCGTTAAATTTTTTAATTATTATAGATAAGACATTCAAAATATGATATCTATCATATAACACGTGGTATATCTATTACAACTTCTAGATTTTATTATATATGGGTTTTTTTCATTTACGACTTTATACTTTTAATTTTGTTACTTATATTATTTCAGATCTAATATTACTGGGGGAAAAGGCAACTCATAAAAAACAGGTAGACAAATTTACCTAGGTTATCTACAATTAAAAATCATTTTAACATATTTTATCCATTACAATTTTACTAATTGAATATTAAAATAACTAATTATAGCACACACAAAATTTAAGTTTATTTCTTAAAAAAATAACGATACTTTTATGTATAATATTTCAAATCTAATATTACTGAAAAATCAACTCATAAAAAAATAGATAGACAAATTTACCTAGGTTATCTACAATTAAAAAATATACAAATCACTTCTCATTTCAATCATATTGTTCCTTTTAAGCAGAAAAAAACTCATTTTTCTAACATGTTTTATCTATTACAATTTGACTAATTAAATATTAAAATAACTAATTAAATCACGTAAAAAATTAATTATTTTTCTACATAGAAAAAAGCCTAGCGCAACGCTGAGCAAATAAACTCGCTCGTCTTACTAAAATAGAACTTTGATTTTTTTTTTATCTTAGAATATTTAGTTTTTTTTATTATCGTAAGTATTCGGGTCAGCTTATACTTAACTCAATTAATTTTACGAGCCTTAAAGTTAACGATTAAATAAACTTCTCTTTATCATCATATTAGTAACTACAAAACTCAAACCTGAGACTACAGAGAAAACAAACACTACCAATTACATGATATTTAGTTCTTGATTTGCAGGCCAAGTGCACAACTTTGTTTTTTCCTCCATATTCTCGGCTAGAATCGACACTAAATTCCGAAGTCATACATGATTCTCATGTACTAGAAACTTTGCCATTAGTTTAAGTGGAGTTTGAAAAAAATCTGGCCTCAAAATTCTTGACGATCACAATTTGTATATTCCATTCTCTGACAGAAACCAATAGCTCATAGCCAGTTCCATCGTCACCTCGAAAGTCTTGACACCATTTAGTCAGTTTCAGAATTTGTATACAGTCTGATCACAGCTTTCTGTTTTTCCCTTATATTCCTATCAGGATATGCTGAATCAACTTTCCTTTTTAATCGTGTCAAGGCTGGCCAATCACTTACCAAACCTTTAAAAGAAGAGTTTCTTGAAGTATTTTTTGGCAAATCAACCACGTAAATAATTAAACTTAAACTACCAGTCAAGTAACGAACTATATATATATATATAGCAAGTGAAATGAATCCCAGATGACAGGTGCTGCTGGCATGTCTGTCAATTGTATCATGTAGTTGATTGGTTATATTCGAAGCATATCATCTTCCACACAAAGCTCACACGTTGCAATGATCCATAATCTGGTGTGCAGAAGTGGTCACCTGCAAGCAACAGAACACGACAGCGCATGAGAGGAGGAATGGCAACAAAAATCTCTTTCAAATTCAATACCCGAAATGCAATAACAATTGTAAGATTCCTGTTTGATTACCCAGGTTGCTCGAACACCAATGAATCTGTGTTTCAGATAAGGTTCTTATAGAGTTAGATAAGGCTTCAGTTTTGACCAAAAGATTGACCATAGAAAACCCAAAAAGTCTTGTTCAGTTGTCTACTGTGTGCCTGACTTTTTTAGTATTGAAAGGTTACCTCTTTGAAATTCTAATAGTGTGCATGACTGTAACATGGATCAATGAACTGGGTTTTATATTATTTTCGCGTTTAAAATTAGAAGCCTGATTTGCTGTTCTTCCTCGAGCTTTCGTTTAAACTAACACGAAAATATAATGCTGTTGAAACCAAGAAAAGCACCAGAATAAGAAAAGTACTAACAGGAACAACACAATTGAATATACTGAAACTATTCGAATTCGAATTCTTTCATGATGGTTTTAGGGTCTACATCCTCGAACACACGGCTCAAATCCTAACATCCCAGCATTTGAGATGCTGCTCAAGGGAGGAGGGGGATCTCTGAGTTCAAATTCATGATAGATCATGAAGATAATTCGAAAATGTGGGGTACAATAGAGCCTGTATTTATTCGAATTCGGGTGTATCACGGCAGTTTACGTGATGTGGAAAGATAGGATAGGATTCGTATGTCGATTTTTATTTTTTTACTTTAATATATTAAAACTATAAATAGATAAATAAAAAGGATAATGGCTTATCAAATTATAAATAAATTATATGTCCATTTCTACAAAGTACAAACTAGTTCTGTCTTTCAGCTGTTTTATCTCCTCTGTTTTCAGCCAAAAACATCGAGACACAACAAGAAGAACAGAGCTCAACACCCATTTTCATACAGCTTAATCACTATCGTTACATACGCACACTATGGAAATCTGAAAAGGACAAAAAAAACTACCAACACTGGTCGGTCTCCCATTTCCTGCTGGTATAACCTGAAGCAGCTGCCATTGTTGCTGACCTCATAGAAGAAGACCCAAAAGGCCCACGGTTTCTATAAAGATCTCTATCATAATTTTCACGTTTATCAGGGTCCGATAATGTTGAATACGCTGCCTGGATTTGGATGAACTCCCTGGCTGACATTTCTTTTTGATTCATAGACACAACATCAGGGTGGCAAGTTCTTGCTAGTTTTCTATAAGCAGCCTTTATTTCACCGCCAGTAGCACTCGTTGGAAGCCCTAGTACTTCATAGAACGAGGAAGTTGTCGCCATTGAGTCAATGCCCCCTTTGGTGATCTCTTGCCTTGTGAACTTATAGTAAGAGATGCTACGGGTGGATATGAATCGTGGAAGGTTTATTTCAGGGTGATCTGGGGAAATGGAGTGGCAGAAGTTGCAGGCATGAAAGGATTGGATAGAGGGATTTTGGGACGGCTGAAATGAGGGGATGCGACGGTCTATATAGAGAAGCTATGAGGATTTAACCAGGTTTTCTGGTTTATTTTTCCATTTATGGCTGACATTTATTGTCTTGGAATGCTTATCCATAGGATCCTGTCTTGTGCTGACTCAGCTTTACTGTTTTTATGGATAAGCCCTCCGCTCCACCGCATTAGTGCAGGACAAACCATGTTCCCCGCCAACGAATGGAAGTTCTGGCTAGCGGGATTCAATGTTCTGTAGATCTAGCAATAAACAGAAGAGGATTTTATTACTTTTCGATGCTGGATATGACTCATCGATTGTCACTTTTAGCTGTTCATTGTGGGGCCATATGTTATGTCATTTCATAGCAAGGAAAATTAATCATGATTTGTTTTTGATAAATGCAAATCAAGAAACTTAGAAAAACAAAATCCCATGTGATTTCACTGTTAAATTACTTTAATATGCACTTTTCCTTAGTATAGTTATTAAATTATTTTGTCCTTTGCATTTGTGTTTAGTAATGTGATATGATATTTCTTTAAAATATTTTTGAATTGAAAATATATTAAAAATATTTTTTTAACAAGAAATTTAACGTCTAGATAAGCCCATCAACTTTTAGAAATTCATTTCATTTACGGTGTTAAAAAGTTTAGTCCAAAATTGAAAATAAACCATTTCTACTTGCTTGTCTAATTTATAAGGAAATAGCTAATTAGTCTGCCTGCAATCTGCCATGTTTAGGAATATACAATATAACTTCCGACAATCCACCGGATTTCGCTCTCTTGGTTTCCCTCTATCCATCTTTCAAGGCTTTTGTTTCTACTCCCGTGATGGTCGACCCAAAATTGACTGGACCCATTTCAACTCGACTCGAGTTCTGCTCCTCCATGATCATGGCATCATCTGGTAATTAATCATTTCGACACTTTAACGAAATAAATGATTTTTTGTTACTTTAAGCAAGACCCTTGGAGTGAAACTGTCCAAGTTAAAAACTTTGAGGTTCTCTTGTTATTAATGAACTGTAAAGATCAAGTATCTTCTGTGAACTGAACAATCTAGGTGGATTCCTGATAGGCAGTATGCCCACCACGGTGCTGAATAGATTAAACTAAATTCATTGGATTGAGGATCTTTTGCCATCATTCCAAATAATAACAACAATGGAGATATTGTGAGAGGTTTTGATATAGGCACTGGAGCTAACTCCCCCCTTCTTGGGTTATTTGTGGTGCTTATAATTTGTTGGATAATAATTTGTGATTTTGTTGCAGATGTGATATATCAGAACTAATTGAAATTAGGAAGGTTACAAATTGTCAGGACACCCTTTCAATTGAAGATACAAACTGTAGGGTGTCAGTAAATGGAAAAAGCAAAATGGTTGGAAGTGGGAGTGTGGTTGAGGAGGCAGAACCCTTGCCCTTATCTTCTTTTGTTCTCCCATCGGATGCAAATAAGTTGTATTCTGGGCCACCTGTACTTCTTGGAGTAGTCAGAGATGGTGAGAAGTTGGACTTCTGCATGTGTAATCCCCCATTTTTTATGGCCATGGTGGAAGCAGGACTGAATCCCAAAACCTCTTTTGCCGGGACTCCCGAGGAGATGGTTTGCCCTGGTGGAGAGAAGGCCTTTATCACCCATATCATTGAAGGTAGTGTAGTGTTGAAGGAGTCATCTTGGTGCTTTCTCATCAATCACTCTGTTTTATTCATACCCAACTTGTCCATGTCCTCTGTTCCGAAACATTAGTCTTTATGTTTACATGTTGTTAGAAGGTGGTTTACTTCAATACTTAGAAGGAAAACAAACATCAAATTCCTTACCTCAAAGCTTCGTGATGTTGGAGTCACCATGGTAAAGATTATTGAATTTGTCTAAGGGCAAACATGTCGGCGGGGGCTCGCTTGTTTTTTTTGTGCCTCCTTGCAGGAAAGTAATATTTCTGTGTCCTTACATGTAGTAAAATCTCATTTTACTAGATCACTGCCTCAAATGATC
Source organism: Salix exigua (assembly GCA_032356905.1). Classification (NCBI taxonomy): domain Eukaryota; kingdom Viridiplantae; phylum Streptophyta; class Magnoliopsida; order Malpighiales; family Salicaceae; genus Salix; species Salix exigua. The sequence continues at coordinate 10,925,267 of CM063596.1, read as the reverse complement.
AGTGCAAAACAATCCTGAGGAATGAAGCAAAACATCCTGATGGAGCTGCCACTCGCAGCCCTTTGGAGGAGGCATCCAACAGCTCAAGTTATTTGCAATCTCCTTCAAATAACTTATCTTTTTCGCATTTTGGCATGCTCGCTTGGCTTGAATAGAGAAGGTGTATATTATTGAAATCTATACGACTGCGTTATGTCTTGGCATATTTTGGTCAAAGCATCATTACACCTTAGAGATAACCCAGTTCCAGGTTCCAGCATAGTGATATACTCTTTTTTGTATCTTTCTGTCATATATACAGCCACGGATGAGAGAAGTGATCTCGCTAATTCGAATATATTTACTGACATAAATTAGTCTGCAGATCCTACCTCTGTATTTTGTTGAATTGGTGTTTGCTGGATCAAAGTTTTTATGACTGCTATGTTGAGTTCTTGGGCAATTTTTGGCACGATTATTCTAATTGATAATCCAAAAACTGGAGGAAACTCTGAGATATAAACTTCATCTTGATATGACCACTCTCAGTTGAATTTGGTCAATTTCAGCCATGTATAGTCATTTAGAGATTTTATGAACTTGGTATCTCTAATGTATGGTTTCTTGACAAGGTGCTTAATGGTGAGAGTTAGTTCCTATCTCTATAGTTCATAAGTTCATACAACTGAATTTATGCCTTATGGGCAATGAACAAGATGGACAGGAACTAAACCTTCATTACGCAACCAATCTTTAATAATTTCAATGACGGTAGTCTATTGAGAGGAGCAGTAAAAAAAAAGAGGTGCAACTTCATCAAATCTCTAAAAACTCGTGCATGGCTGAATCAGACCGAAATTAGTTCCATTAGGAAGTCATCCATGCTAGAATATTCATGAAAAGTTCTCTTACAGTTTCAGTTTGAGCAAGAACATGGGATGATAACAAATAGAGCAAACCTGCTTCACATGTCAACCAACAACACGTTGTAGGGTAAAGTAGTGGTTTCCATGATAGTTTGTTTTCCTTTCCGATTTGAAAACTCTTTTTTTTTGGGTAATAGATTTGAATACTCTTTAACTTTCATCATATTATAAAGTAGTTGTCTACATGTGAAGTTGTGATTGGGCAGCACAACCGTACACACAAACCCTTTATACATCACAAGACAAACGAACAGTTTACTCCGGTAAGGACAATGGAGTAAATTTCATCCACCCAGAAATCAATTACAAGAGTTGATGACTTGTAATGAAACTCCATAAAACGGAACAAGAACTCAAGAAAAATATAAAACATTTAAGCCTTCCCCTCGACCCTTGCCTGTGTCAATCCAACACAGGCATCAACGAAATCCTCATCAATAAAATCCGTGGAGAAGATCTGCAACTTATCAGCACAGCCCTTTGAGAAACACTGTGTTATGAACAACCTGGCATATCCATGGATGCGGTTAGTCACAGGTTTAACACATACAATTGGGTTATCTGCTTGTGGTGTAACAGTATTCTCCACTCTGTAAAAGTATTTTCTCGACACAACCGGTGGCTGTTCACTCAAATACTTCATGTTGCTTTCAAATTTTGTTGATGGCAAATCTGTGTCAATCCAATTATCTTTCAAATATCCGGCACTCCATAACGGGCTTCCATGTTTCGGAGCTGGTGATTTCCTTGGCTTCCATACACAGATTACCCTCTTCGGTAACAATTCTGCAATTGTTTTGCCAAAAACACTATTGTCCTGATGGATCAGATATTCTCCAAGTTGTTCCTCCAAGAACTTGTCAAACTCTGGAGGATCCTCATGGCCAAACTCCGTCCTGATCTCAAAAATTACGATCTCAGACTTAGTTTCTGACAAAAATCTCTTGAGGTCTCGAATAACAACATCAACACTGTACGTGGTCAGGATTCCATGGCAGACCCGGTGATCTTCCTGAACCCGAATATCAAAAACTCTGGTGCCTACACAAAGCTGACGGTAGATGGGCAAGGACTGACATTGAGCGAAAGGACGAGTGATCAATGGGATGCCAATCCTATTGGTAGCAGAATCATGGGTTCCAGGCCATACAATTTGGTTAATGTGAAGTTTCTCAGGGTCGAACTCAGCCATCCAATTCTTCCTGTCTGATGGACGATAATCAGAACCTGGATATGTTTCTCCAGAGCTTTCCTCAAGATCAACCAAAACCTTCTTCTGTATTGAGATTTCTTTACGCCTTTCAATCTGTTTAGAGACCTGAGAACCCATTTCTCTATGCCAGAGATGATGATTATGATGAAGAAGAATTGTTGGAGTTATGTCAGGCTTTATTGCGCAGGAAAAGAATTGGTCTGTGGGTTTTATTGCACAACATTGTAACGTCAATTGGATGTAATAACCATACAGCTAAGACTTCTGAGAATATAAAAACAGACCAGAATATTAGTTATTTGCTTCCATTAATTTTTTTTTATCTCAAACCTTGTTTATGACAAGGACATGCCTTGTTGTCTTCGATTTAGTTGCTTGCATTATTGGTGTAGAGCTATAATCGAGAAAGTGTTCCCCTTGTTGGTTCTGTTCCTTCTATACATACACTATTTTAGTTTTAATCGAGTAGAGCAGAACAGAGCATAATGATGAGATTTAAATTTGTGATCCCAAGTCAAGAAAATAGTATCATCAAAATATTTGAGTTATAAAAATATAATTTTGTATCAATCTGTTGGTTCTACACAGCTTTCCCCCCTCCTCTATGCGAAATCTATTCTAAATCCACCAGGGTAATAAAGGTTTTGCCCTTGATAAGCTACCACATGGCAGCAAAAACCACAGTTCCTTAAACCTGGCTTAATCATCCATATAAACCTTATAAAATATGGTTCAATCACTAAACATGATTAGGGATTTAATCGGGTCCATAATTGAAGGTGATTGTCCTCTTCCATGAACTTTATAAAAGAAGAAAGGAGTGGGCCATCTCTTAATAGAAATTTTTTCTAGGAAATCGCTCTCTAGTCTGAATACAGATGCAAAATCAAGGACTGTAATCGGTCAGTGTTTGAAGCAATGACAAGCTTATAGCTCATATTATCAGCAACAATAATTATTAATTAGACGCAATATCAACCTTATTGTTTGAAAATCTTGGTTTTTCTTTTTTCATTTTTTTTTTGATGTGAAAAGTAAATTTTTTTAAATAAAGAAATATTTTTAATGTATGTTTAAATAAAACAATTCTGAAAATTAACGACAACAACATACCAAACAACATCTCACGAAAGCAATAAGAACATCAAACATAAAGTCCCAACTGATCAAGCAGCGAATGCCTTCGCGTGAAAAAGCTGAAGAGAAGAGATTGCTTGTGTGAGCTGGGATTGATCGGAAGGAGGGGACTTTAGGACTTTGTGGCGGCCCTGGTTAGTATTTTTAGAAAGCTAAAATTCGCTGAAATTGTAACGATACCGTGGCACTGTTTTTCAGCAAATTTCATCTTGATTTTTCACTAAAACTAATAAAATGATGTTTTCCTGAGAAAGTTACAAATTGAGTATTACACATCTCCATTTTCAACATGTCAAATGCAGGGTTTTCATCTTTTTTATATATATATATATATATATATATATATTTTCAGATATTTTTAATGTGTCAATGTTAAAAATATTTCTTTTTCAAAAAATATAATATTTTGATGTATTTCTAAACAATTGTTCTTGTAAAAAGCAATTACATGTTGTTCAAGGCCATCACAATAGGAAGATCAGCTCCGTGATCAAAATTTGACTAGCATGTTATCTGGCATGAGAATAGAAAATAGAAAACAGATAAGTCATAAATTACACCAGCATTGTAAAAGCAGTTAGCCAAAATACTTAGCACTTTCTAACCGGATACTCAGTTTATGCAGAAACACGGATATTTGAAGGCTGATCTTACTTCGCTCCATTTTCTGAGGTTTTCTGATCATTACGGCTTTGTTCTGGACTCCATCTCGTGATTGTGCACTCCTCAACAGAGTATCTCTCCAAACAAGATGGAGAGATAGCACCGTGACCATTTTTGTCAACATTCAGCATTAACAATGTTTTCGCAACACTTCCACAAAGTCTAATAGTGCAGTGGAAATCAGACCACACCCTCAATCTCCCAGCATCCCCTTCTTCTGATAAAACAATCACAGCATATTCTGAATGTACCAAAGATGGATGATGCCGGTATGCAACGAAATCCACACCATACTGTAACCCTGGCCTGAGAACCCAGTTTTTCATACGAAGATGGGAATAAGCCTTATAAAAATCCGGGAATTTTCCCTTTTTCAATTTCATATACAACCACAAATCTACATCGTTTTTAACAAAATTATCTTCACCAGCAATCTTTAAACATTTTAAAGAATAACACAAATAAAATGCTTCCTCGAAACCCAACTGAAACCATTGCTTATCTTTCTCAGCTGTGATAATGGGTTTACCGAAACATGCCCGCGTGAGAAGCTCAGTCTGTTCTGTTTCCACTGCAAGAAGCACACTGCAACCTGAGAGTGACGCACATGCATTTGACTGAAGAAGAGAAGATTGAAGCTGTGAGACTATTTCTGACATGGGATCTGCAAGTGCTTTAGCTTCTGCTCCTTTCCCTTTCCATCTTGGCCCCATTTTTGAAGTATCCTTTAAAAATCTGAACAAATGAAATAGATATATAAACTTTAAGAACCAAGGGACACAAAAGCTCTACAGCTCATTCTATTCCATCACAAGCTTTTCGAGTCTTTCCAATCCAGCCATTCTCATCACAGGCTTGCCATCTTTCTTCTCTCAGTCCTTCTAAGCTATAAAAGATCAGACCCTTCGCTTCACTCAGTTATTCCAATTTCAAGCCATTTATGATGATCTTCCCACTTCTCAGTAAGCCAATCTTTTATTGATGTTTAGTTAATACCAAGGCTAATATCTGCTTACCAGTTTTAGATACTTAGATACCACATTGCAGTTTTTACTATAGGTTTCTTGTTAAACAGTATCGAAGTGTTGAATTCAGATCATAGAAACCAACTTCTGCACTGACTGAGGAATTATTGATTACTGCAGGTTCTTTGTGGTTACAATGGCAATAATTTCTGCTTGCCTATTCCATAACTTAATGGGGGCGGTTCATGAGTCTCACATAGTTTGAGTCTCTATCATCTCATGCTTTAGCTGCTCATTTTACCTATATATTGAAGCTACGAGCTATTACAATGAAGCCACATACATAAATGGCTCAATTTTTTTTTAGTTTTTTCTCCAAAACTTTATAGTGACAAAAACAGATCAGATCACCCTCCGCACACCCAGATGGAAACAGAAAAATCACACCATAACTTGCAAAAACGCTACATTTTATAAGAAACTCCCTCTCTTAGCCTCAAAATTACAAGACCTAATACGAGCTATTGATTCCTTATTTTCTCAGAAAATCGTAAAACCAAATCAGACCTTCTATTCTTTAGCATCTCCAGAATATAAGTGAGAGCAGACAATCTGCTCTATTTACCCAAATCAATCATTTAAACAAAAAAAATCCATCAAATCTCAGGCACCGAAACACGTTAAAATCGAACAAAAAAATCAAGAAAAATTAGAAACACATAAATCTCAGAAGATCGAGAGAAAAACAAATGGATGACACTTACTAGCTTGAAGTTGCTGCCTTGATGAAGCTAGGAAGGGGCGGGCTGCTGGAGCTGCTGTTGCCGGCTGGAAAGAGCGAGAGAAAGAGAGTGAACTACGGCCGAGGAAGAAATTTCACCGTAATTTATATATATATATATATATAAAAAAATAGTATAAGATGTTTTTAAATTATTGTTCATGATATTATGAAAAAAATAAAATAAAAAACAATTCAAACTTTTCACCTCGTGCCCTGTCCTGTGTTTTGAAATAAAACTACGCGGATCCTTTTCTTTTCTGCCCGACCTCCCTTTTAAGTTTTAACTTTATAAAGTTATTTGGGCTTGAAGCCCAATATCTCATTTATAAAATTGTATCCTGGTTAGCCTTGTAATCATGGGCCATTATTGTTGCTTGGCAGAAAAGGAAAAGACCAGAAAAATATATCTGACCTTACGGGAGAGGGGGAGACTATAAAACGGGAGGTGAAGAAACGGATAACATCCCGCGCTCCAATTCTGAACCTGACAACTCTTATCTCCTTCACTTCTACTGATAATTAGAAGACACAACTACTTAGCTTCTAAGCACTTACTCTGTTAGTGCAATAACACACACAGTCTTAAAACCCTTTGTTGATAAAAGAAACAAAGCAAAGTTTTGCTCTCTTCCTTTAAGGACTTGGAACTTTACTTGTACACAGTATCCAAGAAACCAACACGGGTAAGTTTTGTTTCTTTTATGTACATATTCTTTTATATCCGTGGTTTTACTTGCCTTTGATTGGTTACAGTGATTGTTTTTGGTTTTTGGCTGATTGTTGATTCGTTGTAGTGTTCTTTGGTGTCCTGTTGTATTTTACTACTAAAGGTGTATTTATTTTGATTTATTTATTGCTATTGAGTTGGTTTTTGGTGGGATTTTTCTTTGCAAGGGATAAAAGGGTTGTTTGGTGATTATATGTCAGTGTCTCTATGGTTTCGTATTTGATTTTGTTTGAACTTTTATTCGCAGGCAAAGATAGTTGACAATGGAAAATGGAGTTGATACAGTTGTTGATGAGACGCTATTAGAAAATAACATCAATGTTAACAATGAGGTTTCTAGGGATTTGGTGGAGGGTAAATATGAGGTTTTGGGTGGTGAGATGGAGGGAAAAAATGAGTTGTCGGGGCATAAGGTAGAGGGGAAGGTTGTGGTGGCGTCCAGTGAATCGAAGGATTTGAAAGATGAAGTTTTTGTGGAGGCACTTGAGTCACCTGAGAAATCGTACGAAGAGGGAGTGAAGTTTGAGTCAGATGGCGGTGTTAAGAGTGTTGGTGACTTGAGTTTGGTGGTTGGGAATGCAAAGTTGGATGTGGGAAATGAAATGGGGAAATTTGAGGCACATGAGTCAGATGGTGGTGATTCTGGCTCAGTGGTTGCATTTGGGAAATCGGATGTAGGAAATGTGATGGACAAATTTGAAGAGCCAGTTTCTGTTCCTGCTGAGCCTGGGATTCCTGAGGTGGTTGGTGAAGAGAAGGTGGTGGATTCAGTAGGTGGGGAGGGTGTCCATAAGATTGACGAGGGAGGGACTGTTGTGGAAGTGGAGGGCCGCGTGTTGAATGGAGGGGAGGTTGTTTCTGAGATTTCTGGTGATGGTGGAGTAGAGGCTTTGAAGGGTGAGGTTGAGGTGAATGCTATGCAGAAAATTGAATCAAGTGAGGAGAATCTTCCTGAGGATAGTAGGAGAGAGGAAATCAAAGAGGATGACTCAGTTGAGCTTCAAGACAGAAAAGGTGAAGTACTTCATGAGAATCTGGCGAAAGTTGAGACAGAAGATCAGGATGACAAAAGTGGGGAATCGATAGGGGTTTCAGCTGGCCTTGATTTGGAGGACGAGGTTCACAAGGGTGAGCATCCAAAGGGCATTTCAGCAACTGTTGACACTGAACACGGATATACCAGCAATGGAGACTTGAAAGATACTCTAGCTTCAATGGATCCAGATCATCATGAGGAAACCCATGAACTGACAGCTACTTCAGCTGTCCCACTTACAGCCCTGGAAGAATCAATGGCGGTAGCAGAAACCGTAAGCTTAAGTTCATTAGATAAGTGCATGGATGAGAAAAATGCAGACATTCAGGCTGATACTGGTAATTTGAGAGCAGAGGATAACAAGGATTCTGAACCAGAGCGTACTGCTGAAAAAGCTAATGATGCTGGCCAGAACAATATTGTGTCCGAGGGCCCTGGAAGGATTGCAAAAACATATCAAGAGAAGCAAAACACTCCGGTAAATAAAGAAGGTGAAAGTCACCCTGAACCTAAGTTTGCTTCTTTATCTGGAAAATCTTTGAGTCCTGCTCCCCCTCATTCTCACCCAGCTGGCCTTGGGCGCGCTGCCCCACTCTTGGAACCTGCAACTAGGGCAATGCAGCAGTTGCGTGCTAATGGAGCCATGTCTCATATGCGCTCTCAACAGCTTGATGACCCTCCTAATGGGGAGTCAAAGGAGCATGATGAGACTCATGAAAAACTCAAGATGATTAGGGTGAAATTTTTGCGGCTAGTGCACAGGCTTGGATTGACTTCCAATGAAACTGTTGTGGCACAGGTTTTATACAGATTGGGAATTGTTGAGCAGCTGCGAGGGAGAAATCGGGGTCGCATTGGCACCTTAAATTTTGATCCTGCAAGTGCCATGGCAGGACAGCTCGAGGCAGATGGGCAGGAACCCCTTGATTTCTCCTGCACAATTATGGTTCTTGGAAAGACTGGGGTTGGTAAAAGTGCCACTATCAATTCGATATTTGATGAAACCAAGTTGCCCACCAATGCTTTTCAATCTTGTACAAAAATGGTTCAGGATGTTGTGGGAACTGTTCAGGGGATCAAGCTAAGGGTCATTGACACACCAGGTCTCCTTCCTTCCGGGTCTGACCAGCGACAAAATGAGAAAATTCTTCACTCAGTGAAAAACTTTATCAAGAAAACTCCTCCAGATATTTTGTTATATTTTGATAGGTTGGACATGCAGAGCAAGGATTTTGGTGATCTGCCCCTGCTGAGAACCATCACCAAGATATTTGGTCCATCTATATGGCAAAATGCAATTGTTGTCCTCAGTCATGCTGCTTCTGCTCCACCTGATAGTCCACAAGGTACCGTTTCAAGTTATGATATGTTTGTAACTCAACGTTCTCATGTTGTTCAACAAACAATTCGTCAGGCAGCAGGTGATATGTGGCTTGTAAATCCCGTTTCGTTAGTTGAGAATCACCCTGCATGTAGAAGAAATAGGGCAGGGTATAGAGTGTTGCCTAATGGCCAGGTTTGGAAGCCTCAATTGTTGCTACTTTCCTTTGCATCAAAAATCCTGGCTGAAGCAAACACTGTATTGAAGGTTCAAGATAGTCCACCTAAGAAGCAATTTGCAACTCGGTCAAGAGCTCCTCCTTTACCATACCTGCTTTCATCTCTTCTCCGGTCAAGACCACAAGTTAAGCTACCTGAGGAACAGTTTGGTGACGAGGATGGTTTAGATGATGATCTAGACGAGTCATCGGATTCTGAGGATGAGTCTGAATATGATGATTTACCACCATTTAAAAGTTTATCAAAAGCCCAGGTGGCAAAGCTTACTAAAGCTCAGAAGACTGCATATTTTGATGAGTTAGAGTACAGGGAGAGACTTTTTATGAAGAAACAGTTGAAGGAAGAGAAAAGGCGACAAAGGATGATGAAGAAAACTGCAGCGGCAAGCAATCCTCTGCCTAGTGACTACGGTGAAAATGCAGAAGAAGAAAGTGAAGGTCCTGCATCTGTGCCAGTTCCAATGCCAGATTTATCCTTACCTGCTTCTTTTGACTCTGATTACCCTTCCCACCGGTACCGTTATCTTGATAACTCTAATCAGTGGCTTGTAAGGCCAGTTCTTGATGCACATGGCTGGGATCATGATGTTGGCTACGAAGGTATAAATGTGGAGAGATTATTTGTAGTTAAAGACAAGATTCCTGTATCCTTTTCTGGCCAGGTAACGAAGGACAAGAAGGATGCCAATGTTCAAATGGAATTAGCAAGCTCTATAAAGCACGGGGAAGGGAAATCAACTTCACTAGGTTTTGATATGCAGACTTTGGGAAGGGACTTGGGCTATACTTTACACAGTGAGACAAGGTTCATTAATTTTAGGAAGAACAAAGCAACTGCTGGTCTTTCGGTTACTCTATTGGGTGATGCCTTAGCAGCTGGAGTGAAAGTTGAGGACAAAGTGATTGCTAATAAGCGGCTCCAAATGGTCGTGTCTGGTGGTGCAATGACTGGTCAGGGTGATGTAGCATATGGTGGTGGTCTGGAGGCCCAACTGAGAGATGAAGATTATCCTCTGGGTCGTTCACTATCAACTCTTGGACTCTCTGTTGTAGATTGGCATGGAGTTTTAGCTGTTGGTTGCAATATACAATCTCAGGTCCCAATTGGAAGGTCTACAAACTTGATTGCCCGTGCCAATTTGAATAACAAGGGTGCAGGACAATTCAGTATTCGCATAAATAGTTCAGAACACCTCCAACTAGCTCTGGCAGGTCTCATTCCTCTATTGAGGAAGCTTTTTGACTATCATCAAGAAATGCAGTTTGGACAATGAAGAAAACTTGCTGCTTCTTTTCCTGCAGTAGCCAAGCTGTGTCAGGAAATGTCCGAGTTCACCACGTTGTGATGTCATTCATAAGAATGAGCAAACCTAAGCTTCCCTTTTTGTATTGCTGTTGGATTTCAACATCGTGTTACCTTGATAACATTCACTGAAGCAGTTTTGTTAGATATATTCAAACGGTGGTTTTTGTACCCTCTACACCACTGAGCCAAACAATGCTTCTGTTTCACTCATGCATCTGTCTAGCTATTTATTCCATCTACATTGGTGTCCAACACTTGCATTTACCATCTGTAACTATTTTCTTCTTTTCTTTTAGCTACACTAGTTTAATATTTTCGTAGAAATTCACCCGAAGCTTTTATCTTGGGATTGCGTGCTGTTAGTCCTCACCAATCTACGGGCCAATCCTGCTTTCTGCCAAGTGAATTTTACTGATGCCTTTGGCCTGCAACTGTGCTATCAATGTTCGCAAAATCAGAATTCCAGTTTCAAAATGCTACCTTCAAATAATGGTTCCACTTCCAACAGATGACACCATGGCAAGTTCCAGCCCGAGGGAAATCTAAATGCAATGTTACTGCATCTTGGATAAGCAGACCAAGAATAGTGTTCAGTGATGAACATGGTTTTGTTCTTGCAGCAAAATCTGTTTTCCGCAGAGATGTCCCTAGAACTAAGTGATGGGGGCTATGGCTACAAAGGAGGGAATTTGTCGGGAAAAAGATGGGTGGATAATGGAGATATTCAAGTTGGAAACTGTCTCGAGTTGATTCGTGATGTTCAACAGACGATATGGGGAATTTGATGTGTTGTAGCTTAGTCACTTTTGTTAAAAAAAAATATATATAAATTATATTTTAAGAAATTTGATTTAGTTGAACCAGATTCTCTGATATGATATTAAGATTTAAACGACGAATCAGTCATCAATCTCACTATCCTTGTTCTCATAAGCTCTTGAAATCAACCGAATCCTTGACTAGTATGTTATGATCTGTATTTCTTACATGTTCGTTGGCCCAGAGAGGCTCAACGCTCATGGCTGAACAAGGGAAAAAAGGGACATGTTTTTTGCTTTCAGTCAAGAGAACCATGCTTACTTTTGTTGATACCTTCACTGTCTGCTTCCAATAATTGGAAAGAGGCCAACAAGAACCCGCTGACGCAGAAGGATTCTTACGTCCATCACTAGCTTGAGAATTTCATAAAGATTTAATACGGTTTGAGAATATAGTTTAAGTTGTTTTTAAAAATGTTTTTTATCTAAAAATATATTAAAATATTTTTTTTAATTTTATTTTGATAATCTAAAAACACAAAAAATTAAAAATTAAGAAAAAAATTGAAAATCATTTTTGAAGTAAAACATCTCCTTAATTACATAAGCAACCATGTATTGTCGCAGATGCGTTTATGAAACCTGTTTTTTAACATTTTAATTAATTTTTAAAATCTAAGCTGATGAAATTAAATAAATCAACATTAGTTGTGAGCTTTTTAATTAAATATGTGTTTTGTAGTTTTAATCTCATGTATGTTTTGTTTTTAGTTAAATATATATCATGGATATGCTTGGTTTTAATAAATAAATAAAATAAACAAACATACATGCAATTATTTATTTATATACCTAAACAATATCTAATTAAAAGAAAAATAATTAAAGAGAGAGGGGCTGGAATCGATATCGAAAGGGTGCTCCTTACTGAAAGAGTGGTACTTAATTTTAATATTAAAATACCTTATTATTCTCAACTTTATATTTATTTATTTATTATTGTCACGCATCAACGTGATTTTGAACATCAAAACATTCATGAGAACCATGATCAATTTTGAAATGAGACATGATCAGCTGAAAAATAATATAAACTAAAATTTTTAACAACAGTAGTTAATCATAGTTTTTATGAGTTTTCATGAAGAATCAATATTTTTTATAGCAACAGTTATTTTCCAGGTATTTTTTAATAAATTAATAATCAAGAAAAAATAAAAATTATTAAAAAATAACCACTATTTTATACGAGGTTGGGTGATATAAATAGTTATTGATTATCCAGATAAAATTAATACTGGAAAAATATAAAACAGTAGATAGCAAGAGAAGAAAAAACTGAAAATAAAGGCCTCGCCCATTAGGCTTGATGGCAACTGGGCCTAAGCACTTAGGCTGGACACGTCCAGAAACATTAAAAAAAAAACAATTAAGGAGGTGTTTGAAATTGTGTCTTAAAAGATATTTTAAGAAAAATATATTTTTTATTTTTTTATTTTAAATTAATTTTTTTAATATATTTAGATAATTTAGATTTGCTAATATCAAAAATTAATATAATACTATGCTGGCTATGTACACGATGTGCCATATTTCTGGCTATGTACACGATGTACCATGGAAGTTCATGCGTGGCAGGCTACAGAGAGGCCAAGTTGGCCTAGTTGAAACCAAATTGAATAATCCTATGCTGGCTGTGTACACGATGTACCATGGAAGTTCATGCGTGGCAGGCTAAAAACTTGTTTCTTGTGCACCATCATTTCTTTCTTTGCACAGGAAAAAGAAAATCTCAAGATTCACCCTGTCCAGGAACAATGGACTCGAACTCTACCCTTCAACTACTATTCTAGGTTTCCAATGAATTCTAGTGAGTTGCTTCGAATACAAGGAAGAACTGATGAACCTTCGTTTTCAACTTGGAATTAGTGTATGTTCCCACTATATTTTAAAAACAATTTTTTTAAAAAATATTTTTTTATTATAAATTTAATTTTTTAGTATTTATAGATCATTTAAATAATTTTTTTAAAATAAAATATCATTTTGATATTTTTCTGAATAAAAAACACTTTAAAAAACAACTTCAACCATATTTTCAAATAATTTCTTAATAATTGCGTGTATTTTAATCAATTGTTTTAAGTATATTTACCAAAATAATAATAATAGTTCTTGCAGAGTTCACACCATTAATCTTTCCATGTTTAGTTTAATCATTCTATGTGAGGTGGAAGGAGGGAGAGCACTGCATTTTGAGCTCAATTTCTCTTTCCTCTTTTCCTAGGCATGGATTATTAAATTAATACATGGTTAATTAATAAACTTTTTAGCCGTGATGAACCATCTTATCAACCAGCTGAATACACTCTGAAATGGGGATAGTTTTGAGACATTGCCATTGTTTTTTTGAATATTTTTGAAAAAATTGAGTTTTTAATCTTAATTCGTTGCTTTGAATTATTTTTATCAAAAATATGTTTTTTAAAATTAATAAAAAACATCATTTTAAAATATTTTTAAATTAAAAATATTTTAAAATATTTTAATCACATCTATCCATATATCTATATTGCTGTCTTTCATGGACCACCGATCTACCTATCCATATCCAGATTTCCTTGACAGGTTCCTCACATCGATTCTCTTTGATTGATAAACATATCGAAGTGTTTTTGTCTTTGCCTGTTTGTACATCTTACTTCAGCATATCTATTCCTTTCTCTTTCTTGTTTTTCTGCCATTATTGGACCATGATAATTTACAGTGATGAACTAAAGTTTTATAATATATATCCTTTCCGGTTCAACCCAGCCTTTACTACTGTAAAGTGGACTGAACTTAATTTATTTTTTTACACAATATATTAATCACTGGTGTCTAATTAATCTACATTTTCATAAATTTAATGGGGTCTAGTATACAAATAATATTTGGACTTTGGAGTCTGGTAGAACAAAATGATTAACAGGTCAAAGCCAATTTGCATACATTTTAATTATTTTTAAGGGTACTGCAATTAACGATTATATAAAGACTATTATATTGACAATAAAAAAAACTTAAAATTGAAATCACATGCAAATCAAATCTCTTAATCTTAATCTCAGGCTCAACTACTAAATGTCTGTGTTTGGAGATTGATAATTTATAATATAGGTGTCGGGTCATGCCCCCACACTAGTCTCCCTCGTCAATCCAATCACCTCAAACTGCCCCCAACACTCCATGTGTCGGGTCTCTTGCAAGAGCTACTTTTTTTTTCCCCATTTCTTTTATAGGTCCCGTTTGGAAATCACATGAAAAGTGATTTTCAATTTTTTTATTTTAAATTATTTTATAAATATTTTTAGATATTTTAACATGTTAGTATCAAAAATAATTTCTAATAAATAAATATAAAAATATTTCAATGCATTTCCAAATAAAAAAACACTTCAAAAAGAACTGCAATTTTACTTCTAAATACCTCTACAATGTTTATGGTTGTAAAAACATGTTTGATGCTGAAAATTGCTTTTTAAATTTTTTATTTATAGATATATAAAAATATTTTTATAAAAAATCTTAATATCATCATTTCAAAATGATATAAAAATTAATTTTAAGTAATAAATTAATTTCTCAAACATATTATGAAACATATTCTCAAACAAATTTTAAGTCGTTACCTTACCTGTTTGTGAATATTATAAAAACAATATTTTTTAAAAATTCTTAATATGTACAGGTTAAAATTCTCAAACAAGCTAAGTTGTTACCTTGCCTATTTGTGAATATTATAAAAATAATATTTTTTTTAAAATTCTTAATACGTATAGATTAAAATTCTTAATTTAATATTTTCCAGGATAAATATATATCCTTAAAACTAATTGAAGCAATATCAAATTCAATGTTAAATAGAAACTAAATCCACAGTACTTTTAGTAATCCATATCCTATCCTGTATGTTATGTTCATAAACCTAATTAATTGCTTAATTAAAATGCAATCAACATTAACTATAAAATCTGGATTGAGAGAATTAATTATAAACAAAAAGCTGGGTCCACGGGGCACTGTTAAACAACTTCTTAGACAACACATTATTTAGGGATCAATTAGTATATGGAAAGATACAATATATATGGATTTAGAAAATTAAGACTTCATGACAGTAAAGAGTTAGTTTGAGTTCATTATTATTATTATTATGTAAAATATTTTTTATTCGAAATATATTAAAATATATTTTTTGTTTTTAAAATAAAGATTATTAAAAAACATAACACTTTTGAAAATAAAAAAAATATTTTAACTGCCTTTACTCCTAATTTTATATGAGTAAATCCACGTCAGCAAGATTTTGGGTCTTTCAACGATGATAAAGCAATCAATGAAATCCCAATGAAGATATTCCTACACCGTATGATGAAAAAAACTCAGTAACTCCAAATCTCCACCGTACGATAAATAATTCTTATCTCCTTATTAGTTAATTCACCTAACTTGCTAAACCATAGCAGCTGCTGCCAGTAGATTATACATATAAGATTCGTTCACTGGCTCTCTCTCTCAAAATCACTCGCTCTCTCTGTGTAGTAAACAAGGTAAGTACAATTGAATGATTTCCCCCCCTCATGCTCTAGTTTTTTAATCATGTTTTTGTATTGTTTTAATCGCATTTATATGTTTGTTTTTCATTTTTTTGCGAAGTCCTAGTGGAAACATGTTAAAGTTTCTTAATGAGATCTGGAAGTTTCAATTTTGGCTATTGTATGGTTTGCTGCTATATAAAGTTATGATTTTTGTGTGGAAGTTGGAAACTTTGTAATGATTTTTGTATTTTTGTTTGGTTATGCAATTGGTTGTGATGATTTTGAAATTGGTTTTGTCTTTTGATGTTGTGGGTTTTATGTCATTTAAGGTCTTGAAGGAAAAACAATGGAAAACGGGGTTGCGAGACTTGTTGTGGAAGAGAAAACCAATGTGGGAAATGAAGGTTTTGGGGATAAGGTGGAGAAGGAGAGAGTTGTGGTGGGGTCTGATGAATTGAAGGGTGTGGAAGATGAGGCTTTTGAGGAGGCAATTGAATCACTTGAGCAATTGCATGATGATGATGATGATGATGATGAGGAGGAGGAGGAGGGAATGAAAGGTGTGTCAGATGGTGGTGTTTTTCAGAGTGTTGGTGATTCAAGTTCAGCAGTTGTCGATGAGAGTTCAAATTTAGGAACCGAGACAGGGAAATTTGAAGAGGCTATTTTTGTTCCTGCTGAGAGTGGGAATCCTGAGGAGTTGGGTGGGCTTGGTGGTAAAGAGAAGGTAGAGGATATGGTGGGCGAAGATAGTGTTGATAAGATTGATGAGGGAGGGACTGCAAAGGAAGTTAACGGCAATGAATCAAGTGTAGGAGAGGTTGCTGAGGTCATTGGTAATGGAGTAACAGAGGTCTTGAAGGCTGAGGGTGAAGGCGAGGTGGATTCTAAGCAGGAAATTAAATTGGATGAGGAGATTCCGCCCAAGGATGATGAGAGAGAGGAACTGAAGGAGGATGGGTTGGGTACTGAATATCAGGCGACTAGCGGCAATTCAGCTAACATTTTAGAGGATAATGGTGAAGGCATGAGCCATAATTCAATAAAAATGGATGCTGAGCATTTGGAGGAGAAAAGTGGGGAATGGAAAGATGATGGAGAGTCTGATAAGGAAGCTGGGAACAATGAATTGATTGGAGGTGAGGAGGTTACCGAGATTACTGTTAATGGAGAAACTCAGGCTTTCAGGAGTGAGGGTGAGGTCAATTCTAATCGAGAAAATGAGTCAAGCAAGGAATTGAATAGTGATGGAGATTATGCTCAGGAAGTGGGGAACAATGAGACAACTGGGGATGCAGAGGTTTCTGAGATTGCAGGTAATATAGGAACAAAGGCTTTGAAGGGTGAGAATGAGGCTGATCCTAATCCAGAAATTGAGTTGAGCAAGGAGATTCTTCCTGAAGATGGTGAAAGAGAGGAACTGAAGGAGGATAACGTGGAGGCTTCTGAGATTGCTGGTAATATAGGAACAAAGGCTTTGAAGGGTGAGGATGAGGCTGATCCTAATCCACAAATTGAGTTGAGCAGGGAGATTCTTCCTGAAGATGGTGAAAGAGAGGAACTGAAGGAGGATAATGTGGAGGCTTCTGAGATTGCTAGTAATATAGGAACAGAGGCTTCGAAGGGTGAGGATGATCCTAATCGAGAAATTGAGCTAAGCAAGGAGATTCTTTCTGAAGATGGTGAAAAAGAGGAGTTGAAGGAAGATAAGTTGGGTGCTCAACATCACGAGGCCAATGAATCAATTAATTTATCAGGTGATCTTCAAGGTGATAAGAGTGAAGGACTGGATGAGAATGTGGAAAAAACAGATGTAAAACATGGTGTTGAGAAGAATGCTGATTTTGACAGTGCAACAGTTGGCCTTGATGCTGGAAATGGGGTTATTAAGAGTGAACAGTTCAGCGACATCTCAGCAGTTGTGGATATAGAAAACCATGATGATAGCAATGGGAAGTTAAATGATGTTTCAGCTGTTATAGCTTCAGAGCAAAATGGGGAAGGTCATGAACTGAAAGCTGCTTCATCTGTCCCACAGACAGTCATGGAGGAAGTAAAGCTGGTACCAGGAGTTGTAGCCTCATCTTCTTTAGAGAAGTCAGTGACTGAGAATGAGGGGATTCAAGCTCATGCATCTAATGTGAGAGCAGAGGATAACAAGGGTTCTGAGGTACACCGTCCTGCCAACAATATCAATGGAGTCAGCAAATTCATTAATGTGACTGAAGAGCCTCAGAAGAAAGCAGACCAGGGCCAGGAGGATAAGCAACCTCCTCCAGCAATTATAGAGCGTAAAATTCAGCATTTACCCGGGATTGCATCTTCATCTGCAAAATCTTCAAGTGCAGCTCCAACACCTTCTCGTCCAGCTGGCCTTGGGCGTGCTGCCCCACTATTGGAACCTGCACCCAGGGCAGTCCAGCAACCTCCTCGTGCTAATGGAGCTGTTTCTCATACACAATCCCAACAGATTGATGATCCTGCAAACGGGGAATCAGAAGAGTTTGATGAGACTCGTGAAAAACTTCAGATGATCAGGGTGAAATTTTTGCGACTTGCACACAGACTTGGGCAAACTCCTCATAATGTTGTTGTTGCACAGGTTTTATACAGACTGGGATTAGCTGAACAGCTGCGAGGTAGAAGTGGTGGCCGCGTTGCTGGTTTCAGTTTTGATCGTGCCAGTGCCATGGCAGAACAGCTTGAGGCTGCCAGGCAGGAACCCCTTGATTTCTCTTGTACAATTATGGTTCTTGGAAAGACAGGTGTTGGTAAAAGTGCCACTATCAATTCGATATTTGATGAAGTGAAGTTTGTCACCGATGCTTTTCAATTGGGTACAAAAAAGGTTCAGGATGTTGTAGGCACTGTTCAGGGGATAAAGGTACGTGTCATTGACACACCAGGACTTCTTCCTTCATGGTCTGACCAGCGCCAGAATGAGAAGATCCTTCACTCTGTTAAGCGCTTTATAAAGAAAACTCCTCCAGACATTGTGTTGTATCTTGACAGGTTGGATATGCAGAGCAGGGATTTTGGTGATATGCCCCTCTTGCGTACCATCACTGACATATTTGGTCCATCTATATGGTTTAATGCAATTGTTGTCTTGACTCATGCGGCATCAGCTCCACCTGATGGCCCAAATGGTACTGCTTCAAGTTATGATATGTTTGTCACTCAGCGCTCGCATGCTGTCCAACAAGCAATTCGTCAGGCAGCTGGAGATATGCGACTCATGAATCCTGTTTCATTGGTTGAGAACCACTCAGCATGTAGAATAAATAGGGCAGGGCAGAGAGTGTTGCCAAATGGTCAGGTTTGGAAGCCCCATTTATTGCTGCTCTCCTTTGCATCTAAGATTCTTGCCGAGGCAAATGCACTTTTGAAGCTGCAAGATAGTACACCTGCAAAGCCTTTTGCAACTCGATCAAGAGCACCTCCTTTACCGTTCCTTCTTTCATCACTTCTCCAGTCAAGAGCTCAAGTTAAGCTGCCAGAGGAACAGTATGGCGACGAGGATGGTTTAGATGATGATTTAGATGACTCATCAGATTCTGAGGATGAATCAGAATATGATGAGTTGCCACCATTTAAAAGTTTGACCAAGGCTCAGATCGCAAAGCTTACTAAAGCTCAGAAGAAGGCATATTTTGATGAGTTAGAATACAGAGAGAAGCTTTTCATGAAAAAACAGTTGAAGGAGGAGAGAAGGCGACAGAAGATGATGAAGAAAATGGCTGCAGCTCCAAAGGACCTGCTTAGCGAGTACACTGAAAATGCAGAAGAAGAAGGTGGAGGAGCTGCATCTGTTCCTGTTCCCATGCCAGATTTAGCCTTACCTGCTTCGTTTGATTCTGATAATCCCACTCATCGGTACCGTTATCTTGATACATCCAACCAGTGGCTTGTGAGGCCAGTTCTAGAAACTCATGGTTGGGATCATGATGTTGGTTATGAAGGTATAAATGTGGAGAGGTTGTTTGTGGTTAAAGACAGGATCCCTTTATCTTTTTCGAGCCAGGTAACAAAGGACAAGAAGGATGCCAGTGTTCAAATGGAATTAGCAAGTTCTGTAAAGCATGGAGAAGGAAAAGCAACTTCACTGGGGTTTGACATGCAGACTGTGGGGAAAGACTTGGCCTATACTTTACGTGGTGAAACTAGGTTCAGTAATTTTAGGAAAAATAAGGCTACAGCTGGTCTCTCGGTTACTCTATTGGGTGATGTCTTATCAGCTGGAGTGAAAGTTGAGGATAAATTGACTGCTGGTAAACGGTTCCAAATGGTCATGTCTGGTGGTGCAATGACTGGTCGCGGTGATGTGGCTTATGGTGGCAGTTTGGAGGTCCAACTGAGAGACAAAGATTATCCTCTTGGTCGTTCATTATCAACACTTGGGCTTTCTGTCATGGACTGGCACGGGGATCTTGCCATTGGCTGCAATTTACAATCCCAGATTCCTATAGGACGATCTACAAATTTGATTGGTCGTGCTAATTTGAATAACAGGGGAGCTGGACAAATCAGCATGCGCTTAAATAGTTCAGAACAGCTTCAACTTGCTTTGATTGGCCTCATTCCTCTCTTGAAGAAGCTAATCGAGTATCCTCAACAATTGCAACTTGGACAATGAAGAAAAGTTTAAGTTATACCTGCTAGGAAACTTCTCATGTCGCCATCTTGTGATGGTCATCGAGTAATGCGACTGTCAAGCTGTTTATTTTTCCTCCCCCCCTCTCTCTTTTTGCTGGAGTCAGATGACAACACGTTGTATGATATCAATGGTCGTAATTTCTTTGTCAGTTATTTTCTTACAGTGGTTTTTTCTTCTTATCAAGCCACCGGACCAACTATTGCTTCTTGTTCAACCATGCCATTTTCTAGAATCCATATAGTTTTCTCATATGGTTGTCGATATAGATTTGCATGGAAACAAACCTGATCGCTTGCCGTGTATAGTTCTTGCGTTTCCAGTTTGTAGGTTTAGGCTAGAATAACTTGTAAATGATCATCTCAAGTTGTAAAAGGTACCACCGCCTCATGGCTACTTAAAACACGATTATTTGAGAATCAAGATGCAGCCCTGGCATCTGGCATATGATGGCAGCCTCTCCTACGAACAAGACTAAGTTTATGAACTTCATGATGACAGAATTCCCAATTCGTGCTGCCCATTTATAAAGCCAGAGGCCTTGAGCTAACTTTCTTTAAAGTTTGGACGTTGCTTCCGATGCCTTGTTCCCAATACATGAGAATCTAGACTGCCAACCTAGCTCTTAGAAAAAAAAAGTATCCAGTTGACTACAAATAACCTACCAGTATCTGTTACAAGTGTATCAACCGTCAGTGTCCATCACCTTAATGTTTCCTCTTGTTTTGGCGGTCAGGACTGTTCACAGCTGTCGCCGCTGACATCAATAAAAAAATTGAAATTAAATAATTATAATATTTATTAAGATGAAACGGTTAGCAGGTGGGGTTCTATGGTGTAGTGGTTAGCACTCTGGACTTTGAATCCAGCGACCTGGGTTCGACTCCCGGTAGGACCTGAACTTTACTTTTTAATTAGTTTCCATATCCCCTTCTTTAACTATTCACATCATTTAATATACATCTATGTTTCTCGTGTCAAAAATTGATTTATTTTCTTACCAAATTGATTTGTATAGTTTATAATCACTTAAATTTATCAATGTTGTTATAATATGATGTACCCGCAACGTGCGAGTAATTAACTAATATTAATATAATAAGAGACTGACTTATTTAATGTTAAGTTTATTAGTGCGCAAAAAAAGGTTTAATTAGTTTTTGAACAAAAAAGAGAACGATAAGGTTTTACTTTTATAAAAATAAAACCATGTTATATAATATTATATAATATTCAAGTTCTTGGTGCAGGTGTAACAGATTAAAAAGATAATCACCATCGTATGTCATTAATTATAGTTACTAATACACGATAAGATTTATCCTACTACTAATATTTGGAGATCAACTGTTTACAAGAAGACTAGTATTAATTTCAATCCGGATGTTAAAAGGATTTGTACATACATGCATACATGCATGCATACATATATACATACATATATACATACATATATATATACATACATACGTACATACATACATGCATACATACATGCATATATGCATGCTCATATACTATTTTATTATTCCAATTCCAAACACTTCTTGTTCGATCAATTTAATTACAGCCTTCTTTGATTTTGACCTATCAATTCCTTTGTTTTTAGTTGTGATTATGTCAACTAATATGGAATGCCTCAGGTTAAAAAAACTAGGGCAAGGTACGTATGGAACAGTTTATCTAGCAATGTCGACATTTACTGAAGAATTGTACTTTGCCGTGAAGAACGCAAATCTTGAAGACTCTTCTACTCTTCAGAAGGAGAGGAGGATCTTCCAAAAATTTCATGGTGCTAATGAAGTTGTTAAATGTTACGGGTATTGTGTGAGTAATGAACGTGGGGCGATGAAGTACAATCTCTTGCTGGAGTATGCGCCGATGGGTTCTCTTCTAAACCTGATGAGGGATTGCGGAGGTAGGATTCCTGAGAGCCATGTGAGGAAATACACGAAGATGCTACTGAGGGGTTTATCTTGCATCGACAATAACGGTCACGTGCATTGTGATCTTAAGCCTGCCAACATTCTGGTTTTTCCTCGTGAAGTTGATGGATTGAGTGATATTCAGCTTAAGATTGCTGATTTTGGACTGGCTAAAGAGCCTGGAGAAGATGATTCGGATATGCTGTTTCGTATGTATCAATACCGCGGGACGCCGTTCTACATGTCTCCTGAATCCGTGCAATTTGCTGAGATCACGCCGGCTCTGGATATATGGTCTCTTGGCTGCATTGTTGTTGAGATGATCACTGGGCGGATTGCTTGGGGAAACTTGGATTCGAAGGAGTTATTCAATAAGCTTGTCAGTGGGAATGAATCTCCAGAGATTCCTGAATACATTTCAGAGAGTGGAAAAGATTTCTTGAGGAGGTGCTTTGAGTTAGATCACAGGTACAGGTGGACTGCCGATGCTCTCCTGACTCATCCTTTCGTCGACGACGCGCCACTGCAGCCGGCGGAGAATTGTCAGCCTCGTACTTTGATGTGTGTTGCCAATTCAGCATTATGTGGGAATTATTAGGTATCCTAGATAGAAAAGATGCATGCTTGCAGGGTTGGTGACAACAACTTTTCTATTTCTTTTTAAGAATAGGTTTGGGTGTAAGTATCTCTTACATAAATAAGAAAAAATGATATTTTTCTTTCTTTTATTACAAGTCTCGTTAAGTTATACGATTGATTCTATTTTATGCTATGGTTCTGGTGATTGGCGGGCATAAAAGGAATGCTTGAAATAATGGAATTGCTGAAATTCCCCAGAGCCTGTCTTGTAGAATGGAATTGCTAAAATCCAGGATGTTCTGCAATCATCTTATCTGATTAGGCTTTCCATACCAGAAAGCTTGTAAATAGACACAGAAGTAAAAAAAGCCAACCCCAGAAAGGCAGCTGGTCCAAAATTCTTGATCGAGAAATTCAAGACTTCAGGTGCAGCAGTGAAAGAAAGAAGGGCATGGAGTGAGCTTCGTAATGTGATTGCCTGAAGACTTGATAGACTCAAATGGCCAGCCCCATTGCAACTGACATCCAAAAAACAAGATACAGAGGAGCAAAAAACATCAGATCCAGGCAAGAACTTCAGAGTCTGTGGACAATCCCTGTTTTGCCTGCCGATCTGCTAACATGGTTGGCTTCGTGAATAACGTGAGTAAAAGAAGAGACCGTCTCAAGCTTCGAGATATACCTTTAGATTGCTGGGAACAAATTATTAAACTTCCAAGGTCTGTTTGCTGGATTGTTCATCCAATTAGTCACAAACTCTAATCTTTAAACTGCTTCTTGTTCTAAATGCAGTATGATGGTTTGTTTATCATCATCAGCATGTTGGATATTTTTTGGACAGGAATTAATTATTAATTCGTAATCCGAATCTGTTAATCATGTTGTTGGACATGCTTATGTTTGGACCACATGATAAGACAGACAATGAGAAGCAACATAATCAGTTCTACTGCTCTGATTAAACACTATTATTACTAAAACAGAAAAGCAACGATGCCAGTCAACAATATGCTACACTTTTGATTTTGGCTTTGGTCCCCTCCTCAAATTTCGCGGGGAAAGAAAAGGTGATTGTATATCCTTTTGTTTTCTCATGAACAATGAAAATTGCAAGATAGGAAACAACATCTACGAATATGTTTTTGTAACTAAGTTTTAATGGTTGGATAACTTTACAAATTTCCTTGATTCAAGATCAATTCATTCATAAAGAAAAAGATCTTTAAGTTTGAAATCTTGATGAAGAGATTTTAACAGAATGACGAATACTATATGATATATGTGCTGCTGCATAAAGTATCATAGCTGAAAAGCTGGTAACCAACTCATGGCAGACCACATTGAGAAAAAGCAAGCATGGCTACACTTTTACGAAACAGTGAAGTAACATCTAGTGAGCTACTGTAACATTGTAGCCTACTATGGCATCGCCAGTGGTAACGTCGAGCCAATAGGTTTGTGCAATGGCATACCCACGAGCAAACCGGAATAGGCCGGTTCCTCCAACAATTGGCATCTCACGAACAGGATTCATTGCCGGATTCTTACCAAGGAGGCTAATGCAGCTGCCATTATAGATGCCATCAGTGAAATCAAAGCTCATGGCCATGATCAAGGCCAATTCATTCTGCCCTGCTGACCCATAAATCCCCTGAGCTCGGCCGACGGGTTTTGAGTTCGGATCAGGCCCTTCTGTCAAGGGGTCATCAGCCATCATGATAGAACCGAAGAGGGTGGGGGATCTATTACCTGCACTTGGTTGAGCAACTTTAATAGCTGTAGGGTTTTTGCCACTCACTATGTCATGGAAGTAGAATTGAAGGTTCGTCACAGTCTCCTTCTCAGCTTCAAGTCTTCTGGCCCAGCTCTCTGCATTAGCACTCTGCATGACTCCCACCATGGAAATGACCAGCAGAGCTAAAGATGCTTTTGCCATTTTCTTTCTCCTCTGTCCTTGCACGAGAAAAACAGGGAGGAGGGTCTTCGAGAGGTGTAAGGTACTTTGGTTCACGCTACTAGAGGTCTTTATAAAGGACAGCTTAGCACAAGACATTCAAAAACAGGTTAACCACACGAGATCTTATGAGTCGTGGGTTCGTGGGCTAACTATTTTGCAAATTAGAGAGAACAGAACAACGCCATCTGTGACAGGCCCGAATGAAAAATCTACCGCCTCTGTTTTTTTGGTCAAAGGTAGTTCTGGGTCCTAACCATTCCACAACATTTTCATGGGTCAAGGGAGTAGGTGGGTTGATTGTAACAAAAAAAGAAAGAAAAAACTGTGATTCGAATAATATGAACATGAATGGCAGTATGAGAACCGCAGTTCTAATTACGGATTCCACCAACCTCCTTTCCATCAGCATTTCAACAATATAGGAAAGAAATCTACAATAAAAGCAAGATTTCAGCATAGATTTAGGATCCCTTCTTCAGAAGAAAGATCTCTTATTAGTTGCTCGTCGGTGCGACTTGTAAGTCTGCCAAAATCATTGACTATATCATGTTAAACTCTCGCTCTTTTCATTCACTGTACCTTGTCAATTTGCTCTGGCAAGCTCCATTAAATTGCGTGAGACAATGTTTTCTGAAAATAATATTGGATTATTTTTTTATAGAAAAAATTAGAACTAGAAGATAGTAGTCTATGATGAACCATTCCAAACGCTGAATCACAAAGCACAGATAAATTAAAGATATTTAATTCAACAATTATTAGACACCTTCCATTCGATCCATGATGTGACTGCAACAATTTTCCAGCAGATTTTGGTTTTGCAACGTGCTCTAGAATTCCCGGTGAGAATATTTATAGCTAATTAATGAATCAAAGTGACCCTATACTCAAGAATAGCATCACCAGTAGTAGCATTGAAATAGCTAGTTTTGACCTTGGCAAAACCTCCGGCCATCCTGAACTTCCCTCTTCCTCCGACCACCGCAACCTCACGATCAGCCTCCGTAACTGGATTCCTCGAAAACACGCTAAATGAGCTTCCTTTTGTTAACTTTGGGTGAATTTATGCTCAGTGTTTGGGTAATTGTTTGGCTGAGAGGAAATAAAAGACTTTAGACGTAAATTGGATTTTAAGGGTTCAATCTTTATTGTGAGATTGGACTGGCTTATATAGCCTTTGTGGAAAACAAACTTACAGCTGGAATAACATGCAACACGCATGTGTACAAGAAATAAAGAAAAACAGAATAACGAAGAAATAACAAGAAAAAAAGGACAGCTGGAAAATAACAACTTGTAACAGTCACCAACAAGCACAACAAACACTGGAGGCACTGTGAAATTCACCAAGCCGAGAACAATATTCCTTTCAAACCCTCCCTTAAGCTAGTTACCGTGAGGAAACTAGCTTAATTCAATCATATCACATACTCCAAGCAACCTTTGAAGCCTTTAAAAAAAAACATCAACCTTTAATGGTTTGGTCATTATGTTCGCCAACTGATCTTTGCTTCCACAACGAACCAAATCAATCACACCTTCCTTCGTAAGATTCCTCAAAAAATGGAACCTTACGTCTATGTGCTTACTACGTCCATGCATTACGGGATTCTTCGAAAGTTTAATAGTAGAACTATTATCGCACCAGATATGAGTGCAATCTTCATCATTGTACCTTAACTCCTTCAACACTCTCCTTATCCATATGGCTTGACAAGTGCACACTGCTGCTGCCACAAATTCAGCCTCAGTTGTTGAAAGAGTAACGATTGGTTGTTTCTTTGAACACCATGTGACTGCACCGGAGTTCAGCAAGAAAACATATCCACTCATGCTCTTTCTATCTTCCACATCCCCCGCATAATCACTGTCTGTATAAGCATTCAATCTTCCACTTCCACTCTTCTTGTAGAAAATATTGTAATTCACGGTTCCTCTTAGATATCTAAGAGCTCTCTTTGCAGTCTACAAATGCAAATTAGTGGGTTTTGCCATATACCTACTTACCAGACTTGTTACAAATATCAAGTCTGGTCTTGTAGCTGTAAGGTACATCAAACTCCCCACTAATTCTTTGAATTGTATCTCATCCACACAAATTCCCTCTTTATCTTTGCTGATTTTGAAACCCAAATTAATCGGACTGTTTACTTCATTGCTTTCCGACATCCCAAACCTTTTCAAAATTTCCACAGCATACTTCCGTTGGCATATAAAGATACCATCATTTCTTTGCAAAACTTCTATCCCCAGAAAGAAATGCATGCTTCCCAAGTCTGACATATCAAATTCTTTTAGCATAGAATTTTTAAACTCTGACAGCATATCTGCATCATCACCAGTAAAAATTACGTCATCCACGTAAATACTAACGATAATTATCTTACCATCACCACTTTGTTTTGTGAACAGTGTTTGTTCACTTTCACACTTCCCAAAACCTTCCTTAAGAAAGTGTGTCTCAATTCGATTAAACCATGCACGTGGGGCCTGTTTTAATCCATACAGCGCCTTGTGCAATTTGTAGACCAAATGTTCCTTCCCTTTCTTCACGTACCCCTTCAGTTCATCAGCATACACACTTTCGCTTAACTTCCCATGAAGAAAAGCTGATTTCACGTCCAGCTGCCAAATCTTCCAACCCCTTTGCGCAACCATGGATATGATCATT
Organism: Salix exigua; assembly: GCA_032356905.1. NCBI lineage: Eukaryota > Viridiplantae > Streptophyta > Magnoliopsida > Malpighiales > Salicaceae > Salix > Salix exigua. The sequence continues at coordinate 10,897,848 of CM063596.1, read as the reverse complement.
CTCATTGTATCCAGTCTTGCTACTGGTGCGAACACCATTTATTCCATGTTTTTGTGAGTAACCTTTTGCCACCAAACGCGCTTTATATTTGGTAATTTCCCCGGCTTCATTATACTTGCTTTTATACACCCATTTAACGCCAATCTTCTTGCATCCAGGTGGCAGCTTTGTCAATGACCATGTCTTATTTTTCTCAATAGATGTAATTTCTTCATCCATTGCCTGAACCCACTTTTCTTCCTTAATTGCTTCTTCAAAATAGAAAGGATCCACATCTCCCATTTCATACTTCTCTGCAGTCAATTCGAACCCACTGTCAACCGCTGCATATTTATCAAAAAATTCAGAATCATCAAAATCTGCTGCATGTTCATCAATTTCCCCAGAATTCAAATCTGCTGCATGTTCATCATCAAAATCTGCTGCATAATCTGTTGCATGTTCATCAATTTCCCCAGAATTCAAATCTGCTGCATGGTCATCATCAAAATCTGCTGCATGTTCATCAATTTCCCCAGAATTCTTCACTTCTGTGAAATTTCCTCCACCAGTTTCTTCATCAGCTGTCAACGTCACATATACTCCATCTTCTTCCTCACCTAGACCATCTCCATCAACATAATCACGCATCCAGGATGGAGCTTGTCTTCTTCTTCCCCCTGTCTCAACAGTTTCAACATCCCTAGTGCACTCCTCTATTTCTGCAGCTTCTTCATTTGCAGAAACAGCACCCAAGTCAGCTTCCCTTGTCTCATTTTCTTCATCACCTCTGCCTTCTGCAGCTTCATTTACACTCTCATTTTCATTCACCTCATGTTTATCTTCCCACTCCAAATCTATCAAGATTTGATCCTTATAATCCACACTCCAATCCCACTCCTTTTCTTCTTCAAAGTTCACGTCCCTGCTGACAATGATCTTGTTTGCTATAGGATCATATAGCCTATAACCCTTTGTCTCCTCACTGAATCCAAGCAACACACAAGTGATGCTCCTGCCATCCAATTTCCCCCTTTTCTCGTGGGGAACATGTGCGTGCGCAAGACAGCCAAAAACACGAAAATGTTCAACCGATGGCTTCTTTTCACCCCAAGCTTCTTGCGGTGTTATCTCCTTCACTGCCGTTGATGGACACCTATTTAGGACATGAAATGTCCACACCACTGCCTCAGCCCAAAACCTCTTAGGAATTTTCTTTTCTATCATCATACATCTCACCATGTTCATCACGGTTTGGTTCTTCCTTTCAGCCACGCCATTCTGTTGTGGCGTGTATGCTGCTGTCAAGTTTCTTTTAATCCCATTTTGTTTGCAATAATCTGTAAACTCACTTGAATTAAACTCTCCTCCTCTATCTGTTCTCAAGCATCTAACTGGCAGCCCTTTCTCTTTCTCAACCATTTTCTGGAAATTCTTGAAGTGTGAAAAAGCTTCACTCTTCTCGGCCAATAGGTACACCCAAGCCCTTCGACTGTAATCATCAATTAGACACAATATGTATCTTTTTCCACCATTTGATGCAGGAGAGATGGGTCCATAGATATCTGCATGGATCAACTCAAGGTGCTTTGATGCTCTCCACACACTCTTATTTGGAATTGTGTCCCTTCGTTGCTTCCCCAAACAGCAACCCGTGCACACCATTTCCTCAAATTTGAGTTTAGGGAGGCCACAGACCATTCCCTTCTGTTGCAACATTTGCAATCCCTTGAAATTCAAATGGTCATAACATTTGTGCCACAGACTTGATAAGTCTGTGGAACTTGCATGCAAGCATTTCTGAACACCACCTTTATTCTGAGTTTTCAACCAACAAAATGAACATTCTATTGGCACTCATTTTGGTATCCAGAATCAGCCCCTTTTCTGGGTGGTAAATCTTGCATAATCCCCCTTTGAATAGTATTGCTAAACCATTATCCTGGAATTGCCCAATACTAAGGAGGTTGTTGTTTAATTCTGGCACATAATATACTTCACCCAATACATGAGTTATTTCATTCACAATCAACTTCACACTTCCCTTCCCTATTACCTTCATTTTGTTTGTTTCCCAACCTAACTGAATGCTGAAATGTTGCATCTAGGTTAGTGAACATACCTTCTTCCCCACACATATGGTTTGAACAACCCGAGTCCAAGAACCAAGCATCCTTTCCATTTCTTTTTTGCACATCAACATGAACCATGAGCAGCCGCATCTCTTCTTGATTTAATTCTGCGTAATTGGTGTTTCTCTTCTGCAAATCAACCTCTCCACATAACAGCATCTCCTCATCTTGATATGCCTCTGCATAATTTGCTCCCTTAAAGCTAGGACATTCATATTGATAATGTCCTAGCTTATGACATCTAAAGCACTCCACTGTAGCTCTGTTGTACACCTGAGGACCTCTTCCACGACCTCTTCCTCTATAGCTACCTCTTCCTCGATTTCTGCCACCAAAGCTGCCACTGTCAACAATTCGCAGTGCTTGATCCTCTCCTCTGTTTCTTCTGAATTTTTGCTCATGAACCAACAGTGAGCTTTGTAGCTCGTCTACTGAGAGGGAGTTTATATCGTTTGATTCTTCAATCGAACAAATGATATAATTGAAGTTTTATGTAAGAGTTTGCAAGATTTTTTCAACAGTCTTCTCACTTGTCATGTTCTCTCCAAAATTCCTCATATCGTTTGCAACCAATAAGACTCTAGAGAAATAGTCTGTTACCGACTCTCCAACCTTCATCTCCAGTATTTCAAAGTTTCTTCTCAGAACTTGAAGTTGTGCACGCTGAACTCTCACATTCCCTTGGTACTTGGTCTTCATCGAGTCCCAAATTTGTTTGGCTGTGTCCTTTTGAGCAATCGTCTTCAAGATAGACTTGTCTATGGACTGGAACAGATAATTTTTGGTCTTCAAGTCCTTCAGTTTCATCTCATCCATGGCTTTCTTCTGCACTGCATTCAAAATCTCCCCAGGCGTGTTCTCCACACAGCCTATCTCAATCACGCTCCAGTACTCCTTTGAGCGCAAGAGGTTCTCCATGAGCATGCACCAGTGCTCATAATCTCCATCAAACTTCGGAATGGAAGGCTGTGCGAAATTGCTTGATTCTGCTGCCATTGTCAAGCTCTGATACCAGATGTTAACTTTGGGTGAATTTATGCTCAGTGTTTGGGTAATTGTTTGGCTGAGAGGAAATAAAAGACTTTAGACGTAAATTGGATTTTAAGGGTTCAATCTTTATTGTGAGATTGAACTGGCTTATATAGCCTTTGTGGAAAACAAACTTACAGCTGGAATAACATGCAACACGCATGTTGTACAAGAAATAAAGAAAAACAGAATAACAAGAATAAAAAAAGGACAGCTGGAAAATAGCAACTTGTAACAGCCACCAACAAGCACAACAAACACTGGAGGCATTGTGAAACTCACCGAACCGAAAACAATATTCCTTTCACCTTTGAACTTCCCTTCTGTGAATCCAAAATCAACACACATCACTATAGTAAATTTACTATAATCTTGGCTGGATGATAAATAGAGCCCCTGTGCATTCCCTATAGTCTTGGACTCTGGCTCAGGCCCCTCTTTGAGAGGATCGTCAATGGCGTATACGCTCCCAAATGGTGTTGGTGATTTATCACTTTCGGTTCGATTAGACCCGGCCACCTTGACAGCAGAAGGATTTTTGCCGCTAAGAATGTCATGGAGAAAGAAGTGAAGTCGGGTCATCTTCTCCTTCCTGGGGACATTCCTACTCTCTGTGTAATATTCACCATATGCTGGAGCCATAGCAGCACAGATGATCAAAGCATAAACAAAGGCTGCCATTCTCGCCATTTTTTTCTCCTCTCGAATTGTTGATTAAAGATCAAGAACACCTTTAACCATTTTTATAGAATTTGTATTATGTGCTGCATGATAGTCATTTATTTCTTGCCGTTTTAATTTAACGGTTAGATTAGATATTGATTCATCGCATTTAATAGTCCAAGCACTAGAAAAATCAATTTTTAGAAACAAAATCAATTTATATGAAGGACAATTCATTAATCCATACAAGGCAATGAATGAAGGATTTGAAATTACAGTATTTTGTAGGGAAAATGGTAGCTCTACCTTAATTTTATACATTGAATCTCTCATTTTGGATATAATATGTTATAAAAAAAAGAGTTAATAAATAGATAAATTGAAAGTTAACTCATTTATTTATTCATTTTATATATAAAAAAATTGAATGATAAATGAAAATGCCATTTTCCTGAATTCTCAAATGCAATTTAACTTTTCATGGTTAAAAAGGAGATATATAAAAAACAATGGAGTAATGCTAATTAATCTTATCAAAAGTTTATTAATTACTAGGCTACTATGATTTTTTTTTAAAAATAAATTAATAATTATATTATAGCAACACTTTAGAAATTACTTGATAAAAATTGATGGATTATAATATGACCTCTTATGCATTAATTGGAAACAATTATATGGCAAATGACATATTTATACTCTAACTATTCCATTCTCTTTATTAGATCCTTCACAAACAAAACAAATCTCCATTTGGATCCTTCATGTATTAAACATTACCCAATTAAGCTCCGCAGTTAAGATTTATGACAGGTTAGGAATGAAGGAAAAACAATCTTTCAGGAGGTCCTCGATTTTTATGATTTAAAGGCAAAAGTTAATGGGTAAATGTCCAATAGATGAGGGACCTAATCGAAATGTTTTTATTTACTAATATATTTATATTTTTTATTCGAAAAATCTGTTTTATTACCAGAGCGTTTGGAGATGAAGACTGGAGAAATTATATTGATAAACACAGCCCGTTGTCCCAGTAGATTGCAAGAGTTTGAAGCCCGCGTAAGGCTTTCATGGGCCTTCTTATCCTGTATCCAAAACTCATGACTTGATTCTCAAATCAAGTCTAGAATCTTTCATGAAAGCCTTGGCGATCCAAGAACGTCCCAAACAGGCCTTCATCAAACGAAGCCTAGACGATCGTCAACAGGGATCAAGTTAGGGTTTCGATGGAGAATGAAATTCTTATTGTCTTTGTGCCCAAGTAAGAAATCAAGAAACCCGATGTCAAGGCTATCAAAATCACCTGTTGAATGAGATATACAATGCCTTCTGATCTTGCATGATGAAGATTTTGTCCTGGCAATATTATTATTATCACAACCAGTGCTTGAAATTTCTTAAGATTTCTTAGCTATTTAATCATTCATCAGTTGAACTTGAAAGAAGCATTCCTGTAAAGTTTGAAGCTTTGAATGTAGGGGGCTTTCTTATTTTACTTGCTTGCTCAAAGCTATGTGGAATCTCAGTCAGTTTCTGTTCTGAGCCCTCAAACCCTCCAAAGTTGACGCCAAAAGGTACTCCTGAATCATCATATCCCGCGGGAACATTAATTCCAGGGAATCCACCAATTGCAAGAACACGAGCTATACCTGCTCCAGGATTTACCAATGCATCTAGGTTGTAATCACACATCAACTTCTGAAATCCATCTCTTGTTAGTTTTGCTAAATTTGACAGTGCAGGTTAATTTCTCAATGTTTCCAATTCCATTTGTAGCTTGAGCTGCTAGAAAGAGGTCTTGACTAAATACCTTGATCTTTTCCTGCAAGTCCATACGAAGTTTCGAGGATCTTTTAGTGTGTGGAATGTAAGCATCACCCATGTTTGCTTATATTTTCATGGACTCACCACATCTGCAAATATGTTATTGAATGCTATAACATCAGCTAATGTTCGGACCGGGGAAGTCACCAGCTCTTTCAGGTATGCATTCAAGGATGTTTTGAATTCAGCCAGCACAGCAGTGCTGTTCCTTCGGCAGTCCCGGTGGAAATAGTATCCATGTTGGCTATTTCCAAGCGGTCTACTAAAACTGCACCTCTTTGACTTCATTTGCAGATAAAATTTGTCATACGATGATAATTTTTAGTGCAGCATATACAGTCAATAGACTACGCTTCCCAGCATATTAGAGCTTATTAACTGCTTAAATGGAGAGAAAATACAAAAAATACACAGAAAGTTTAATTGCCCCGCCCATATATATGATAACGAAGGTAGTGGCAGCTTGCCTTATTTAGAGATATAGCAATTTCTTGCTCATTATTGGGAAAATATTGATGATATTTTTTAATCCTGTCAAACATCATAATTAAGCTTATATGATTAACATAAGTTCACTCACCCAACAGTTTCATGTCTCAGACAAATTGGGATTACTCTAGCTCGACTGGCCATGGTGAGACCAACTTTTGGTTTTATTCCCACAACCGAGTTAGCATTTGATGGACATAAGATGGAGCCATTATTCTCAGTACCTGGAGACACAGTTACCAAATTCGCTGCTACCGATATTGCTGACCCGCTACTAGATAGATCCGCAAGGATCTGCTGATAGAAGATAAGGATTCTGCATAAATATTCTACCCACCAGAATGTGAGTGTACCGAATTTGTTTAATATATATTTCTTACAGTCCAACCAGCATTTATTCTATCAAAAATAGAAAGAAATTATTAAAACTCTGAAGATTCTACTTTTCTACCTAGACTGTGACATGCTTAATGTTGTCCGATATAACAGAGTGATTTCTCTCATTTTGAACGAAAATCTGCCATATCAGCGTTCTTAACTTTTTGCGGATTTGAAAATGACTTCAAAGTGTTTTTTTAAAAAAATATTTTTTTATCTTAAATTAAAAAAAAGTTAGTGTTTTTCAGATCATTTTCATATGCTTATATCAAAAATAATTTAAAAAAAAATAAAAAACTATTTTGATACATTTCTGAACAAAAATCACTTTAAAAAAATTGCAACTACACTTTAAAAAATTGCAACCACACTCCAAACAGACAATTTCTCAATCTGAGTTACTAACCAGGTGCTACCAAGTAAAGGCTGTAGAGACTCTACTGCATGTCTAATTCATGGCTTATGGTATCTGCCGTCCATGTTTTGGATTTTTCTCATGAGAATTCTGCTGTTCTTATGGTAAAAGAAGAGTTTGCCTAAATTTAATTTCATGTAATTCTATATTGACTTGTGGTGATACTATATTGTTGTGGAATTTTCTTTTTTTTCCAAAACAAATGCCTTGATGGATCGCACAGACCAATGATCATTACAGGCAGAGTTAGAATGTTGTAATTTGGATGGCCTTGCGGAGAGGACCCTTTTCAGTAAATATTCTACCTCCTTTTGTTTGCTATCTTTTATGTTGTTTCCATATGCATATTTCCTATACTCTTGGCACAAGCCGTACAATGCTATCCAATAATGTCTCCTGCTATAGCTTGAATGCAGCCACATTTAATATGGGGGGAAAGGAAGAAAGAGAGCTGAAGGACGGAAAAGGAGAGCTGCGATCAAGCAGATCCCGGTCAAGCAAACAAGGTGCCTTTGATGCTATGAAAGCAAATGGAGAAAACAAAGACTTGTATTTCAAATAAAATATTACGCTGTCAATCACGATTGCCACGAATGAAGCATTTATTTCGTTTCCAAACTAAGAATCATGGAAGGAAAACAAGGGGTGAAAATGAGAACTAAAAGGCCTATTTGGCAGAGAAAAACTATCTATGCCTCATCTCCTATGACTTTTGAACAACTCAACATCCTGTGGTACAAAATTTCAATTTTGGAGACATAACAATCATAATTTTTTTTTTGATGTAGCTGAAACATGAAAGCAATGCAAACTAGTAGTCTCCACTCACACTCAACTCTGCACTTGGTTTGTCAAGTTGTGAACTAATGGCAGATCATCAAGCCAATCAGCATAAATCCGATTTATTTTCTTCTGCCCTTTCCACTTTAATAAGCTTTTCTTACTTTGCTCCTCTTCAATTAAACTGGGCACATTCACCGTCATATTTGGAGACACGTTATTAGGAAGAATTGGTGATGGTGCCTTGGTCAAAATGGAGCCTGCATTTCCTGCTTCCACCTCAGTGCGTCCACCTGGAGCTTACAACTCTGAATTCAATGAAAAGTTGGAATCAATAAATAAAAATTAGTCCATCAATGATGAGTTTTTGCATCTTTTCTAGCGGACACTATTGCGCTCCTATAATGCAACACATCAAATACAAGGATTAAATTTCCTAGTCAAGAAAATCAAAGGAAAAATAAGAAAACTAGGCAAATATGGATGTCACACACAAAGTTCGTGTAGCCCACTCATGTCTGCTAGAAAAGATGGTTTGGCTGAGGATGAGACAGCCCCATAAAAAGTCTAAAAGAAAGAAGTAAAATCAAGACCATAGGATGTGTTGATCCAGTTAAATATTAGTTTCAGAGAATTCAAAATCCCAAAAAAACACAACTCCTCAAGGAAATGAAAAGGCTATATACTAAACAGATATAGTGTGCATATAATTAGGAACTGGCTATAAAAGAATTGACTGACCAAGGGATCTATCTCCAGAAAATAGAATTTTGAATACTAGGTAGCACAATACGGAGTTCCTCTACACAAATGATAGTTCTTTAATATCCAAGCAAGAATTATCCCTCAATACAAAGACAGATAGTTTAACAATATCAGAGCAAAGCCAGTATCCCAGGGACACTTGATCTACAAAACAGATTTTTTAAACTTAAAACTCATTGATTTATGTGACTAATTCAATTGGAAGTCACTAGGCTCCCCAGAAAAATAGATCAAGACATCCATCGTGCAGTTAAAGCCTATTTGAAACAAAAAGGAAAGAAAATGAAGAGCTCCAATTCAAATACTACTCATCAACATTTAATCAAACTATAACTAACAATTATTCTTCGTCCAATAAGTAGACATTTTATAAATGCAAATTAAGATATCCTGACGGTGATCTTTGAGAAATGGTGGGTGTGACACTACAAATAGTTCCAATAAATTTAAAACATAACAAAGATTCTCAGTTCACAAATAGAGAAATAATAAATCAATTTTTTTTACCCACTCCATCATTTTAAGCCCTCAAAACCCTCATTCAACCCCCCATTCCTTAGAAGCTATCAAGATACAAAATAAATTTCAATATTAAAGAAAAGCAGTAAACATGCAAGGAAGATACTGAAGTGACAAACACAAGTTAAATATAACGATGAAATACAACTTAAGCAACAGAGAGTACCTGCTAGACCATGAGCAAAGTGGCATTTCTCGCCAAAGGGGCATTGACCTGTGATCTCCCACTTAGTACACAATTTTGTCTTCCAGTAAACAGGCTTTATTATATTTGATCGAGTAGCGTCTATAACAGCATTGTTTGCAGGCCTATTAACTTCAGCAGTATTAAACACACCACTCACATGGCCCATTGCCTGTCCTGTAGTCCCAATACTTATTGCAGAACTCTCCCTGAACCTCCCTGTGTCCTCCCTGAACTTTGATGGATCCTCATGAAGGAAATTGCACCTATCACCATAGGGACACTCTTCCCCATTATAAAACTTCTTGCACAACTTCATCTTGTGGATTATCCTCTGATCATCTTCCCAATTGGTGGCTGTTGACCTATCCTCTTCACTACTTCCACTTACACCCACTAGTTCCTTCCAATTTGGAGGAGGCTGCCTCAAATCTTGCATTCCATGAGCAAAATTGCAATTCTCCCCATTCCTACAAGTGCCAGTCTTAAACTTTGCACACACTCTTGTCTTGAAAAAGATGTTGGTTGGTCCCTTCTGGACTGGAATGTTGTTTGTTGATGGCGGCCTAGAATTCATGGATTGGTTGGGGTTATCTTCAGAGCTTCTTGGTCTTTTATAAGGTGGTTGGTAGTGGTGGTGTTCAAATTGCTCATTGTTATTCATTACAAATTGAGGCGACACACCAATAGCATCACTGCCTGGTTGATATGAGGCTCGTGGTGACATAAAAGAATCATGGGAATCAGGGTAACTCATATTTCTACAATGCAAGATCAAACTTATCCAGAAGAATTAGGAAGCCTCAAAAACCCTTGATTTATGCAACTAAACTAACAAACCAATCAAGATAGATGCAATCTTTAACACCAAGCCACAAGCTTTTCACGAAAGAAATTAACTTTTGGTTCGGTGCTCAATCAATCAATCAATCAAGAATGGGTAAAGAAACGAAAATCCAGATGGATATATGGATTGAAACCCGAGAAAACTGAAGGAAATCGAAAGAATTTGGGACGGACTTGAGACAAGTAATGAATGGTAGATAAAAGAATACAAGCGAAACCCCCAGAAGAGAATAGCTTTAACAAACAGGCTTATATACAGAGTCCGAACATGAAAAGGGAACCTAAACCCTAGCCGCCAAATTGAGATGATTCAGATTTGCTAGGGTTTTTGTAATGTTATGTAGGTGATTCCTATTTCCTTTTAGGAGGCAGTATGAGTCAATGTTTTTAAATGTGAAAAACGCCTTTTTTGTGAATTTAATAACCATCCTAATTAATTCCTATGTTTTAATCAATACAAGATTTAGAATTGCTGACGGGCCAGCCCTTTCACCTATTTTCTGGATGGAAATTTCCATGCCCAGGGAGCTAGCCTTTTGAAATTTAACAAAATCAGAACTCAGGCCCAGCCCATTTTAATTTACAAAATTCTTTGAAAAATAAATAATTACCAAAAAAAAAACTGGTTTTTTCGTGAACATACCTTTAACACGTTTTTTTTTTTTAAATAAAAGGCATATATTAGGCCACCTTTTGACATCTAAAGAGTTGAATTTTAGAACACGATTTAACAGATTGAACTTCTTTTTTTCGTCAAATCATGAAATATCAAATTTCTTTTGGAAATACGTCTACGCAAAAGCCCTCCGCGATCCAATTAATGGTGGTGGTATAAGAAAAGTTACCTTTTGAAATTGTTTTTAAAAATTCTTTTTATTCAGTAATATATTAAAATAATATTTTTTTTAAAAAAAATATTTTTAACATTGACACAAAAAAATCTAAAATTATATAAAAAAATTAATTTAAAATATATTTTTTTTCAAAAATATTTTTAAAACACAACACCAAATTAGATACCCTTTTGATGCAACACTCCTTACCATCAAAATAACTTTGTACTACATTAATCCAATGACATGCAGACAATAGCTAGTTTCCATTTCAGAGGAGAAATCAAGACAATTTCAACGACTGCAAACAATCAAGGCTTATTGAAAGTCAGAATATCTAACTAGCAACTACGAGTTGATAACATACAAGGGCCTTTTTTTGGATTTAAAGTGTCCTGGATGATTTTCTGAATCAATGCGGCAATGTATCTCTACCAGCACAAAGGAAGAATCCTTATACGCAAACCATTCATCATTACTAAGTTAAAAACTTTCAAACAGAAATTCTGGAGTCATTTGAAAAGATTCAAGAGGAGGAGGCTTTCTCATCATGGTAGCTTGCTCAAAGTCATAAGCAATCTAAATTAGCTTTGGTTCAGTATATTTTAATCCGCCAAAACAGATCCCAAATGGCATTCCATTGATATCATATCCAGCTGGGACAGTAATCCCAGGGTATCCACCAATTGCCAGCACGGATGTGGCGCCTGAACCTGGTGTCACCATTGCATCCAAATTATTTTCCTTCATCAGTTTCTCAAAACCATTTTGTGAGAGTTTTTCCATCAACTCTATAGCTTTCGTTTCTTTCTCTCCAATCCCATTCGTCTTCTCCGCTGCTATGAATGTATCCTGACCATACTCTTCAGTCTTTTCCTGCAATTAACAGAACCATTATAACTAGCTGGGCTTTCTAAGGCCAGGAGTAACAAAGGAGAGAAATACAGTACTCACTAGATCGGGGTTATTTTTGTTGAAGGCTATGATATCAGCAAGTGACCAGACTGGAGAAATGAGAAGGTCTTTCAGGTAATCATTTAAGAAGAGTTTGAACTCGGCCATCATTAGTGTCAGTTCACCGCTTTGCGATGGATTGACAATAGTGTTGATATTTGCTATCTCAAGATTATCATCCACAACAATGGCACCTCTTTCCCTACATTTTTCAAGATCAAATGCACATCATATAAACTGGACTAGAATAAGAATAAAACTTCATATTCAAAAATATTTATGCCTAGTTCAATGCTTTACCTTAATGTGTTCAGATGATGCTCAAAGATGGGAAATATAGATTCATTCAACGACTTCAAAAATGGGTTCCTAACTATGCCCAATCTCTTTCCTTTGAGCCCATTTGGATTGAGGAATTGCTTGTAACCACCAGCAGGTATGAACTTGGCTGCTCTTTGTGTTGCCTCATAATCTCTTGGATCAAAACCCACAATTACATCAAGTACTCGAACTGCATCAGACACTGTCCTGGTTACAGGCCTGCCAGTTCATCATTGAGAATTTCATTCTTTGCTAGAAGATTGCAGATGCTATGTCTTAGTCCTATAAGAGTTATTTTTTCAGCTTTGTTATTGGTCAGGGAATGATAAGACATTTGATCTTACCCAATGGTGTCTAGGCTAGGCGCAACTGGAATAACTCCAGCACGGTTAGTGAGACCAACAGTGGGTTTGAGACCTACAACAGAGTTATGATCAGAGGGACATATGATGGAACTATGAGTCTCACTTCCAAGTGATACTGCCACCATGTTTGCTGCTACTGAAATTGCTGATCCACTGCTTGAGCCGCATGGACCTCCTGTTGCAAGGTAAGGATTCTGCATGTTTTCACATGTCAAGAAGTGATCTCCGTTTGGGACTACTGACTTATTGGTTAGTCCTAGTATTGTTAGTCCACGTGTACTTCAAGAAACTGGACACAATAACAAGTTCTAATGTATCAACCCAACCATGCAACCTTGGCTTTGGTAAAGGGATTCTCATCATGTTTGTGTATTTGATTATTGCAAGGTTCATTGTTAAGAAATTTCACTGCAATGCAGTCCTCATTCTTCATTCCTAACCTACGAAGAGATAATCCAATCGGGGTATATAACGTAATATTACTCCTGAAACTATTTACTTACAATTGTACAGAAATTATCATTATCGACATTAAACGTTCCATCATATTATTCACAAGCAATGCATTTTCCCGGCCAAACACAGACCAGACCATTCATGCTGTGACATCGGCTAACACTACAAACTGCTATTAACCTCATAAACAATTCAAGTGTAAAACTAACCAGAAAACAAAAATTGAAAACATGAAATGAGAGAGCTTACCACTCCTTGCCCAGCTCTAGCACACCAACCATTAGGTACACGACTTAAAGAACGAAACTTGTACCATTCACTAAGACTAGCCTTTCCCATTATAACTGCACCAGCCTTTCTCAACTTCTCTACAACACTTGCATCTCTGGCCACCACTGAACCCACCAAAGCGTAGGATCCAGCTGATGTGTTCAACTTATCTCTAGTCCCAATCGTGTCCTTTAACAACACTGGGATCCCATGTAAATCCCCCAAGTTTCTCCTGCCCTGGTTTTCTCTTTTTTCTTCATCAGCATTTTTAGCTTGATCAAGTGCATCTGGGTTCACTTCTATAATGCTGTGAAGCAGGGGATTGAGGGTTTTGATTTGGTTTATGTAGAAGTCTACGAGTTGTGTTGATGTCAGATTGTTTTCTGCGAAGGCTTGTTGGATTTCCTCTATGGTTGATTCTGGGATTGTGAAATGCTGGCCGTTGATTGTGATGAATATTAAGAAGAGGGAGATCAACGGTAATAGAAGGGAAGAAGATGGGAGGTTGACCGCCATCTGCTCGTGCTCTGTTTCTCGCGAAATTTTGGTCTTAGGAGAAGCAATGATAAATGTGAAATGCAAGGCAGTGGCGTTTAGTTTAAGTATCAAACTAAAACAGGTTAGAGGTTTTCTGTAATTCAATCTATCTCAGATTTGTACAGTGAATTGCTAGAGTGTATCCATAATGCCTTTTAACTATACATTAGGTGTGTAAATGTTCAGTTTGATCTCTTAAGTTTCAATTTTCTGCATTTTCTAACTTTGTTGTTCTTAGTTTTGACATTTCGGTTTTACAATTATATTTTAGTCACGTTTCAGTTTCGAATGTTAAGAAAAGAAAAGGAAAATGATGTAGTAATTCTTGATAAATCATATACGAGTTTAGTTTATTATAACCTTAGTAACGATGCTTGAGTTTGGTTTTAAAAATATTTTTTATTTAGAAAAAATATTATTTTTGATATAAACATATTAGAATAATTTAAAAAAAATAACTTAAAATAAAATGGAATCAGACAAAAAAAAATATCATAAAATCATTCAGAGTTTTAGGTGGAATTCAACCTTAATTTAAAATTGATTTTTCTTATTCGGACAAATAAATAAATGTTATTCAACAATTTTATTTCATTTACATTTCACGTGATTGATAGAGCGTCCAACTCAATATATCATGCTCTACTAAAAAGCAATCTCTCCTTGGTCCCTCCATCTTGTGTGCACGTGAAAGTACATATATATGTGAAGATATTCATAATCTCTTACCAGGATTAAGTTTCCATGAGCATGTCCAAACTTGAGAGCTTGTTTATGAAAAAGATATTTGGGAAAACGTACACTCAATCTTGAATGATATACAAAACGATCTGATGATGTCCCCGGCATAAAAAAAATAAAGAGGAATCGTTGTTAGGCTGTCCAATTATCAAGATGCTGTCCTTTCTTGATCGAAACATGCTAGAGATGTATCAACGATGTTGTCGTCATATAATATATATACGTATCTATAAAGTCACTTCTTTCCATTTGGACTTATAATAGCTTGAAGCATGAATGTTTGTAAACTATACATATATAAATTTAAATTTTAGAGCATACACTCGTCCATGTTTTAATTTTTCTTCTTTCTCATTTCATTAAAATAGAATCAGACCAGAAAATTTAAACTGAACCGGAAGAATATGAAGCTTTTTTTATAGTTTTTTTTTTTAAAATTTAAACCTGTTCAATTTACCGGTTTAATTTCTTACTTGATATTGGACTAAAATTGCTTACGAACACTGCCTTGGCATCTAAAATTAAACGAAATCCTCCAATCTCTCTTGTGGAGTGGAATGGAAAAGATTAAAAAAAACAAAACAAGGCAGGTTAATAAATTTTTTTTTTTGTGAAAATCCATGGATTTGGATATTTAATAAGTTATATCCACCATTGGATTTAAATCTAACAATGCCTACACAGCACTTCGTTGATAAACCAATGGTGAGAGATCTTAGGACATTTTCAATGGAGGAGCCAAAAAAATAGTACTAATTTTTAAAAACACAATGGTAGAGCCGAAATTGTATTTTTTAATGCTAGAGAGCCCTCGCGCGAGCCAACTTCAATTCCTAAATTGCTTTTTCATAGTCAACAACCTTTTGGTCCTATGGTACCCGCTTGTCCACTTCCGAATCAGCTTCGGAAAGGCCCGGCCAGCATGCGATGCTGTGTCCCCATCTCCACAGAGTTGGAATAAGATGCATTATCTTGTGGAGCTGTGGGCGCACCCACGCTATCGATTTTGACCACAAAATGAGGAATCCTTGTAAAGAAAGCATCGAAAGTCTCATACTCTAACACGTGGCCAATCCTTGAGGAATATAATGACAGTGGTGGGTTTCCACAACTTGGAATTTTGATTCTTTCTTGGACCGACAGGACTTGCTAATTTTGGGATAAGATCACCAAATGAACATTTTTCTATTTCTGTGTGCCTTCAACTTGTAGTGTACAGCACAGAATACTAAATGCGAACAGTTTTTGCTGGAGAATCAAGGGTATTGGGGATGCAACTCTACCAGAACCAGAAACACAAAAGAGCAAAGAAACACAAGCTTGTTTCAGCTATTTCTACTGAAATCATACTTTTAGATAGCGTTTTGATATTGTCTGGAAATAGACTTTCGAGATATATCATAGTATAATCAAGGCACATCTAAGAAAAACCTGCATCATGTCATCAATTTTACAGGGGAATAACATGTGTTGCCTTGTTCACTAGAGCATTTGTAATAGAAATTTACAAAAATAAGATTTAATGGTCAGGCACTGAGAAATATCAAACGTATCGATGTGGATGCTGATCTATTAATTTATTTGGACATAGATTTCAAACAATCAAAATCGGCACTCATAATGAATAGAAAGGAGTAGACACAGATGAATAGGTAGTGTGTAATGTAATAAAACACAATCCTGAAGTTTCAACCCCAGCTATAAAACAAGCTACAAAAGCATACCAATGTTAATTACTTGAAACCCTACCAAAATTATCTCAGCACCGTGGTCAACAATGGCAAGAGTCTCCTGGCAAAACTCGCAAAATTATAATGGAGAAACAAAACACCTTGGACTACCGATAAATTAAATGTACCTACTCTTCTCTTTTTCTCAGTCCTCGGCATTTCATTTGCAAAAACTCCATCTTCAGTTTCCTTCAACAACTTCGTCGTCAGTAGCAAGCCCATCTTCAGCATTATTTCCATTCTCAGTTGTCCCGGCACTGCATTCAAGGAAATATTTATTTCACAGAATTAAGCTGTTCATTACATAACAAATCATACATAATCAAATACATGCAAATGCCTAAAACTCTAAACTTTCACATTTCATTTAAATAGCTTTCATTCAGTACAATTTGAGCCAGACAACAATAAAAATCAAACAAACATGGCAAACAGGAACCATATCATAGGCCAAATACTTTCTCGGTAGGTTTAATTATCCGATATGGTAAGGCCAGTTAATACTTGTAACAGTTTTAGGAGACAAGAAATCCATCTGACATATCTGCATAGCTAGAATATAGAGAGAGAGTCGTGCTTCACGTATATCAACCACTTTAGCACAAACTTAAAAGTAGAGAGTTTTTAAACTTCAAACCACACAAATTTGAACAGACCTAGCAATCAGTTCCCTTCCACAAAGCTAACACCAATTGAGATCCAAGTGCAATCCAAATTCCAAGGAATATGAAAGATTCCATTGCTTAATACATGAATTCCAAGGGCGGAAATCAAGAATTGTAGTTCACACAGCAATCTCATAGATTTCTCTAAAGTTATGAAGAAAAAATAAAAGCAATCAAATAAAGTTCAGTAGCTCAGTTCAACTTAGCAAGTAAGAACAGGAATGCAGCAGGAGGCTCTATCCAATCAGGTTCACATGAATTCCTACAATTTCGACAGGGCAAAACAGCTCTCAAATACCAATAAGACAGAAAAAACAGAACAAGCTATCTTATCAGGGTTAAAATAACCTTTCAGGCAGTGTTCCCAAATAAACACAATTCAACAGACACCTACTCCCTCCCAATTAAAACAAGTAGCCTTAATTCTGCCCCGCAAACAAAAACTAAACCAGGCATGAAAGAACACCAATATACCATCTAAGCTAGACTAACATCGCCTAAGCAAACTAGATCTCAATAAAGGTCACTAATAGCCAACTAATCAATCAAAGAGCTAATAAAACAAACCTCTGAGGACGAGAACCAGAATCAGCAACATCAGGCTTCCTCCAACTTCTCTCATTACCTGAACCTCCACGACCAATCCCATATCCCCTTTTTCCAAAGGAATCGCCTCTCTCCACATCCTTACTTCTCTCACTGCTAATTTTCACAGACTCTAACTTCTCATCAATCTCCTTATAATCCATCCCTTTTTCCTTCAACACCTCCTCTCTTGGTCTCGCATCTCCAAACGGGTTTGACCCTTTAGCCTTCTCTACCGCCCCATTCCCATCACTGACAGGCAAAGTTCTTGGCTGCAACTTCAATTTCGGCCTCTCACCAACACTGCCACCGCTAAAACTCTCATCTTTTTTCCTCCCCCAGTTATCTGAATCAGCAGCACCTCCACTAAATCCATGTCTTTCTCTCGATAACGAATCATAACTCCCTCTCCTCTCAAACCCACCATTATTCGCTCCTACAAATCTCCTTGGTCCATCATTCGTTGTCTTATTAGAAACCCAGCTAGCCGATTCATCAGCTTTTGACTGGGAATCGAAAAACGAAGATCCCCTCTCCCTCTCCCTCCTCTCGTAGCCATTCCCTGCTGGGGATTTCTTCGTTTTCGACCAGTCATCAATCTCATCCGCTCGTGAAGGAGCAAATTCCCTACTCGACTCCCTATTAGGAGCCCTAGAGTTTCCGTTACCACCACCACCCCATCTCGAATTTGATTCTTCTCCTCCGCTACGATAATTTAAACCGTACGATTTAAACCCGCCGCCGAGGCGGGCCCGGTCGAGCTCTTCAGCGGAGCGTTCGCGGGGTCTAGTTGGGAGATTGAAGAGATCAGGCTCATTACTCGACTTCGTCGAAGAATAATTAGAAAACTCAGCTAAAGATAAGGTTTGGTTTTTTTTCTTTTTGGGTTGTTTGGTGGCGGCGCCTGCAGCTAAAGAAGGGAATTCAGCAGCGCCACCGAGTGGTGCAGCTATGAAAGTGGATGCTTTTTGGGAATTTTCGTGTTCTTGTTGGAGTTCAGCTTCGTGTTCTTCGGCGTCTAAAGCCCACGCACCGGGTTTGCTCCAGGGAGAAGACATTGTTGCCGCCATGGTGAAGCTGATGTTTTCTCTATGGTTGTTTTGTCTGGGAAGGTTTTGGTTTTGAGGCTGTAAAGATTGCGTACGTTGCCAGCGGAAAGGAGAATATAGGTGGGTGGGTTTGATCGGACGGTGAATAATGGGTGCTGGAGATTCTTTGAGTATTTGATGGTAAGGATTACTTCTTATTTCAGAATTATATTTTTACGTGTTTTTAGCATTATGAAATTGGGGCTGTTTACTGTGAAGATATACTGCCTATTTGTTTTTGTTTTTATATTTAATTTTTTTTTTAGGAAAATAAATTAAATTCGTTTGATGAATTTTTTAATGGGTTGGTATTAGGAATAAAAAATTTAAAAATATATTTTCAAATAAAAAATACTTTAAAATATAATTTCCGCCGCAATATCAAATAAGTGGGTTTTCTTTAATAAATTATAAATATCTTAAACATTTTAAATTTTTTATTGTGTCGGTAAACATCCTTTATTCTGTCTATTAAATTCGATCCAAGATTGACTCAATGCAAAATCTGTGTGCTATAGATTAGTTACAATTAATTCAGATTGAAATAAATAAAAAAAATAATGTTTTTCATAAAATAATTAAAAAAAATCATATCAGCTCTAACCAACTCAAATCCAAAATCAAATATATCAAGTTCTTGATTAATGGAAAGGATAAATACATTAACTGAAAAAATTAAAAAGACGAGGGGATTTTAAAGAATTACTTTTCACATAATGATATTCATTAAAATAGTTTTTTAATCCAGAGAACATCCACCAGCTGTAATCCTTTAGATCTGCTACAAACAAAATTATTCCGTTTCAGGCGTTGAAATCTAGAGAACGTTGCGCTGTGATTCGGAAATCCACATTCCAATCGGAATTTTTTATTTTTAATTAAAAAAAATTAATGTTTTTAGATATTTTTAATATACTGATATTTTTAATGGCAGTCCAGTCTAGCTCTTAATATTCTGACCAACTACAAGACAATGATCAGTATACACTTGCAAAGAGAATCGATGAGAAGTTCCCATGAAGAGAACAGAGGCGGCAATATTGAAATGCCATGAACGAACTGCGTGTTGAGAACTGGAAAGTAAATTGTTTTCACTTTTGTCAGCTAGTGCTTAAATACAGAGAGATCATGACAAAAGAATCCTAAAATCCAGATCAGTTGAGCTAATGCTTTCTAAGCGTCAGGATGACAGCAGATTTGCACTCACAGAAGAGTTGTTTGAATAAGTAATCAAATTCAGACAGAAATATCTACAGAAGAGTTGTCTTGCACGACAGAAGAGGGGACAGCTTAGTAACGTGCAACGTTCTTCTATGTGCAAAGTTTCATGCTCAATTCATTTTTATTTAAAATATATATTAAAAAATAATGTAAATTATAGATTAAAACCTCAACTAACTATTTACGTTGTTTTTAATCAAAACGATATTTCAAATCCCAGAATAAGATCAGGGACCTGGCCCAACGCCGTTCCTTGCACTGGTTTTGATTGCGTACTGTCATGCTTGTGTTAGATCTTGCATT